>OY755039.1:131956094-132619381 GCA_963576565.1 Aspidapion aeneum
TTCAAAAATTTGAGTTTAAGTCAAAACATGGCTTGTGTGGTATCAAACAAAAGGTAATTTAGTCTGGAGTGAAATAAAATATATTTCAGTTTTTAGTTATATTAGCTCACACGTACACTATAACTATAGTACCTAGTGGGAGCTTAGGGGCCCATATATTGGCAGAGTATTTACTTTTGTGACACTGACATGACAGAAACGTCTTTCTTATGAAGAATATTGCAATTGAAACAAACTTTAAAAAAACTTGTCAAAAAAATGCTGCACTACCAAAGGCTACGGAAAGATAGAACAGTGTTATCTTTTTTTTTTGTCCTATGGCGATGCATGGCAAAGTTGCATCCTTTTGTTCTGTGGTTAAGGTAATCAAAATTATTTTAAACCTTTTTTATTTTTTTTGCTCCAATAAATTATTAATTTGCATTTTTTGGTATTACCTATACATTTTGTGGTGAAATGTTTATTAAATTAAATTTATTAAAATAAGGTGATGTATTATATACTTACTTAATAACTCATGCTGAAGATCTCTTTCATAGTCATTAACTGTAAAATGATCAGAGCAAACTGACGAAGCATCAATATTAAAGTTGTCTTTCCTCCTACAGCGATGCACCCATTCTTTTCTAATTGTGGAAGACACTAAATCCTTGCCTTTTGGAAAAGAATGGAAGACTATGTTTGAGCGTTGTTTTTTGAGAAACAACTGATTGTTTTTGCATACAGCAACCGCACAGATTCTTCCAGGCATAGTGAGCTAAAAAAATTACCATGAAAATTATTTATCAATATACTTTAGATAATAATTAGAAAATAATTAATAATAATAATAACAGATAGATATTAATTAGATAGTATTAAACAAGAAGCCCATCTGCTGAGAAAATCGTGGCGATTTTTTTTACCCTGTAACAAACGTTCTTCTCTGTCCTGAATCGAATTTATACACACTGTTAACCAGTGGCGTATATATGGGGGGGGGGGCCTGGGGGGCCCGGGCCCCCCCCCCGAAGCTAAGATTTTTTTGGATATTTTCCTCATATTTCATGAATACAAACATAAAATAGCATAAAATACAGCCTCATGAGGTCTCGCCCCCCCCCCCAAAACTGTCTCGGGCCCACCCCGAAACTTTTTTCTATATACGCCACTGCTGTTAACAGTCCAAACGTGAAAATGTTTATTTATATGTCTTTTCTGAGTAGCACTGCACTGAAACAATCCAAAAAATACAAACTATTCACGAAATATCAACAAAACTCTTTTGAAAATACGAATAACATCATATACAACGAACGTTTTAGCACAAGTGGTGACGTCACGCCGCTCTCCTCACCCCGCACAATTTGTTAACACAGGTTAAATACAACTAAGCACTCCTTTATGTCTATAGTCCTTGGTCCTTCGTAGCTCAGTGGAAGTATATTTGCTTCACACGCCGCGTGATCCAGGTACGCATCCTTGATAGGTATTCGGATGTTTGTCATTGTTTAAAATACTTTCACTTTGCTTTAACTTTGCGGCACAGAGCGATTTATCCTGAAAAGATGCCATTTGATAGAAATACTGACGAAAACCATATACGTAATATTACAATACTCCCAGTTACCCATTTACACATAGACTGGCGTTTAAAAAAATAAAGATACAAAAAATGCATAGTATAGATATCAACACATAGAAAGAGTTTTTGTCAAAAGTGAGACGATGATTTGACGATGAATAAAATAATTGCATTTGTAAAAGTATAAACAAGGACATTTTATCTTAAGGACCGCAAAATGAATAGACTTATGTCCATTGATATTGCTATTTCAGATATGTTTGCATCATGAATCGTAAGATATCATGAGTATGGAAATAATATGCATATGTGTTTGAAAGCAACCAATCAGGAAATGCTTTGTAAAGGACCGCGAGGACTTATGTTTGCATCATGCACTGGGAATTATCGTGGGTATTAACATCATGTATATGACGAAAACGTAACTATTTTTTACATCGCGTCGTTTGAAATCCAATTTTTGGTGTTACAAAAACTTACCAGACATATTTTTTGTATTAGATTTATTCCGTGGATTTGCTTACGTAATTCTCAATCATTTTTAAACGTTTCTCGAACTGTTTTACATCATTTTTATCAAAATAAACTCAGTGCTTTAATTTTTGTATAAAACTTGATCAGCTAACACGTCGAATAGTACACAGTGTGCCTCAAAAAAGTATAGGTTACATAAAAATGGTTTCAAAAACTAATTGCTCATTTTGAATATAGACTCTTTCTTGAGTTCAGAGCCATATTCATATAAATCCTAGCTGATCCTCTCCTCGAAATTTTATCAGTTTTTTGTCATTTTTTTAGTTAGCCTAGGCGCTGGCTCCTGTCACGTGTGACCTAATATGTGCGCTCAGTTTGACTGCGGGCCATTGTTAAGCACCAATAGGAGTATAAAAAAAGTTTGGTCACTTGGTCGAACTAATGGTCGTTTGGCCGCCATCTTTGAAAATGGCCGCCAAACTGATAGATTTTTTTGCTTAAGCGTACCTCTCTACGCAGTTGTCCGATTTTAATTTTTTAAAGCATGTTATACTCCTTTTTTAAAGGCAAATAAATTTTGTCATTTTTTGATAAATCAAGTAGTTCTTGAGATAGACCAAGTTATTAGTATTTCCGGTCGCAAAAGAATTAAAATAATACCCATGTTCAATTTATTGTTGCTTCAATATTATTGACATTTGTTTTTTCTCTTACATAGAAGGCTTTAAACTTTTCACAGGCACTTTATGTTTTTAAAGTTTGATGGATGGTACCCGTAAAGACTGCCTTAAAGAGGGTGGTTTCTAAAACCGTTCACAAGATTATAGAAAAAGTGAATTTGCAGCGAAACGATGCATCCTAGCGAAAAACGTTAAAAATAATTTTTTATAGTACTTTTAATTCCGCTTCTTCTGATCAGTGTCATATCTTTTACAATTTTTAAGAAAAAAATCGATTTTGGAGCGAAAGCATGAAATTTTTACAAAATTGTATATTTTAGCTGGCTTGTCCAGCTAACTATCAAAGCTAGGATGCTAGTGATAAATCAAAAGAAGCGGAATTGAAAGTACTACAAAAAATTAATGGTTTTTCGCTAGAATGCATCGTTTTGCTGGAAATTCATTTATTCTATAATCTTGTGAACAGTTTTAGAAACCACCCTCTTTAAGGCAGTCTTTAGGGGTACCATCCACCGAACATTAAAAACAGAAAGTCAATATCCTCTTCTGTGAAAGGTTTAAAGCCTTCTGTGTAACAAAAAAAAACAAATGTCAATAATATTGTAGCTACAATAAAATGAGCATGGGTATTATTTTAATTCTTTTGCGAGCGGAAATACTAATAATCTTGGTATATCTCAAAAACTACTTAATGTATCAAAAAATATGTAATGACAAAATTTGTTTGTCTTTCAAAAAGGAGTTAAACAGGCCTTACGAAATTAAAATCGGACCACTGGGTAGGGAGATACGCTTAAACAAAAAATCTATCAATTTGGCGGCCATTTTCAAAGATGGCGGCCAAACGACCATGAGTTTGACCACGTGACCAAACTTTTTTTATACTCCTATGGGTGCTTAACAAAGCTCCGTAGTCAAACTAAGCGCACATATTATTTCACACGTAACAGGAGCCAGCGCCTAGACTAACTAGAAAAATGTCAAAAATCTCGAGAAGAGGATCAGCTAGGATTTATATGAATATGGCTCTGAAGTCAGGAAAGAGTCCATATTCAAAATGTGCAATTAGTTTTTGGATATGTAACCTATACCTCATTCAGGCACACTGTGAGCAAACGAAATGCCATCAAAATGGAGTGCGTTTTTGTAATACACAATTTGTCGAGTATTGAATGTTCGAGCGCATTTCGTATTAAAACTGTAGCCTTCCGTCGTTGTTGGACTTTTATTTCTCTTTTTCGAGAGAGCGGTTTCCGTCAAAACTTTCTTTGGACACCCGCGTCAATTTTTCGGTACTGTATTGCGTGTTTTTAGACCGGTAGTACTCCTACCGCTCTGGAAACCAAACTGATTAGAGCTAAGGATACTAAGTTTTTTAAGAAAATTGGTCATTCTGACCTTTACCAGTTTTTCAATAATTTTAGATGGAGTATCCAACAGTGCGATATGTCTGAAATTAGCGGGCTCGTCAAATGATCCGGATTTATGAAGAGGAACGACTACGGCTATTTTGAGGACATCTGGAAATTCGCCCTTTAAGAAACATAAGTTAATAGCAACAACAAGAGCATCCAACGTTCTGTTGTCCAAATTTTGAAAAATTTTTATGTTCATTTCATCTTGACTGGAAGAATAAACGTTTTTTATTTCATTTATTGTGTTTTTTAATTCCAATCTATCTGTGAGGTCTAGATTAAAGGTTTTATTTATAACGATGTTATTTAAGTTATCCATAGGATTGATTACCGGTCTGTGAGTTTTTGGGCAACAGTGCAATAAAATTGATTTAAAACATTGACATCGATATTTGCTGATTGTTTGGAAGAATTATTTTTGCCTCTAAAGTCATTGACTATTAATTCTGTTTGAGTAAAGTTTCTTTTAGCAACCCTTTTTTTTGTACGTCTTGCGATATGTTTTGTAATAGTTGTAAAATTATTATTAATATGCTTGCAGATTTTATCAAGTAGCGCAGATTTTGACTTGAAGTTTTGATTCAACTAGTCAACCAAGATTTTTTCTTATTACGTCATCTCATTCTCCCCAATGGAAAGCAACTATTAAACAGAGTTTGAAGAAATGAATGAAAGGAATCGACAGGTTTGTCCGATACCAGCACAGAATGCCAATCAACAGTTGTCAATTTTTCTCCAAAATTTTTAAAGTTTCTTCCCGAAAAAAATATTTTAAGTTGGGCTGGTGTTTTTTTAGTTTGGGTTTTAAGAGGAACGCTTGCTAGTAAAGCTTCGTGGTCGAAAAGATCTGCAGAAAAGCAACACACTCACTCTCATCCCCACCGAAGTTACTACAAAAATAATTGATAGTCGTCGCTGTTACATTTGTTATTCTAGTTGGAGATTGAACTAACATATTTGAACCATATGACGTAAGTAAATTTTGTAAATTTTGATTTGATGTCGAAGATTCGTTACCAAAGTCAATGTTAAAGTCTCTACCTAGAATAACTTTGCTATTTTTAGGTAGATCAAGTAATACAGTTTCGAGATCTATGAGAAAATTTTCTACATTGGAATCTGGAGATCTGTAAACGCACAAAATATATAAATTGTATTTCTTACCTAAGGCGATCGATAACTCAAATTCGCCATCTTTACATAAATGGTCGTACTTATCTATCGATTACTTTCAGCTGGTTTAACTGAGAGAAGTATTCACTTCTGAAAATCGCTGTTCCCCCAAAACCCTTATTTACTGTTCTACAATACTGAGAGACAAAAGTAACCTGGAATATTACATGGCTCCAAAGGGTTTAGCCAATGCTCAGTTATCAACATTATCTCCGGATTTTGTTGACACTCAAGAAACACGCACAATTCATCAACTTAACTACGCAACGGGTGAATGTTGAGCACTAAAGCCAACACTTTGGATTTAAGATATTGTTGTGGTTTCCCGAGAAGGATTGACTAAAAAATTTGATTCTACTGCATTAACAACGTCAACACCATCCACAGAACCAGTATGATCAATAAAAGATACGGAAGATCGAACTGAAGACGCAACTTGATCAAAGTCGGTTAAATTATTATCAATTAGAGGTATTTGTTTTAAACACGAGAATTTATCTGTCGACTTAAAAGAGATTTTTGATAAACCTGTTCTATTGAGATAAATGCTCCTTGATACATAATCAGAGTATGGTAGTTTATCATACAGGTCAAAATAGTCAATACTTATTCAGAATTGTCGTAGTTTAGAGGCGTAGGCGATGAGTTGATTGTTGACCACTTGAACGTTTTTTTAAGGTCTTGTTTATTGCACTCAAAGTTATTACTCGAAATGTCAGATTGTTCGCTGCTTTAAGCGCTTACCACGGTTATGTAATTTTGAAAATTAGTTAATAATAGAATAATATTCTGGGATAACACATCCAATGTAGAAAAAGTACTTGTTTTTCAAAAAAGATATCTGACAGGTATTTTTAATTTAAAAAGTTTAATAATAACAGCTGCCGACCTGTATATAAAGAAAATCAGCTTCTTACTGTAAGAGATATTTTTACTCCATAAGAATCAAACCAAAACTCCTAACAAAAAAAACGAGGTATAAATTTATTTAAAATCTAGCAAAGAACAATATAATCCGATCAAGTAGTCAAAAATTTACGGTAAAAAAACCTATAAAAAACTACAAAAACCATATTACTCCAAAATACCTTCTACAACTTAAAAGGCCATTTTCAATTTAGGCTATAAATATAAACCAAAGCCTAAAAATTTTGTGTTTCATATCCAATGAAATCATTTATATTTTTGTTTTGAAAAACTCAAATATTTTAAGCTATTATTTTTTAATCTATTTCTAAACTTTTTAGTTGAAAAACTTTTTTATGAGATTTTATCTATGCTGCCATTGCTAGTGTTAATATTTTATTACCATAGAACTAATAATAAATGGCTGTCTTTTTGTAACCTTGAGAATTCACTAAGTGAAGAACTTCAGAATTCTCAAAAATACTAGGATAACAAAATCTGTGAAGTAGGTCAAAATTTTCTTTTATGCTCATCCTAAACTACCGAAGACACAGCTTCTTGTACTCCAGGCCCCAGAAAGTAACGCAAGGCTTAACGCCCTTCCATCCGCACCGTTGGGAAATCTGTTGGACAACAACACTTTCCGTATAGCAATTGCTTTAAGGTTAGGTCTGTCTGTGTCTGGTGAGCACACCTGCGTTTGCGGCGAAACAATAGATATTCACGGCTCTCATGGGCTAAGTTGCAAAAAAAGCACAGGGCGTGCTTCTAGACAGAGGCAGATAAATGTGGTGTTGCTTTTAATTTATTTTGTTGTGCCACTACTTTATGCTCAACTTTGTGTAAATGATTGCTGTTAAGTACACATTAGAAATCCCCACAATTTTTGTTTTAAACTTTTTCAATTTTTAAGAATATTTTAAAGAAATAATTTCTGATTTCATACTTACCAGCGACCCTACATAAAAAAACCTTTTTGCCATAAATTTGATGGTTAGAAATTACAGATATCGATGAATGAGGAACAACTAATTTTAGTATGCCAAACTGTAGGTTTTTCTTAGTTCCTTAGGCAAAAAAAAATTACCCCTTATTATGGTCCTTTTGGCTTTACCTACTAAAAAATCTCTGCATGGGCATGTATTCGTGAAAACAGGGTTTTAGTAAAATTTTTATTAAATAGCCCTAGTTTCTTTACAAAATAAAATTGTAAACAACCTGTGGTATACAAAATTAATCAAATCAATCAAAGTCAAAATATTTCTTTTAAATTTGTTGTTTATGTTTTATAGTCAGAGCATATTATTTTAAAAGGCTTTCCGTTTTCGGTCTAGAAGCAAATCATATTACTTTTTGGCAACAGACCATTTCCCCCTAACTTGACTCCGCTGAATCCGAATATCTCGGTTGCCAACTCGAAAAATCGACAGGGACGGAGAAAATCCCTCCGAAACCTGTATTTTTTTTTCAGTTTTATGCAATTTTCTCGAAAACTAACCTTTTTATCAAAAATTGCAAAGAATAGTTTTTTTGTGGAGAATAAAATTACCTTTCCAACGATGTATTGGTCAATAAGATTAGGAAAAGCAAGTAGCTCTTCAGTGGCGTACGTAAATTGGGATTATTTAGAAAAAACATGTTTATTATAGGTTTTTCAAAATTCTCTCAAAAACTACACTTTTTAGGAAAAAATATGTAGTATACTTTATTGTAGAACATAACATTTTCTTTTAAAAACTTTATTAAGATGTCGGGTTGTTGCAATATTTAAGGCTTCAGGAGCGTACTAATATAAACTTGTTTTCAAAAATAATCAGTTTCTCTTGCATATTTAAATATCTTTTCTAACTAAGATTTTCAGAAAAAATGTGCCTTTATTCTTTATTGAGGATAAGACAATTTCTTTTTAAATGATATATTACAAAGTAAGTTAATGTTATGATAAATACTTCAAAAAGTTTCGTAATTTATACCTACTAAAATAAAATGTTTCCAAATTAAAATAAACTGTTTTTTGATTAGATTAGATATTTTGATTTATCTAAATAAGTTTTTAAAGCAAAAAACCACCGGTGGTTATAAGCGGAGAGAGCATAGGGGTTATGGCCCCCCCTAAGCAATATTTTTGTGCAGAAAGTAATATTAGTAACTTTGACAGAGGTGTTTTTGGTTATTTTTTTAAGCATATGGAACTAAAAATAAAGTGGTGAATCTTATGCAACGGTTGGGGGGGGGGGGGGTATAATCATAATTAGGTACTCATTGGGATCAACAACCAACCTGTCAACCTGTTAGGAAGAAAGTTGGTAATTTTTGCAATTTACGGAGGCTCCTGTAGAGTTTTCTATACTATGGGTCACATATTGTGACACACTGTTTAAAAGGACATTTTATTATCGGGCCCGCCGCCGAAGCCATAAAAGGTCGAAAGTACAAAAGGTCGAAAAAAAATCAACAAAACAAAATATTAAAAATACAAATTTACCGTATCAAGTCGAATTGACCTGTCCAGTCGATGTGGACCCGCGGCCGTACTTTCGATCTTTTGTACTTTCGATCTTTTGTACTTTCGACCTTTTGTACTTTCGACCTTTTGAACTTTCGACCTTTTGTACTTTCGACCTTTTGTATTTTCGACCTTTTGTACTTTCGACCTTATTTTTTCGACCTTTTGTACTTTCGACCTTTTGTACTTTCGACCTTTAATCCGCCGCTCTTGATTATCCACCGAAAAGCTAATAAGACACAAAATTGATTAGTTTGAATTGATCTTAAATAATTTCTTTAAATTAAGAACACCACTGGAGCGGTAAATATAAAATAACTTCCACTTTGTTATACATCGTTTGAAAGGAAATTTTATTGGCTATGACAAAGTATAGAACACATTTCTTGATAAAGAGCTTGGTTTTTAAGAAAATTGAATAAAACCTATGAAAAACATGTTTTTTTTTAATGATTTGTTGAAATCACCCCTTGACGGACGTCGCTGGAGAGCTTGTTATTAGTCTAACTTTATTAAGTTATACCATGTTGAAATAGTTAATTACCTAACTAGTGCGGAAAGTGATACTTTTACGTACGCCGTCAAGGGCGGAAAAGGCACTTTCCGCAAGAGTTAGGTACAAAATTTTTCCTAGTTGCATAAAAAGCTTGGTTTTACATTTTAATATATTTGGTATTTTTTACATTAACACAGCAAAAAACAAATTCTGTTTTCATTTTTAATTTAATTGAGTTTATAAATGGGTCAATAAATCTAATTAGCCTCATTTTTAATTTAATTGAGTTTATAAATGGGTCAATAAGTCTAATTAGGCCTAAAATTCACGGCGTGCGGAAAGTTTAACTTTCCGTACGCAAATGCGTGCGTAAAAGTGCACTTTTACGCACGCAAGTAGGAAAAGGGAATTTTATTGTCTACAATAAAGTATATTATGCATTTTTCTCTTAGAAGCTTAGTTATTAGGAAAATTTGAAAAAACCTCAAACTTTCAGATTTTGGGGGCTCTGGGGGGGTTTTTAGAGGTTTTTGCAGCCATTTAAAAATACTCTGCCAATATATGGGCCCCTAAGCTCACACTAGGTACAATAGTTATAGTGTACGTGCTAATATAACTAAAAACTGAAATATATTTTATTCAACTCCAGACTAAATTACCTTTCGTTTAATACCACACAAGCCATGTTTTGACAAAGTAAAATTTTTGAAATCTACCTTTACCCTTAAACAAAAACAAAAACTAAAATGTATTTTGTTTAACTCCGGACTCAATTACCTTTCGTTTGATATCACACACGCCATATTTTCACGTAAACTCTGATTTCTGAAATTTCCCCCACCCTTAAAAAAAACTGAAATATATTTTGTTTAACTCCAGGTTCAATTACCTTTCGTTTGATATCACACACGCCATCTTTTCATATAAACTCTAATTTTTGAAATCTACCCCCACCCTTTTATTTGGTTTGTGTTCGGTGGATTTTGTTCATTTTTAAATGGGACCATTTCGACGCAAGGCCCAGCCTAGGTACCAAATTTCATTAAAATCGGCCAAGCGGTTTTTGAGTTATGCGCGTTGGTCGTTACAGACAGAGATACAGACATACAGACAGACAGACAGACAGACATACAGACAGATAGACAGACAGACAGAGCAACAAAAAAGTTTCAAAATCATCTGAAACGCAAAGATATAGACCAAATTTTGAAATCGGAGCAACTTCTTTTTTCTCGAAAAAATTAGGATCACCATAGCCACTACTATAGTATAGTATATGTGTGAGCTAAAAAATAAAATGTTATTATTTTTTAATTATATAAATATATATTTTGAATGTACACCTGTGACAATTTGGGCTTTCCAGCTGCAATTTAAAATTCCGCCGTCATTTTGGCCGCCATCTTGAATATCTCATCCCCTGTCAATATTTCGAGACAGGGATATTCGGATTCAGCGGGGTCAAAATGAGGGGAATTGTCCATTTGCCAAAAAGTAATATAAAATGCTTCTAGAAAGTGGATTTTCCCGAATCTTGCCTGAACTATTAAACTTTAGGGTTCAATTTAATGTAGTCAATTAGTAGCACATTTGTTTTTATAATTACGAGTAAGACTGCCTATTTAAGCAGAATTAAATAATGATCGACATACCGGCAATGACCTTCTTTAAACATACCGCTTTAAAACTAACGATACGGTCTTGCAAACGGTTTGCTGATTATTCCGCGAGACGCATCTACATAAAAGTCAAGAATCCCGTTGTTCTTTTAGTTTTTTCAATTCCCTCTGCTGTGTCGGCATTTCAGCACTCCAATATGCTATAAAGGTTAGATAGATACCTTTTATAAAGGAATGAAAGATATATTTTAAAGGACCGTACACATCTCTAGTGAGAAAATAAAATTTTAATATTGTTTGTATAACTGCATATCTCGATATTAGTTTTTGGTCGTGCCAAATTTAGGCCCGATAACTTCACCGACAACGATAACTTGTACAACATTTGACAGTTCGAAATAACATTTTTGGTACCGGTTTTAGTCGACGCCGACGCTGTGGTTATCTGTCGTTTGGGGTGCAAGACTAATAAAATCGTGATATTCATTAGGGGAAGATGGGGAAGTTTTGTCTAAGGAAAACTTTATTTGCAGTTTTAATACTTTGTTTTTTGGAAATGTTTCGTATTACCTCTTCGTTTTGAATATCGTGGGGTAATTGAAAACATCGTAATGGCGTAATAAGAAATATAATCTTTTTTGTTGCACTTTGACTTGAGTAGTGTTACCTTAAAATTTCACTAAAGTGCCTTATGTAAAGCAGTAAAAATGGCAAGTTGCAGAAATATTAAATGGCATCTAACGCAAATAGTCCACAGTACACCGGTGTATTTTTTAATTGATCACTAACAGTCTGAATTCTCGTACATAGCTTTATTCGGCCGAGACGCCTAACTTTTTTCTCTGCGAAAATTTTTCAGAGAGATTCTAACAGAATGCGTGGGTGCAGAAATTTTTGAGCTTTGGACTAACTAAACCAAGCATATGATTTTGGGGACAATGTTGCCATTTACTTTAAAACACATACATTTTTTAGGCAAGAAAAAAAAATAGCTTATAACTCTCAAATTATTTCAAAATTATAAATTACTGCGGATATTTTTTATTTTTTAATAGGTATAACTGCACACTCTGCTAGGAACCACTTTCAAGTATTTTTGGGGGGGGGGGGGGGAAAGTTAGGCGTCTTGGCCAAATAATATATGTAAGAAAATTGAGCCTGTTAATAATCACTTAAAAAATAGACCGGTGTGCTGTGGACTATTTGGGTTAGACGCTCTTTAATATTTTTGCAACTTGCCATTTCTTAACAAAGGTCACTTTTGCCAAAGTACTCAAATCAATATACAATAAAAAATAATATATTTTTTATTGCCCCATTACGATGTGTTTTATTACCCCACGATAGTCAAAACGAAAGGGTAATAGGAAACCATTCTGAACTACTTGTTTATGACAGGCAAAATTTAAAACAATACATAGAAAGTCTTACATTTGACAGAAAACCTAAGTATTAATACTGAAAATAAAGTGTTTCCTTCAGACAAATTTTTTTTTTATTACGTATCACAAAATTTTAAGTTTTGTAAGATTTCAAGCTTTATGCTAATACTTTATGCCATTCGGAAGCATTATCTTGTCTGTTAAGGCAGGTTAGACAATTCTATTTTCTTTTTTGAGCAGTGAAGTAGAGAGCCTTTGTTTTTAGTTAAGTTTACAGTTATTTTTTTAGGAAACGTACGTATTTTTGAAAAGTGGACAAGATAATTTTCTTTTCTTTCTACTTATAAGTAATCTAAGATCTTTGTACGATATGCATTTAAAGCCGCATTCAGATCGGTGTTTTTCATCTTTTTCGCAAATGCAATATGCCTGTTTATACGAGACACAATTCTGTGTAATTAAGCGCAATAACATTTTTATTAGAAGTTGTTTGCGGCTATTTAATTCCTGGTTAATTTGACTCTCAATCAGTCGTTGCCTGCAATGCTATGTATACTCACTTCGCGTCAGCTGCAAGTAGATGTTCAGTTAACGGGCCAAAGTTTTTCCTAATATTAATTATAACATGCGCTGTTCAATATTTAAGTAGAGAGAAGAAGCCCATTCAAATAATTATTCCTTAAACTGGAATACATCCCAGGCACGTAGATAAGGGGGGTCCTGGGGACAGTACCTCCCCTTGAGCACAGCCTACCTAGTTGTTAGGTAGGCTGTGCCCTAAGTAAGTTTGTAACGTGAAATTGTAACGTGTTCTGAACAAAAATTGGGCGTGGCAACCCTAAAATCTCCGACATTCAGCGGGTATTCTGGCGATAACTGCGAAAAGCATTTCTGACTATCCTGTCCATTATGCACGGTAAAAATTTTTGTCTACAATGAGACGTTTTTTTCTTGCATAAATTGTTTTGGTTCCAATTTATAATAAAACAATTTCTGTTTCACATTAAAATAAAGAGGCAAGACATTTTTTGTGCTATATCAGGAAAGTATTCTCTTGGTGAATAGGAAAGCACAAATTATTTTTCTTCAAATCAATTTCCTTTAATCTAAGACAATTTTTTTTACTTTTGAAAAAACAGAAAATAACATTTTTGTTACATGTTTTATCTAATTTTCTCAAAAACTAAGCCTAACATGAAAAAACTTGTTCTACACTTTTTTATAGACAGGGAAATTCCCTTTTTAAAAATGTAAAATTCGGTGGGGTTTGACTTATAGCAAACTCTCCAGCGACGTCCGTCAATGGGGGTGATTTCAATAAATCATTAAAAAAAACATGTTTTTCATACGTTTTATTCAATTTTCTTAAAAACTAAGTTCTTTATCAAAAAATGTGTTCTATACTTCATCATAGACAATAAAATTTCCTTTCAAGCGATGTATAACAAAGTGGAAGTTATTTTATATTTACCGCTCCAGTGGTGTTCTTAATTTAGAAAAATTATTTAAGATCAATCCAAACTAATCAATTTTGTGTCTTATTACCATTTCGGTGGATAATAAAGAGCGGCGGATAAAAAGTCGAAAGTACAAAAGGTCGAAAATACAAAAGGTCGAAAGTACAAAAGGTCGAAAGTACAAAAGATTAAAAAACAAAAGATCGAAAGTACAAAAGGTCGAAAGTACAAAAGATCGAAAGTACAGCCACTTTATTCTTAGGTCCATATGCTTAAAAAAATAACCAAAAACACCTGTGTCAAAGTTACTACTGTTACTTTCTGCACAAAAATATTGCTTAGGGGGGCCATGGCCCTTATGCCCGCTCCCCTTATAATCATCGGTGTTTTTTGCTTTAAAGAACTTATTTAGATAAATCAAAATATCTAATCTAATCAAAAAGTTTATTTTAATTTGGAAACATTTTATTTTAGTAGGTATAAATTACGAACCTTTTTGAAGTATTTATCATAACATTAACCTCACTTTGTAATATATCATTTAAAAAGAAATTGTCTTACCCTCAATAAAGAATAAAGACACATTTTTTTCTGAAAATCTTTGTTAGAAAAGATATTTAAATATGCAAGAGAAACTGATTATTTCAGTTATTTTTGAAAATACGTTTATATTAGTACGCCCCTGAAGCCTTAAATATGGCAACAACCCGACATTTTAATAAAGTTTTTAAAAGAAAATGTTATGTTCTACAATAAAGTATACTACATATTTTTTCCTAAAAAGTGTAGTTTTTGAGAAAATTTTGAAAAACCTATAATAAACATGTTTTTTCTAAATAATCCCAATTTACGTACGCCACTGAAGAGCTACTTGCTTTTCCTAACCTTATCAACCAATACATCGTTGGAAAGAGAATTTTATTCTCCACAAAAAACTGTTCTTTGCAATTTTTGATAAAAAGGTTAGTTTTCGAGAAAATTGCATAAAACTGAAAAAAAACAGGTTTTTGGGGTTTGGGGGGGATTTTCTCCGTCCCTGTCGATTTTTCGAGTTGGCAACAAAGATATTCGGATTCAACGGGGTCAAGTTAGGCGGAAAAGGTCTGTTGCCAAAAAGTAATATGATTTGCTTCTAGACCGAAAACGGAAAGCCTTTTAAAATAATATGCTCTGACTATATAGCGAATTCTTTTAAGAAAGTTAGTTTGCCACTCATGATCCACTGACACCGTTTTGGTGCTGCCAAAAAATATGAGCATGAAGTTAGCGAAGCGCCCATCGCAGATCGAATCGTGACTAGGTGGATAATTTGCCGTTAATTAGTCGTGAATTAGTTGTGGAAAAATTAATTTTGTCGCTCTTATTTTTGACCCTTTTTTTGGGTGCTTCGCTAACTTCATATGAAGTTAGCGAAGCACCCTCGTAAAAATGGCTTTTATCAAAATCGAATATGGTGGATAATTTGCCGCTAATTAGTCGTGAATTAGTTGTGAAAAAATTAATTTTGTCGCTCTTATTTTTGACCGATTCTGAGGGTGCTTCGCTAACTTCATATGAAGTTAGCGAAGCACCCAAAAAAGGGTAAAAAATAAGAGCGACAAAATTAATTTTTCCACAACTAAGTTACGACTAATTAGCGGCAAATTATCCACCATATTCGATTTTGATAAAAGCTATTTTTACGAGGGTGCTTCGCTAACTTCATATGAAGTTAGCGAAGCACCCTAAAAAACGGTCAAAAATAAGAGCGACAAAATTAATTTTTCCACAACTAATTCACGACTAATTCACGGCAAATTATCCACCTAGTAGCGATTCGATTTGCGATGGGTGCCAAAATATGAAGTTAGCGAAGCACCTTCAAAAACGGTCAAAAATAAAAGCGACAAAATTAATTTTTCCACAACTAATTCACGACTAATTAGCGGCAAATTATCCACCATATTCGATTTTGATAAAAGCCATTTTTACGAGGATGCTTCGCTAACTTCATATAAAGTTAGCGAAGCACCCAAAAAAAGGGTCAAAAGTAAGAGCGACAAAATTATTTTTCCACAACTAATTCACGACTAATTAACGGCAAATTATCCACCTAGTCACGATTGGATCTGCGATGGGTGCTTCGCTAACTTCATGCTCATCCAAAAAATTGACCCAGTGCAGTTTCAAAAGAATACCCAGCAAACATGGATTACAAAAAATTCCTTTTTAAGCACTGGCTTTCACTGCAGTCCATAACGGCAAAGTACTAAATAGGAAGTACTTAATTCGTATTGATTTGGAACAACGGCCTGAATCAGGCCAGCATGTCGTGGGACAATTCGCCGCGGCCGATTCGCCGCGGCCGATTCGCCGCGGCCGATTCGCCGCGGGCCGATTCGCCGCAGGGACAATTCGCCGCGGGGACAATTCGCCGCGAGATTTTTTGTTTTATGATATTATCATTTATTATTTAGCTTGACTTCATATAATATATTTTTTATTTGTCTGATCATAACTTTTTTCAAACTTTTCCAACTAGGTATTTGGTGGTTAGTATTCAATTAAAATTTTAATTTTTTTTGAAAAATAAATAAAATGGCGGATCCAAAATGGTGGATTTTCCCAATATGCATCAAACTCGGAAGTTTGCGATCTTTCAGGTCGCTGATTATTATTTTTAAATTAAACTAACAAAAATCAAAATGGCGGATCAAAAATGGCGGATTTTCCCATTTATGAACCAATATGCATGAAATTCGGAACTTTAGGGTGTTTTAGGTCGCTGATTGTGACTTCTAACTTAAACTTAAAAAAAAATCAAAATGTCGGTTCCAAAATGGCGGACTTTTCCATTTATAAACCGATTTGCATCAAACTCGGAACTTTGCGATCTTTAAGGTCGCTGATAATTATTTTTAACTTAAATTTAAAACGAAATAAAATGACGGATTCAAAATGGCGGACTTTTCCATTTATGAAGCAATATGCATCAAATTTGGAACTTTGGGGTATTTCAGGTCGCTAATTATGATTTATTTTCTAACTTAAACCTTAAAAAAAAATTAAAATGGCAGATCTACAATGGCGCACTTTGTTATTTATAAACCGATTTGATTCAAACTTGAAACCGAGTTTGATGCATCTTAGTTCATAAATGGGAAAATCACCATTTTGGATCCGCCATTTTATTTATTTTTCAAAAAAAAATTAAAATTTTAATTGAATACTAACCACCAAATACCTAGTTGGAAAAGTTTGAAAAAAGCTATGATCAGACAAATAAAAAATACTCTGCCAATCTATGGGCACCTAAGCTCACACTAAGTACTATAGTTATAGTGTACGTCTGAGCTAATATAACTAAAAACCGAAATATATTTTATTCAATTCCAGACTCAATTACCTTTCGTTTGATACCACACAAGCCATGTTTTGACGTAAAATCTAATTTTTAAAATCTACCCCACCCTGTTTTTTAACTAAAATATATTTTGTTTAACTCCAGACTCAATTACCTTTCGTTTGATATCACACACGCCATATTTTCACTTAAACTTTAATTTTTGACATCTACCCCAACCCTTTTTTTTTAAATAACTTAAAATTCATTTTGTTTAACTCCAGACTTAATTACCTTTCGTTTGATATCACACACGCCATATTTTCACATAAACTCTCATTTTTGAAATCTACCCCCACCCTTTTATTTGGCTTGCGTTCGGTGGATTTCGTTCATTTTTAAATGGGACCACCACAGCCCAAGACCCAGCCTAGGTACCAAATTTCATTTAAATCGGACAAGCGGTTTTTGAGTTATGCGGCTTGGTCGTTACAGACAGACATACAGACAGACAGACAAAAAAGTTTCAAAATCAGCTGAAACGCAAAGATATATAAAAGTTTTTGAAATTCGAGCAACTTTTTTTTTCTCGAAAAAATTAGGATCACCATAGCTCACACTACTATAGTATAGTAGTAGTGTGAGCTAATATATTATATGAAGTCAAGCTTAATAAAAAATGATAATATCATAAAACAAAAAATCTCGTGGCGAATTGTCCCCGCGGCAAATCGGCCGGCGGCGAATTGTCCCCGCGGCGAATAGCCCATATTTTAATACAAAAAACTGTACTTTTATTGTAAGGACATTACGTCACTCACGTCTCATATTTACAGAGACTGACGGAGAGAAATATTTGATCCTTGCATTGTCTCTGATCATTATATTATAGGGATCTTTAATATTCCTTTTCATATCAGATGAGGATATTTCCAAAGATTATGGAATATTCAACACCAATTTAAAAACAAATAAAATCATTCACATTCTTAAGCTTGACATTCCTCAGTGTACCTGTAAAATGTTAACTAGTGTTTGCCATCTAGTAGCCAGGCCAGCAAACATCCACTTGTCAGAGCTTTGCTTCATTCGAAATGTTATTAAAACGTTTTTTTGTAAATATTTAATTTTTACAGGAAAACAGTTAATTTTTTTAACTAAAATAAAAAAAGCAACTGTTTAAAAATAATTTTGAAATATTTTTTCACTGTTATATTAACTTTAAATTAAAACCTTTAAACTTTTAATAATAAATTAAAAAATGTACTTAAAGAATGCCTTCTTTAATATGTTATTAAAACGTTTTTTTGTGAATATTTTATTTTCACAGTGAAATATTTAATTTTTTTGTACAAAAATAAAGTGCTTTAAAAGCAACTGTTTAAATATACTTTTAATATGTTTTTTTGCCATTAACCCTGGCTACACCTGACATTCTTCAAAAATAAAGTATAACTTTTCGTTGTATTAAAAATAAAGTACTAAAATGTTGCATTTTTTGGAAATAAAATGCAAATGAGACAATAGAAAACTAATAAAATATATGCACATTGTTGCCGATGCCAGCAGTTGCGAGCAGTTAAATTACAATAATAGTAAAGTACCAGCAGGTCGATGTTTGCTGGGTATAAAATTGCACTAGTGCAACACGAGCTCGGAAAACACGTGACAAAATGAACACTGAAATTAGTCAGATGTTCAAAAAAATACAAAAATTTGTACTAGTTTTCCGAAATAAATACAAAAATTGCAATAGTGATGCACCACTAGCCGCGCAACTTTAAGAATTTTGCCCATCCCGTGATATGCACTTTTAAGCAAACGTATGTTAAAAAGTGGTTTTAAAATTTTTGTGTTTTAGTTGAATTCTTAAAATAAAACAAATTCAGTGGATTCAATAACGGGAAAAATCCCGGAAAAAAAGAGACATCTAACAACTCTACTTTAAAGGCAAGTACAACAATTTCAAAAGGAAAGGTTTACTTGCGGCAACACAGCAAACAAAGATATTCAAGTAAGAACACCTAATGATACAGGGCCGTATCTGAGGGGGGGTTTTGGGGGTTCAAACCCCCTCCGAAAATTAAATAGGAATGTGTTAAGTTTAAACTTTTTTTCATATTCAATAATGATATATGCTCGGGTATATTATTAAAACTTTTTTTAAATTATTTCAATATTTATATAGAGTAGAGAAAAATGTAATGAAAAAAGTATACAGTGGTGGTCAATAAAATACGAGTGCTAGGGTAGAAATTTGAATTGGTATAATGTGTTTTTTAATTTATTTGTTATATTGAAAAAAATTATTTGTTTTTATTCCCAAACATATGCACTTTAAATTCCAACCAGATAAATTTTAACCTAGCGTTGTTTATCATTTAAAAGAATTTATTTTTTGCTATTGGCTCTTATCTTCGTGGCCAAAAAAATAAGAGTGTTGTTTATTTTGTCTGATTGTCAGGTACACACACTGACTAAATTTAACCAATAATTAATATAGTGAAATCTGCTTAGTGTCTTACTGTAGTGGCCTAGTCATGGGTCGAGCTAGACATTGTAGTCCTGAAGAAAGACGACTAATTTTGCAACTAAGACGGCAAAACAAGTCCTATGCATTTATTGCGAATATACTGAAGCGATCCCAGTGTGTAATTGCTAAAGTTTTAAGAGAACAAAATGTGACTGAAAGACCACTAGAAAGAAGGGGCCGCCCAAGGAAAACAACAAAAAAAATAGATATTCGTATTGTCCGTGAAGCTTTAAAGGATCCTTTTTCGAATTCTGTTATTATCAAACAAAAATTGGGCTTAAGCATCAGCACCAGAACCATAAGAAGGCGTTTACAAGAGAAATAACTATATGGGAGAGTTGCTAGGAAAGTCCCATTTTTAAGTAAGAACAATATAAAGCAGCGAATACATTTTGCAATGCAGAATTATAATGATAACTTTAAACGCAACTGGAAAAATATTCTTTTTAGTGACGAAACCAAAATAAATTTATTTGGATCGGATGGAAGATTTTATGTGAGACGACGTGTTAATGAAGAATTCAATCCACGTAATACTTTGAGTACAGTAACGCATGGTGGTGGAAATATCAAACTCTGGGGCTGTTTTTCATATAACGGAGTGGGTCCTATCTTTTGGATAAAGGAAAATATGACCAAGGACATTTATCTAGATATTTTAGAAACCATTATGCTGCCATATGCTGAAGAGAATATGCCTTTGCGGTGGGTCTATCAGCAAGACAACGACCCCAAACACACAGCACGCATTGTCAAACAATGGTTTGTAACAAATAATGTTATGTTTTTAGAGTGGCCATCGCAATCACCAGATTTAAACCCCATTGAAAACCTTTGGACAGAACTAAAAAAACGAATTTGTGGCAAAAAAATCAAAAATAAGCTTTATGGGAAGAAATTCAGGCTTCTTGGTTTTCTATCCCTATCGAGACATGCCAAACTTTAATCGCCTCCATGCCAAGAAGATGTGCAAATGTGCTTAAAAGTAAAGGTCATGCTACAAAGTATTAAGCTTAAGTAATCATGTACAAGATACTTTTTTATAGAATTTTGCTATTTTGTTTTTTTCTCTAGCTATTTTAATTAATACTCTTATTTTTATGGCCATGAGATGTTGTTGCAAAATAATTATTTAATTTCTATTTAAAACAACATTAATTTTTACTTGTAAAGAAATATTGTTATTTTCCTTAGGAGGTTCTATCTAATCATTATTATATATTGGGAATGTCCTTACTTTACTGTACAAGTATTTGTAATAAAATATTATAAGGAAACCACTTCACTCTTATTTTTTGGCCACCACTGTATATTTAAAACTTAACCTACAGCCTACCTACAAAAGAGAAAAAAAAAATAATACAATGCATAATGAATCGTTATTGTTAAATTACAAAATCATTAATAATAAAATAAATAAATGGATCCATGACGGATCTGATACCTTCTTAGCCCATTAGCACACTCCAGGTAAACTCCATGCTATGTCAGCCTTGAAAACAGTTTTTTTAAATATCTGAGAAACAGAAGATCCTATGAAGTTTTTGGTTATAACACAAAATGTGTTCTACTCTATTCCGAAAACCGCATATTGATGCAATGCTCCGTTAAAAAGTTAGCATATTGTCAATTTTTTAACTGTGAAAAAGCTGTCATTAGCATTAATGCATTTTGACCCAAATCTAACCCAGACAGCACACTTCGTCCCAGGGAAGTACATTTTATGTCCATTTTACGTCGGTACGTCCCAGGACCAATAAAGTACGTACTATGTACGTACAATGGTGTACGTACGTACATTTTACGTCGGTAATTCTCGGGACCAATAAAATACGTACTGTGAACGTACAAATGTGTACGTCCATGGTACGTACACTAGGACGTATATAGTACGTATATTTTACGTTAATTTTAGAGATTCGCTTCCGAACATTTAACTAAGGATTTTGATAATAGATGGCGTACACTAGTTAACATTTAACGGCATTGTTAGAAATATATTACTTAAATATTAAATGAAGCAAAACAAACTTCAAACCTATCGAGGCTTCAAGCCTCGAGGTGAAACTGGACGATCCACTCTAATATACTTGTAGGAATCAGCGTTGCTACCTCTACCGAGTTTTCGGTAGATCTACCGATTTAGCCCTTTACTATACGATATACCGAATTACCATAGGTTTCTACCGATTTTTTTTTCGATAAAAACTTGATTTTTTTTTTGATACGCCTCGTGATCGCGATTAAAAAAAAACACCATAAATATTTTGTTTCAAGCCATTGTCTTTAAAAGTGTTTTTGTGGCGCCATCTCTTGGATTTTGCGATATACTTAGCCGGCAGCCGCAAGCGGCATTAAAGATCACGCTATTACAAAAGGATGATGCGAGAAGCGATTCGATTGGCTGCGACCTTGTGAATCCCCTGAGGTTACTTGCCAGTAAATTGAATGATTCTCAGAAAATTACTGCTCACACTTGATAAAAAGTTATTTAAGGCTTGTTTTTTTTATAATATTATCTACCTAATATGTACCTTATTTTTTTTTTAATTCTTAATTTTGGTATTTTGTCAGTAAAAACAAATAGTAGAAATACAATTTACCTACTAAATCAATCCAAACTATCGATAGTTCTCCAGCAATGCTAGCAAAGATGATTAAAAAATCTACCGAAATCTACCGATTTTTGTCGAAGCCTTCTACCGATGACCTCAGGGTCGAGAGTGGCAACACTGGTAGGAATGTTCACGAAGCCGGAATAGTTTTAAACGATATCTAGTCCTAATCCTTCACTTTTTTTATTTTCATTTGATGTCCTATGTACGTACCATGGACGTCTAGGGTACGTACATTTTAGGTACTACTTACGTATCATGTACGTCTGGAGTACGTACATTTTACGTTTAATTGGATGTACCATGTACAAGAGTTTTTTTACGTACATAGTACGTACATTCTTTCAAAATACGTCGGATGTACGTACATAGTCCGAACTTCAGTCCGTCCATAGTACGTTCAAATCGAAGCAAAATAATTGGTAAAGTTACGTCCCTTTAACGTACATATGTGGACGTAAGTCCAAAAATGCACGTACTACGTACGTACACTACCTCGCAGAGTTACGTACTATGTACATACATAGTACGTACTTGTGCTGTCTGGGAATTAGCTCGTAACAGTGTCGAAGACTATTTTACCTGAAAATTTTATGAAAATCGTAGCGGTTTTGGAGCCATCGTGTTAACATACACACACGCACACAAACACACACACAGACAGACGTCATTCCGATATTGCTAAGATATGTCAAAATAAGACATTTTTGGCGTTAACTCAAAAAAAATTTTTTTGTCGAAAACAATACTTCTCTAGACCTTTAGGACTGCTAATCAAGGAAACTCTATAGCGGGACGAAAACGTCCACCGGTCTATAGGGAAGAAATACTTTTCGTCAAAGTTCAACCAGACCATGCTACCACCCACGGCGGCGTCGGTTCGGAACCGAAAACAATGAGTTAACAAAGTATAAAAGGCAACTTCAAACGAGTAAAGTCAACCTCGGACACCGGTGTTTCGGAAAAAGGCAATGTCTTTTTCACTCGTTGAATCAAAAATAGGTTTCACCTATTTTTTCATTCTTTTAGGTTAACCTTCTGAAATATGCATTAATCACTTGCTTATTAAATAAAGATCCAAAACACAAAAAATAATAAATCAAATCTTTATTTCTGGAAAATTGTTTAGTTGCAAAGACGGTCATTTGTTTAGTAAGAAGAACGGTCATAACTTGTTTTACATACAATAAGTCAATATAACCACGAACAGAAAACGTAAAACCCGATCAAATCACAATGTTCTTGACAACCAGATAATACCATAATGTTTCCTTCTAACGAAACCGTTTAGAAGAAGACATAAATAAAAGCAATATCTTAAACTAAAGACTAATTCTGAGGTGGTAGTGCTAGGTTGAGACTCAACTTAGCATTACACCCCCTTTTCAAGAAAACGGGTGGAGCGAGAAAATTTTTGTTTTTACGAAAAATTTACGACAATTATTCCATAGATTAGTTTTTGAAAATGTTAATTTTTTCTGGGGTGGTAATGCTAAGTTGAGACTCAACTTAGCATTACATACCCTTTTCAGGAAAACGAGTGGCGCGACAATTTTTTTTCTTTCACGACAAATTTACGACAATTAATGCATATAAATGTTTCTTGAGAAGTTCACTTTTTTTAATAATTTCTAAAACAACGCAAAATCCTGGCGATCAATGAATATTTACACAAACACCACAAAATGTTATATGGAAAAGTAAAAGCGGAACGTAATATAATGATTGTTTCACCAAAAATTTACAATTGCGCGAAAAGGTTAAATATGATCACCTACATCTTTGTAAGTTTTGTGAAAAAGCTTAAAGGTCACTAAGATTTGGCTGAGAAATCTCAAAATTGCTCACTGCCTGTTTCCGGGAAAACGGATGACCTGACAATTGTTTTTCTTTCACGACAAATTTACGACAAATTTACGACAGTTAATGCATTTATTAGTTTTTGAAAATTTTAATTTTCTCTGGGGTGGTAATGCTAAGTTGAGACTCAACTTAGCATTACATATCCTTTTCAGGAAAACGAGTGGCGCGGCAAGTTTTTTTCTTTCACGACAAATTTACGACAATTAATGCATATATTGCGAATATCCAATTCTTAAGTGGTAATGCTAAGTTTATAGAGGTCCCTTTCCGTCCAACGCGGTTTGGATGACACGTTGCCACTTTCATTGGTTAACTATAATTACTTTGAAAATAGTAAAATCGTATGTGAATGATGTTAACAAGAAGCAATATTATTTAAGTTTGGTTATCTTCTGTATACCTACAATTTTAATTCTGCTTTGCCACATTTTTAATCATATGCACGTATCGATTGCATCTTTTATTCGGCGCAGGAAAAGTAATTGCATCGGGCTTAATTGCAGGAGTATTTATGAATAATATCGCGAACGCGGTGATTTATCGTCGGATCCATTGCCGGCGAGCGGGCGCGTTTCGTCGCTCGTATATTGCTTTTCTCCAAAGCTAGGCCAGTATAAAACTAACTAAAAAGTAAATTTGTTAAAAAACTTTTCTGTTAAACGGATTTATTTTAAATAATCAGCTGTAGCAAAAACTGGAATATAATTAAGACAGAAACGTGACTTTTAATAGCCTAAAATAAAATTGGAGGGATCATTTAAAATAATTGATGTGCTCGGAGCCACATTTTTTTAGAGATTTCATAGTTATTTGATTATAGAGTTGTTAACATAGTGACTTTTTTGAGCTCCGCTCTTTTACTTTAGTGTAGTGTAAAATTCAGGTTTTTGTCGTTATTATTTTCTAGTTTTTGGAACAGTTTAAAAATAAAACCGTTAAACCTATTTTTATTTATTTATTTAAGTTTGATTTATAGCTTGTATCACTACGGACACTCCTCAACTTTAAAACTCTCTATTGCACCTTTGTTGCACCGTGAAAGCAACAGCATTAAAAAATACGCCATTTTAAATCCGCCAACTTGATCTTTTTATAATAAAAAATATTTTAGATTATTGTCACTCGAAGACAATACATGTGTCAATTTTCCAGTCTCTAGCTCATTAAAAATTAGCTGAAAATAGTCTATGGACAAATCGGCCATAAAGGGGGTTTCGTGTGCAAGTCGTGCCAACTTTTTGCCGATAAGCCAGGTTTGTTAAGGCCACTCCATAGATCAGGTTTTGACTTGTTGTCATTCTGGTAAATGTGTTTTTTTAAAGATATGGCCCCCACCAATTTTTTTGCACGATACTTTTTACAACGATGTATCTTTGTTAAAAATAGTCGTAGAGGGTTGCAAAAAATGGCAAATGAATCAGTAAGCACCCGCAATAAAATAACTTTCTATTATATTTTTCAAAATTTTGCTTCCTTTTTTAGAAAAAATAAAATAACTAAATTTTTACTTTTTTTTGTATAGCTAGTAAAGTTTAACCTACAGTTTTATTAACACCAAAGCAAAATTAAAAAAAAAAGTTTTAATAAAAGTTTTAAAATGAACATTTTTCTTTAATTTGGTGTATACCCGTCTTATATGAATGTATGTGTTATATTTGTTTCAATAAAAAAAACAATTCGTTGTCACCAAAACGACTACCGAAGGTGCATTACCGTACGCGGATGCCTATAAGGCAGCGCGCGGATTTACGCAGCTGAGGCGTCTAGTCAAACAGGTGATTTCTATTATTATTGTTATCGTTGTTTGATGAACATTAATAGGTCACAGACTAACGATTTGGATGTTGCCGGACAAGTTTTTGGTCCAATTTTTTTTATATCCGCTCCTTATATAGTCGTGTTCGAATTTCTAAAAATGTATCTAAGTTGACGCCCTAAAGACACAATGACATAGAAATGGATCAAAAATGTGTAAAATCTAATTTAAAAATAAAATTATATTAGTTTTTTAAATTTTAGCTGCAAAATTCCCCAAGGACCCCAGACTCCCCAAGTCCTAAAATTTTTGGATTTTTTTCAAATTTTCTTAAAAACTAGGCTTGGGGAAAAATATGTACTAATCTTTATTGTAGACCATAAAATTTCCTTTTCAACAATGTATAAGTCAGTGAGGTACGACTAATGACAAACTCTCCAGCGGCGTCCGTTTATTGAGGTAGTGTAAATAAATTTAATAAAGAAACATGTTTATTACAGGTTTTACTCGATTTTCTTAAAAACCGAGCTCTATATCAAAAAATATAATACACACTTTGTTATAGACAATAAAATTGTCTTTTAAATGATGTATAATAAGGCAATGGTAGTTTTATCTATAACAGTTTAGGGGCGTCCGTAAATAAAATCAATTTTGAAAAATCACTAAATTTATTTCCTTTTTAACAATGTATTAGTCAGTGGGGTCAGGCTAATGACAAACTCTCCAGCGGCGTCCGTTTATTAAGAAAATATAAAAAATTAAAGAAGCCACATAGGTTTTACACGATTATCTTAAAAACCAAGCTCTCTATCTTTTTTCAACTCGTCTCAATATATGAAATATTCCCTGCAGTTGAGAACACTGAAGGAAACTTTGTCGTGGAAGTCCTGGAACAGGTACAGATCAAAATAGACCTAAACCTAGACTTGGACATCTCTACCTGGAAGCGAAATAAGCCTCGAAGTTTGTCTTGATTTAATATTTAATTTATTTTACATACATACCCCCACATCTCGTATAAATCCAGTCAAGTACTGATTGGCGCACCATCTATGTAAGTATGAGTGTATGTCCCTTGGACAAAGTGTGCAGTGTGGGTAGTGACCAATATATGACGTGTTTAAGACGTCAAAAAATACACGGCGAAAAGACGTCAAATAACTGACGCCTTAAAGACAACATTTTTTGGTAGATGACCTGCTGGTCATCCAAATGACCACTTTTCGACGAAAAAAAGACGTCATTTGATGACCCTGTGCTACCTGGGAAGTGTATTGCTCCATATCAAGCGGCCTTAAGCAACATTAAATTTACGATGGCGACATCTGTCAATTAGCGATTGCATGGAAAAAGCCAAGAAAAATCTTTTCTGGAACCAAATCCATATTTACTTCGAAAACATTTTTATCAGTGGGTACACTGAGTAAAATAATTAGTTGGGGAAGCCCTTAATATTTTATATTCCTCCATGATGTTTCCTAAAATTATTAACATGGTTTACCTGTATTGACCTAATAGATATCATATCCCCGTATTCTGAGATATATCCATACAGAAATGCAATTTAGTAAGGAGTTACAAATTACAATGGTGTGATAATTATTCTTCGGTCATGCCTAATCAGATGGATCCGCCCACGGAAAACAAATTAAGTTAAGCAAACCCTAGTCGCTTGGTCTTTTGCTACAAATTGATAGAGACTTGAAATCACCAACGTAAATAATTCTAAACTCAGTTCAAAGGCAATTTCTTTAACATGGCATCAGTGTGGTTGGGTATGTGATGCGTGTTTTCGATTATCCCCTCCACAGCCACACTAGTACCTTTCTATATATATTTTTTTCTTTCTTTAATTTCACTTGTTGTTAATAGTTTTAGATCCTTGCATTATTTGCAATTTGGTATTTGATAATTATATTGGCAATCGCCCATTTGCGATCAGAAATTTTAACACACAAAAAGGTGATCTCATGCTTTCAGACGTTGATTCTTTACGTCTAATTTGAGTTATCATACCTTCGACAGTGGGAAAGAGGAATTATAGAGATTAGTTGGATGACTTGGTCGAGTTAATACCCTGAGAATTTCTCGTTCTTGTATTGAGACACCGCACACCTGCATAAATGGAAGTTTTCCGAAAATTTATGTGTGGTCTTCGGTAGTTCAATGTTTAGAATGTTTGCGTACAGAGCAAGAGGTTCCGGGTTCGAGTCCCGGCCGAGGACAGAAAACTTTTTTCTTATTTTTCTTTCTTTAATTTCACTTGTTGTTTATAGTTTTAGGTCCTTGCATTATTTGCAATTTGGTATTTGATAATTATATTGGCAATCGCCCATTTGGGATTAGAAATTTTAACACAAGAAAAGGTGATCTCATGCTTTCAGACGTTGATTCTTTACGTCTAATTTGAGTTATCATACCTTTGACAGTGGGAAAGAGGAATTATAGAGATTAGTTGGATGACTTGGTCGAGTTAATACCCTGAGAATTTCTCGTTCTTGTATTGAGACACCGCACACCTGCATAAATGGAAGTTTTCTAAAAATTAATGTGTGGCCTTCGCTAGTTCAATGCTAGAGCAAGAGGTTCCGGGTTCGAGTCCCGGCCGAGGACAGAAAAACTTTTTTCTTATTTTTCTTTCTTTAATTTCACTTGTTGTTTATAGTTTTAGGTCCTTGCATTATTTGCAATTTGGTATTTGATTTCCAGGCATGTCCAGTGTTCCAGAACATTAGTCTTTCCCAGAACATTTTCGGTCTTTTTCTGAACATTTGCAGACTTTCGCATACTTTGCCACAATTCTAGACTTATCCAGGAAATTCCTAGTCTTCCAGAGTTTTCTAGACTTTTCTAGAAAATATTTATACTTTTATACATTCTTCAGGGCATTTCCGGACTTTCTGCAAATTCGCAGACTTTTTCAGGAAACTTCCAGACTTTTTCTTAAGGTTTCCAGACTTGTTCAGACTTTTCCAGAAGATTTCCAGACCTTCCCGAAAAATTTTAGACTTTTTCTGAACACATCCAGAATTTTCCAAACTTTTCTAGAACATTTACAGATTTTTCTGAATATTTCCAGATTTTTCCAGACTTCCTCTGAACATTTCAAGCTTCCAAACTTAAAATGATAGCAACCTTTCTGGGTAAATCACAATTTGATCGCAGCCTTTCGCGCTAAGGCAAAAGCATGCGATCAATTTAAGTTTCTCTTAGGCTTCATAAGCTCCGGAGCCAGTGCTGCCAACATGTTCCAAGATAATTCGTGAAAATTTTATATTAAAAATCGTGAGAAATCGTGAGATTTTAAAAAGTCCTAAAAAGAGATCAAAAAAAGAAAGTTATATTTATATGTATTACATGTTAGCTCCCGCTAAATTTCGCGGTTGTTTTTACTTTTTAAAACCACACAATTGGATGACGGACAGAGTACATTTTTCTCGCATTTGACATGCGCACCAAGAATCAGCGAGATCCTTTTCTACCGCCTCGAGAAAATTGCGTGTTAGTTTCTTTCTCCAACTATTACAAATTTCTACACTTGAAAATGCTCGATTTTGGTGTACTGAAGCATAGAACTGGAAACTTCAGCCCTTCAGCTACGTGGTGCCATCATTAGATCAAGACAGGGGCCCCTGGAACGTGGAGAAATTGGCTGCAAACTGGTGAGTGCTTTGTTTCTGATTTCCGTTATGTGGTACCAACAATTAACCTATGGACCTTAATTATTTCGTGCTTTCGTATCAATATATTTATGTTTGTTCGCGCTTTCATTGAATAAAATATATACAGTCCACTGCAGTTATCGTTTTTCTAATTGCGGGCATACATAAAGTGTTCCTTCGACCCGAATTATTTAAATTTACTCCATACGACGGTATTAATAAGTCGGCCATTTCACATTTTCGCCGAGATCACACGGCCTTGAATTTTGCCAATCGTATTGAGCCGAGAGAGATTTTCGTTCGACCTTCGGTTTCGGCGCAGTTCACCTGTTTTCGGTCCGCTGCTATGGTAACGCAGGGTCTACCGCGTGGTCACTTCAGTAAACAAAAATCGAGAAGCGATCAAAACAAACAAACACAATTTCTGTGATTAAATTTGTTCCATACCATTTCGATATTTAAAACAATTTTCATCAATTGCGATAAATTAGTGCATATTTTCGACAATTCGTCATTTTTTCTATTTCAGAAGCATTAATTTAGCGTTAATTGTATATTTACCGACAATTTCGTCATTTCAAAGGTAAAATCATGTCTATCAAAAAAGCCGTGCAAAAACGCAAGGGTTTTTTTATCTGCGATCACCGAGTGTTATGTTTTTTCACAAGCCGCGGCAACGGACGCTAAAAGCGAGAAACGAGTTTCAAGTGAGGTATTCCGATTTGGATGAAACCTTCGATAAATGCATGCTAGCACATAATGATGTCATTATGTTGATAGACGACTCGGACGACGAGGAGTTTAAAACGCAGGATGCGATCCTTTCAGAAGCTCGTAAATATTTTTATGCGTGTAAAGGGGTTTTCTCTGAAATATTTCCGGTTGAGGCCCCATCCTTTTCGGGATCATATGTTCGACAAAACGAATCTGAAACTCCAAAACTCAAAGAGTTAGGTATTCCCATATTTCGAGGTGATAAAAAATTATGGCCAAGCTTTTTCGATCTTTTTATTAACATTATAGATCAAAATCAAAGTCTAAGTAACGTCCGAAAACTTCAATATTTATTTTCATATCTCGAGGATGAGCCTTTAAAATTGATATCAGGGATTAGCTTATCTGATCAAAATTATAAAATTGCTTACGACAAATTAGTCAATAGATATCAAAACAAGCGAGACCTCGCAAATGATGCTTCAAGCACAATTATGAACTCTACATTAAAAAACGAGTCAGCTAAAGAATTGCGTAATTTAATTGACACCTTTTCAGAATCCCTAGAAATTTTAAAATCACTTAGCTTTGACGTTGACAGTTGGGACTTTATTATTTTTTCATTTTGTTAGAAAAAATGGATATTCCGACGCGTTCAAATTTCGAAATGAGTCACGCCAATACTAATACCGAAATTCCCACTTTTCAGTCACTTTTTCAATTTCTAGAAAAAAGATGTAAAGTTTTGGAATCACTTCCTCAATCAACAGCACCCAAAAAGGTGCCTAACTATCAAAAATCAAATTCTATGCAAAATCAGTTTGGGCAAAAGCCTACCTATAAATCATCCAATTCGTCTTTTATAGGACTGGCTGGCACCTCAACTAATTCAAGTACGGGAATAAAATGTTTCCGGTGTTATCAAGGTCACGGGCTTTCGAAATGTCAAACATTTCTTGACCTCTCACCTATCGATCGCCTATCTTTCGTCTAGCAGAAAAAATTATGTCTAGCGTGTTCTCATCCCTCGCATGGGGTAGACACGTGCAAATCAAAATATTCATGCAGGACTTGCAATAGTAAAAGGCACCACACTTTAACTCATATCTTAGAAACTAATAAAGAGTCTGGAAGCCAAGATACTAGTCCTGTCATTCACACACCACCTGTCAATAATCTTCATGTGTCATTAAATACCTCAGGAACTTCAGGTACCTTTCTTTTATGAAATATTCGGATTAAATCAAATGTCTTCTCTTACTTCCAAAGGGCTCATTCAATGTCACATTAAGCCACAAGGACAGGTCAATCCTTTACTTAATTTCGAAGCAATTGTCGTTCCACAACTATGTTCCAATATGCCTACATTCACTTTGAACGATAATCAGTGGAAACACTTGGAAAACCTTAAATTTGCCGACCCATCTTATTTCAAAGCTAGACCTGTGGACCTAGTTATTGGTTGCGAGCTATTCGCACAGATATTCAAGGAGGGTAGGGTTCTTGGACACATAAGGGCAACCTTCAGCCCCTGAAACTATCTTTGGCTGGGTCGTCATGGGAAAAGTTGACGAAGTAGGTAGTCTTACGGAACGAACCAGTTGTTTTTTAACGAGTCATTCACCTCCTTTAGAGGTCATTATCCCTAGGTTTTGGGAAATCGAACATTTGCCTAAAAAACAAATCTTATCAAAGGAAGAAAAACAAGCGGAATCAATTTTTACTGCGAGTGTCGTACGACAACCGAGCGGTAGATTCATGGTAGATCTTCCGTTTAAAGATCAAATAAACCCTGACCTAGGAAATACTTATCCGCAAGCTTATCGTAGATTTTTACCTCTAGAAAATAGATTACTCAAAAATCCTGATCTGTACACTGCCTATTCAAGTTTCATGCAAGACTATATCAATTCTAATCACATGAGTCTAGTTTTACCTAGTCAACCAAAAGTCGACGTATCATGTTTTTTGGCACATCATTGCGTACTAAAGCCGGAAAGCTTAAGTACAAAATTAAGGGTAGTCTGGGATTGTTCGGCAGTCACCCCAAAGAATATTAGTCTCAATGACACGTTGTTATCAGGACCGAAACTTCAAAAAGATATTGCTTCTTTACTCCTTACGTTTCGTCTTAATCCTATTGCCTACATTGCTGATATCAAACAGATGTTCCGTCAAGTCCTTATCAATCCTTATCACCGTCCTTATCAAAGGATATTGTGGAGGTTTTCTCCACAGGACCCACTTTCAGTGTGGGAACTTTCTACTGTCACTTTTGGCATGACATGCTCACCTTTTCTAGCCATGCGTACCTTAAATGAGCTGGCAGAGAGAGAAAAGGAACGTTTTCCTATGGCTAGTAGTGTTCTAAAAACGTCAATTTACATCGACGATATCTTGGGAACTAGCCCTTCGCTTTCTAAAGCCCTTTCCCTACAGATGGAACTCAATGATTTGTTGAAGTCGGGAGGATTTAAAAAATGGGCAAGCAATTGTCCTGAGTTATTGGCTACATTGCCAGAATCCGATCGTCAAATGCCTCTCTCTTTTGACAAGGAGGAACCACACTTTATCAAAGTTTTAGGACTTCAATGGCTTCCAAAAAACGAAATTTTTTCTTATCAATGCCGAATGAAGGACAAACCTCCAACAAAACGTTCTATTTTATCTATCATAGGAACAATCTTCGATCCCTTAGGTTTTCTTTGTCCCTTGTCGCTACAAGCAAAATTTATTTTGCAACAGTTGTGGATATCGAAAATAGGCTGGGACGAAGAACCAGATTCTTCTATCATCGACTCTTGGAACAAAATTCGTTCTGAATTCCCGCTTCTTTCCAATTTTCAATTATCCCGACAAATCAAACTGTCAAAAACCAATACCTGTCAAATCATCGGCTTCTGTGACGCTTCAATTCGAGGCTACGCAGGCGTCGTATATTTTCGTGTAGAAGAGGAAAACAATATATCTGTTTCTCTCATATCTGCAAAATCTAGGGTCGCGCCTATAAAGTCACAAACTTTGGCTAGGCTAGAACTCCTAGGCGCATTTCTTTTAAGCGAATTAATTGACTTCGTTTTATCTAGCTATGAAGGAAAATTAACTTTTACAAATATCGTTACTTTCTGCGATTCGCAAGTCGTATTGCACTGGCTTTCATCCCCTCCTAATCGCTGGCAAAACTTTGTTGGAAATCGAGTCAGTAGAATCCAAGAAATCATTCCCTCAAACTCATGGCGCTACATTCCTTCTGCTTTAAATGCAGCCGATATTGCGTCACGAGGGGCCACCCCCTCACAGCTCATTTCACATGACATGTGGTGGAACGCACCGTCGTTTTTGTGGTCTCCCGAAAACGAATGGCCCGATTTTCATAAATCAAAAATGCCGATTGATTTCGGAGATATTAATCTGGAGGAAAAGCCAAAAGTCTGTTGCAATGCGATAATTGATGTCAACTTCTTAGATCAGCTTCTTATCAAATATTCCTCTATATCAAAAATTCAACGTATCATTTGTTATGTCCTTCGAATAGTTAACCTTTTTCAAAACCATTCCTATCAAAAACCCACTAATCCACCGGACCAAAAAATTATTTTTGAAAATATTGTTTTTCCTACCACCGGTGAGATGCAAAGTGCGTTATACCTTCTTATCAAACGCGTTCAAGGTTCTTGTTTTTCTGAGCTTTTTCCGCGTTATCTAAGGATAAACCAATACCGAAACCTTTTCGAAAACTTTCACCATTTCTTAATGAAAATAATATCATTAGAGTCGGTGGCAGATTACAAAAATCTGACCTTTTGTCTTATTCTGCTAAACACCCCGTCTTACTTTCGAGTAACCACCGTTTAACTGCTCTTCTTATCGAGTCCACTCATCGACAATACCTTCATCCTGGGTTTAAAACATTACATAATCTGCTTTTACAGCAATTTTGGATATTATCTGCCAGACGGGCAATTCAAAGAACCATATCCAAGTGCTTGCAATGTTTTAGAATCAACCCTAAACCCTATAGACCGCCCATAATGAGTTCACTTCCCGCTCATCGAATCAATCAACTTAAACCTTTTTTGAGTGTAGCTATCGACTTTTGTGGACCTTTCTTTGTGATTCGTCATCGTTACCGTGGTTGTAAAGCTTTCAAATCGTATGTCTGTGTGTTTGTCTGTACGGCCACACATTGCGTGCATTTGGAATTAACCATGGAACTGTCCACCGAAGGGTTTGTAGGTGCATTCCATCGATTCATTTCCAGACGTGGAAGCGTGACGCAATGCTGGTCAGATCAGGGCAGTAATTTTACAGGGTTTCGTAACCAATTACTTGATTACGCAAGAAGTGCGTCCACCAGACTTTCTATTCGTTGACATCTGGGACCCCCTCTCAGTCGACATTTCAATGGCCGGGCAGAAGCTGGCGTCAAATGTTTTAAAACTCACTTTGTTCGAGTTGTCGGCGACCAGAAGTTGTCCATCATGGAAATGTCCACCCTTACCTGTCGCATAGAAGCTGTACTTAATAGTCGCCCTTTATCTCCTGCCTCTTCAGACCCACACGATCTTCAACCTCTTACCCCTGGGCATTTTTTGACCCTTGAACCCCTTAATTCAGAAATTCCGGAGTCAGATTTGTCCGAGGTTCCCCTAAATCGGCTCTCGAGATGGCAACTAATCCAAAAACTACACAATGATTTTTGGAAACGGTATTCTGTAGAGTATTTGCATACGCTACAACAGCGACACAAGTGGGCTGATTCGTCCCCAAATATCAAATTAAATGATTTGGTTATCATAACGAGTGATCACATCCAATCACCTTTGAAATGGCCAGTCGGTCGGGTTCTCGAATTGCATCCCGGCGGAGACGGTCAGGTGCGTGTAGCGACGGTACGAACGGCTACCGGTGTTTACAAGCGGCCAGTTGTAAAATTGTGCCTCTTGCCGAATTAAAAGTAATTTTAATTTTTTTCTACATATTGAAGTCAATTATTACAATAGGTAATTCTTTATTATTTTTTTTTAATTTTGTTTTTTTGTTTTGCCTTTTTCGGGTTTTCGTTATATCTAAATAAACTTACGCTACTTTTCTGTTTTTCATTCATTTATATTTATCGGTCGATCATTTTTTCTTATATCTTTATCTGTCCGGTTGATATTCTAAAATTGTGTGTTTTGGAGGGCAGTTATGTTAGCTCCCGCTAAATTTCGCGGTTGTTTTTACTTTTTAAAACCACACAATTGGATGACGGACAGAGTACATTTTTCGCGCATTTGACATGCGCACCAAGAATCAGCGAGATCCTTTTCTACCGCCTCGAGAAAATGGCGTGTTAATTTCTTTCTCCAACTATTACAAATTTCTACACTTGAAAGTGCTCGATTTTGGTGTACTGAAGCATATAACTGGAAACTTCAGCCCTTCAGCTACGTGGTGCCATCATTAGATCAAGACAGGGGCCCCTGGAACGTGGAGAAATTGGCAAACTGGTGAGTGCTTTGTTTCTGATTTCCGTTGTGTGGTACCAACAATTAACCTATGGACCTTAATTATTTCATGCTTTCGTATCAATATATTTATGTTTGTTCGCGCTTTCATTGAATAAAATATATACAGTCCACTGCAGTTATCGTTTTTCTAATTGCGGGCATACAATTACATAAAACCAAACACATTTCAAAAAGCTGAAAAACTGTAGAGATAATAATGTTTCATACCTAACATAGTTAGTCAGAGTCCCAATCGCTCGAATCATCATTTTTATTCAAATACCTATATTTTTTTAGTTCCTAGTTTTTCAATCATATTAATATCTATGTCAAAATCATAGCATGTATCCATTTCCTTTCCCTTTCCCAGTCAGTTTTATATTTTTGTTGATAAGGGCCTTTTTTCTTTTTTTGAGGGAGGGATTCAGATTCATGAACAGATTTTTCACTATCACTACTATCAGACATATTCAGACAAACACCGCAATACGAACTAACTGCAAACAAAAGCACTTGCCTAATCCGTGAAACTATTTTGAAACAAATAACTACTGCCCGCGCGATCGCGATTCCGCGGAACTGATCCAGCAATGTTCGAAATTTGGGACTTCCCCGAATTTCAATGCAATGAAAATAATCCAGTAGAGTAGCAGCGAAAGTCTGAACGCTTAACCTGATATATTTGTGACGTTGGTTATAAATAAGAAAATACTTTTTTTTGGAAGATTTTTATTAAAATTTGACGTAAAATACAAAAATCGTGAAAAACGCTACGTAATTCGTGAAATCGTAAGATACTTTTAAAAATCATGTAATCTCACGATTAATCGTGAGTTTTGGCAACACTGTCCGGAGCTTTGTTCTTACTTACCTTATGAACGAAACAAATACTAGTTTGGACGGGGCCACGAGCGCGCTCTTAAACAACTCCCGCAGCCCACGAGAAAGCCGGCCCGGGCGCGGAAATATCACGTGACCGTAGGAGTGTCACAAAAGAACGCCTCCCGGCCAGCTGTCATTATAAAACATGTGTGTTTTCAGTTTTGGTATGTTTGTTTACGTCGATTTTTTTTTAATTCGGGCACGAATTTTATGTGAATTTTATCAAAGTTATTAAAATAACGCAGCCCACGAAAAAGACTCGTGACTAATGAGTAAATTAAAAAGATAAACAGTGCCGCGAACGTGTAGTGTTGTTGGTTGTCGGTCCAACTATAAAACTGAAAACGAATATGTGTCAACTTTTAATTTTCCAGTGGATAAACAAACGCATGAAATTTGGTTGCGAAAAACTCCTAATGATTTAAGTATTTTAAAACGTCCACAAGTTTGCATCAAACATTTTCCTAACGAGAAGGTTATTTGGTTTGATAAGTGTGTTGTAAATGGAGAGCTAAAAAATGTTAAAAGACAAAGACCCAAATTAACAGAAAATGATGTACCTACGATTTTTAAAAATGTTCCGAAATACCTAAGTAGACAACCTGTATCTGCTGTTCGATTAGCTGATGTCGAGAGGCAACAAATGGAAACTGCAATACAAGAAAGTCTTGAAACACTTCAAGCTCATAAGAAATCAAAAGTTTTGTCAAATATTGAGGACATTTCAAAATTTTATTGTTCTATCTAATACTAAAATAAACAAAAATTGGATTTTAACACAAGAACGTGACACAGTCTGCCTGTTAACAATCAGTCAACCACGGACACCGGTGTAGAACAAACTGACTACAGATACAAGGTAAATCAAAAATAACGAAAAAATAGGTAAAACCTATTTCTACGAGTGAAACGACAGCGAACCAAGGAAACTAAGTCCATGGCGGGACGAAAACGTCCACCGGTCTATAAGGAAGAAAGACTTTTAGTCACAGTTCAACCAGACCATGCTATCACCGTCTCCACGGTATCGGTTTGAAACCGAAAACAATGAGTTTACAATGTATAAAAGGCCTGCCTGTGCCTGATGACATTTTTAAACAACAATCCATCACTGTTAGCATCTCTAGTTGTTGAGGGAGATCTGTAATTTTTTGTAAATATTAAAAAGTAGGAGTTTTATTTTTGGACAGCCCCGATACACTTGAAAGCTAATGCAGTTTATTGAAATGAAAGTTGCAAACGGGAAAGAAGTGGTAAAGGATAAGATTGATCAAGTAATAGACATCCTTAGCAGTGGCGGATCCAGGGGGGGGGCACTAGGGGCACTTGCCCCCCCGAGAATTTTTTAAATATACAAAAAATGAGTAAAAAGTAATGTTTTTGCTAATAAAAACTCCAAATTTTTGCCTGCGGCGCATGAAAGTGTCTATTGTTGTTATCATCGAAATTACAACCACTGACTAATTCAATAAAATGCTGCTTAAAAAAATATATACCATTTTTTACCAACAGAGAATGTCACCTAAATTGCCCCCCCCCCCCCCCCGAACCGAACCGAACCCCCCCTCCCGAGAAGCACCTCTGGATCCGCCCTTGATCCTTAGTGACATTTTCGATCGTGCGAGTAAAAAATGTGTTCAATTGTCATTTTTTATTGAACAATTAGGTCTCTTGAAAATCTTTGTTTATCCAGTCATCCAGTGCATACATGTCAATTTACAAAACTGGTAATATGTCTTCTGCACCCTCGCAATATTAAAAAACTGATTTGTAATCTCTCCGGTACTGTGCAATATTTAAAAAGTTAGATACAGCTTTTAAAAGAACATGAGTTGGTAGTTAACTTACACATTGATGAAATATAATATATTAAACTTTGTGACAAGACAAAGAAAAATTTAAAAACTTAAAGCTTAGGTTTGTTATGTCCAATTTTAAAAGACTTGTATAGATATGAAGTAACTAACGATATTATGTACCTAATATCCTGAAGATTTTATATAATTTTTTATTTTATAGATTCAGTTCTTTTATCCATAATAAACACATACATCAGCAAAATATTTTTTTCAATTTTTGCCTATATGAGATCAAAAAAATTTGATCAATTTATTTAAATTGTGTAAAAACAGATAATTTACAATAAGAATCCTGGAACTCCTAAGATCACGTGACCGCCGACTTGCTTATAACGCACCATGGCCGGTCTTTATCGTTGGCTGCGACAACTCCGCAAGTCTTACCGGAAGTTTGCGGAACGGCTCCTTGCGAGGCTCAATGTTCCTCGAAAGTTTGAGATCTCTAGGTACAAGGCTTAAAATGGCCTAAATAGTAAATAATGTAAAAAATATAGAACAATATTTTGATTTGTATGAAATCACGTATATTTCAATATAAGGAGCTTTAGTATTAAAATTTAAAATGTATGAATTAGAGAAAAGGTCCTTAATTTATATTCTATTCACTATTTTAAAGGTGAATCCGCTATGGCTTTAAGTGTCTATTACAATTTGCTACATTAATAGGAGACAAGTAAAGCGGAACAACCAATAAATTATTGTAAGCTTGTTTTCGTTTTCAAGATAATGGAAACCATATTATGATATTGTCAAAGATTTTGCTAAAACATTGTTTGCGAATCGGGTGTTCTGGTGAATTTGCTGTGGATGGAACACAATTAAGGTAAGTACCTATAATAATAGCACAGTGTAAGTTACCTACACTGTGGTAAGAGTAAGTACCTATAAATATTTTTTTATTAGGGACATATTGGAATAAAGCCATGTAATAATAGTGTCAGGCAGTATTTTGACAGATTTACATTGCAGGCTGACAGTTGACCTTTCAAAATTGACATATCGCAGTCGAATTTAAAACGTCGTTTATTTATCTATGAATAAAGGCGACAATATATATTTCGGTTCGTATAGTAAACAAGATCCTTATTATATTGAAAGATTAGCTGTCATATTCCAATGCAAAACTGTCAAAATACGGCCTGACATTATTATTGCATGGCTTTATTCGAATAAGTCCCTTTGTCTTTATTTTTACCTAGTTATCATAACTTTCTCAATACCTTAATACTATTATAAACAATGCCCTATACAGGGCGTCCCCTATAAAGGGAACTACAGATTGTGTGTTTTGTGGGATTTCACAAAGGGTAGGGGACAATTCACCGCGGCTGATACGCCGCAGCCGATTTCCCGCGGGGACAATTTGACGCCGGCCGATTCGCCGCGGGAACAATTTGCCGCCGGCCAATTCGCCGCGGGGACAAGTCGCCACGAGATTTTTCGTCTTATGATATAACCATTGGCAATTGTTCGTGGAAATAGTTAAAAATTAATGAAAATTTAAAAATTGGTCTCGCAAATAAATTTTGGAAAAAATTGCTGTTCATCATTTGCTATCTATTTCCAAAACGAACACTAACTGACACGAAATGATTTTGTATAGAAAATCGCGGATAGACGAGATCTGAGAACAGGATTAAAGTTTTCAAATGCCCCAGTTGTTCGTTGATAGTCGGTACAAAATTAGATTTATATACAATTTTAGGTGGTTTCTCAACTTTTGGCCGGTACTGTATGAATAATCCACTACTTTGATTTTTTAACATGACTCAAAATTGTATCGAGTGACCTTAAGCACTACAAAATTTCAAGGCATATCGGTTCATAAATTGTTTTTAAATTTTATTAAAAAATTATATTGAGTTACTTTTAGTGCCGCGAAGTCAAATCGGTTTATACAGTCGAACCTCTCTAACTCGAACCTCTATAACTTGAACCCTCTATAACTCGTACCTTTTAAGTGATCCCTGCACTTTTTATATGTATTTGAAGCTCTTTAACTCGAATTTCTATAACTCGAACTCTCCATAACTCGAACTGTTTTAATTCTCCCTTAAAGTTCGAGTTATAGAGGTTCGACTGTAAATAAGAAAGTGCGAAATTGTAATTTTTTTAAAGTAAAAATCATAATTAATTTGCAAGCTAAAATTCTTTAATGACTGGGAAATTTTGTTGGAAAACTTCGGACTTTTATTCAGCACCCCAAAAATATAAAATAAGCTACCAAAAACAATTACACCAGAACTTTCCAGCTTGACCCCTTTGTAGATATCGAGAATACACTCTTCTCATATTTACACAAGCCTTATAAAACAGCCGCGAAAAAGTATTAAAATTTTCATTTGGCATAATTGGTTAAATGTAGCGGTGTAAATGAGCGTCAATGGCGGTATCACACGCCAACACACAGAGAAAAAGAACTTAAGCCTCACACCCATTCACGTACTTTTCAAACTATGGATTGCGAGGTATGAGCGGCTAGTTCACAACAATGAAATTGAAGGGTGGGTAGAAGACGCTTTGTACGACTGCGCAGCCCTTATCTGTCAAATTTCAAGGAATTGACTGACGTGTGCCATCTTTTCTCCGCTTGTCAACCGCGCAACCAATTTATGATCCTTCTCAACTAACCAAATGTCAAGCAGCCTTTTTCTAGGGTAGAATGCCCATAACCTATTTTTTTTTCCTTTGTATTTCCTGTATTTTTTTGGCTCCATAAATATTTTTGGAGTGTTCAGTTGTGTTTTTTAGTGACTTTACTATACAAGAAAAAAAAATAGCTTTATGGTAAAGGTAAAAAATGACTTTCTGTGTAGTTACAGAGTGCAATGTTTACAGGAGGCTCGAAAAGCAAATTGTTTCTTTTCACAGGTAGAAATAAATAAATATGACAAACTTTGGGTGAGTACTACTGGAAAGAAATTCTAGGCACTAGTGTAGTAACAAATATAAATGATAAGGAGCTGGCAAGACTTTGCAGGACATGGCAAAACTTGCCAGGACTTGGCAGGACTTAGCAAGACTTGGCAGAACCAACACCTATATGAATGGTACACAAGAAAAAGGGGCTCATCAACATTTTATCAAAAATTGGGATATTGTTACATTGTGTAAAATTTTTAGGTTCTATTACCCCAAACTCCAGAAACTAGAAATAAAGTGCTCATTGCAGATATATTCTTAATTAAAATTAAGGTGTACAAGAAAAGAAGGTGCTTAAAAAAACCTAGAAATTGCTCTCCTGTAAAAAAGAATAAACATTCATGAGCCCCTTTTTCCCAAGTACCCTTCATATGCATTTGGTCCCGAATGTCAGTACCAGTCCAAAATTTTTGCTATTGATCAGCCCCTTGAAAAAAAACTATTTTTTATAAGTTTTATTTGTTTCAGGGTTACAGTAGTAAAGCAGTACCTACATGGAACATGGAACCCAGAACTGTCTAAGGGAAATGCTGAGATCATGAAAAGGGCTAGAGTGGATATTAATTTTAAGTTTATCAATTTGTGTTTTGATGAACTCTAAGACAATAGAAAATGTTCCCCCAGAAAATGTAACAGATGATCCCGGGGCAGAGACAGGACCAGAACCTTAACATCAATAATGTTCTCAGCAAGTGGTGACAGATGAGCTTTTACCTCCTTATGATGTCTATAAAGCAAAAAAATTCTACTTAAAATGGGTTGAAGCAGGACCACCGAACACATGCTAAACAGATCCGGTGGTTCAAGAAGACATTTAATGATTGCTTTGACAAAGTGGCTGAATTTGTTTATAATAAAGAAACCAAAAAAAATATATTTTATATATATCTTAATGTTTTAATATGAATTGTGAGAAACTTTTAATGTTAATTTTAACTATGTACTATTTATATTATTAAGAGTGATATTGTAATTTTAAAAAGTGAGTGATGATGCTATTGTATATGTTTTTATGCTAATATTCACAAAACTGCCTGTGCAAACATAAAAAAACTTCATTTTTCTACATATATTTTTTCCCATTGAGTCAGTAGGGGAGACTGGGGATGGTTTCTACACTGGGATACTTGATACATAATTTTGAAATACTTTTGGTAAGACAAGGGAGAATTCACTTTGGCAATACACGTCCAAATTTGACTTGCAACAAAATCCATTACTTGAAATTAATCAATATTTGAATTTAATATTATTATGCATTAGTTATCATTTTTTAAAAGTTTTTCTTATGTTTTTAGTTGATTGACGGTAGTGGGGGTAAATTTACACATTATTACATTTTAAAAAAATAATGTATAATACATGTACAAAGGGATGGTAGTTAATTCCCCTTTGGTGTGAGAAATTCTTTATCATATCAAATTTAAATTTAAAAAATATTCCTGATCATTGAAATTGTAAATACATTTTAGACCCTTGGTAACAGTAAAGAAACTCTTTTTTTAGTTTGGTTATTTTTCAGTTTATTCAACCATCAGCAGACAACATTCTTCTCTGTATGTTGCACTTCTCTGTAGAATAAATGGATGGCCATGCTTTAAGTCCCTGAGCTGGATGGTTCTATGGAAAGTGCAATGTACAGAGAAAAATTGTATTTACTGATGGTTGAATAAAGGGATATGTTGCTACTTGGTCTTAGTCACATTGGACTAAATTCAGAGATCTCAATATTTTGACTGCTCCTGGACTGTATGTGTATGAGTCTCTAATGTTTCTTTTCAGACATAAAGATAAATTTATAGAGTTTTTGAGTGACAACTCACACAACACCAGACATACAAACTATCAGTTACCAAGACATACACTAACTTTAACAGAAAAACTTCCCACATATGCAGACATGAAATTTTTCAACAAATTGCCTGAAAACATAAAACCAAAAAACAGCATGATGGAATATAAAAAGAATATATTTGATCTTATTTTAAAAATAGAACCCTACAGTATTGAGGAGTACTTAGAAAATAAGTTCTAATATAAGATTTAATGCTTTTTTTTGTCTTGTTGTACTTTGACAGCGACAGTATATAAAAACCAAATCTTGTTTTTTTTATAATTGTATTTTTGTGATTTGAATGGTTTTTTTTGTGATTTTAACAATTTTAAATATGATGTAATTTGAACTGACTTCAATTTGTTTAACCTACTTTAGTTCATTTATAGTTCTGTATTGTAAACTTTTGATAGGTTCTTCTGAATAAAGAAATTTTGAACTTTAAACTGTAACCAAAGTAAAACAAGCAAACAACAATGACCGATACCCAGGATCTAAAATATATTTACAATTTCAATGGTCAGGAATATTTTTTAAATTACAACAAATGCCAGGGATTTAAGACATGAATGATTCTATGGAGAAGTACTATGTATAGAAAATAATATGTCTGATGGTTAAATAAACTGAATTGTAATGAAACAAAAAGAGACTTTTTTTACCGATACCCAGAATCTGAAATAATTTCATCAAATTTAAATAAATCATGGCAGGTGCTTGATTATACTGTTTTGGATTTGGCAAGGAGGAAACAGCTTCTGACATTACCAATATAATTTGGCTTGGTATCAGTAGCACACCCAGGAAGTTGTCTTGTGGGGCCTGAGACACCATTATGTTATATTTTATGCTATTTTCATGAAATATGTGGAAAATATCTTAAAATCCTTAGGCTTGGTTCACCCATGATGATATCGCAATACGTGAACAAATTTCTGAGCATTACTGGTAGTGCATGTGCAAATCGTGGGTCAGTAGTAGTAGTAGTAGTGTGGGGGGTTGACCCGCAGGTCTGACAAGTAGGCCAGAGTAGGCCCTTTTTGCCATGCCCCAAGTCTGTCCCTTAACCCACTCTCTGCACTTTCCTTTGATGGTCGGGTAACTCATTGGGCCTTCCTGTTCTCTTTACAAAGTCCAGTAAGTCTGCCCATTTGAGCATGTGCAGTTCTTCCTCGCTCAGAGTTGGCGCTCCGAGTGCCTGTTGTCTCATCCTTGCGTAGGCCTCGCATTCTGCCACGAGGTGTCTTGATGTCTCTTCTTCCTGTCCACAGGCTGGGCAGGTAGGGTCATTCTCGACTCCTATACGTGTCATGTGCTTCCTCAACCGGTTATGTCCGGTTAGAGTACCTATCAGCAGTCCGAGGTCTTTTCGTGTCCGTCCCAGCATCCATCTAATTCTGGTCGCTTTTGGACGGTCTACGAATTCTCTGGTCTGTCTGCAACCCGTTCCTGTTTCCCAGGAGTTTAATAGCGCGTCCTGGGCCCATTTGTTGAGTCCGCTTTGCACTTGTCTTTTTGTCACGCCCAAAAGTGGCTCCGGTCCTACATAGGCGGTTCCTGCCCCGAGTCGTGCGAGTTCGTCCGCCTTCTCGTTGCCTGGTACCCCCGTATGTCCCGGAACCCAAACCAGCGTCACCCGTTTGCCATCGCTTAGGGTCTCCAGCGCCTCTGCGCATTCTTCCACCAAGCCGTCAGCAATCTTGGGTGCGTTTAGCGCCTTCAGGGTGGCTTGACTGTCAGAGCATATATATATAAGCTCCTCTTCGCTGTTCCGAACCTCTTCTAGGGTTGCCGCCATTATTATGGCGTAGACTTCTGCTTGAAAAACAGTAGCCTGCTCACCGAGCGAGTAGCTCTTCTGAACTTCTAGTTTTTCCACGTATACTCCCGCTCCTGTGGTTTGCCTCTCTGATAGTTTGGATCCATCAGTGTAGCAAACTAAAGCGCTCTCCTCAAACATCATTTCGTCTCTCTGCCACGCTTCCCTGTCTGGGATGTGGATTTTGTACCTCTTCTCGAGCCTCCAAGGTGCGTGTGCTCTGCTGACCGTCATTGACGTGAGGGGGATTTCTCTAATTGTCAGGTCTTCTATAGCTAGATGACCAGCTGTTTCCCCTCTTCCTCTCCACTGACCCGTGTACCTTAGACGTAGGTAGGTCCCCATCGCCTCCCTCTTGATCCAAGTTGGTAGCGATGGTAGTCCCAGAATTGTCTCTAGGGCCAGGGTCGGGGTAGTTCTCATAGCTCCGGTTATCCCTCTACACATTAGCCCCTGTAGGCTTCTGAGTTTTAGGGATGTGGTCGTTTTCTCCACTGCCGGCCACCAGACTATGGATCCGTATTGGATCCGCGGTCTCAGTATTGCCGTGTACATCCAGTGGAGGGTCCTGGGGGATAGTCCCCAGGTCCTGCCGACTACCCGTCGTAGCTGCCACATTGTTGCCTGGACCTTTACGATCATATTGGTAACATGTGGCGTCCAGGTGAGTCCGCTATCAAGAATGACACCCAGGTACTTCAGCTTTGGTACTAAAGCTAGGGGTCTTCCGTACATCACGGGTGCTCTAAAACCTTCGATTTTTCTCTTTCTGGTGAACAGTATCATCTCTGTTTTACCTGGGTTAACAGAGAGTCCATTTTCTTGGCACCAGTCTTCTATGATGCGAACAGCCATTTGCATTCTACTGCAGACAACGTTAAGGAAGCGACCAACCACTTCCACCACGCCATCATCTGCATAGGCATAGGCGTCGAATCCGTTCTCTGACAAGCGTTTCAGTAGGGTGTCCGTAATCAGGCACCACAGGTGGGGCGACAGGCAACTGCCTTGTGGGCACCCTCCCGTGACCCTAATCCTGACCGTTGACTCCCCCAATGTAGCTTGTATTGCTCGTTGATTTAGTGCAGATCTTACCCATTCAATAATGGGGGTTTCTGCCCCCCTCTCTTGAAGGGCGGATGTTATCATCTGCACTTTGCCCTTGTCGAAAGCCCCTTCTATGTCAAAGAACACCGCAAGTGCGTATTGCTTGAATTGAAGAGCCTTCTCTGCCTTATGCACTACTGCATGTATGGCCGAGTCAGTTGACTTGCCCTCCATGTAGGCATGCTGATTTCTGTGGAATGGGTTGTTTGCCAAGACTCCTCCTAGGAGGTGTCGGTCAACCATCTTCTCCATTGCCTTCATCATAAAAGATGTCAGACTTATGGGCCGGTAGGATTTGGCTGCTGTGTAGTCTCTTCTCCCCGCATTCGGGATAAAGACTACGGTTGCCTTTCTCCATGTTGGAGGTGCATAGCCCAACGCTATGCTCGCTCTAAAGATTCCTCTCATGTACGGAAGGAGAACCTCGAGCCCTTTCTGCAATAGCGCTGGAAACAGCCCGTCCGGCCCTGGTGACTTGTATGGGCTGAACTCGTTGATCGCCCAGGTTATGGTGGCGTCCGTAACGACTTTATCTGCCAGTTCCCAGTCGGGTTCAACCCTAAACTGTGGTCCGGCGACGGGTTCCGTTTCGTGGTCGCTCTCCTCCCCTGGGAAATGAACCTCAAGGAGATGTCGCAAAGACTCCTCACCGGAGGCGGTCCAGTTTCCATCAGGTTTTTTAAGAGACGTGAGTGTTTGTCTCGAATCACTACTCAGTATTTTGAGAAGTCTGGAGGTCCCTGGGAGGGAATTGATCTCCCCACAGTAAGTCCTCCAGCTTTCCCTTTTACTTCTTCTTACCTCTGTCTTAAACTCTTTTCTTTCTCTTCGTGGGTCAGGTTTCCCTCCTTGGTATTTGGATAAGTTCAGCTCTTTTTTATAAATGCACCTTTATATTTACATTCGCATTTTTTATTTAAGCCACAACCACCATTTATAAACTTGATAGATACTTGGGTAGGTATAAATTCAGATTACATCTTTGTAAAACAAAAATATTTTCTGTTCCTTGTGTAGTGTTGTGCAAATACTCTCACGAATCTCTAAAGGCGCGCATTCCTATTCAAGCCACAAAAAAAGCTTTTGTTTCATAAATTGACTAATATGAAAAATTTTAATATTTGTTTTGTTTACCATCAGCTGTGAGTGGTAAAATAAAAATGGCGGTTCACGTAATCTTACCGTTCGCGCAGGTTACACGAGTCTTCTACCCACCCTTCTTTTTCTAAGGTTCACAACTTTCATTCCGTTTGCTATTGGTCGAAATAGTCAGCTGACTTTTTGATGTTGAAGGAGCGGCTAAAAACGTTGCCGTTTAAGATTATTATTATATTATATTAAGAGATGGTGCCACCAGTCAAGCATTTAACAAACATTATGTTTACAGCTTTCGGCGTAAAATACGAATATATACTAGATGTAAGTGATTAAAAAGTTTAGTGGTTTGTGCAGTACATACCTATTGAATTTAACTAAATCAATGCATATACCGATGAGTTTTTTTTTGTTTTTTAAAAACATTATATTCTTTTAAATTGGCTTCCCTATACTGTTTTTCCTGTCGAAATCAGTGTTAACCTAACCCTGATAAATTATTCGACAACGTGTCCAGCCACGCCCCGGTTAGGATACGTTTCCCATCAATTGACCACCGTTAGGTTTTGTTTCAGTTTGGTTTAACACCGATTTCAACTTCCCAAAACGAGGACAGGAGAGTTTTAATTTTAAAAATCCCGCCTGACTATGTCAACCAATAGCAAATGGAATGAAAGTTGTGAACTAGCCGCTCGTTAACAATGGGTTATAAAGTAAATAGAAAAGTAAGAACAGACAAACTTATTCAATCTCTTTCTCTTTGAGAAGCAGATCATGGTTAAAACCAACGATTATACACTAGACAGGATTGCTCAGTTTGCCGAATCTGTCTGCACTCGAAGTTGAAGGTCAAACTCGCTGTTACGTCACCACTTGTGCTGGGCAGAAAGCGGCCTATCATTATATTGGATTTTATATGCTTTTAGAGCTATTTTCTTTACGCAAATTAAATGTTATTCAAAATTGAGGCATTGTACATTTAAAAATATTGTCTTTACAGGGATGATAAATGATTTTATATTTGAAATATCTGTTAAATAAATTAAATTTAAATACCTAAAGTGAAAAAAAGCTACACATAATGTCGTAGTACCTATACAGGGTGTCCCATGTCTGATAAAAAAGTTCCTATAATGCATGGGTCAAAACTCTTTCTTTGTAGAGATACAGAGCATCAAAGTTGGCAATTTTTTTAACTTTTTTGATAATAACTTTTTCAGAAAACGCAGTAAAAACATGAAATTGGGTAAAGTCGTGTATCAGAACAAGAGCAATTAATTGAAATAAAACTTATTTTGAAAAAAAATTAGTCGGCCATTTTTTTTTTAGAAAAAACTATTTTTTTGGTATAAACTTTTATGAATGCCATATTAAACGCAATGTTTTTTAAAATATTTTTTGTTAATAAAAACAAGCCTTTAGCGACACATAATAATAAATAAAATATTACTGATATTTTTTAAAAGAATAAGTAAGCAAAAATTAATTTAAAAAAAAAAGATTATTTTTTATACATTTTTGGAGGTTATTTTGAAAGCCTGTATCTTCTTAACGTGTATTTTTATTAAAAAAAGGAGTATCACATTTTTGAATCACAATTAGCTGAGTATTCAGCTGTTTTTTTTTTTGCAAAACACTTTTTTCCTCACTCCTCTAACATTAAAAATCCCATATCTTAAATACAGATGTGTGTTGACCCCATGTTATATATGGCCCCCAAGTTATGGGACACCCATAATTTGTCCAATTGTTTTAAAAGTATGTAAAGAAATTATTTTGCGATAATAATTACAAAGGGAAATATAGGTTGACGAAAAATTTATTGATTTATTTAAAAAAGGAAAAGCACAAATATTGTTCTTAAAAAATAGACAAAAAACAAAGAGGAAGAAATGCACATAATGTATAGTTTAATTATTACAACCGCTTTTTAAAGCATTTTAAGAAATTATTAATTAGATAATTAAAAAACGGGAATATAGAACATAAAAAAGTATTTATTATTATATTTTTACAAAAAAACAAAGTACAGATGCATACAATAAGTTAAAAATATTAATATAAATAATAATATTTAATTTAGAAAAATATTCCTTTTCAATTCACAATCTTTTGTAATTTTCTTAATAGATATTATTAAACAAGAAGCCCATTTGCTGAGAAAATCGTGGTCATTTTTTTACCCTGTAAACAAACGTTCTTCTCTGTCCTGAATCGAATTTTTACACACTGTTAACTTAGTAGCATTGCACTGAAATAATCCAAAAAACACAAACTATTCAGCGAAATATCAACAAAACTACCTTGAAAATACGAATAACGTCATATACAACGAACGTAAACATAGGATTTAGCACAAGTGGTGACGTCACGCCGCTCTCCTCACCCCGCACAATTTGTTAACACACGTTAAATGGAACTAAGCAGTCCTTTATGTCTATAGTCCTTGGGTTAAAACCACTACCACGGATCACCTTTTGTTAGGTGATCCGTGCCACTACTGTCTTGGTATACGACGAAGGTTACTAACAATCAAATTTCCGCCGCGTTTTGGTAGCAGTTCTATCTAGGGTTACCCAGAAACCTTTCACCTAACTGTGAAGCAATTTCGACTGAGAAGGTATCAAGCCTTTGTTCTGTATGGTTTTTTCAACACAAACTAATTCTGAAACTAAAAAATCGTTTGGGTTGTTTGAGTGAAAAACATAAGCCATTGAGGTCTTTCAAAACATTAAATGCCTTTTTCTGACAGACATGAAGTTCTCTGTTCAAAATATAAGATATTTGAAAATGCCAACGTTTTAACGGAGCATCGTATCAATATGGGGTTTTCGGAATATAGTAAACTACATTTCGCTCAATAATTTGTGTTATAACCAAAAACATTGTAAGAGCTTCATTTTCTGAGATATTTACAAAAAACCGTTTTCAAGGCTGATATATTATTGCTTCACTTAAACTGTGCTAATAAGCTAGCTAGGAAGGTATCAGGTCCGTCATGGATTCATTTGTTTTACTTATTATTTAGTTGTTTAAAATCGGAGCGGCGCAAAAGCTTGTTTTTGTGATTTTAAACAATTAAATACCTAATAAAGGAATCTGGAATAGGTACCACAATTTTGTTTTGGCGTAAAGGGAATTTTATATTCCATGGGATCAATTTGGCATTACTTTACCTACCTTAATTTAACATAGCTTGCAATATTAATTTACCAATATTTTGAAAGATATTTATTTATTTTCGTATAATATATTTTGGCGGATTTTTGATTTTTTTTCGTATAGGTTCTTATTTTCCAAGTGTTTGCTGCTCCAGACGTGCCCCCAGGGCGGACTACTCCCTACAAGTTAAGCAGCTGTGTTTAAGAAATACACATGGTGTTTAATGTGTACGTCATGACCCAGTTTACTTGTTAAGTACCACTCTTTAATTATCACTAAAACGCCCGCTCTTTTTTAGAATCATCAAGAAATTGTTCTAGATCATACAATTATGAAGAAACAGCAGAAACACTTTAAGGGTATACCTGTTTTTTATTTCTCTAATTGTAAATGTACGTCAACACCAAACAAAATTTGTCGCAAAACGTAACAAAATTATTTAATATTGTGCCGGTATTGTTGAGTCGACCCCATATATTAGAAACATAATAATGTTTTCAGTGGCGCACCCAGGAATGTGTCTTGGGGGGCCCCGAGGCCTTATAGAATATGTCAAAAATATTTTAAAAAATCTTAGATTTGGAGGGAGCCCAGGCCCTCACCCCCTACCCCCTCCCCCTTCCCGGCTGCAGTCATGATGTTTTTCGCAAATTTTGCTCTGTTTGGGCGTACCTTACAATTAGAACTGCCTCGCGGCTGTCGATCCAACCTTGTAGTTTTTAACACAAACATTCCGACTACCTTTTGTAAAAAAAATTGTTTTGTTTTTCTTATAGTTACATCTTTTCGAAAAAATATTTTCAAAAATAGTTTTATCTCAATTTTTTTTCTTAAAAAGTGCCTTTTCAATAACGAATTTTTAAAAAAGCAGTTTTTTCGGAAAACTTTTTTTTAGATTTTTCTTTTGTTAATTAGGTTTATTATTAATTGCGATTTCCCAGAAGAAGGAGGACAGGGAAGCTCATTTATGACAACAATTTCTCAAATCTCGTCAAACAAATGAACTCTCTTATAGATTTAATGAGTTTCCCTAGAGTTTTATGTGTTTTTTTGGCGGGATATGCATATGGGCAATCAAAATAACTTTTTTAAAATTTTTAAAACAACACCAATATTAAGAGAAATTTTATTTAAAAATATTTTTATAAGGGTTTTTATCTTTTCCATTTAAAAGAGCGGAGCAAAAACATTTTAATATTTATATATTGCTTTACAGAGGTATTACACGAGGAGACCAAAATATCTAAAACGATCTAAAACGAAAAAAATAGGTATTCCAATTTTTTAAACATTACTTACTTTTTTCTTGGTTTCGATATTTTATCGTGTAAGGTTCTCAGGGGCATATCAATTTGCAGAATATTTTTAAAATTTCTAATACTAAATTAGACCCCGTATTACACAAGCAAAACGGGCAGCCTGTTATCGAAAAACCTTATTCGTTTTCTGATTTTCCTTAACGACCAAGATCTTGAGATCCACGATAAGCCCTTACAATAGGTGAGTTATCGGGGTCCGAGCCCAGATCGTGTGAGACTGTTTATATATTGGTTTAACCCAGATTTTTTTACGGTAGTATGGTAAGATTTTTCAAATTAGGTAAATAAGACCTACGTAGATATAAGCATTTTGCAGGTAGGGTTATTTTTTATCCATTAGACTAATCAAAAAACATTTATGTATTCTATGTGATTAATTCATAACATTGAAAATAGATGACAACTGAAACCCTAATTTTATTAGCGAAATATTGTGCTAACGCATAAGGACAAAAAGCTTCTTTGAAATTTTGTTACTAAGATATTCAAAACAGGATTTTTCTATATTTTTTGGCCCACCCGGTGCCAAAAAAATCCGGACGATTTTTTATTATTATAACTTTTGAGCTATCCCATCGATTTTAATGGGACAAACTGCACTTGGCAGAGAATTAATCAGAGTTTTGACTAAATATATTTTTTTGTCCGCCATCTGAAAATCCAAGATGGCGATTGTACCCTTCAAAGATGCTCGTTAATTCTTATGTTGCGAAAATATTTAACTATTTTTTTACATCAAGTAAAAAAGCTACATTCTTGCCACGCCCAACAAGATACAAACTAGCAAAATCGGTTTGGTGGTTCTAAAAAAAATACGACTGCCTTGCCAATCATACCTGTACTTATAAATTCATTACTAGTGAACCGATTTTGAGAAAATAAGAAACTTCTTGGTGAAAATTCATTGCTTTTTAAAGATCATGATCAAAATTTATCGCCATCTTGAAATTTAGGATGACGAAACAGAATTATACTTGATTCTTTAAAATGACGTGTTTATTCTCATTTTCTGAAAATGTTTTGAATGATTTTTTAATTCGTAGAACAGCACTACTCTTCCGCCGCACAACGAGTTACAAGTTAGTAAAATCTGTGAGGTGGTCCTCAAAAAAACTATTTTTGTTTCAGCCATTGTTTTACAGATTATCCGATTGCATTGCCAATCCTGTCTTCATTCAGTTCCTGAAGGCCGCTTGAGATGGTGTATGACGCGCTGCAAATATTTGCAAGCAAAAAATTTCGGTCAAATTGTTGCCTGCAAAAAATCTTCTTTTCGTTTGACATTGTGCATGGCCATGCATGGATTCCCCAGAATCTAGGTAAAAATTCCCCAGTTTGTATGCAAGTACAGTTTACATGCAAAGAAATGGCACCGGACCTGTAAAAATGGATTGCCTGCAACAATCAGCTGGATTTGTACTGCGCATGCACCTGGGCAAAATTTCATGCATTTGCCTGCAAATTGTATTGTCATGCACCATCAAGCGGCCTTTATAAACTTATTATAACAAAACCAATCTTAAGGCCGCTTGACCAGCGGCATAGCGTGGGGGGGCGCGGGGGGTTCGTCGCCCCCCCCCCCGCCCCGAGGGTAGTGGCGCCCCACAGGTGGCCGAAGCGCCCTCAGCTTTATTAAGTCGGGCCGGTAACGGCCAATTGAGTGGGTGCCAAAGGAAACTAACGACATGAAGACCTTTTTTTTTTTTTCTTTTGGTCGCAAGATTCGTGAGAGGCGCCCTTGTGACTTATCGGCCGCCCCCTCACACATGATGACCTTTTTTTTTTGCGCCCTTTTTAGCTGTCGCCCCCCCCCCCCCCCCCGCCCTTTCGGGCACGCTACGCCGCTGCGCTTGACATGGTGCATGACAATAACATTTGCAGGCCAATGGCATGAAATTTTGCCCAGGTGCATGCGCAGAACAAATCCAGCTGATTGTTGCAGGCAATCCATTTTTATGGGCCCGGTGCCATTTTTTTGCATGCATACTGGGGAATTTTTACCTAGATTCTGGGGAATCAATGCATGACCATGCACTATGTCAAACGAAAAGAAGATTTTTTGCAGGCAAAAATTTGACCGAAATTTTTTGCTTGCAAATATTTGCAGAATGTCATGCACCAGGTCAAGCGGCCTTTAGTGAAATAAAAAAAATCATGGTGAGAATTGATTGTTCCTTACATATTATAATTGAAATTTGCCGTGATCTTAAAACTTAAGATGTCGGACAGAATGATACTTGACCCTTCAAAAAGGTCCGTTTATTCTTATTTTTCGAAAATGTTTTAGTTTTTTTTAATCTATTGAAAAGCACTACTTTTTTAACAAGGTACAAAGTAATAAAATCGGATAAGTGGTTTTCACAAATTCTGATTTTGTTTTAACCATTGTTCTCTAGTTCCAAAAGAAAAGTAAAATATACTTTACAAAAGGAGGAGGCCTTTGATACTCCACAGTCCCAAAATGGTGAGGTAGGCCCCACTCTGACTTTGCAATTTGCTTTGTACGACCAAGTATATTTCAAAACTATTAGACCGATTTTAATAACATTTCGCGGGTGCGTGTTAGTTTTATGATAAACTACCTCTTTGATTATGCAGCACTAACTGTGAAAATCTCACGCCAAAAGAAAACAGACATTAATAATAAATTTGCTTTTTCAGTGCAGGAAAAGGCGTAAATTAAGATTTATTTTAATGATGATTTTCTTGGCAAAACCTAATTTGCAACAATACTTATGATACACAATTATCATGTATATGAGCGGAATGGTTAGAGAAAAAGGTGAAAAATTATTCACGAAATGATGATTGATGATCTGATGCATAATGAAAAATGCAGGTGTAATTTTTTAGTAACTGTATTGAAGAATACCAAAAGCGCATTTGCTTTTTAATTTCTACCTTTTAACATCTGAAAATAATCAAGAATGTAGCTGCATATAAAAATTACAAGAATTAAAATAATAAACAAATTTTGGAACTCATAAAATTTCCAATCAAAAACTTTGCCTTCGCAAAACACAAATTATTAAAATAAAGCAGAGATCAAAGGGCGAAAATGAGGCTGTCGGCCACCCGTTGAGAAAAATCAACCAAAATATAGCCAGAAGTGCTCTCTGAAATGGAATTTACAGTGAACGTGGAAGAGAAAGACCCAGAAAAACTTCGCAAAAAACCGTTCTGAATGAGGCTCAATCCAGACAGAAAGCCTGGTTACAAGTCAAGCAGAGAACAGATTCAGATGGGCTGCCTTTGTTTAGGTTTTTTTCCAAATTACGAATTGTGGGAATTGGTGAAGATGTCGATGATGAAGCATCTAAAAAACTAAACGACAATTTTACTGATCAGCTCATGAAATTTTAAATTTAGATAGAACTTATTAAGTAATATAAGTTGTGGTTTAAAAACTGTATACATGGCTGTGTCTTTAAAAAAAATACAGGGCCACGTCCTTTAGCCGCTTAGGGTAAAGCCATCAAATTATCGCATTCACCGAACCCAAATTACCCCTTCCACCAGGCTTGATATATTAATAAAAATGCATATATTTCAAAATGTCCTTATTTTTATACATAATAGGGCTTTTTGCAATAAAGCCGATTTGTAATTGTGCCAGGCAGTATTTTGTCAGCTTCACATTGTAAGATAAGCTGTGATCTTTCAATAGAAGGCCTTTGTTTACTATATGAACCGGACTAAATCTTGCCTTCCTTTATTAAAGTTTTCATTGAGAAAATGTGAGAATACTGCCTGGCATTATTGCAGCCTGGCTTTATAGCAATAAGTCCCTAATACTGTAATTGAAAACTAGTAGCATAGCAGATAGAACCGATAAATTAAAATAAAACTATTAGATGTATGTAGAAGCAAGAAAAGACTATCAAAATATTTTTAAAAAATGCGGTGTAGTCGGAAGACAAACAAAAAATGGACTAAATGCAAGTTTCGGTTAGTTTCATAAGGATATTTTTTATGATAAAAAATTAGTATAATTTTAATCATCGATTATTTTTAATGAGTGTTATACATAGGCCTAGCTGATATATATTTTCATAAAATAAAAATAAAATTGATAGAATTCCGTAAATTTTAAACTGATGCACATTAATTTATCACAACAAGTGAAATTAAAGAAAGAAAAATAAGAAAAAAGTTTTCTGCTTCGGCTGGGGATCGAACTCGGGATCTCTTGCTATCTAGGCAAACATTCTACCACTGAACCACCGAAGCCACACATAAATTTTTCGGAAAACTTATATCTATGCAGGCCGCGGTGTCTCAATACAAGAACGAGAGACACTCAAGTATTAACTCGACCAAGTCATCCAACTGATCTCTAAATTCTTCTTTCCCACTGTCAAAGGTAAGGTAAAGAATCAACGTCTGAAAGCCTGAGATCACCTTTACGTGAGTTAAAATTTCTGATCGCAAAATGGGCGATTTTGCCAATATAATTATCAAATACCAAATTGCAAATAATGCAAGGACCTAAAACTATAAACAAAAAGTGAAATTAAAGAAAGAAAAAAGTTTTCTGTCTTTCTTATTATTATTATTATTAGAAGCGAAATTAAAAGTACGATAAAAAATTAATCCTAATGTTTTTCGCTAGGATGCATTGTTTCGCTGCAAATTCACTTTTTCTATAATATTGTGAACAGTTTCAGAAACCATCCTCTTTAAGGCAGTCTTTAGGGGTACCATCGAACCAACTTTAAAAACATATAGTCAATATTCTCTTCTATGAAAGGTTTAAAGCCTTCTATGTATTTTAACTCTTTTGCGAGCGAAAATACTAATAATCTTGGTATATCACAAAACCTACGTAATTTATCAAAAAATGTTTTATGACAAAATTTGTTTGCTTTTCAAAAGGGAGTGAAACAAGCTGGGTAGGGAGATACGCTTAAACAAAAAATCTTTTAATTTAGCGGCCATCAAAGATGACGGCCAAACGACCATAAGTTTGACCACGTGACCAAACTTTTTTTATACTGCTATGGGTGACTAACAAAGCCCCGCGGTCAAACTGAGCACACACATTAGGTCACACGTGACAGGAGCCAGCGCCTAGACTAACTAGAAAAAAAGCAAAAAATTGATAAAATTTCGAGAAGAGGATCAGCTAGGATTTATATGAATATGGCTCTAAAGTCAGGAAAGAGTCCATCTTTAAAATGTGCAATTAGTTTTTGGAACCATTTTTATGTAACCTATACTTCATTCAGGCACACTGTGTGCGATAGACTTCTTGGAAGATAATGACTCAACCCATCTGGGATAATAAAGGTCTGAAGTTAATCTTGTTATTGCCAGACCGCGGAATGCCAGGATTGAAGATCACTTTCAATTTTGTGAAATGAACAGAAACAACTACTCCGACGGAAAATACCCCTACCGGCATTGAATTATACTGATGGCTTGATGCTTTCGTTGGGAACTTGTTAAAACTGTTTGGTTTTCACTATCTCCAACGTCGATCACAAGGATACGAGTGATCCCCGTCTGGAACACGTCCTGACAATCAGGAACAAGTGATCTATGCCAATCCACGACCGGACCCGGAATGGGACAACTGGGCGCCGCCAACTCGGCGCCGCCAACTGGGCGCCGGGCCAACTCGGCGCCGGGCCAACTCGGCGCCGCCAACTGGGCGCCGGCCAACTCGGCGCCGGACTAAATTTTTTTTTTTTGATAAAATGTGTGGATGAAAAATAAAATATATTATTTATATAATAACATCTTTAAAAAATCCTTTACGCAATTTTTTACAAGCTTTTATATTTAGCTTCAGATGTTCTGTCTAACTAACTAACTATCTATCAAATCTTGTGAAGCGTTTTTGACACACTTCCCGTTATCCGATTTGGATAAAATTTGGTATACACATAGTGGTCCGATGATAATACAACAATAAGAAAAAAATATCCTATCACCCCTACCCCCACCCCCTTCCATAGAAAAATTTGTTTTTGACACACATCCCGTTATCCGATTTAGATGAAATTTGGTATACATATAGTGGTCTGATGACAATACAACATTAAAAAAAAATATCCTCCCACCTCTACCACCACCCCTTCCATAGAAAATGCGTTTTTGACACCCTTCCCATTATCCGATTTGGATGAAATCTGGTATTCACATAGTGATCCGATGACAATACAACAATTAAAAAAAATCCTACCACTCCTACCCCCACCCTCATCTATAGAAAAATGCGTTTTTGACACACTTCCCATAATCCGATTTGGATGAAATTTGGTATACATATAGTGATCCGATGACAATACAATATTAAGAAAAAAATGTCCTCCCACCTCTATCCCCACCCCCTTTCATAAAAAAATGAGTTTTTGACACACTTCCCATTTTCCGATTTGGATGAAATTTGGTATACATATAGTGATCCGATGACAATACAATATTAAGAAAAAAATGTCCTCCCACCTCTATCCCCACCCCCTTTCATAGAAAAATGAGTTTTTGACACACTTCCCATTTTCCGATTTGGATGAAATTTGGTATACATGTAGTCATCCGATGACAATACAATATTAAGAAAAAAATGTCCTCCCACCTCTATCCCCACCCCCTTTCATAGAAAAATTAGTTTTAGACACACTTCCCATTATCCGATTTGGATGAAATTTGGTACACACGTAGTGGTCCCATGACAATACAACATTAAGAAAAAAATATCCTCCCACCCCTACCCCCCCTCCCCTTCTTTAGAAAAATTTGTTTTTGACACACTTCCCGTTATCCGATTTGGATAAAATTTGGTATACACATAGTGGTCCGATGATAATACAACAATAGGAAAAAAATATCCTCCCACCCCTACCCCCACCCCCTTCCATAGAAAAATGTTTTTGACACACTTCCCATTATCCGATTTGGATGAAATTTGGTATTCACATAGTGGTCAGATGACAATACAACATTAAAAAAAATATCCTCCCACCTCTACCACCACCCCTTCCATAGAAAATGCGTTTTTGACACCCTTCCCATTATCCGATTTGGATGAAATTTGGTATTCACATAGTGGTCCGATGACAATACAACAATGAAAAAAAATCCTACCACTCCTACCCCCACCCTCATCTATAGAAAAATGCGTTTTTGACACACTTCCCATAATCCAAATAATCCAAAGTCATTTGAAGTGTGTCAAAAACGCACTTTTCATGGAAAGGGGGTGGGGGGTAGGGGTGGGAGGACATTTTTTTCATTATTGTTGTATTGTTATCGGACCACTATATGTATACCAAATTTCATCCAATTCGGATATTGGGAAGTGTGTCAAAAACGCATTTTTCCATAGATGGGGGTGGGGGTAGGAGTGGTAGGATTTTTTTTTCAATGTTGTATTGTCATCGGACCACTATATGTATACCAAATTTCATCCAAATCGGATAATGGGAAGGGTGTCAAAAACGCATTTTCTATGGAAGGGGGTGGGGATAGGGGTGAGAGGATATTTTTTTCTTAATGTTGTATTGTCATGGGACCACTACGTGTGTATCAAATTTCATCCAAATCGGATAATGGGAAGGGTGTCAAAAACGCATTTTCTATGGAAGGGGGTGGGGGTAGGGGTGGGAGGATATTTTTTTTTAATGTTGTATTGTCATCGGACCACTATGTGGATACCAAATTTCATCCAAATCGGATAATGGGAAGTGTGTCAAAAACTCATTTTTCTATGAAAGGGGGTGGGGGTAGAGGTGGGAGGATATTTTTTCTTATTATTGTATTGTCATCGGATCACTATATGTATACCAAATTTCATCCAAATCGGATAATGGAAAGGGTGTCAAAAACGCATTTTTCAATAGATGAGGGTGGGGGTAGGAGTGGTAGGATTTTTTTTTCAATGTTGTATTGTGATCAAACCACTATATGTATACCAAATTTCATCCAAATCGGATAATGGGAAGGGTGTCAAAAACGCATTTTCTATGGAAGGGGTGGGGGTAGGGTGGGAGGATATTTTTTTTAAATGTTGTGTTGTCATCGGACCACTATGTGAATACCAAATTTCATCCAAACCGGATAATGGGAATTGTGTCAAAAACTCATTTTTCTATGAAAGGGGGTGGGGGTAGAGGCGGGAGGATATTTTTTTCTGAATATTGTATTGTCATCGGATCACTATATGTATACCAAATTTCATCCAAATCGGATAATGGGAAGTGTGTCAAAAACTCATTTTTCTATGAAAGGGGGTGGGGGCAGAGGTGTGAGGATATTTTTTATTATTATTGTATTGTCATCGGATCACTATATGTATACCAAATTTCATCCAAATCGGATAATGGGAAGGGTGTCAAAAACGCATTTTTCAATAGATGAGGGTGGGGGTAGGAGTGACAGGATTTTTTTTTCAATGTTGTATTGTCATCGGACCACTATATGTATAACAAATTTCATCCAAATCGGATAATGAGAAGGGTGTCAAAAACGCATTTTCTATGGAAGGGGTGGGGGTAGGGTGGGAGGATATTTTTTTTTAATGTTGTATTGTCATCGGACCGCTATGTGAATACCAAATTTCATCCAAACCGGATAATGGAAAATGTGTCAAAAACTCATTTTTCTATGAAAGGGGGTGGGGGTAGAGGTGGGAGGATATTTTTTTCTTAATATTGTATTGCCATCGGATCACTATATGTATACCAAATTTCATCCAAATCGGATTACGGGATGTGTGTCAAAAACAAATTTTTCTATAGAAAGGGGTGGGGTAGGGGTGGGAGGATATTTTTTTTTATTGTTGTATTATCATCGGACCACTATGTGTATACCAAATTTTATCCAAATCGGATAACGGGAAGTGTGTCAAAAACACATTTTTCTATAGAAGGGGTGGGGGTAGGGTGGGAGGATATTTTTTTCTTAATGTTGTATTGTCATGGGACCACTACGTGTGTCAAAAACGCTTCACAAGATTTGATAGATAGTTAGTTAGACAGAACATCTGCAGCTAAATAAAAGCTTGTAAAAAATATTGCGTAAAGGATTTTAAAAAGATGTTTTTATATAAATAATATATTTTATTTTTCATCTACACATTTTATCAAAAAAAAAAATTTTAGTTCGGCGCCGAGTTGGCCGGCGCCCAGTTGGCGGCGCCGAGTTGGCCCGGCGCCCAGTTGGCCCGGCGCCCAGTTGGCGGCGCCGAGTTGGCGGCGCCCAGTTGGCGGCGCCGAGTTGGCGGCGCCCAGTTGTCCTAGACCGACCGGACCGGTTTCGACCTTTTGGGCCATCCTCAGGTGAATGTAGGCGATAGCTCCGTGTAGAGCATAAGTTTTGTACTTATAATTCGAGAGCACGAAATTAAAGTTGCACACAGAAAGGATTACACAATTACATAGGATTATCATAATATATTTTTAATTTTAGTTCTTTAAAACGCAGATAAAATTACATTAATTTAATTTATATTCACAAACTATAGACCACTACTGTCGGAAACTGACGTTCTGCATTTTTTCTTATTTATAATTTTTAGTTTTAATTAATCGTTTTCGGTTGCTTTCAAAGTACCGTAAAATATTCTTAGTTTTTAAAATTCAAATAAGGGCGCGAAATCATGACGCACAGGTCTGCCCCGGCACCTGCGCGCACCATACCTGTGACGACGAAAAATGACACTTCCGTCAAATCTGCGATACCGGCATGCTGCCAACAATTTCTTGTACTTATAATTAAAATTTAATTACTGTCTTTCGACATATTTTCACTAGTGTGTGCAAGCTGGAAAAAGGGCTACAAGAACATCGAAGGGTTGGCCAACCAAGAACAGCTCGAACGAGATTAAGGGGTAAGTGCCAGCAATCTTGTGCGTCCGACATAGTTTATTCCTAAACTTTTATATCATTCTAGCAAACCAATAGGTAAATCCTATTGGAAATAATTTACGGTCCTTTGAATTACGCCTAGAGCGAACATTTTGGCCTATCGAACCAGATATGATAGGTAACCAGCACATAAAAATAAATTAAATTCATAATTAGGTGTGATCGTTTGGGGTTTGCACAAGGTTACCCAACTCATCCGTAACACGTGCAAAATTAATTCGATTCCGTTAAAGTCATTCGAAAAGATCGGATCATATTCTATCCTTGTCTAACGCAGGTTCAGAGTTCCACTCAAACAAATCTCCAGTGAATTTGCATTCAACATTGAACAAATCTACGTATGATGTCGTGTGATTCTAACCACACAAAAACAACTGGTTAATCTCAAATTTTTTAAAAATAAAGAAAATTTCATGTTTCGTGTACGGTAAAACGTTGTTTAAATAAACAATAGTAAAGGTTCATTTGCAGCGCGGTCCACCACCTGTTTGTTGTAAATATTTTTGCGGTAAGTACATTTTTATTAAAAAAAAACCTATTTTCTTTAGTAAATAAAAATGTCAGATAAAGATAAAATCGCGAAACTAGTGCTTCGACGAAAAATACCTCTTGCACAGATGCAAGAAATCAGTGATTATGCTAACAATAAAACAGCTGATACATTTTATAAACAAAACCTGTTGGCACGTATGGAATTTGTAGACTCCATATATGATCAGTTTCAGGAAATACACAATGAAATTATTTCTCTCATTACTGAGGCAGAATTTGAGGAACATGATAAGGTCAGGGCTTCTTGTGACAATTCCTTGTGGGAAATCCGCTCTAAAAAATCAGGTTTAGGCTTGACCCCAGGGTCATCGCCTTCGGTAAGTCAAGAACATTCTTCTTCAAATGTTAACCGACCATGTCTAAAGTTAGATATTTCTGTCCCTCAATGGGATGGCGATTTGAAAACATTTTCTACATTTTTTCAGTTATATAATAGTCTTTGTCATAATACAGATATACCATACATTGAAAAATTCAAATATTTATTAACTCGTTTGACAGGTGAACCTCTGAATCTCATTAAAAATGTCGTTATCTCAGAGGAAAACTATTATATTTGTTATGACATGTTACAGGAGCGTTATCAAAACAAAAGAAAATTGGCAACATTTTATTTCAATTCATTTTATGAAACTCCATGTTTAAAAACTAACCCTAGTTCTAAAGACATGCGTCATCTCGTTGACACTTTCTCAGAAAATCTTTTAGCTCTCAAGGCTCTTAAATTTAAAATTGAGGATTGGAGTTTTTTAACATTTAATATTTTATACAAAAAACTTGATCTGAAAACTCGACAAGAGTTTGAACAAGAATATGTCAAAATTGAGATGCCTTCATATGAGCATCTTAAAAATTTTCTGACAAATAAATGCAAAGCTTTTGAAACAGTACAGGAATCAGTGCCTTCTGCACCCAAGTATTCCCAATCTTTTCCTCAAGACAAGCCCAGGGGTTATTCACAAAATTCCACCTCTTCAGGGTACGGTAGGAAGAGTGCACCAGGTGTCTACCACAACTCGGTTTCTGACACAGCACAGTTTGGTTATTCAAAGAGTGATAAACAAAAGTGCCCTTTGTGTCGATCGGCACATGGGTTATTCAGGTGTCATTTATTTCTGTCAAAGTCACCCCAAGAACGGCTAAACTTTGTGAATCAGCATAAGTTATGTGTGAATTGCTTACGTTTACATCCTAGCCAAACAACTTGTCCTAATTCGATGAGATGCAGAATCTGCAATCAGTTTCATCACTCAACTGTTCATGTTATCAGGTCAGCTACAGCTTCAGCTACAGATCCTAATAACAGTCAGTTAATATCAAACAGACAGTATGTTCCTGTTTGTAATCAGCAAAACATTACAACAGCTTCACAGCCATATCAATCATCACCTAGCTATTCAGCTACAGCTTCTCAGCTACAACCAGTATCCACAGCTACTCAGCTATCCTCATCACCACAGAGCTATTTAGTTACATCTAACTATCGGCAACAACAGCTTCCTGCTAACAATCAGTTTTCAGCTACTCAGCTTCAATTCCCAGCTACTCAGCTACAGTCTATATCAGGCATTTCCCAATCATCTGTAGGTATGCAACCGGCTATACAGGAGCAACCTACACATGCTAATTAGCATCATACACAGTCAGGTACTCAGCTACATTTTCCAGCCACTCAGCTACAATCAAAAGGCAGCACTTACTCGACCCAACCGGATTCAGTGAATACATGCTCATCGACCAACTCCAAGTTTACTTGTCTGTTACCCACAGCAGAAGGTCCTGGACGCATCTTCGGTAGTCACAACCAGCCTGTTGCACTAGAGACCGTCTTTGGCTGGATTTTACAAGGCAAAGTTTCTACATCTAGTTTTAGTGATCCCCTTCTTAGCTATCATATTTCACTAGAACCTCAGGTAGATGTGATTTTGCAAAAATTCTGGGAAATCGAACAACCACCCAAGTTATGCAATGTTTTGTCTCCTGATGAAATTAAATGTGAAAATATATATAAGAAAACTGTTTCTAGGGAATCATCAGGAAGATTTGTAGTATCACTTCCATTCAAACATCCCCGACCGGTCTTTGGGGACACACATTCACAAGCCCTTCGGCGTTTCACCTATCTGGAGTCTCGGCTTTATAAAAATCCAGATTTGCATCTTGCATATTCTAAGTTTATAAATGAATATCTCGAGCAGAACTTCATTTCTGAAGTGCCTCGCTCAGATTATTGTTCTCAATCAGCTTTTTATTTGCCACACTACTGTGTTCGAAAATCTGATACCAGTTCTACCATATCAGTACGGGTAGTCTGGGACGCTAGTGCAAAAGGATCTAAGGGCGTCAGCCTTAACGAAACACTCTTTCCTGGTCCCAAACTGCATCAAGATTTATCTGCAATTTTATTAAAATTTAGAACATATCCAGTTTGTTTTATTTCAGACATTCGTCTAATGTATAATCAAATTATTATAACTCCTGAACATAGGAACTATCAGAGATTTCTTTGGCGTTTTTCTAAGGCTGAGGAAATTAAAGAGTACACTCTAGATCGAGTCACTTTTGGTGTTTCTTCTGCACCCTACTTAGCCTTACGAACTATTAAAGAGTTAGCTACCCTTGAAAGGGAGAACCACCCCCTTGCATCCCAAGTACTTCAAGAGTCCGTATATGTGGATGATTGTTTGAGCGGCGCCGGTTCTGTCGCCTCAGCACTTCATTTACAAGCAGAACTTATTTCCTTATTAAAAAAGGGAAACTTTGAACTTCGGAAATGGGCTAGTAACCACCCAGCTCTTCTTGCTTCCGTACCAAGCTCTCACAGGAAAATAAGTTTTGATACCGAGGGTCCGGACTACATAAAAGTCCTGAGTATTCAGTGGAATCCTACACTTGATTGTTACACTTACTCTTGTACCCCTATTGAAGCTATTTGTACTAAAAGAAATGTGCTATCTCAAATTGCTAGAATCTTTGATGTTCAGGGTTACCTTTCTCCTGTTGTTCTGCTTGCAAAACACATTTTGCAACAAATCTTCATCTCCAAGCGAGATTGGGATGAAATAGCTCCTGAAGTTATTGTAGATATTTGGGAACGCTTTAAACAAGAGCTACCCTCACTTTCTAAAATACAGCTACCACGCTTAATCATTTCTGATAAATATTCACGATTAGAAATTCATGCTTTTTGCGACGCGAGTACCATAGGGTATGGTTGTTGTATATATTTTCGTTTCACTACTCATATAGGAAAAATAGAAACTTGTCTTCCCATGGCAAAATCCAAAGTGGCGCCACTCAAGGCTCAATCTGTGGCAGACTTAGAGCTTTGTTCTGCTTATTTGTTAAGCAATCTCTTGCAATTTGTCAAAGATTCCTATAGTAACTTACTTACATTCGACGCGGTCTACGCTTGGTCAGATTCGCAAGTGGCACTAGCTTGGCTAACCAGCTCTCCCCACCGCTGGAAGACATTTGTGGCCAACAGGGTCGCCCACATCCAAGAGGTTGTTCCTATCCAATCCTGGAAATATGTACCTACAGCTTTAAATGCGGCTGATTGTGCCTCTAGAGGAGTATCTCCTTTAGAGCTACTCAAACATCCACTGTGGTGGCATGGTCCCGAATTTCTAGTTCAAGACTACAGCAGCTGGCCAGACCAACCAGCTATCATCTTGGATAAGCTTCCCGAAGCTGCGGCTGAAGAAAAGCCTTCATGCTTTCATATTGCTGTTAAAGCTCCAAGCTTAGTCTCAACACTTCTAACAAGATTTTCATCTTTGAGAAAAATTCAACGCTTTTTGGCATACTATTCTAGATTTTTAGATTTCTACTTTAAAAGAAAAGCATTTGAGTCGCAAGTTATCTCTCCTTCTAAAATGCATCATACACTTATGATCATTGTGAAAACGGTCCAGAAGGATAGTTTTTCTGAGATACTTCGAATATGTCAACAAAATGACACACTCCCTAAACCTTTCAGAAAACTAGCTCCATTCATAGATGAATCAGGAATCCTGAGAGTGGGAGGGCGTTTAAGAAAATCTACCAATATCTGCTTTGATGCTAAGCATCCTATCCTGCTGCCTCAAAAGCACAGACTCACTGAACTTATTATAGAGCAGTATCACATTGATCATTTTCATCCAGGTCTTAAGACCTTGCATAACCTTATTGTCCAAACCTTTTGGATACTATCTCCCAGAAGCGCGATCTATCGATGCGTGTCCTCTTGCATAAAATGTTTCCGTTCAAAACCTCATTCGTATCTACCAGTCATGGCCGACTTACCAAAATACCGCATTTCTCAATTGAAAGCATTTTCTCAAGTTGCTCTTGACTATGCGGGCCCTTTCAAAATTTTGGCGGCAAAGAGACAGCGAGGTGCTCAAGTCTGTACAAAGGCTTATATCTCCCTCTTTGTTTGTGTATCCACAAAGGCCATACACTTAGAGCTCGCCTCTGATCTTTCCACAAAAGCTTTCTTGGCAAGCTTTCGCCGCTTTATCGCGCGTAGAGGCCGAGTCTCTCAAGTTTTTTCTGATCAGGGAACCAACTACAAAGGAGCTTGCACTGAGCTTTTATCTCTTGCGGAAGCTGCTGCAACGAAATTGTCTATAAAATGGCATTTCAACCCTCCGGGCGCCCCTCATTTTAATGGATTGAGTGAGGCCGGAGTCAAGGCAGTCAAACACATCTTTATAGAGTCATTGGCGATCAGCTTTTGACTTACGAAGAGTTCTACACCGTACTTACAGGTATTGAAAGCTTGTTAAACTCAAGACCTCTGTGTAGCATTAGCGAGGATCCAAATGATCTCACTCCTTTGACCCCAGGTCATTTCTTGACAACAGAACCTCTTTCGTCATTCTCTGAACCTGCCCTTACCGAGATCCCCCAAAATCGGCTCAATCGTTGGCAACTTCTGCAGCAAATGCAGTCTCATTTCTGGACACGTTGGAGTTAGGAATATTTGCATACTCTGCAATGGTGGTCAAATGGACCAAATCGACACCAAACATTACAGAAAATAAACTCGTCGTTATTAAAAATGAACAAAAACCACCCCGAGAGTGGGTTCTCGGTCGTGTAATGCGCGTCCATCCGGGTGAAGATGGAATCGTTCGCGTTGTAACTGTCAAAACTCAATTTGGCACCTTACAGCGTCCCGTAGTAAAAGTATGTCCTTTGCCTGAGCAATAGGTCGAACCTCTTGCTCTTAGTTTAGAATTAGTTATTTATTTATTTTTTTCTTTTAATTAGACCCGGGATTTTAGCGGTCTAATCGCTTTCGGTATTTTTAATTACGCTAGAAAAACCTATTATGTTTTTGGCGAGTGGAATGTCGGAAACTGACGTTCTGCATTTTTTCTTATTTATAATTTTTAGTTTTAATTAATCGTTTTCGGTTGCTTTCAAAGTACCGTAAATATTCTTAGTTTTTAAAATTCAAATAAGCGCGCGAAATCATGACGCACAGGTCTGCCCGGCACCTGCGCGCACCATACCTGTGACGACGAAAAATGACACTTCCGTCAAATCTGCGATACCGGCATGCTGCCAACAATTTTCTTGTACTTATAATTAAAATTTAATTACTGTCTTTCGACATATTTTCACTAGTGTGTGCAAGCTGGAAAAAGGGCTACAAGAACATCGAAGGGTTGGCCAACCAAGAACAGCTCGAACGAGATTAAGGGGTAAGTGCCAGCAATCTTGTGCGTCCGACATAGTTTATTCATAAACTTTTATATCATTCCAGCAAACGAATAGGTAAATCCTATTGGAAATAATTTACGGTCCTTTGAATTACGCTAGAGCGAACAACTACAGACTGCCTAATAAACTAAATATACCAAAAATTAAAACGAACTTGTTGAACATTTTGTAATTTGATTTTTACAAAATATTTGTGAAATAACCTACATATTATAGAAAGCCTTAATATTCACAAGGTTTTTGGATGTTATTAATTTTTAGGAAATAGAGATCGTCATACTTCTAAGAAGTTAGGAAAATCACATTTTGTAGCTTGTACTTTGGTAGGTATATATACTTAATAACCTTAATGTCTATGCCTTCATACGAAGTCGTTTGTTCTTCCGCCAAACCTGGTCTAAAATTTCACATCCGGTGTTTTCCCTCTTATTTTAACTTTTAGTTCACAGGTCACCGGATTTGCTGCGATCAGGGTAAACCCTTATGTTTCTATTCCTATCCAATCACCTGCTAGAGGTGTTGAAAAAGTAACTATTCGTTACTCGAGTACTTGTTACTCGACAAATAACGGAGTAACGAATACCGATCCGAAAATTAAATGATTACTTTGATTCCTTCGATTATTTCAGTATTTGTCTCTATTAGCTCACACATATACTATACTATAGTAGTGTGAACTATGGTGATCCTAATTTTTTCGAGAAAAAAAAAGTTGCTCCGATTTCAAAATTTTATATATCTTTGCGTTTCAGATGATTTTGAAACTTTTTTGTTGCGCCGTCTGTCTGTCTGTCTGTCTGTCTGTCTGTCTGTCTGTCCGTCTGTCCGTCTGTATGTCTGTCTGTCTGTCTGTCTGTCTGTCTGTATGTCTGTATGTCTGTATGTCTGTCTGTAACGACCAACGCGCATAACTCAAAAACCGCTTGGCCGATTTTAATGAAATTTGGTAGCTAGGCTGGGTCTTGGGTCGAGATGGTCCCGTCTAAAAATGAACCAAATCCACCGAACACAAACCAAATAAAAGGGTGGGGGTAGATTTCAAAAATTAGAGTTTCTGTGAAAATATGGCGTGTGTGATATCAAACGAAAGGTAATTGAGTCTGCAGTTAAACAAAAGACATTTTAATCTATAAAAAAAAGGGTGGGGTATATTTTAAAAATTATAGTTTAATTGAAAATATGGCGTGTGTGATATCAAACGAAAGGTAATTGAGTCCGGAGTTTAACAAAATACATTTTAGTTTTTTGTTTTTTTTTAAGGGTGGGGGTAGTTTTCAAAAATTTGAGTTTAAGTCAAAACATGGCTTGTGTGGTATCAAACAAAAGGTAATTTAGTCTGGAGTTGAATAAAATATATTTTAGTTTTTAGTTATATTAGCTCACACGTACACTAGAACTATTGTTAAATTTTGAAAACAAAGTTGTACACAGAACAGTTTCTACGTAATTCCTACCTTTATTTTTTTTAATGGAGCCCGCATTTCGAAAATTTCAATTGAATATTTCCATAGTATCAACAACAAAAATATACCTACAAGTAAATGATCTTCGAATTAACGACAGTCCGAGAATTTTGCACTAATTGTCTGATTGAATTGAATACAGTTACAGTAATCAAAGTAACGATAGTAACAAATATATAAAATTACTTAGTAGTCGAGTAACGATTAGTAACGAGTATTCAAAAGAAACGCAAATGAACATAACCTCTATCACCTGCTAAACTAGTTTTTCTTTTTCCAACCAGGCTACCCTAAGGTCAGTATAGCTTTTTTCCATGTGGTATACCTACAACATTCCGCAGTCTCCTAGTAATAAAAATTAAGAGGCTCTTGCAAAAAAGTCAACATTTTTTTTTTTGAAATTTAAAAAATATTTGTATATTTAGGTGGCTTACCCGGCATTTTGTCATGTGTTAAAATTGGTTGTGAAACTCAATTTATTTTAACAAATATTTTAATTTTTTGGGTTATTCACTGTTTTTTGCATTTTCGCAGACAAATGTAAATTTAATGTAATTTTATGGTATATTTTTATCTCAGGTGATGTAAACTAGAAATGTGTGTGTTTTACATACAATTTTTCCGCGCCTTCTAGTGCGCCTGTCTGCAATCCTTGTGTTTTAGAGGAGTCCGAAACCAGTTTAGGTTGCTTGAGGGAACGGAAAACTGACTGTCCGATAACAGTACAACGTCGACCTGGAACACAGAAAGGATTTTTCGTACCGTTTGATGACCGTCGCACGCGTTGATGCAACGGACTTTTTAGATCACGGATTCATGCTTAAATCATATACCTTGTCTCAGTACATATTATTATTTTTAATATTGCGGTTTTGAGGTCAAAATTCGAAAGTCGAAAAAGATCATTATATATTCAGGTGGAATTAATTTGGCGCCACTATTAAATACGGTAAGCACTTCTAAATTTAAGGGAACACAGAAATTAAAAATGATGGATATTTTTAGTAGCATAGATAACTAAGCAACAACTAGAAAATGAAAACCGGTGTCGGTAAAATAAAAAATAACGTTAAATGGAGTGGGAGTGGGAGTGGGAGTGGGAGTGGGAGTGGGAGTGGGAGTGGGAGTGGGAGTGGGAGTGGGAGTGGGAGTGGGAGTGGGAGTGGGAGTGGGAGTGGGAGTGGGAGTGGGAGTGGGAGTGGGAGTGGGAGTGGGAGTGGGAGTGGGAGTGGGAGTGGGAGTGGGAGTGGGAGTGGGAGTGGGAGTGGGAGTGGGAGTGGGAGTGGGAGTGGGAGTGGGAGTGGGAGTGGGAGTGGGAGTGGGAGTGGGAGTGGGAGTGGGAGTGGGAGTGGGAGTGGGAGTGGGAGTGGGAGTGGGAGTGGGAGTGGGAGTGGGAGTGGGAGTGGGAGTGGGAGTGGGAGTGGGAGTGGGAGTGGGAGTGGGAGTGGGAGTGGGAGTGGGAGTGGGAGTGGGAGTGGGAGTGGGAGTGGGAGTGGGAGTGGGAGTGGGAGTGGGAGTGGGAGTGGGAGTGGGAGTGGGAGTGGGAGTGGGAGTGGGAGTGGGAGTGGGAGTGGGAGTGGGAGTGGGAGTGGGAGTGGGAGTGGGAGTGGGAGTGGGAGTGGGAGTGGGAGTGGGAGTGGGAGTGGGAGTGGGAGTGGGAGTGGGAGTGGGAGTGGGAGTGGGAGTGGGAGTGGGAGTGGGAGTGGGAGTGGGAGTGGGAGTGGGAGTGGGAGTGGGAGTGGGAGTGGGAGTGGGAGTGGGAGTGGGAGTGGGAGTGGGAGTGGGAGTGGGAGTGGGAGTGGGAGTGGGAGTGGGAGTGGGAGTGGGAGTGGGAGTGGGAGTGGGAGTGGGAGTGGGAGTGGGAGTGGGAGTGGGAGTGGGAGTGGGAGTGGGAGTGGGAGTGGGAGTGGGAGTGGGAGTGGGAGTGGGAGTGGGAGTGGGAGTGGGAGTGGGAGTGGGAGTGGGAGTGGGAGTGGGAGTGGGAGTGGGAGTGGGAGTGGGAGTGGGAGTGGGAGTGGGAGTGGGAGTGGGAGTGGGAGTGGGAGTGGGAGTGGGAGTGGGAGTGGGAGTGGGAGTGGGAGTGGGAGTGGGAGTGGGAGTGGGAGTGGGAGTGGGAGTGGGAGTGGGAGTGGGAGTGGGAGTGGGAGTGGGAGTGGGAGTGGGAGTGGGAGTGGGAGTGGGAGTGGGAGTGGGAGTGGGAGTGGGAGTGGGAGTGGGAGTGGGAGTGGGAGTGGGAGTGGGAGTGGGAGTGGGAGTGGGAGTGGGAGTGGGAGTGGGAGTGGGAGTGGGAGTGGGAGTGGGAGTGGGAGTGGGAGTGGGAGTGGGAGTGGGAGTGGGAGTGGGAGTGGGAGTGGGAGTGGGAGTGGGAGTGGGAGTGGGAGTGGGAGTGGGAGTGGGAGTGGGAGTGGGAGTGGGAGTGGGAGTGGGAGTGGGAGTGGGAGTGGGAGTGGGAGTGGGAGTGGGAGTGGGAGTGGGAGTGGGAGTGGGAGTGGGAGTGGGAGTGGGAGTGGGAGTGGGAGTGGGAGTGGGAGTGGGAGTGGGAGTGGGAGTGGGAGTGGGAGTGGGAGTGGGAGTGGGAGTGGGAGTGGGAGTGGGAGTGGGAGTGGGAGTGGGAGTGGGAGTGGGAGTGGGAGTGGGAGTGGGAGTGGGAGTGGGAGTGGGAGTGGGAGTGGGAGTGGGAGTGGGAGTGGGAGTGGGAGTGGGAGTGGGAGTGGGAGTGGGAGTGGGAGTGGGAGTGGGAGTGGGAGTGAGAAAATTTGACGGCACCTCGATATCTAGAAATTCTACAAAATTACGTTGACCACATTTTAGAAAATTTGCCTCTTCAAGATGTAGCAAACATGTAGGTGCAGCAAGATGGAACACCTCCACGTAATGCAAGAATCATAACCGACTATTTGAATCAGCAATATGGAAATAACTGGATCGGAAATCGATGTCCAGTTGCCTAGCCTACACGTTCGCCGGACCTTACGCCTCTTGATTTTTGTATTTGGGGATACTTAAAAGATAAAATTTATTCTACAACTCAAAATACGATAGAACAACTTGAAAGCCGTTGCTCAAGTCATAGAAGAAATTCCTGAGCAAACGGTTAAATATGCATGCATATCTCTGCAATGCTTTGTTATCGGTTTTTAATTTTATTTTAAATAAAATAAGAAATTGTATTATTTCTTAGCCAGAGAAAAATAAAAAATAAGGGCCTTGAAGATTTCCGTATAAATCAAATAAATGTAAAAGTTTGGAAAGGAAGTTACGTAGGTATGACAACAAACACAACTACGGCATTTGTTTGACAGCCAACTAAGTGAAAAACTATTTTTTTAATAAATTCACATTTTCCGTCATCCAAAAATAGGCTTATTATACACGGTTAAAAAGCTCCTTTCATGCTCTATTTATTAAAGTATAAATCCAATATGGCGGTTATAAGAAATAACAAAGTTGGCTATGGTTTCAAAAAAACTAGAAGGCTTAGAAAAAAATTGTTAACGTCATTCATTTAACCGTAGTTGCCTATACAAAACTACCAAATTTCATTAAATTTGTTTCCAAGATGGCAGCGATATTTCAATTTTTCAGAAGACACAATTTTTAGTTTTTGCTCGATATTTTAAAAACCCTTTGGATATTTTTAATTTTAATACGGCATCTGATTGAGCTTAGAATAGCGTAACTTTTTTCTCATTTAAACAAACTCGTATCTCTTACCGTTTCCGAAATCCCCATGTAGTTGCTTTTATTTGGGACACCCTCTATTTCACCATTGATGACCATGACCAAAAATAATTATGTTATTGTAAATTGTCTACGTTTCGGGATGCCGAGGTTTCTTTATAGTGGGTCAACCTTTAAAACTACCCCAAAATTATACCAAGACATTTGCTTGATTAATGATAACTTCTGATTGCACACGGCGGCCTATCAAATTATGCAGGTATATAAACGCTAAAATTGTGAAGCGTTGTAATTATTAAGAATTCCTCTGTGTTGTATCTTGCCTGTATATGATTTTCTAAATTATAATTTTAAAATTATAAAAACTAAAAGTTGCTCTTCATTGAGGTTTTACTTTAAAATATTAAAACCACTTACGTCTCTCCGTTTGTCTATCACATATCTGAGAAGAGCCCATATACCGAATATTATTTGAACTAAAATATTTTAGCAATCAAAAAGTTAAACAATTACCAGTAGAAGTCATAGTTTTGAGCCATTGGTCCTTAGAGTTTGGTAAATTATCATAACGGTTGTTTATTGTCTTCGAGAAAATTACGTGCAGGGGCTGATTTACAATCATCGAGAAAATTACGTGCAGGGGCTGATCTGCAATAATCGAGAAAGTCAAGTTTAAAATAAAAAACAAACGACTTTTCTCCTACAAATCACAAACACAAACTGATATTTTCAAAGGAGTGCGTAATATAGTATATTATAAGCCTAGGGACTAAAGTAATACTTTGAATCTCGAGGCGAAAAGTTTGTAGACCCACTACGAGCATGGTGTAGAGGGGTAAATTTATAAATTTGGAACCATGTACTTTATTTTGCAAAAAATTGATCCATGACGGAACTGATATCTTCCTAACCCATTGCACACTCCAAGTAAACTCCATGCTATATGAACCTTAAAAACAGTTTTTTGTAAATATTTCTCAAACGAAAGCTCCTACCAAGTTTTTGGTTATAACACAATTTTTTGAAAAACTAAAGACATATTGATGCGACGCTCCGTTAAAAAGTTAGCATTTTTTAAACTTAAAAAGTTGGAGTCAAAAAACTGTCATTAGCATTGATAGCTAATTTCCACCAAAATTTAATCAGCTCGTTACACTATCGAATACTATTTTGCCTGAAATTGGGCGGTTAAGGAGCTATCATGTTACGGACAGAGTTACACACACACACACACACACACACACACACACACACACACACACATACAGACAGACATACAGACAGACATACATACAGACAGACATACAGACAGACATACAGACAGACAGACATACAGACAGACATACAGACAGACATACAGACAGACAGACATACAGACAGACATACAGACAGACATACAGACAGACATAGACAGACATACAGACAGACATACAGACAGACATACAGACAGACATACAGACAGACATACAGACAGACATACAGACAGACATACAGACAGACATACAGACAGACATACAGACATACATACAGACAGACAGACATACAGGCAGACATACAGACAGACATACAGACAGACATACAGACAGACATACAGACAGACATACAGACAGACATACAGACAGACATACAGACAGACATACAGACAGACATACAGACAGACATACAGACAGACATACAGACAGACATACAGACAGACATACAGACAGACATACAGACAGACATACAGACAGACATACAGACAGACATACAGACAGACATACAGACAGACAGACAGACATACAGACAGACATACAGACAGACATACAGACAGACATACAGACAGACAGACATACAGACAGACATACAGACAGACATACAGACAGACATACAGACAGACATACAGACAGACATACAGACAGACATACAGACAGACATACAGACAGACATACAGACAGACATACAGACAGACATACAGACAGACATACAGACAGACATACAGACAGACATACAGACAGACATACAGACAGACATACAGACAGACATACAGACAGACATACAGACAGACATACAGACAGACATACAGACAGACATACAGACAGACATACAGACAGACATACAGACAGACATACAGACAGACATACAGACAGACATACAGACAGACATACAGACAGACATACAGGCAGACATACAGACAGACATACAGACAGACATACAGACAGACATACAGACATACAGACAGACATACAGACAGACATACAGACAGACAGACATACAGACAGACAGACATACAGACAGACATACAGACAGACAGACATACAGACAGACAGACATACAGACAGACAGACATACAGACAGACATACAGACAGACATACAGACAGACATACAGACAGACATACAGACAGACATACAGACAGACATACAGACAGACATACAGACAGACATACAGACAGACATACAGACAGACATACAGACAGACATACAGACAGACATACAGACAGACATACAGACAGACATACAGACAGACATACAGACAGACATACAGACAGACATACAGACAGACATACAGACAGACATACAGACAGACATACAGACAGACATACAGACAGACATACAGACAGACATACAGACAGACATACAGACAGACATACAGACAGACATACAGACAGACATACAGACAGACATACAGACAGACATACAGACAGACATACAGACAGACATACAGACAGACATACAGACAGACATACAGACAGACATACAGACAGACATACAGACAGACATACAGACAGACATACAGACAGACATACAGACAGACATACAGACAGACATACAGACAGACATACAGACAGACATACAGACAGACATACAGACAGACATACAGACAGACATACAGACAGACATACAGACAGACATACAGACAGACATACAGACAGACATACAGACAGACATACAGACAGACATACAGACAGACATACAGACAGACATACAGACAGACATACAGACAGACATACAGACAGACATACAGACAGACATACAGACAGACATACAGACAGACATACAGACAGACATACAGACAGACATACAGACATACAGACAGACATACAGACAGACATACAGACAGACATACAGACAGACATACAGACAGACATACAGACAGACATACAGACAGACATACAGACAGACATACAGACAGACATACAGACAGACATACAGACAGACATACAGACATACAGACAGACATACAGACAGACATACAGACAGACATACAGACAGACATACAGACAGACATACAGACAGACATACAGACAGACATACAGACAGACATACAGACAGACATACAGACAGACATACAGACAGACATACAGACAGACATACAGACAGACATACAGACAGATATACAGAGAGGCATATACACAGACATACAGACAGACTTTTTTTAACCAAAATAAATTATTTGGAGTTTTACTTATCTCACTTATTTTTAAAATATTTAAAAGTACATAAATAATATCACGTTTTTAGTGAAATAAGAATCTAATCTAAACAATAGAGCACTACCACTTCGGAAAGCACTGCATATAAATAAAATCGCATGCAGGAGGTTTGAAAAAATCCGGAATATCGGGAGTATTAAATTTTATATTATCTGACATCTACCTTATCTCTCTAGAGGGGAGACACATCATTAACGAAGTGCAAGAACAAAGGCAAAGTACTTTACTGTAAGTTACCGGTGCACACGGCATGCAGATTCATCACATAGAATAAGCAATTATATTTAGAAAAGAGAAATTGCCGATTTGAAAAATAATCCGAATAGGGCAATTAAAATGTTTTATTGAGTTTATTATATACCCGATGGTGCAAATGCAGATTTCTCAAACGAAATTGTGATATCTTCAAGCTTGTAAAAAGTGTTTACTAGCAAGAATTTGGGTCAAACCCAACAGGCAAAAAGACTAAATACCTGCAAATTTTAAATCATCATCATAGGCAATCATTCAGTATCCAGTATAACCATAATCTATTCAACAATGTCATAGTCTGTTGTGTGCTCTTTGATAGCTATAGCCAATAGGGTGTTTGACAGTAGTAATAAATAAATATATATTTATTTTTAGATATCTCTTTAGGTCTTGGGAATGCAAAAACAAACTTTTTTGTTTAATTTTTTCCCAAATTTATAGTTCTTTTAATTAAATAAATTCATTGAATTCAAACAATTAGCCACATGATTCAAAACAGGCGGTCTACCAATCAGCTGCGAGTGACGTCACAAAACAGTAAACGCCTCGAACGAACTTGTTTTCTGTGTTATTTTCGTATGGATGATAATGTTTGCTTTAGTTTAAAGTGCAAATTATCATCCTAAATTAGATTTTATTTTATGTTTTGCTTATAAAAAACATTTTGAATGGAAAACCGATTATCCAAAGCCGATAGCTCCAACTTGCCAATGCTGAATACCTTTATGGTGGCAGGCTTCTTTGCCAACAACAGTGATTTTTGTACTGCGGAATTGAGAAACGTTAAAATGTTGATGTAAGTTTTCGATGAGTTGTTTGTATATAACTAAAAGTTTTTTACGATATTCTTCGCTTACTTTTACTCATTTAGATTTTGAGGTTAGGTATGTTTTGCTTTTTTTGTTTAATATGCCACAATAGATTCAATTAAATACCCAATTATTATTATTTTAACCATTAAGAAACAATCAAAAATTGCTTTTTTAAAACAAAATTTTCTAAATACATTTTGTTTCATAGAATTCTTATGACCCTTCATAACAAATATGCACTGCCTGGTCTTGCATATGTACTGCTCAGTCCTACATTTAGCCTGCATGTGCACTGCCTAATCCTGCATTAAGAGATATTCCCTAGTCCTGCCTAATAACTGCCTAGCACCGCCTAAAAATTTGTACACCTTTTTGCCTATTATAGTTGTTCACCCCTTGTAATAAACATAACCTCAAAAATTTCATCGTCATTTACGAAATAGTTATATATATTATAGATAACGTGAGAAAAATTAATAGAAACAATTTAGTTATACTCACATCAAAGTGGTCTTCACAAATGTAAAGTGAAGATGTATTAGATAAGGCCCTTGGGTCTCTTCGAGCAAGTTCTAGCCAATTTTTCCGTTCTTTTACTGCTGTAGGCATATGAATAAATAGTTTTTCAGGTGTTTTCATGCTAGTATTCCAACACTGAGGCACTACACACCACTTATAGGACATTTCTTTTACATAAGAAACAGTAAAAACACAGACCAAAAACAAATAAACACTTGAATGCCGTGTATATGTCCGCGAGTTTACTGCGCTGTGACGTCATTGCAACGCCATGCTAGAAATGAGCGTTTTAGCGGCAAATAGCAAATTAGGGATCTATGTATCATTCTAAACACTTTTCTGAAATTTGTCAAATACCCTATTCTCACACTGTTCCGCGGTGCCGGCACACCTAGTTTCCTGCGATAGCTTGACCATTCCTGTCTTGAATTTCTCGTTTCTTTCTACGGTGGCCATCGTCGCTCCTGTTCAAATCCTTGTGATCCTTCATGAACCAGGCGATGCCAGGCAGCTCTATCATTTGCCACCGTGTCGAAGTTTTTAGTATCTATCTGGGATTTTATCGTTTTGCTCTTGAGGATAACAAAAAAGATACAGTTATCCTCCCTGATTTCTTTTTCCCTCCATCAGTTGTCCATAGAATATCTGCTTTGAAAGACGTGACTCGGAGATGCGAATAACGTAGCCTGTTCATCGAAGTTGATGCTGATGTGTTAAAGTGTCGTAAGGTGGCAAAAAAATGTACTTGTGTATTTTGACGATTGTGATCAATTGACAAAGGTTAGGTTAACACCGATTTCGACTACTCAAAAAAAGGACCGGAAAGCTAATTTAAAAAAATACTTTTTCAAAAAAATGTCATTCGAAAAAAACGATTTTCAAGAAAATGTTTCGTAAAAATTTTTTTATAATTTTTTATTCGAGGAAAATGTTTTCGAACAAATACTTTTCGAACAAATTTCTGCGATCCATAGCTACTACGTGACCAAAAAACCAAGGACACACCCAGGGGAGGGCCTCGGGACCCGGGCCCCTTCCATGCCTCAATTTTTTTAGATATTATCCACATATTTCATGAAATAAAAGTCTGTGCCCCCCCCCCAAGTCAAATTCCTGGGTGCGCTACTGATGATGATGATGATTGATGATGATTCATATGTGAGTGGGCCTTGCAGCCCTTCCACTGCGACCACCAGTGGGTCTATTGTGGCTCACTTTTGAGTGGTTTATTACCACTGTATGCCTAATCCTTCACAAAGGCCGGCTATCAGTGTGGGTGAGACACTGTTCAGATCTTCTGAGTCGATCTGAGGTTTACCGAAAATATTCTGACGTAAACGTGCAATAGCCAGACATTCGCACATTACATGTCTGTTTCGTCATCCTCCATACAGAGTCTACATGGGTACTCTCAGTCGACAGTGACCCGTAAAAAGACCAGTCACTATACGTATCTCCTGTCTGGTAAGTCCAATAATGTTCCTGGCTCTGTTTCTACAAGGTCCTTTAATGAACTCTTTAGAGTGAGCCAGTTCTGGTATATTTATCCAGTATTGTTGGAAGCTTTCTTCATCCATTTTGATATGGTTGATTTAGCAGCATTGTATGATATCCCCAGGGCTGGCTCGGGGCTGAAAAATTCGGCAGATGCCGCTTCCCTCGCTGCTAGGTCTGCGGCCTCATTTTCCTCGTGCCCAGAATGCCCTGGCGTCCATACTAATGATACATTGTTAGCGCTACCAAGCGCATTCAGCGAATCCTTACAGCTCCTCACGGTTCTGGATGAGACTGTATAGGAATCAAGCGCTCTTAAGGCTGCTTGACTGTCGGAGAAGATTTTTATTGTCCTGTTGGTCCATTCGTGGTCAGCAATCCACCGGGCACACAGTTTAATGGCTACGAGTTCGGCCTGAAATATAGTAGCCAATTGGCCGAGACTATGTTTAATCTCGACTTTTTCTTGAATACTAACAACTCCAGATCCAACGCCAGAAGGCAGTTTGGATCCGTCGGTATACAAGGAGCTATCGTTACTTGAAAAATTGGTCCTTTTTTTTAACCAGTCCTCCCTCTCCGGGAGGATAATGTCGCATAGCTTTCTGCTGCACACCGTATTGGGCATGACGTCGGATATCATTCCTGTGCGCTACTGATACACCTATCATGTTTAATCATCAGACTAACAGTAAATGTTTCGTGAAATTTCCTAAAGTTTGGCCACAAACAAATTTGTTTAGTCAAAAATAGTTATTTTACAATCCAACTAGGTAGTAGTATAGCAAGTTCTAGTGATAATGGCATTAAATTTAACTAAATAAAACCAGTATAATCCGAAAATACGAGGCTTCTTTTAAAACGGATTTAAAAAATTAAACATATTCCAGAAAAAAAATGCTTCAGGAGTTATTGAAGCACTAAACAAAAGACACCGTATAGACTGCCTTGACACTATTCTGATATTTATTTAATTTTTTTCAAAATTTTATTGGCTTCGCCGCCTAGGAAGATAAAAAGAAATAAACATTTAAGAGGTTATTTGGCTTTCTATCAAGACAAAAGCAGAGCAGGAAGTCTTGCTTATTCTTAGGTTTCCCATAAACCTCATTGAGTCGGTACACTGGGGTAGTATTGAGGCAAAAGTTGTGAATTAAGTAAATGCCGATCGTATTCAAATAGCCAGGTTGTGTGTTGGCTTGCTTTTTACTACAATACGACCACCCATACCTTCGATCTGAGCCAAATTTTCGTGCTATATGTTTCGAAACAGTGTGGTTCAATATATTTTTTGTTATTTATAGAGAGTAGCAGATGCCTTACACCTCGGGCTGAGAACCGCGCAAAGAATGGCTAACTGCAGTTTGGATACTATCCGAAATGCTCCACGCCAAATTAGTAGGAGAAAAACAAAGACCAACCTTAGCGATGGACAGAAAATTAAAGTCAGGAATACAATATATGAAATGTGTGGACAAAGTAAGGATAAGTATATTCGCAAGTAGCGCAAAAAATTTGATGCAAAAATGGCAAAGTATTCCTCTTTTATTTTAAATACAAAAAAACTTAAAGGCGGGGAAAATAGCGTTAGTTTTTTTTGAGCTCCAAATATTGTTTGTATTTTTATAAAAGCACATCACTCTTTCAAGCCTTAAGTAGAAGCAGCCTCAACAAAATACTTAAGGATCTGGGTTTTAAATTTAAGGTTCCGCCGCTTCTTGGTAGAGTGTCCTCATATATCTTCCCTGAGAGCCAAGTTTTTAGGAAATATATGCAAAACAAAAATTCCAGTTTTCCAAGAGAACTGGTTTTCCTAGACGAAACATGGATTTTTTCCAAAGGAGGTTTGTTTTCTTTTTTAGTGCACTGAATTAAAAACTGAGAAATAATTAATTTCGGTACACACTTGCATTCGTAAAATACATAAAATACAAATATTTATATTTTTAAACAATAAATATTTACTTCTTTTTATAAATTTCGTTTAAATTTGATTTTCGGAAAAATTTTGTTCCTGTTACGTTCGCAATTCTTTATTACCTACCGCCCTTACCAGATTGCCCGAATTCCGCTTTGCCTCGTCCATACAATTACCGTCGCGTGCTGTAAATGACCACTTTCCGCATTTGTAAGGTAATATTTATTTATTTTAGGTGGATAAAGTAATAATTTTCCGGAAGCATCGGCATTTGCCCGAACAAAATTCTAGCGGAGTGCGGAAAAGCCGTAAGCGCGAAAAATATGTTTTCAGCACAAGTTAGGTATGATATTTTTCCTACAAGCATGAAGAACTAAACATTATTTTTTTGTGTTTTTTTACCCTATTTAAAATTTTAAAATAGTCAAAAATATGAAAAGTATATGTCTTCTTTAGAACGAAACATTAACAAGCATGGAAAAAATTCTCTTGTCTCTATTTATTATGATAATTATTTTTAATTAATAATAAGTCGTTTATTAGAATTTCTTCCAGGACCTCTTTAAACATGTTAAATGCCTTTCCAATAAAAACTGGAGTCGGCCGGCCGGCGTAACTTTTTGACGTTTAAGGACACTAAAAACCAAATTATTTTGCGCGGGTGGTTTGCCACCCCCGCCACGAGGGTACTGGCGCCCCATGGGTGCCCGAAGCGCCCTAAGCTTTATTAAGTAGCAGGGCCGGCAACGGAAAATTGAGAGAGCGGCAAAGGAAACTAAAGTCATGATGACCTTTTTTTTGTTTTTTTTTTTGTTCGCAAGATTTTTGATGGGCGCTCTGTTTAGCTGTCGGCCCCCCGCCCCTTCAGGCACGCTACGCCGCTGCTGGTCCCACAATACTGCAACTCGGTGATTTTGTTGATAAACTGTATAGTTTTTGAAATATGAATTTTCAAAGTTTGGTCATTTTGGTCTTATGGGATCCCTTCCCTAAATTTTGCTAAATGACGTTTTTCTGAATCTTAATTCAGGGTGTGGTTTTTTCGTATCTCTATGGTCCGACAATACTGCAACTCGGTGCTTTTGTTGATAAACTGTATAGTTTTTGAAATATCAATTTTCAAAGTTTGGTCATTTTGGTCTTATGGGATTCCCTACCCTAAATTTCGCTAAATGACGTTTTTCCAAATCTTAACTCAGGGTGTCGTTTTTTCGTATCTCTATGGTCCCACAATACTGCAACTCGGTGCTTTTGTTGATAAACTGTATAGTTTTTGAAATATGAATTTTCAAAGTTTGGTCATTTTGGTCTTATGGGATTCCCTACCCTAAATTTCGCTAAATGACGTTTTTCCGCATCTTAAATCACGGTGTGGTTTTTTCGTATCTCTATAATCCCACAATACTGCAACTCGGTGCTTTTGTTGATAAACTGTATAGTTTTTGAAATATGAATTTTCAAAGTTTGGTCATTTTGGTCTTATGGGATTCCCTACCCTAAATTTCGCTAAATGACGTTTTTCCGAATCTTAATTCAGGGTGTGATTTTTTCGTATCACTATGGTCCCACAATACTGCAACTCGGTGCTTTTGTTAATACACTGTATAGTTTTTGAAATATGAAATTTCAAAGTTTGGTCATTTTGGTCTTATGGGATTCCCTACCATAAATTTGGCTAAATGACGTTTTTCCGAATCTTAACTCAGGGTGTCGTTTTTTTCGTATCTCTATGCTCCCACAATACTGCAACTCGGTGCTTTTGTTGATAAGCTCTATAGTTTTTGAAATATGAATTTTCAAAGTTTGGTCATTTTGGTCTTATGGGATTCCCTACCCTAAATTTCGCTAAATGACGTTTTTCCGAGGTGTGGTTTTTTCGTATCACTATGGTCCCACAATACTGCAACTCGGTGCTTTTGTTGATAAATGGTATAATTTTTGAAATATGAGTTTTCAAAGTTTGGTCATTTTGGTCCTATGGGATTCCCTACCCTAAATTTCGCTAAATGACGTTTTTGCAAAGCCTAACTCAGGGTGTGGTTTTTTGGTATCTCTATGGTCCCACAATACTGCAACTCGGTGCTTTTGTTAATACACTGTATAGTTTTTGAAATATGAAATTTCAAAGTTTGGTCATTTTGGTCTTATGGGATTCCCTACCATAAATTTGGCTAAATGACGTTTTTCCGAATCTTAACTCAGGGTTTCGTTTTTTCGTATCTCTGCAGTGGCGTAGTGTGGGAGGAGCGCGGGGGTTTGTGTTATTTGAGTGTATTTTGACCTTATCTATATCGCCGTGATGTCTGTCTGTGTGTGTGTGTGTGTGTGTGTGTATTTCTGTCCGTAACGCGATAGCTCCAAAATTGCTGAACCGATTTTCATAAAAGTTTCAGGTGAAATAGCGTTCGATACTATAACGAGCTGATAAGATTTTGGTTGGTGGGACAGATTTCTTGTGAAAAGTTGTTTTGACCATTTTCTATGAATACAGTATGTTTACAAATCTACGAACCTCAAGTTTTTATAAAAGATAACTTTCTGTTATGAGCTCCATTACTTTGAAGGCAATATTTGTATTTTAAAACTTGACAAACCCCTAGTGACACGTTACCGAACGGACATTACCATGGTTCAAAATATTTTTTTTGTTGATTTCTACTAAATAATTGCTGAATTCAAGTGGTGTCAAAATAAAGTTAACCGTATTGTTTATAATAAAATTTAAAAAGCTCAGGTAAGCCTCCAATAAATATATTTTTTTTGGCCTGTGACAGCGAAATTTAGGATTTGTCCCAAAAAAAGGTACCGTATAGCGTTGAATTCACTTGAAAAGTGCTAATGGGCTAGAAAGGTATCAGATACGTCAGAGATCCATATTTTTTTACTATTTTTTTTATTTTTTTTTAATATTTTTTTTACTAATCAACATTTATTAGATTAGTCTAATAAGACAAAAACATCGAATTTTGAATGTTAGCACATGTTTAAGGCAAGTCCCGCTTTTTCTTTGTAGTAGTTGAATAGTCCCCAAAAATTCCTTTAAAAACTTAATTATATTATTTAATTTTTGTTATTTTCTCAATCCTAAAATGCTTTGGTATTCTTGCAAACTCACAGACGTCATTCGCAGGAATTTTACTATCAAATAGTCCGGATGTTGCTTAACAGACCGTATGATTGCCTAAAATCGCATTGTGGTCCTTTTGGGATGGTCGAGAACTTTTTGACCCTCTTTCGATAACGTTCTCGTGTGCATCTTGAATAAACGAAATCGAGTTTATTCCTTCTGCTTTACTTAGGGATATATTCGCCTGTTTTTTAGTCCAATAGTCCGTGGGATAACGTAAAATTATTTCACTTTCGGCAGTTTGAAATTTTGTGCTTTTGCATATTCCAAAAAAAGTGGGAGACACTCGATCGGAGTATCATCCCCCCATATATGGCGTAATAACCAATATGGGTGGAAATATTGAATATGGAGAAATGCTACAAATCATGTCCCCACAACTTTTATCTTGCTCCTAAAGAGGGTGAGCTCCGATATATAAATATATACATTTCTCCAATATGCGTGATATTATTGACTGTTGTGATATACATTTCGGTCACAAATTAGGTTAAATAAGATTAGTAAAAAAGATGGGACACTCATTCATGCTCTTTTTATAGTTCAAAGTCTCATCGAGTGCGGCGCTGCAATCGGCTAGCTGCGCGGCCGCGGCAGCCGTCAATTTTAAAAATTAAATTTTGATTGCACCAAAATGTTTGCGAAAAGATGAAAGCGAAAATTTCCCTTATAATCGGTTAGTGAAACCTTTTAAACTTTTTAATAAACCGTCCCAATTTTTGAAGAACTGCAAATTCCAAAATCACTATCTTGTTTACTACACACCTAACAAAAACACACACATTCTTTTTGTCTTAACATGTTCAAAAACCTAAACCAATACCCCAACTGAAACTGAAAACCTGTTAGCTAAAATTTTTTTCAGCAAATAAATTTTAATTTTTTTTATAAACAAGCTACAACTAAGAACTCCTAAAACTATTAAAATTTTTATTGTGTCTAATGTTCCAAAACCTATTTTTTCATAAAAATAGTAGCCAGCTAGAGGCTTGAGTAGGTAAAACCTGAGAATATTTATTCACTTTTTAACTAAATTAAAAAAAAAGCAAAGCCAAAAAGCACTAGATTTTGTATTGCTGTTTTTAGAGTTGAAGATAATTTTCCAAGAAAGTAAAAAAATGGCATATTTTTCCCGACTGACGCCACGAATGGGTTCTATGGCGGAGCTAGCACGACATCAGCCCTGTATATGTTTTTTCAATTATGATAACCAAACCCACCCAAATGTATTGTAGATAGTCTAGTTAAGAAAAAAAATGCAACTAAAAAAAAAGTCTATGTATTTCTCTGTAACAGAGCCCTAAAGTTGAAAAATATTTTTACAGTATTTTTAAATAAAAAAAAAATTCAATACAAACAGCACTTTTTGGGTATATCGGTATAAAGTGGGCATAACCAGTAACTGCACTTTTAAAAACTACTAGTAATTTCTAAATTTCAAAACCCTTTTTATAGTTTAAAATTTTTGAATTATAGTAAGTTTATTTTCGTCTCTATTTTTCTCTGTGAAGCCTGCCAAAACAAGTTTAGTAAAATCTCCACCACAATATTAGAGAGAAGGCTCTATTTACTAAAAAAAAAAACAAAAAATGTGCTGCCCCTAGCTGCTCTTTTTTTTTGGGGGGGTAGCCCTAAACACTGCCATGTACCTGGTCTTTGTGTAACAGCCAAATGAAATAAATTCGTCAGCGGATAGAATTTAGATTATTTTCTTTTTTGACATCTTTAGACAATAAAAAATATCCTTTTAAGTAAAATTTATAATTTAATTAAAAAACTTAAGTAAAAAATTAGTAACTTCCAAGCTCTTTTGCAACTGGTATACCCAACTTGTGGCAACTTGTTCGAAAGCTTATTAAAAAAGAAAAAAGATGGTGCGTGATCCTAAAGGTGGGGAGTTTCCAACTTTACAACTTTATAATATTGGATTGTCGCTGTAACTATAAGTCCACACCAAATTTGATGTTGATCGGATATGTTCAAGTTGGTCAAAATTGTGTTTTTCCAGATTTTCCAATGGGGAGGGAGGCGTCACTTTCACAATTTTAAAAATCCAAAAGTCGCTGCATACCAGTTTTGAACGATATCGGACTTAGATAGTAGTCCCCCTCCAGGATTCCCAAAGGAGGGAAGCTGTGGACTTCATAACATCATTATATTGTATTGTCGTCGGAACTCTAACACCAGTATTTACTAAAGGGTCTACAGTGCTAAGTGCTACAATCCTAGGTTTAAAAGTCTACATTTTGGTTGAAGGTTTAACTTATTTTTCCCGTGAATGCAATAGTTTTTAATATTTATATAAATTGTTTTTATATATACCTTGCGATATGGGTCATCTTTTTTCGTTGTAACAAAGACATTATTTCCACACAAAGGTTATAAATAAATAAAAATAATCAAATATTTTGGTTTAAAAATGGTAGCCATATTTAAACCTCCAAATGTCACTAGGAAATGTCGAATAAAAACGGCGTAAGTCAGTGTCAGCTGTCCGCTATATTTTACATGTTCATTTTTTAGACAAGTTAGCGACGATTAAACCGATGGTCAGTTGTTTTGGTGAATGTGTAATTGAAAAGGGATTCTAATATATCTTGTGCTTTTTACAGTATTTAAATATTGATACGTATTTAATACGATAATATATCTACAGATATAGTTTTAAGTTATTTATGTATTATTTATCTTTGAATATTTTTGTATATAAGTTTCTTTGTCAATCATTGATTATTTTCAGTGGCGTAGATAAGGGGGGCCTGGGCCATAAAATACGGCCTCATGAGGTCTCGCCCCCCCCCCCGAAACTTTTTTCTATGTACGCCACTGATTATTTCTATTGTTTTTCGAACTTTAAAAACCACCCCTCAGGGGTGGTACTACAATTTGAGACTATTTTTGACAGGAATCCCATGACTGCACGAACTAAATTTCCAAAAAATTACATTTCGTAACTAAATTTTTATGTGGTTTTTCTTTATTTCTAAGTTAATTTGAATTTATATGAGATAAAACTCACTGAGAAATGCTTACTATCATATTACACATAGGGTGAACCAAATCTTTGAAGTTATTTGACCTGTGAGTAATAAAAAAATACACTTAAACCAGTCCCTATCAAGTCTATAGACTTAATACTTAAACCCGGTCTACAATGCTACAAGTCTTAAGGTCTTAGTAAATACTTGTAAAAGTGTGTAACAAATTTGCAAATGATTCGATATCTAGAAGTGGGTTAAAACTAAGTTAAAATTGACTGTCGCGCTAGTCCTCTCGTATAACCCATTGTGCGTCGTAAGAAAAAATGGCTCCACTTAAAATATTAGGTATATATTTGAGTTTAAGCAGTTTTTTACAACGCAAAACAAAGTAAGTACAAAACATATAAAAAAATTATCTATGTGAAATTTTTGGCTCGAGATTACGAAATTCACGTGTAAATATACGGCTAAAATCAAGTACCAAAGGTTGGCGGCCACTTATAGTCAACTTGCACCGGTCTTCCCTTCCCCAAGAAACTCTGACAGTTGGAATAAATAGGACTTCTCAAAACTCTCTAAATATTACATTGGTATGTATGTGTTAACAACAAGTGAAATTAAAGAAAGGAAAATAAGAAAAAAGTTTTCTGCTTCGGCGGGGGATCGAACCCGGGATCTCTTGCTATCTAGGCAAACATTCTACTACTAAACCACCGAAGCCACACATAAATTTTCGGAAAACTTCTATCTATGCGGGCTACAGTGTCTCAATACAAGAACGCGAGACTCTCAGGGTATTAACCCGACCAAGTCATCCAACCAATCTCTAACTTCTTCTTTCCCACTGTCAAAGGTATGATAACTCAAATTAGACATAAAGAATCAACGTCTGAAAGCATCACCTTTTCGTGTGTTAAAATTTCTGATCGCAAATGGGCGATATGCCAATATAATTATCAAATACCAAATTGCAAATAATGCAAGGACCTAAAACTATAAACAACAAGTGAAATTAAAGAAAGAAAAATAAGAAAAAAGTTGCGATCAGAAATTTTAAAACACATAATGCTTTCAGACGTTGATTCTTTACGTCTAATTTGAGTTATCATACCTTTGACAGTGGGAAAGAAGAATTTAGAGATTGGTTGGATGACTTGGTCGGGTTAATACCCTGAGAGTCTCTCGTTCTTGTATTGAGACACTGCAGCCCGCATAGATAGAAGTTTTCCGAAAATTTATGTGTGGCTTCGGTGGTTCAGTGGTAGAATGTTTGCCTAGATAGTAAGAGATCCAGGGTTCGATCCCCGGCCGAAGCAGAAAACTTTTTTCTTATTTTTCTTTCTTTAATTTCACCTGTTGTTTATAGTTTTAGGTCAATTATTTGTAATTTGGTATTTGATATGTATGTGTTTTTATGAAAATATAATTTTCAGTAGGTACCTACCTAAGTTAAAGAAGCATTATACCCATGATAACAAAGCATTTTCTCGTACTAATTACCTTTCATGAATATTAATTAGAGCCTCACATAACCAAGAACCAGAGTCGGCGCTGCGCTGTTATTAAAAATATTAATTTCAGCGTCATGTTTCCCAATTAAAAAATATCTACGAAAAGAGCTTCTTTGCATTCCGCGCGGCATTTAAATAAATTATCATATAGCTTTACCTGGATTTTTATTTAATTAGGGCGCAACCATATACCCTTAATTATAGTTATTTATATTTTTATTCGTTTTTAATCTATCTTTTTATGGGAATTGTCATGGTCTTGTGGGTTTGCTCGGGTATGTGCAGTTATAAAGTTTTTGTAAAAACAAAATCATTAAAATTATAAATATGAAAATATTTATATAGAACCGACTTAAAATCAGTTTATGTTACTAGGCCTATTGAGTAATTTTTGCGTTGTTATTAATAGGCGAATCATTATACAGAGTGTTTAAAAATTCAACAACATAATTTTAGTTTTGAATTTATTAAGTGATTTCAAGACAAAATTTTCACTATTAATACCACTAGAGGTTAAATTATTTCCGGAAATTTTTTCGAGCTAATGAATATTTTGAAAATCTGAAAATATTCATTAGCGAGAAAAAATTTACGGATTTAATTTAACCTCGCGTGGTATTCGGTAAGAAAATTCCACACCAAATTGAATAAATTTAAAATTTATTTTTTGACTCACAACAATGCCCATTTTTTCTTCGGTACAAGACACCAGAAAACATAGTTTTGATTGACATAATTATTTAGTTACTATGGCAACTAATGTTTTGTCATTCTACCTACCTAAATTAAAAACTAAAAGCTGATTTATTATTTTTATGACTACAACAAGAATAGTTTAAAATGTTTTCCTTACTTCATTTTCATATACTTACGTTCATGAACAAATTTAGATTCGTCGTAGTTTCAGCACCAATTAGATTAATTTCTACTTATTGTAGTTTCATGAAAATACCAGTTCAGAATGTAGAATATTCTATTCTCTTATTTTATATCAATTTTGGGTTACTACAATTGGTAGAAATTTATAATTTTATCAATTTTTACATAGGTACATAGATAAATTTAGTGTGCATTGCAGTTTGGGCGGCAATTGCTTTTCAGCCTTTTAGATGTTAGTTTTTACTTATTGTAGTTACACAGAAATATCATTTTACAAGAAAGAATATCATAATCTTTAATTTTTTTGTAATTTTGAGCTACTACACGTGGTAGAAAATAAAAAAAATCTATTAGTTTTTGATATAGGTACATCAACAAGTTCAGTTCGCTCGCAGATTCGTCACCAATGGATTGTTGGCATATTTGATTTCTGCTCATTGTAGTAACACAAAAATACATTTTTACGATATAAAATTTATATCTTCCATTTTACAGTTACTTGTGGCTACTAAATGTGGTAGAAAATTATAATTTTTACGATTTTTTATAAAGGTACATACATGAACAGATTTAGTTTGTGTCACAGTTTCGCCAGGAATTTTAGCCACATAAATTGTTGATTTCTACTTGTTGCAGTTGCACGGAAATAACATTTTAAGGCTCAACACAGTACATTATTCAATTTTGCATAAGTTTTGTGTTACTACAAATGGTAGAAAATTGCTTTTTTGCGTTTTTATTAATTTCTTATACGGGCTTTATTCGTATATTATTCATAACCATGCAGCTCAAAAATGGTGAATAAAATCGTGTCCAATACCTATATATTTTATTAGAAATAGATATTTAATTCATTCCATTCAAAGTCCAGCTTTTTGAGGTGTCCGAAGAATGCAGAAAAAATCTTAACTATGTAATTGAAATGTATAAAAATCGAATAAATAAATTCAGTTCCTACTGTCAATAACATTATCCTATCATAAAGACGTCAAAAAATTTCCGTTTTAATTCGTTGTTGGGTACCCACGAGGATAAAATTTCCACTAAAATTCGTGGGTTGCTTTGGTGATATGTAAAAAAAACCCATTTTGATTGGTTGAAAAATACTGGGTGGAATTTTCATATAAACACAGGTCCTTGTTTTCAAGATACTGGATGTTAAACTTTATTTTTCTTGTTTATAACTTATGCAGTTTTTGAGACACTTAGTTCAAATTTGGCACGTATATTAATCTATAAGAACTACACTATTAGACATGCCAAATAATAGTCAAAATGTACGGAGTGATACTTTTTCAGGGGTTATGTGTCCTTTTCCCCCGGTTTTTTTTTCGTTGTAAGCCACTAGGCAGAAGTAGGTAGTTTAAAAGGAGGAATAAAATCCTTGTTTCATTTGCAATTTTTTTTATTTCATGAATTTCTTTGCAATGTAACTATTTTGAGAAAATTGCTTTGCCGAAAAGGCTGCTATTATAAAATAAAAAAATGCTCCAAGAAACCGATTAAATTTTAATGGTAGTACTGTGCTGCAAGGGGGTAGTAGTACTTACATGTACTTCAAGTACTGTACTTGAAGTACATTTACAATGCGGTAATTGTACTGGGTACTTAAAGTACTTTTAATAATGTACTTGGGTATGTACTTGATTTTGTCAAGTACAGTAGTTCAAGTACATTATAAGTACTTCAAGTACATTTAAAGTAGTTCAAGTTCATTCAAAGTTCTTCAAGTACATTCAAAGTACTTCAAGTACATTCGAAGTACGTTTGTTATGCTTATTTATTTAGTTTGGTTTAAACAAGTTTTTAAGCAGTTTTGTTGGCTATTATAAAAATAGTACTTTCTATAAGTGAAAATTATTGACGGTAAGATCAGTGCCCCAAGTGCTTCACCAAAATAGAAATGAGGTAGTACGTAGTAGTAGGGTAATAAGGCAAGGTAGTAGTAGGTAGGGTACGTGCATCCCGGTTTTACAAGAGTTTTTGTAGGTCTGATTACAAAGTCAAATATATTTGGATTTACACAAATGTGATCTATTTGGAACAACCGTATGCAATTTGATACAGAAAAACTTAATTAAAATTTTTGAGTAAAATATTATCTCTTTCCGTTACCTTTCTATGGAATTTATATGTAAAATAATGAGTTCAGAAAAAATAAATAAATGCAATTTAGGTATATAAGTAATACATATATTTACATTTTTGTTTCTGTAGTTCCCCGCTAGGGAATCACATCTCCCGCCTAGGAAAATTGTATAAATACAATATTATTCCAAAAATAAAACCTTTCAGGTTGAAAATTTTGTAAACATTTTTGACACGTTTTACATTTTCTTACCTCTTTGAATTTTTTTTACATTTTTGACGGTTCTTGAAATTTTTTGTCATCTTTTTAACATTTTTTAATTTTTTTTTGATATTTTTGGCATTATTCTCATTTTTTTACGTATTTAAAGTATACTTGAAGTTATTGTAAAAGTAAATACTCTGCCAATATATGGGCCCCTAAGCTCACACTAGGTACTATAGTTATAGTGTACGTGTGAGCTATAATAACTAAAAACTGAAATATATTTTATTTAACTCCAGACTAAATTACCTTTTGTTTGATACCACACAAGCCATGTTTTGACTTAAACTCAAATTTTAGAAATCTACCCCCATCCTTAAAAAAAACAAAAAACTAAAATGTATTTTATTAAACTCCGGACTCAATTACCTTTCGTTTGATATCACACACGCCATATTTTCACTTAAACTCTAATTTTTAAAATATACCCCCACCCTTTTTTTTAAAATAAATTAAAATGTATTTTGTTTAACTGCAGACTCAATTACCTTTCGTTTGATATCACACACGCCATATTTTCACATAAACTCTAATTTTTGAAATCTACTCCCACCCTTTTATTTGGTTTCTGTTCGGTGGATTTTGTTCATTTTTAAATGGGACCATCTCGACCCAAGACCCAGCCTAGGTACCAAATTTCATTAAAATCGGCCAAGCGGTTTTTGAGTTATGCGCGTTGGTCGTTACAGACATACAGACAGACAGACAGACAGACAGACAGACAGACAGACAGACAGACAGACAGACAGACAGACAGACAGACAGACAGACAGACAGACAGACAGACAGACAGACAGACAGACAGACAGACAGACAGACAGACAGACAGACAGACAGACAGACAGACAGACAGACAGACAGACAGACAGACAGACAGACAGACAGACAGACAGACAGACAGACAGACAGACAGACAGACAGACAGACAGACAGACAGACAGACAGACAGACAGACAGACAGACAGACAGACAGACAGACAGACAGACAGACAGACAGACAGACAGACAGACAGACAGACAGACAGACAGACAGACAGACAGACAGACAGACAGACAGACAGACAGACAGACAGACAGACAGACAGACAGACAGACAGACAGACAGACAGACAGACAGACAGACAGACAGACAGACAGACAGACAGACAGACAGACAGACAGACAGACAGACAGACAGACAGACAGACAGACAGACAGACAGACAGACAGACAGACAGACAGACAGACAGACAGACAGACAGACAGACAGACAGACAGACAGACAGACAGACAGACAGACAGACAGACAGACAGACAGACAGACAGACAGACAGACAGACAGACAGACAGACAGACAGACAGACAGACAGACAGACAGACAGACAGACAGACAGACAGACAGACAGACAGACAGACAGACAGACAGACAGACAGACAGACAGACAGACAGACAGACAGACAGACAGACAGACAGACAGACAGACAGACAGACAGACAGACAGACAGACAGACAGACAGACAGACAGACAGACAGACAGACAGACAGACAGACAGACAGACAGACAGACAGACAGACAGACAGACAGACAGACAGACAGACAGACAGACAGACAGACAGACAGACAGACAGACAGACAGACAGACAGACAGACAGACAGACAGACAGACAGACAGACAGACAGACAGACAGACAGACAGACAGACAGACAGACAGACAGACAGACAGACAGACAGACAGACAGACAGACAGACAGACAGACAGACAGACAGACAGACAGACAGACAGACAGACAGACAGACAGACAGACAGACAGACAGACAGACAGACAGACAGACAGACAGACAGACAGACAGACAGACAGACAGACAGACAGACAGACAGACAGACAGACAGACAGACAGACAGACAGACAGACAGACAGACAGACAGACAGACAGACAGACAGACAGACAGACAGACAGACAGACAGACAGACAGACAGACAGACAGACAGACAGACAGACAGACAGACAGACAGACAGACAGACAGACAGACAGACAGACAGACAGACAGACAGACAGACAGACAGACAGACAGACAGACAGACAGACAGACAGACAGACAGACAGACAGACAGACAGACAGACAGACAGACAGACAGACAGACAGACAGACAGACAGACAGACAGACAGACAGACAGACAGACAGACAGACAGACAGACAGACAGACAGACAGACAGACAGACAGACAGACAGACAGACAGACAGACAGACAGACAGACAGACAGACAGACAGACAGACAGACAGACAGACAGACAGACAGACAGACAGACAGACAGACAGACAGACAGACAGACAGACAGACAGACAGACAGACAGACAGACAGACAGACAGACAGACAGACAGACAGACAGACAGACAGACAGACAGACAGACAGACAGACAGACAGACAGACAGACAGACAGACAGACAGACAGACAGACAGACAGACAGACAGACAGACAGACAGACAGACAGACAGACAGACAGACAGACAGACAGACAGACAGACAGACAGACAGACAGACAGACAGACAGACAGACAGACAGACAGACAGACAGACAGACAGACAGACAGACAGACAGACAGACAGACAGACAGACAGACAGACAGACAGACAGACAGACAGACAGACAGACAGACAGACAGACAGACAGACAGACAGACAGACAGACAGACAGACAGACAGACAGACAGACAGACAGACAGACAGACAGACAGACAGACAGACAGACAGACAGACAGACAGACAGACAGACAGACAGACAGACAGACAGACAGACAGACAGACAGACAGACAGACAGACAGACAGACAGACAGACAGACAGACAGACAGACAGACAGACAGACAGACAGACAGACAGACAGACAGACAGACAGACAGACAGACAGACAGACAGACAGACAGACAGACAGACAGACAGACAGACAGACGGCGCAACAAAAAAGTTTCAAAATTATCTGAAACGCAAAGATATATAAAAATTTTTGAAATCGGAGCAACTTTTTTTTTCTCGAAAAAATTAGGATCACCATAGCTCACACTACTATAGTATAGTATATGTGTGAGCTAATACTTGGGGAAAATCAAGTTCTTTTATAATGTACTTGGTACTTGAAGTACATTTGAAAAGAAAATGTACTTAATACTTCAAGTACTTTTACATATTTTAATGTACTTGGTACTTGTACTTGAAGTAATTTCTTAATGTACTTGTGACAGCTTTGCTACTACTATTTAGGATATACCCCTGTAGGACACTTTCTGGACCTAAAGATAATACAATCAGTGACCGGTATAATTTTTTCACCTCTGCAGCAGAATAGCGCCCTTCAAAATAGCGCTGCTTCATAAGAGGGCTGCTACAAAATCGCGTTATTACAAAATAGCGCTGCTACAAAATGGCCCTTACAAAATAGCGCCTTACAAAATAGCGCCTTACAAAATAGCGCTTCTACAGAATAGCGCCTTATAAAACAGCGCTGCTACAAAATGGCGCTGATACAAAACAGTGCTGCAACAAAATGGCGCTGCTACAAAATAGCGCTGCTACAAAATAGCGCACATTAAAATAGCGCCTTACAAAAGAGCACTGCTACAAAATAGCGTGCATCAAAATAGCGCTGCTATAAAATAGCGCTGCTACAAAATAGCGCGCGCATCAAAAAAGCTGCTGCTGCAAAATATAGAAACAGCAACTTATCGACTGAGAGGTCTTTTTCTAATATATTTTTTCAAAAAAAAACTTCCCTAACTTCTTTCCCGGAATCCTCGGGGGTGTGAAACAAAACCGAGTCGAACCGAACCGAAGTTTTGGTTTGATTCAGTTCGGTGTGGTTTTACAACTTCTAGGATCCCGGTTCGGTTCGGTTCGGTTTGGTTTCACACCCTCTAGGATCCCAGAAAAGAGTCAGGGAAGTTTTTTTAAAATATGTTAGAAAGGGCTTACCGGGAGTGGCAAGTCATAAGACCCTATTTTGAGGCAGCGCCACTTTGATGCCCGCTATTTTGTAGCAGCACTATTGTATAGGGCGCTACTTGGTGGCAGAGCTGTTTGATTCGCGCTATTTTGTAGCAGCGCTATTTTCTGACAGCGCCATTTTGTAGCTGCGCTATTCTGTAGAAAAGTCAATTTTTTTACGTATTCCTCACTATTTTTTGCTAATGAAAACTCCTTTTTTTTTTAAATTTGATTTTTAGAAGATCACACTAGTAATTTCGATATCACCCTGTAGCTCACTTCCTGGATCTAAATGTAATACAGTCAGTTAATGGTATGATTGTTTATCGTGTTTCTATTTTTTACAAACTAAAGTTGGTGACAGCATTGTTTTTTAAAAATGTGATTTTTACAAGATTTTACTATTAATTTCGATATTACCCTGTAGCTCACTTCCTGGATCTAAAGGTAATACAGTCATTTAACTGTATAATAGTTTATCGTGTTCCTAACAATTTTTTACAAACAAAAGTTGGTGACAGCGTGGTTTTTTAAAAATGTGATTTTTATATCATTTTACTACTAATTTCGATATCACCCTGTAGCTTACTTCCTGGATCTAAATATAATACAGTCAGGTAATAATATGGTTGATTACCGTGATCCTAACCATTTTTTGATAACAAAAGCTCGTGACAGCGGTGTTTTTTAAAAATTTTATTTTTGGAAAATTACACTACTAATTTAGATATCACCATGTAGTTTACTTCCTGGAGCTAAAGGTAATACAGTCAATTAATGGAATGATTATTTATCGTGTTCCTTACTATTTTTTACATACAAAAGTTGGTGATAGCGTTGTTTTTTAAAAATGTGATTTTTACAAGATTTTACTACTAATTTCGGTATCACCCTGTAGCTCACTTCCTGGATCTAAAGGTCACACAGTCAGTTAATGGTATCCTAACTATTTTTTACAAACAAAAGTTGGTGACAGCATTGTTTTTTAAAAATTTGAGTTTTAGAAAATTACAATACTAATTTAGATATCACCCTGTAGCTCACTTCCTCGATCTAAAGGTAATACAGTCAGTTAATGGTATGATTGTTTATCGTGTTCCTAACTATTTTTTACAAACAAAAGTTGGTGACAGCGTTGTTTTTTAAAAATTTAAGTTTTAGAAAATTACACTACTAATTTCGACATCACCCTGTAGCTCACCCCCTGAAACTAAATTTGATTAATCCCTTAATAGTATGTTTTTTAGCTATTTTCAACTTTTTATTGCTAATTAGAAAACTAGAATTTTTTAACAAAGCTATTATAGTTTATGAGCTCACCCTGTAGCAGACCTGGACCTTACCTGCATAACCAGAAATTTTTTCAGATCTCTTGTCATACCTGGTCACAAGAAATATCTGACAAACATTATTTTTAAATTCAGAAATTTTTAAAAAGTTTGAAATTTATATGTTTAAAAGGTTCTTTTTTGGGCCACGGGGTGCAATAATTCCGAAAAAAAATGTTGTGCCTTAAACTGATTATAATTTTCTATCCTAAAAGTCAATTGATTTTATTAAAACCATTTTTAGTCAATATTTTCTGGTCGACTTTACTTCGCAGATTGAAATCCGAATCCCAAGCTAACTTCAGCCACGTTATGTCGGTTTAGAACGTTTTTCTACGTTGTCCGACGCCTATTCTCCACCGCCTTCGATCCTGACAATCATCTTCTGTCATGTCTATTTGACTCATTGATCTATGGATTGACTGTTGCCATTTCAGTTTAGAACGCCCTTTTTTTTCTACGCTGCTTTGTTAATCTTTCGTTCATCCGTTGTACTTGGCCGTACCATATCAGTTTTCTTCAATTCAATTCATTTATTATGGTTGGGCAGAATTTCCTAAGTTGTGGTGATTTTGATATGAATTGGTACGATTAATAACCTTTTATAGACATTTACAAAAATCATTTTTTTTCCGGCGACGCAATATATGCGGCGTTGCGACGCTTTAAAATGTGACTTGACATTGATCCAAATAACTAAATAACTGCATTAGCTAGGAGAGTTCTGATTTCACTTTTAGGCAGGCAATGAGTGTGCCTTTCTAACAAGGTATTACACTTTAGGAGCGTGATTAAGTTTCATTAAATAAAAATTGTAGATTTAGTTTTTATCAAAATTTACATTTTTGTATTTTTCCTTAATTTTGGTTTATTTGGTGCGGTTAAGTGGTTTTAAGGGTGATTTTGGGTTTGGTTGCAGCAAAAGTTCCTTTTGAGTCTGCCTATAAGAATATATTATAACTTAGATTTTTCAGTCACACAAAATGATGCAAAAAAATTTTGAAAACTGACAAGATACAAGGTAAATCAAAAAGAATGGAAAATAGGTAAAGTCTATTTTTAATTCTACGAGTGAAACAGCGAACCAAGAAACCTAAGTCCATGGCGGGACGAAAACGTCCACCGGTTTATAAAGAAGAAAGACATTTCATCACAGTTCAACCAGACCATGCTATCACCGTCTCCACGGTATCGGTTCGGAACCGAAAACAATGAGTTAACAAAGTATAAAAGGCAGGGGTATAGTCAACCATGGACACCAGTGTTTCGGAAAAAGACATTTTCTTCCTCAGCGTGGCTTGCCTGACACAAAGTAGAATAAACTGACTACAAGATACAAGATACAAGGTAAATCAAAAATAAAATTTGTCTATTAAATATTAAGTTAAACCATTCCTGTTAGATACCTTAGCGTATTATTTTTTATCATAGGTAATGGCGGGGTGGGTCTAGAGGGGAGGGGAAGAACGTGAGAGGATAATATATTAGATATTTTTAGGCTACTATATTTATGCTTTAGAGGGTCATTTCATGGTCACGAAAATCACCCTATCGAAGTTAAATTTAATTATACGCTCATATACGTATGCTTTTGCGTATTGGCACCAATCAAACGGAGGTGTTAGTAGTTGCGTTGACAAATCTTATACCTACATATCTTTTTGGAGAGAGCAAAAATAGCAGAAAAAAATTTAATTCATATCTACGTAAAAAATTAAAAAATTGAAAATGCAATTTTTTTTATATCTCGTTTAGTTTTTTAGATATGCAAAATAATGTAAATGCATTGCACAATCTACTTATCGGTAGACATACAACAGTGAAAATTTTTTTGTTGTATCTCTTGCCTTTGCCGAAATATGTCAGATTTAAATTCAAATATTTAAGGGGTGTTTAGATGGGAATGAATAGAGGGGTAGGCGGCCAAGATAGATTTTTATTATTAGGGGGCACAACAAATTGCGAAAAAATACCTTAAATGCAGGCTAGGCTCCATTTTGCCAATTTTCTTAATGACTATCATATCAGAAACATGCCCAGTTTTGGCGTAATAGCTTCAGTCAAACAGTGCTATTGCGAGAGGGGTTAACAAGACGCCATAGATATAAACCTTGTTAAAAATAGCGAAAATGGTGGAAAAATATTAAAAAAAACGATTTTTCCTATCTAGTCTGGTTTAGAAAATATGAACAAAAAAAAATTGTTTAGTTTTTAAAATGTGCAATAGAGTGATAAAACATCATAATATAGTCCAGAGATCAACACACAAATACTAGCGAAATTTTTTTTGTTATATCTCTGCTGGTTGCTGAGATATTGAAGATCTAATTTTAAGGGATTGAGAGGGGGTATGACCGAGAGGGGGCGACACCATGATATATTTTCGTAGTCAGGAGTTTCAAAAAATATACCTTGGCAACCATCATCACCTTGGTGCAGTCGAACACCTTTGTTATGCCCTACGCCGCTCGCATATTTGTAAATGACGTCCATGATTGCGATTCGGTTGTAGCCCGAACGCTGCCGTAACCATGTCATTGCAGCCCTATTCTACATTGACACGGTTCGGTTACGTTGGCGATCGATTGACAACGGTTAGGTTTCACATTCTCTAGGATCCCGGCAAAAAGGTCAGGAGAGTATGTTTTAAAAAAATATATGTATGTTAGAAATTTACGAATTCTTTCTTAAGAAAGATTGTGGTTCTGAAATCCAGACTGATTTTTAACGAACATTTTTGCGATCACGGGTGTTAGTTACCCAAGCGATTTACCATATAGTCTGCCATTTACCAGAGATATTCGGGCGAAAGCCGACTGGCGATCCTGGGTGTTGTATACAAATATGCACGCCGCTCTACTACAACTTAACAGCATTACCGTTTTGCCACTAACCACCTTGAAAACTAGCTTAAGCTCTTCAATATTAAAAAGCTCCGAATTAAATGGCGGGCGGGACGCCGGACAGCGTTTAATCTGATTTAAAATATTTTATGGGCTAAAAAGCAATATTGTTCATGCATGGGCGTTGTAATTGTTTGCCCATAAGTCCCATATTAAAGAAAATTCGTTCATGCTTTCATGCAAGTTATTATCGAAAGTATTTTAAATAATGTTCTCATCACAACCTTTTAAATAACGGTGTTAAGCGATTTGGTTTAAATTTGTTTATGCAAGGATTTGAGGGAAAAAATAGTAGTACTCCTATTTTAATCATTGAGAATAAGACTTTTAAGCGTCTAAGGGATTTCTAATCAACTTTTTGATTCGAATAGCCAAACTTTTACAATAAAATTATAGTACGGGAGCAAGTGTATACATTTTTAAGTAGTCCTCACAAATGCATAAGTACCAATTAAATGTTGAGTAGACCCAAAGTGTTTTTCATTATTGTTTTGTATAATTTTTGTCTGTACTGGTGTAAATATATGTCAACCGTTATTGTTTCAAATTAACATTTCAGTATTCCTAACTCGATATAATTAGTAAAAAGTGATAAAGTGCAATTATATTGATCTTATAAATAAGTACAATCGAAAGAACTTCAAAAAACATAGATATCGAGCCCAGCAGCAATAAACAGGCTTAACCTAAAATTTTTTTGAAACGCTTTTGTTTATAATACGTAAGAAAAAACTAAAGAGAAGTAATCAACCGCGGCCCCGTGTAAATTTTCTCTATTCGTGGCGGTCAGTCTTAAAAACTTACAATTTACAGAATCCCCGGCGATGGCAAAATAGCTGCGTCACTAGAATCATCTTGCAAAAACCAAACTAGGCTGAATTTTATTCCAGGTCCCGGCAGAAGACAGAAAACTTTTTTCTTATTTTTCTTTTTTTAGTTTCACTTGTTGTTAATAGTTTTAGGTCCTTGCATTATTTGCAATTTGCTATTTAAGAATTATATTGGCAATCGCCCATTGTGACCAGAAATTTCAACACACGAAGAGGTGATATCATATTTTCAGACGTTGATACTTTACGTCTGTATGCGCAAGACATACACCCGTTCGATAGCTTTAGGCACTGGTTAAACTTTTACGCATTAAGGATAAAAATGGAAAATAACGCGAGAACCATACAAAATGTCGATTGACACCTACCTTGGTTTTTTCTCGGCGGTACAAATTCCATTCACTGGGCGCCCAGGCTTCTACCAGAGTTCTTGAGTTGATCGAAATCACTGTGAGGAGTTGAGGTAACGGATTGGAATGATTTTAGAATTGATTGGCACTAATTGTAATTGATTGAATTGTAGTTTTTGAAAAACCGAGTAAAACACGCCGGTTTCAATATGGAGGCTACGATGATCTCTCTCTCGTCATCGCGCCGGTGGGTTGCGCACTGTCTATCCGCGCACTTTGCGGTGTCACGTGACAACCTGTATGGCTCAGTGCAACGGAAATTAATATTTAGGAAAATTAACTAAGTATTATTTGTCTTGCACGTACATTTTCCCGGCCGCCCTAAAATACTATTTTAGAACCAGGAAAGATAATAAGTATTATAACTAGGGAATAACAATTATTATTTCCAAAAAAAAATAAAAAAATTGCGACAAAATGTTATTCTATTTTTTGCCGCGATAAAACAAAAAAAAATATTTCCCGAAAAGGAATAAAAAAAAAAAAGAATAATTCTATGACGACACTGACATAGAATGAACATTGCTTGAGTGTTCAGTTAAAAGGCAAAGGGCACAATTTAACAATTGGACGTTTAAATAGCCCTTGTTGAGTCCTAATCGTGACAACTCTAACATGTCCATCTGAACCAGGATGCAATTCTACAATCCTGCCTAAAGACCACTGCAAGGGTGGTTTGTTTTCATTTTTTTGACTACTAAAGTATTTAACTCGACTTTAGTAGGTTTTTCTGTCCACTTGGACCTCTGCTGTAGAGTATGTAGGTACTCCTCTTTCCATCGGGACCAAAAATCAGTGTTCAATCGCTGAACAAGTTGCCACCGAGAAAGAGTGTTTAGTTTTAATTGTGATAAGTCTGGGTCTGGGACAGAGTTTAAAGGTTCCATGGTAAGGAAATGTCCGGGAGTGAGTGGACAAAAATCATTGGGATCGGATGATTGCGCAGAGATTGGGCGACTATTTAGCAATGCCTCGATCTGCACAAGCAAAGTATTTAGTTCTTCGTATGTAAGCTTCTGATTTCCGATCACTCGGTAAAGATGTGTTTTTACTGATTTAACACCAGCCTCTGATAAGCCATTGAAATGAGGACTAGCACTAGGAAAAAAATGCCATTTGATCTGAAGATGTTCAGAGGAAGCTTCGAAGAGCTTTTTAAGCTCAGAGTTTGCTCCTTGAAAATTGGAGCCTCTGTCGCTGTATAAAAAATTACAACGACCCCTTCTAGCTACAAACCTTCTGAATGCGGCTATAAAGCATTCAGAAGTAAGGTCTGACGCAACTTCTGTGTGGATAGCGCGCGTACTTGCGCACACAAAAATGCAGATATAGGCTTTTAATTCTTTGGTACCCCGGTACCAACGACCTGGTGAAATTTTTATAGGACCAGCATAGTCCAAAGTTGCATGAGAAAAGCACTTTAGTTGTGAAATTCTAAAATAAGGTAAGTCACCTTGATAAGGGATGTAAGCCTTTGGTCTAAGGCGATAACATCTTATGCATCGAGATAAAACTGACTGAATAGCTCTGCGGGATGCTAAGATCCAGAATTGTTGTCTTAGTAAGTACTGAACTGTATTTAGCCCTGGATGGCTATTTTCCTTATGAATATGTTCAATGATGAGGTCAGACAACCTGCCTGATCTGGGAAGCAATAGAGGATGTTTTGCATCAAAAGGTATAGAATTCGTATGCCTAAGACGACCACCTACCCTTATCAGTCCGGTAGTGTCCAAAAAGGGTGCAATTTTTCGAAAAGCTTTGGGTAAAAGTTCGTTGTTTTTTAGTTGTTTTAGGAGGTCAGAGAAATGTAATTCTTGGCTTCTTCGAACCAAGAGTGTTAAAGCATACTGAATTTCAAAAATAGAAATAGGACCTGTAAGTGGTTCCTTTTTGTTTTTAAAATTATAAAATATTCGTCGAATCTGACAAATTAATTTTTGAATGTGAAAAAGGGATGAATATTTATTTACAAGGAAGTCTAGAATATGATAATCGATGTTTGTAGTAAGTGTTATTTTTTCAGGCTTTTCTTCATTTAAAATTTGCTGAAAATCGGTTTCTGAGTTTTGGAGTAATGCGGGATTTTTTAAGTCCCATGTAGTACATGGTTGACTAAGCCAGGAAGGCCCTGTAAACCACAAGGGGTGGTTTATAAAATTAGAAGGAGTTGTGCCACGACTGGCGACATCCGCAGGGTTTTCTTGTGATTTTACATGATACCAGTTTACATTAGAGAGTTTTTCTTGTACTTGGCTAACTCTGTTAGCAACAAAAGAGCGCCATCTATGAGGTGAGCTACAAAGCCAAAAGAGGACGACTTGAGAATCTGTATAAGCGTAAGTTTTATCTATTGAAATTAAAGGGGAATAAGTTTTTATAACAAAACTAAGAAGTTCAGTAAGAAGAACAGTACCTAAAAGTTCTAGTCTCGGGAGACTAATAGTTTTTAAGGGACTGACCCTTGATTTGCCCATAATTAAGGAAGTTTTTATGCTTTGATCTGACAGCTCGATACGTAAATAAACGCAAGCTGCGTAGCCTAATTCTGATGCGTCCGAAAAAGCATGCAGTTGACAAGATATTATATCTTTAGAAAAAATGTGCCTCGGAAATTTAATATCTGATAAGCACTTAAGTTCATTTTGAAATTGTGTCCAATGCTGAAGAATAGATTTGTCCACGGGATCGTCCCATCCTATCTTGGAAATCCATAATTTTTGCATAAGACATTTTGCAAAAAATGAAATGGGAGAAAGCATCCCTAAAGGATCAAAAATAGAAGCAATAGCGCTTAGAATATTTCTTTTTGTGCATCGTTTTTCCGATGGCTGACAAGAGAAAAACATGTTGTCTGATTTTGGGTCCCACTGGAGTCCAAGAACCTTTATGGATATAGGATTTTCCTTGTCAAAAGAAAAGGGAATTTGGCATTCGTCTGGTGATAGAGAGGATAGTAGTTTTGGGTGATTACTAGCCCATTTTTTAAGCTCAAAACAGCCTGATTTTAGAAGAGCGATTAAATCTCGCTGTAGAGCTAGAGCCGACTCTATAGAGTTTGCGCCTGCGCAGATATCATCGACAAAAATGTCTTCTAGGAGCACCCTAGAAGCTTCTGGGTAGTTTTTTTCTTGGATTTTGGCTAACTCTTGAATAGTTCTGATGGCCAAAAAAGGACTAGATGTGATACCAAACGTGACAGTATTAAGTCTGTATTCTTGAATAGGATCGCTTGAAGTGAAACGCCACAGAAGACGTTGATAATCACGATCTTCCGGAGCTAATTTTATTTGTAAAAACATTTGTGTAATATCCGAGAGCATGATTATTTCATGAAATCGGAATTTTAACAGAATTGAGTTGATGTCAGTTTGTAGTTTGGGCCCTGGGAGAAGGGTAGAATTAAGGGATATACCCTTTGAACCCGCTGTTGCCGAGCCATTAAAAACTACTCGAACGCGTGAACTTGATTTATCGGGGCGTACAACGCAGTGGTGGGGTAAATAATTTATAAATTGATTTTTTGATTCTGATTCTCGAATTAAACTCATATGATCGTTTTTTAAGTAGTTATTCATAAATTCGGAATACTGTGAATATAGTTCGGGATTTTTTATCAGTCTAGACTCAAGAGATAAAAAACATTTGTAAGCATGTGAGTAGGTATCTCCTAAAATAGGTCTAGAGTGACGAAATGGCAATGATACTTGAAAACGTCCCGAACTATCTCTCGTGACAGTTTTTTGATAAAATGATTCACATTTTTCCTCATCAGGAGAGAGGAACTTCTTTGTTGGGAGAGACTCAACTTCCCAAAACTTGATCATCATTTGATCTAGTGAATTATTTTGTAAAGAAGTAAAGTGACATGAATATGAAGTTGAATTGTATGTAGGTTGATTTGATATTTCCGTATTTCCCAGGAGCACCCAGCCGAACAAGGTTTCAAGTGCTATTGGCTGCCCCGGTTCTCCAGGAATAATTTTAGGTTGAATTATTTGAGAATAAACATGTGCTCCTAAAAGCATGTCTACAGGTGCGGGAATATTGAAAGTATTATCTCCTAAATTTAAATTAGAGATATGATGCCAATTGTGAGGATTAACTTGAAAAGATGGCAGATTTGCACTTACCTTTGGCAAAACATAGACATCAAGAGAAAGCGTTGGATTATTTCGGCCAACAGGCTTAATTGTGCAATTTGTTATGCCATTGGTGGTTGAAGTAGATTGATTGATGCCTCGTATGGGAACTATGAATTTTTTCCTAGATAATCCTAGGCGATTAAGACAATTTTCAGAAATAAAATTGGCCTCTGACGCATTGTCGAGGACAACCCGTATAGTTTGATAGTATCCACGACTATCTAGGATGTCTACTTTTGTTGTAGAAAGTAAAATGGTCCTTTGAGGTTTTTGAGTAGTGAGTGAGGTGCACCCACAATTAATGTAATCAATGCCCTCATTGGGTGTTTCATTTTTTGTTTGATTGGGGTTTTGGAAAGATTGAATTGAATTTTGATTTAAGTTTGGGGTTGGTTGTACATTTGTAAAATACGCGTTTTGTGAATTCGATTGAGTAGTTTGCGAGTTATTACAAATACTCGTATGGTGACGCTGGCCACAGATACGGCAAGAAAAAGTAGATTGACATAAATTTAAGGGATGCGATCTTAAACAATTGCTACACGCATTATTTTACCTAACGTAGGCATTACGCTCCTGTATAGTTTTTGATAAAAATACCTGGCACTGTGAAAGATTGTGAAATTGTTTATTTGTACATAAACGACATTTGTATTTATTTTGAAACAGATTCGAATTAAATTGTAAATTCGAATTATTTAATTGTTGTTGTCTATTTGAATTTGAGTTGAATTGATTTGTATTTGAATTTGAGTTGAATTGATTTGTATTTGAATTTGAGTTGTTTTGAGTTTCTGGAGTGAAACTAAAACTAGATTGATTTGGTTGTTGATTTGAATTAAAGAATTTAGAATGATTTGGTTGGAATTGCGAATTATTGCTAAATGAAGTTATTTTTGGGTTTTGAGGATTTTGAGTTGTATTTGCCACGTAAACTTGTGGTTGATATGGTTTTGAGTAACTGTTGTAATTATTATTTGAATTGAATTGTCGCTTAGGTGGTTTTGGATTTGAATTTTGTAAATTGTCTGATTGCATAGTTGAATAAGAAATATTTTGCATGAGTTGAACTGATTCTAAGGCCCTACAATGATTTTTGAGGAACTCTGTAAGGTTTTCGTAGGTAGGAAGCTCCATTTTACTATATTCTATCTCAAAAGAAGTTCGTATTGAGGTAGTTAAACGCGAAAGAAGCATGTTGAAAAGTATGAAATCCCAATGTTGAGTTGGAAAACCTAATAACTCTAAAGCAGAGATATTTTCATTAAAACTATCGAGTAAAGTTCTAAGATCCTTGGAAGAGCAATTATTTTTTAAGGGAACCATACTATTTACGGTGTTCCAGTAGCTTGTTGCCAAAAGTCTTTTGTTTTGGTATCGATCTACTAGTGTTTGAAAAGCAATATTGTAATTATTATCATTAATAGGCAAGTGTTTTATTAAACTGAGTGGTTCACCTCTTAAATATGAAATTAAATGTCTAAATTTCCTTACTGGAGGCATATTAGTGTTGTGCACTAATGAGCAAAACATATCATAAAAAGTGACCCACTTTAATAAAGTGCCATCGTAACAAGGGACATCTAATTTTAATAGATCCTTGTATTCATGACTGTTTGTTTGATTTTGAAGAGATACAAAATTGCCTTGTAAAATATTTTGTTCTGGAAAAAGTTGATTGAAAATACTTTTAGTTTGAAAATAAAAATTGTCTGTATCTTCTCGCACCTTGTCTTGCACTTTATATTCGTTATCGTTCTCCACTAGGCTAATAACGTCATTGTGCAGTTTTTTAAACTCATCATAAAATTGTTCCAAGTTCTCATACCTTGTTTTGAAAATAGATTTTACATTTGAATCAGTCTGGGCCTTTATGGCTGCAGTGTATGTCTCGGTAATCCTCGTAACATAAACTGTACGTTTTTGCACTGCCTTATCCAGGCCGGTTTTAGTCATTTTAATTGATTAATTAGTAATAAATATTATCACTGAACACTAAAACGTTTTTCAGAATTTCTTATTATTTTATTTTATTTTGTTTTTACCTTCGTACACTCGCCCGTAGGTAAACAAAAAACAGTTGTTTTTGTCGACCGCGACCTTTAAATTTCAACTGCAGAAATCGATAAAATTTTTAAACATGTGTTTGGAAAGGCGTGTCGCTTCGTCACTGATAAAGCCTGCCCCTTTTGGGTTGGTCCTTAATGGCCTCGTAAAATTTTTAGATTTTTGGTTTAAGAAAAATAAATTTTGATTTTTGTTGTATTTTTTTTTAATATTTGGATAGAAGGACCATAAAAATGTATGCGCAAGACATACACCCGTTCGATAGCTTTAGGCACTGGTTAAACTTTTACGCATTAAGGATAAAAATGGAAAATAACGCGAGAACCATACAAAATGTCGATTGACACCTACCTTGGTTTTTTCTCGGCGGTACAAATTCCATTCACTGGGCGCCCAGGCTTCTACCAGAGTTCTTGAGTTGATCGAAATCACTGTGAGGAGTTGAGGTAACGGATTGGAATGATTTTAGAATTGATTGGCACTAATTGTAATTGATTGAATTGTAGTTTTTGAAAAACCGAGTAAAACACGCCGGTTTCAATATGGAGGCTACGATGATCTCTCTCTCGTCATCGCGCCGGTGGGTTGCGCACTGTCTATCCGCGCACTTTGCGGTGTCACGTGACAACCTGTATGGCTCAGTGCAACGGAAATTAATATTTAGGAAAATTAACTAAGTATTATTTGTCTTGCACGTACAACGTCTAATTTGAGTTTTCATACCTTTTGCAGTGTAAAGGAAGAACTATAGAGATCAGTTGGATGGCTTGGTCGAGTTAATACCCTCTGAGTTTCTCGTTCTTGTATTGAGACACCGCAGACATGCATAGATGGAAGTTTTCCAAAAGTTTATGTATAGTCTTCGGTGGCTTAATGTCGAGAGTGTTGGCGTACAAAGCAAGAGATTTCGGGTTCGAGTCCCAGCCGAAGACAGAAAACTTTTTTCTTATTTTTCTTTCTTTAATTTCACTTGTTGTTTACAAAGTTTATGAAACATTAGGTAAAGTAGGTAGAGCCAAGGGAAAACCCATGCCCTTCTTAACTTGTTAAAACTTGAAAAAAACTGGTAAAATTGCTTGTCTTCACGTGTCTGTTCGCTATTCGGGTTAACGAAGAACATGGTTGGCAAACTGAGCATAAGACCTGATTTTATTTTGAATGCTTAGTTTTACCATAATGAAACACTGCAATTGTAGATCTGTATATCACAAAACATCTACAAATAGAGCACTTTAAAGCATTTATTTTTATAGTAGGCTTATCTCATTTTGATTTCAGCTCCTAGTTCTCTGTCACTTAGTTATTTCGTTAATTTATTAAATCAAGGTTATTTTTGACTATTTTCCCTCTTTCTTTTTCTTTCTTTCCTCTTTGGTTACCCCATGCTTCCTTATTTAGGATTCTGCTCGCTACAGAGCTAGTTATAAAATAATTCTTCCGCTGGCATTGATTGAACTTTACAAAACAGAAAAAAATAATTTGTAAGAATATTTAATTTAATTTTGATCAAATTAATGTAAGGTATCAAATTTAAGGTTGTAATATATTATTATATTAGTATTGCGGAAAATTAAAACTGGTTCGATAAGAATTTTAAGCCATATTTTTGCTTTTAACAAATTTGGAAGAATATAAATAATCTTATTATCGCTATGAACAAATTTAATCCGCTTCGAGCAGGTCGTCGTTTAAAAATACCTAAATTTATTTTAAATAAAAAAGCATGTGTAATTGTACGTATATGATGATTTTTGCTTTGGCTGGGCGATTATGTCAGCAATGTTTCCTCTTGAAAACTACTCAAATAGAGTCTCATCCTATACGCATCCTCAACAAGTGTTAAGTTTAAAAGGAATAAAGTTTCCAATGACTTTAAACCAAGTTGCTTGCTCTGAAAAGCAAAATAATATATCTATTAATATATATCGCCTGCAAAAACATAATGAAAACAGTTTTAAAGTACTGTTAAACATGTTAGTTTGTTATTAATACAAAATAATTATTAGTTAGAGAATCAAAAGACAGAAGATCTTTCTCCATCAACTTATCACTTTGTATGGATAAAAAATCTTTCAAGGCCACTTAGCAAATTCTCAAAAGTTAAATATATTTGCGACAGAAGCCTGCATTATTTTCATTCCAAGGATGGATTCGACCAACATATAAAAGACTCTTTGTTTGAAACTCGTAGACAATGATTGTGTAGAAATAAAATTTCGGACTTCCATTGTCTTTATTTATTTTAAAACACGACGTTTCGGTTAGTAAGTATCTCTAACCGTTATCAAGTGTGAACTAAACAATCTAGTCTCTAGGCTACTACTTATACTACTTGGTGTGCAGTCAGGTGTGACGGCCCGCCCCCTTTTTTAATCCTAAGACGCCTGTTTTCCTTAAGGAGTGGTTTCCATATGTTTGGTATGTCCGTGCTTGGTTGACTGAAAACATCTTTATTCTGCATTATATACGCAGCTTCAATAAACTTTCGTTTTCGCCAATGCGACTCCTTATGTAAAACTTTAGCTTCTGACCACTGAATCCTGTGATCATTTGACCAAGCATGATCTGCTAAACCGGATTTTTCAATATCCCCTAATTGGGTATTTTTTAGATGTTCATTTACTCTAACCTGAAGAGGGCGTTTCGTTTCACCTACATATGATTTACCACACTCACACGAGATTTGGTAAATACATTCCTTATTATTTGAGGGATTGTCTGGTTTTGTTTTAGTTACAAAACTTCTTATCGTATTTCCCGAAGAAAATACTGTTTTTATATTATAGTGTTTAGCTATTCGTCTTATGTTTTCTGAAATCCCTTGAACATATGGAATGTTAATAACACCTAACGGATTATTATTTTGAGAATTTGGTACATTTAGTTTGTTTTTAATTTTAAATATCGGTGAGTTTATTAATTTCTCGGAATAACCATTCTGTTGTAAGTCCTTTTTAATGTTGTTAATTTCTGTGGTTAATTCTTCATTATTACTACAAATATTTACGGCTCTTAAATACAAACTTCTTATATACAAAATTTTCTACACCATTTAAACGGTATTCGACCAACAATCAAGTGCACCATGGAAATTGAAAAAGATTCGGGCTTACCTTTTTTGGATGTTCTTGTCAAACGATTAGACAGAAACATTCAAACCACTGTATATAGGAAACCTACACACACGGAACAGTACCTAAATTTTAAGTCTAATCATTCTGTTGCAACAAAACAAGGAGTTATAAGAAGTTTGTATTTAAGAGCCGTAAATATTTGTAGTAATAATGAAGAATTAACCACAGAAATTAACAACATTAAAAAGGACTTACAACAGAATGGTTATTCCGAGAAATTAATAAACTCAACGATATTTAAAATTAAAAACAAACTAAATGTACCAAATTCTCAAAATAATAATCCGTTAGGTGTTATTAACATTCCATATGTTCAAGGGATTTCAGAAAACATAAGACGAATAGCTAAACACTATAATATAAAAACAGTATTTTCTTCGGGAAATACGATAAGAAGTTTTGTAACTAAAACAAAACCAGACAATCCCTCAAATAATAAGGAATGTATTTACCAAATCCCGTGTGAGTGTGGTAAATCATATGTAGGTGAAACGAAACGCCCTCTTCAGGTTAGAGTAAATGAACATCTAAAAAGTACTCAATTAGGGGATATTGAAAAATCTGGTTTAGCAGATCATGCTTGGTCAAATGATCACAGGATTCAGTGGTCAGAAGCTAAAGTTTTACATAAGGAGTCGCATTGGCGAAAACGAAAGTTTATTGAAGCTGCGTATATAATGCAGAATAAAGAAGTTTTCAGTCAACCAAGCACGGACATACCAAACATATGGAAACCACTCCTAAAGGAAAACAGGCGTCTTAGGATTAAAAAAGGGGGCGGGATGTCACACCTGACTGCACACCAAGTAGTATAAGTAGTAACCTAGAGACTAGATTGTTTAGTTCACACTTGATAACGGTTAGAGATACTTACTAACCGAAACGTCGTGTTTTAAAATAAATAAAGACAATGGAAGTCCGAAATTTTATTTCTATATAAAAGACTGTGCCAAATTATGGGCAGTATCGTGGTCCCGAAATTACCAAATAAAGAGAAAAACTTTGTAGAATTAAAAACAATTTGCAAATACTGATGCATATGGTAAAAAATAGTAGTAAAAGAACACGAGGCCTGACTGTATGGAATGGTTTAGATAACAATTACTGGAGTTCGCAGAAAACTTAGAAATTGTATTTCTCATTGACTTGCCCATGGACTGTTTAAGTAAGAAACAAAAACTTAACTTTAATAAAGCTAAAAAATGTCATTTTTGTAAACAGAATTTTTCACTGGGTGACAGGAAAAAAAGCGACCACTGTCACCTTACTTCAGACTACCGTGTCCCGGCGCATGAAAGTTGTAATCTAAATTTTCAGGATAGTCATACTGTCCATGTAGTATTTCACAATCTTAGCTCTTATGATGGACATATGATAATTGAAAACATCGCCAATTTGGATGGCTCAATAAATTTGCTGCCAGTTAACAAAGCAAAATTTATAGCATTTACCAAAAAAATTAAGGAAAATTTTATTGAATTTAGATCTATCGATTCTTTTCGTTTTACGGCCAGCAGCTTGGGTAACCTTGCTTTATATCTTGAAGAGTATCCGCTATCAAAAATAAATTTCCTTACTTGTCTGTCGAACAATATAAACTTATTTTTAAAAAGGGAATTTTTTGTTATGACTACATGGATAGTTGGAAAAAATTAAAAGAGACGTCTTTGCCTGAAAAATGACATTTCTTTAATACGCTGGAAAGTAAAGAAATTTCGTCAATTGATTATGACCATGCACAGAATGTATGGGAAAGTTTTGGTTGTAAAACCCTACAAGATTATATGAAACTTTATATAAAAATTGACATAGTCCTCTTAATGCAAGGGTTTCAACAATTTAGAGAAATTTGTCATAAAACGTAAGATTTGGACCCTGCGAACTATTTTACCCTTCCTGGTTACACATGGGAAAAAATTGACCTTTTGACCGACTATAATATGGTCACTTTATAGAGCGCGGTATTAGAGGAGGGTTGAGCCAATGTTCAAAAAGTTCCGTCGAGGCCAACAACAAATACATGGCTAACTATGATTCATACAAAGAAGCTTCTTTCTTGATGTACTTTGTTATAAATAATCAGTATGGGCTTAGCATGGGTCAGCCCCTGCCTTATGGAAAATTTAGCGGGTTGGAGAGTGACAACATTATCCATTTTGATGTTCGTAAAATTATGGATGACTCTAGTGAAGGATACATTCTAGAAGTAGACTTGTACATTCCTGTGGAATTACAGAAATATTTTTCAGACTTGCCTTTGTGTCTTGAATATCCACCTTGTGAAAAGAACCACAATAATAAGAAACTTATGGCCGCATTGCACGATAAAAAGGGGTATGTAATTCACTATATAAATTTAAAACAAGCATTAAAACTTGATATTTAACTTGAAAAAATTCATAGAATTTTATGCTTTAAGCAATCCGCATGGCTGAAACCTTACATTGATTTAAAAACTCAATTAAGACAGAATGCCAAAAATGAATTTGAGAAAAACCTTTTCAAATTAATGAACAACGCCGTGTTTGGTAAAACCATGGAAATATTGGAAATCATAGTGTTGTCAAATTAGATTTTTCATAAAGGTACATGAACAGATTTAGTATGTGTTGCAGTTTCGCCAGCAATTTTAGCCATATAAATGTTGATTTCTACTTGTTGTAGTTGCACGGAAATAACATTTTAAGACTCAAAACAGTGTTTTGTGTTACTACAAATCGTAGAAAATTGCTTTTTTGCGTTTTTATCAATTTCATGTACGAGCTTTATTAGTATATGATCCTAAATGCAAAAATGGTAAATAAAATCGTGTCCATTGCCTATATTTTATTAGGCATAGTTATTTAATTCATTCCATTCAAAGAGGTAGGACGGAGGTGTCCGAAGAATACAGAAAAAATCTTAAATATTTAATTAAAATAATATAAAAATTGAATAAATAAATTAAAACCTACTGTCAAAAACATTATCCTGTCATTAAGACGTCAAAAAATTTCCGATTTAATTCACTGTTGGGTACCCACGAGGAAAAAATATCCACTAAAATTCGTGCGTTGCTATGGGGAGATGTCAAAAACACACATTTTGGGTGGTTAAAATATACTGGTGTGGAATTTTCAGCATAATTCGAGGTGTCAAAGTTATCGCGGCAATCACGCCGTATCGATTTGTAAATCTTATGAGATTTTATGATATAAACTAAATTATCAGTCTCTGTTTATATCACATTACAATCCTTTCCAAAAAGCAGGTACCATGTAGCTATAGTGAAAATCATATAAGGTTGTTTTGGCAATGTTCAAAATACACATTCCCACATATATCGGTTTATTAAAATATATTTCTGTTTTTTCAAGATCTACGGCAACCTAGTTCTCATTTAATAGAAATAGAAATAGAAATAGAAATAGAAATATTTATTAGCTCCAAATACGTATAAAATACATTTAAGTTTGTCAAAAGTTGAGAAAAGAAACTAATACTAACAAAAAAAACTAATACTAACAAAAAATAGAAAATGTCAAAGTGGACCAAAATACATAGTAAAATCTATCAAAAAAAAATTCATTTACATTGTATAAAGCATTATCGGTAAGAAGCTGTCTGATAGTAGACCTAAATTTCTTATAGTTCATTTCTTTAGGCAAAATGTTAAACAATTGAATAGCTAAATGGTTAAATGGTTGTTGAGTTTTGGATAGTCTATGAAAAGGAATTGTCAATTGTTCCCTGTGTCTACTTTGATAAGAATGGAAATCACCATTTCTTCTGAAAAAATTTTCTTTTATATATAATAAACACTGAAATATAAACAATGAATAAAATTACATAATTTCAAGACTTTTAAATAACGGCTTACAATGATCTAACTTTTTAGAATTGCCCAAAATCCTAATAATTGTTTTTGCACTTTAAAAACTCTATCCGCATTAGGCGCACTGCCCCACAATAATAAACCGTAAGAAATTAAACTATAAAGATTTGAGTAATAGTAAGCTTTTGCAGTATCTAGCGATGTTAATTGCATTAATTTTCTTATTTGAAACACAACTGAATTAAGTTTTTTTGTTAAGTTGTCTACGTGGAAAAACCAATTTAGTTTGTTGTCTACATAAATACCTAGAATTTTTACGCTTCGATGTTCATCTGTATTTGTTAAAAATAGAGTTTCGGTCTTACTCTCATTAAGGTCCAAATGATTTGCTCTGAACCACGCACATGCCTGCTGTACTGCTTCCTTTGTTTTTTTCTCTGCATCAGCTTTACTAATCCCAGATTGAACGATTGTTGTGTCATCAGCGTAAAGTTCTATTAAACGTAATATAATGTTATATGGTAGATCGTTGACGAAAATTAAGAAAAAAATTGGTCCGAGAATAGACTCCTGGGGTACACCGATTGTAATGTCGGTAGTTTTTGACATTTCGCCAGTGGGTAGGACAACAGACTGCTTTCTACCGGTTAAGTATGACTCAAACAGATTCAAATATTCTCCTCTGATTCCAAAGAAAGATAATTTTTTTTAATAAATAATTATGGGTAACGCAATCGAATGCCTTTGTCAAATCCAATAGAGTTATGCACGGAATTACGTTACAGTGGCGGATCCAGGGGGGTGGCACTAGGGGCACTTGCCCCCCCCCCCCCCCCCCCCCGAGAATTTTTTGAATATACAAAAAATGAGTAAAAAGTAATGTTTTTGCTAATAAAATTCAAAATTTTTGCCTGCGGCGCATGAAAGTGTCTATTGTTATTATCATTGAAATTACACCCACTGACTAATTCCATAAAATGCTGCTCAAAAAAATATATACCGTTTTTTACCAACAGAGAATGTCACCTAAAGGAATTGGAACCACCTTTGCATACTTTAACTTAACTGGAAAATGCTGTTTTTCTATGCTCTTATTAAAAATGTATGAAAGAACTGGTGTTATGATCTCCGAAACGTATTTATTAACTTTGGAGTTTAACCCTTAGATATCTCTACTGTTTGTATGATTTTATAGACTTCTGCTTCATCTGTTGGAGTCATAAAAAATGAGGTTTTTGGTGGATTCGTAGCAGAATTCAGAAATTGTAAAAATTTGTTGCTTTCTGTTTCAAATTTATTGGTTATATGTTCTACTGATTCACGAAAAAAATCACTAAACTCACTAATATTATAACGGTTTTGAATTCAGGTCGAGAAATCAGAGCTTCAGCTCTAAATTGTCCGTCCCATTTCTTGACACTTGAAGTGTGCTAATGGGCCAGTTAGGAAGGTATCAGATCCGTGATGGATCCATTTATTTTATTTTCATACTTTCAGAATATAAGACTATGTTTCTTAAGATGTTCCTGTTTGTAGTACTTTCAGGTATGTTGATGTTATTGCGGGTTTCCGACAGAATTAGAACATATTTTTTTTTCATACTTTTAGAATGTAAGACGTATGCATATTATGTTCCCGTTTGTAGTACTTTTAAGTAAGTTTTTGTTATGGCGTTATGCTTCGAACAGAATAAAAATTAATATTTATTTATTTGTTTACATATTTGTTTCATTTTTTAATCCTCACATATCAAATCACCGACATAGTAAATACAGAAGACTTGATATCTTCTGAATACCTAAACTTAGCGCAGGCCTTATAGTCAACGTTCGAAAGGTGTGAAGTGGTGCTATATACCTGTTTTACAAACTGAATTTGTTTTGTAGAAAAGAAGATGCTAAAATGCATTGTTTGCTATCTCATTCCTTTTATATAAGACAGACACAATATAGCAATTATAAATATATTAGTCAACTAACAAAAATTGTCATTTTGATTTGAGAGAGTAATTTTTGTTTTCAAGTAAAGATTTGTCTTAAAACAAAATAATGCAGATCTAGGTTTCTCTTAATTTGAAAACCAATTTTCTTTGAAGAAAACTATACAAATTTTCATCATTAGATTTTAGGTTAAGGAAATCATTTGTTTTGGAATTAGAATCAAAAGTCTTTTGTTTTGAATAAGCAAATATTTTTCTTCTAGAGAAGACGCGGAAATTAATTCAGTTCCACTTTATAATAAAACAATTTCTGGTGGTGGGTGTGCTTTCGGGCTGTTCGGCCGTCGTCGTTGGAAATTCGTTCTCGACGTTTCGCCTTCTCGAGTGAATTGCATCTTCAGGAGATGTTGACTGTTTGTCGGCTTCTCGAAGATTGGTGGTTAGTCTGTCGCGGGCGCAGGTTATATACGCTATGGTGGGCGGGGCGTATATCAGAGCTGGTCGGTGATCGGTCACTTTCCCGAGATTCAGTTTTGTTGTTTTAAGTGAGCCGTTTAGTGTTTTTAAGAACCGGACCCATGTTCTGTTAATTTTAAGAGTTTCTTCAGATGTGTTGAAGTTCTGCTGGTGTTTATGAATTTCGATTGCTTCTCTATAGAGTCTTGGATAGTATGAAGAGGAGGCGCAGAGAACTTGTGTGTCTTCGAATTTTATTCGGTGGTCTTCATTGTTTGGTGTGTGGTCTGCAACTGCGGATTTTTCCGTATGTCCGAGTCGACAGTTGGCTTTGTGTTCTTTGATTCTTGTGTTTACGGACCGTTTGGTTGTTCCGATGTAGACACTTCCACAGGTACAGGGAATGCGGTATACCCCTGAAGAACTTAGTGGGTCCCTTATATCCTTCGCAGATCTGAGGTGGTTCTCGATCTTCTTAGATGGCTTGAAGATCGTTTTTATGTTATGTTTTCCCAGAATACGTCCGATCCTATCCGTCACTCTAGGGTCGGACGTATTCTGGAGGAGAAGGATCGTTTCATGAGACGGGTCGAGGGGCATCAAAACCCCGTGGTACAGGATGCGTTCCTGTACCGGCCCGGAGACAGGCCAGGGACCTACAAAAAGCCACTGGATGTCTAACAAAGTTGCGCCACAAGAGCGCCAAATTGAGGTTTTTGAAGCTTAGGTAAATCCACATGGAAAAGTACAGACTAAAAATGAAAGAGGTACATACCTATCATGCACAAGCATTATATCTTAGTAGTAGTAGCTAACCACTAGTCTTCGAGAAGCCGACAAACAGTCAACATCTCCTGAAGATGCCATCCACTCGAGATGGCGAAACGTCGAGAACGAATTTCCAACGACGACGGCCGAACAGCCCGAAAGCACACCCACCATTGGACGATGGCCGCGAAAGCCTTTCACAATTTGTAAAACAATTTCTGTTTCACATTAAAATAAAAAGGCAAGACATTTTTTGTGCTAAATCAGGAAAATATTCTCTTGGTGAATAGGAAAGCACAAATTATTTTTCTTCTAAGCAATTTGCTTTGATCTACGACAATTTTTTTAGCCGTATATATTCCAGTGGTTTTTGAATAATCGGAGCAAATCTAAATGTACGTACAAGCAAATGCCCATATATTGTTTAAAAAAAAGAGATTTACCCATAAGTATAGAAATAAAACTATATGCAGGGTGTTCCAACTAAAAGGTAACAGACGTGTTTTTTGGTATTTTTTGTGTGAATTTGGAGAAACGCTCGGACACGTCGATTTTGTTTGCGAGGGGGACACCTTTTGGCTATCTTGAAATTTTTGTAGCGCCCACCATCTTCGAGGGGTATACTTTACCCCTATATTTTGAATAGGGAAAGTGGGTCTAGTGATACCTTCTTTTGAAGTTCTCTTGAATATTTTTAAAACCGTGTAGAAATTTCGAAAATCAATTTAGTTTTTGAGATATTTGCTTTCAAATTTTACATGGAATAATAAAATAAAAATCAAATCCGAAAAATATAAAATTCTGATTAAATTTTTATTTTATCAGTCCATGTTAAATTTGAAAGTTTGAAGGCAATTATCTCAAACACTAATAGATAGATGTTTGAAATTTTTACACGGTTGTAAAGACATTCAAGAGGCCTTCAAAACAAGGTATCACTATTCCCTATTCAAAATATAGGGGTAAAGTATACCCCTCGAAGATGGTGAGTGCTACAAAAATTTCAAGATAGCCAAAAGGTGTCCCCCTCGCAGACAAAATCGACGTGTCCGAACGTTTCTCCAAATTCACAAAAAAAATACCAAAAAACACGTCTGTTACCTTTTAGTTGGAACACCCTGTATAAACTTATTAATAAACAAAATAATGCGGAAAAAACGTATAGGCTGAAAAACAATTAAAAGGAATAATAAAATCTAAAGAAGTTGCGCCTGGTATCGAAAGATATTATTAGGCGTTCTCCGAATTTCTATATATCATCGCAAGCGAGGCGATTCAAAATAATGTGACATAAATCTTTGCAGCAATGTTCTGTGACTAGAATTCTTAACCAACAACAAAACCATAAAGTTCTCAGTCAGCGGTCAATTAACCTTCAGTACCTAGTTAGATCTTTTAAGAATTATGTTGAATTATATTGAATTGCTCAACCATCCTTATAAGGGTGCTAATGTAATATAGCGCATTTAAAAAGCATGCTTTATTTTGCATTATTGAAAATTGCACTGTTGAAATCATTATATCGTTGAATGAATGTCGATGTTATTTTGTTTTATCGAGATTTTTTGCTAATCGAGTATATTTTTACCATGCTCTAATAAAAACTTAGCATATTTTTAATTTTTAAACTGTCACAAAACTCATCAGTAGATTTTGACCAAAATCTAATCAGCTCGTTACAGTGTCGAACAATATTTTACGTTAAAATTTCATGAACATCGATTCTGCGGTTTAGGAACTAACATGTTACGGACAGACATACACACACACACACACAGATTGATGTCACGGCGACATTGCTAAAATAGGTCAAAATATACCCAAATAACACGTTCTCGTCGGAAACAATACCTTCTCCAGCCATTGCTGCGAAAATTTTTGTTTAATTTTAATCTAACTTAGCTTATTTTTTCTTAAATCGTTGCTCCACTGTCCTCTGGTTCGGAAATCAAAATCTGTTTTAAAACTAATCGTGGTCAATTGATCGCAAACATATCCTAACTGGTTCCAAATTGGATTTCGGAAAAAAATACTTTTTCATTAAGTAGTTAAATATTATAACAAAAAAACACTTTTTGAAGTGTAAACTTTTTAGGCGCGTTTAGCAGTTTTTGTGGGTAGTGAATTGGTCTGAGCCGTCAGGCTCGGCTATGTAACGCTCATTCGGGTGAAATCGGCTCGAGTCGACTAACTGTGAGAAACACTCAGCGAGCGAAATGATGATGCAGATGAAGGCCAGTACACAGAAGAGTTCGGTTCGGTCCGCTTTGTAGAATATGTTATTGGCCAGTATTATTAATTTCGCCTTGTTGAAGTTTACACTTCTGCCGTGTGGTCTTGAGCACACACAATTTTTTTATTTTTTAAAAGTAGTTTTTAAAAGAACTAGTTTATATAAAAAAAATAAATTTAGAAAAAAACTATTATGCTTAAATATTTTTTAAAAGATGTTTACTATACGAAATCAACAAAATTTCAATCTCAAACCTCATCGGCGGCGAATTGTTTCCGCGGCGAATCGGACCGCAGCGAATTGTCCCCACAACAAGTCAGACCGCGGTGTATTGGCCGCGACGAATCGTGTGCGACGAATCGGCCGTAGCCAATTGTCCCTTTGTATATATAGGCTGCAAAAGGAAAATAATCAAAATAATTTTTTAGACAATAATATATGAATTTGGTCAAACTAAATCACAAAACAGTAAGGAAATCCGCCAAAAGGAGCACATATTATTAATTCAGGACCTGAATATTTATAAGAACTTTTTTGCTAAAACGGCGATAAATATTGACTCATGCATATTAATGCATTTAATAATGAAACACCTGTTTCACCACCTGTGATAACCCTATTTTATATGCAAGATCATTATTCTAGCAAATATATTCAAACGAAAATAATTTTTATTATTGGGTTTATTATATATTTAACTGGCAAATTAGTACCTATTTTGTTATAAAGCACGTGCTTAGAAAAATTAGAGATACGGTTATGTATTCAATATTTTATTTATAGAAGTTTAAAAATATATAAAATAGAATCATAACAAAGGGCGCTGTTCCATTTTTAAAGAAATTAAATGGGATGCGTTACGTAATGGATATTTTTTTTCAAAGTGTGTAGTATTACAATAATGTTATTGTGTTATTAATGTTTAACTTATTTTGCTTAATTTTTGGAGAATACCACGGCTCTGCCGTGCAAAGCAGTAACTCGACTTACTCGAAAATGAGATTTTTATATCATTGAAATCGCCGTAAAAAACGGGGCGAGCCAGTTTTTCTATAATGTTTCCAAGAAAAAGATATTTTGCCAAACCAAGACGTTAGTAAGTCATTACAACACAAAAATCCAGCGTAATGACCTGCCTATATTTGTATTGATAAAAAATACCAGACTAAAATAGAGCAAGAACACTTCAGATGTTCTAAAAAATCAACGGTTGCAATTTAAGAAAAAAAATAACTTATACTTCCAAATTACGTTTTCTCTTAAACTTGCAAATCTATTTACTTTATACGGATTTTAAAAAGATGCAATAGAAAAATCATGTAAGTCTAAATACTCGATTTTCAGAATTTCCTCTTCTAACAAATTTTAAATTACCTAGACAAATCCACTTATCAAAAAATCAATCTTGTCAGATTCATGCATTTTGCGACGCCTCCATCAAGGGCTACGCAGGTGAAGTATATTTTTGAGTAGAAGAGGAAAATCATATATCTGTCTCTCTCATATGTGCCAAAGCCAGAGTTGCGCCTATCAAAACGCAAACTTTAGCTAGACTTTAGCTAGACGCAAACTTTAGCTAGACTAGACTGCCCTGCGTCGGTCACTGTCCTGGAAAATGAAAGAAAAATTAAAGAACTTGAGAGCAAGGTTACCACCATGCTAAAAAAACTAGAGCGAATGGGAGAAATGGAAGGCGAACTAAATCGCTTGAAAGGACTAGTTAACAAACTTGGAACACAAAATCAGAATCCACAAACAATACAAAACGTCTCTCCTACATGCCGTGTGAATTCTGAGCAAGGTGTTTATAGACCGTTATTAGCTGCCGAGAACCGTATCGAAAGAGGAAACGCCAACCGAGTCTCCTCACATACAGCCGCTACACTTACAGCAGCTAGAATCCCAAAAAAAGATTCCATCTTTCTTAGCAGGTTGGATGCCAGAACCACCATAATTAAATATTGATATTGAAAACTACATTAAAAGCACCTTTAATAACATTACTTACCTTAAAGTAGAACAAAAATAGTTAAAATCGGGAGATTTTAGTAGTTTTAGAGTGGAGGTGTTTGAATCAGATTTACCGATTCTCCTGGATGAAACCCATTGGCCTGAGAATGTAGTCGTCAAAAAATTTAGGTTTTTTCGAGACTCCACAAGAACTCGTACGTTTTTCAGAGGCAGAAGGGACTAATACTAGCAATATAGTTCAACACTTACACTGGAACACAATACATGTGAATATGCAAAGTTTGCCAAACAAAATTCCGCAACTTGAAGTGCTAATTTAGGAAAAGAAGCCAAACTTTCTCGTGGTAACTGAACACCACTGTAAATCTGAACAAATACTGGTCACTGCTATCCCGGGCCTCAAACTTGTAACTTCGCATTGTAGAAAAAACCATGAGTGCGGTGGAGTAGCGATTTTCAGTGAAAGAAACAATACTTATGTAAAAAAAATTGACCTATCAAGATTTACCTGTGAATTTTCTTTTGAGTGTGTGGGTATAGCTTTTAATTTAGGTACTAGGAAGACTGCCTTAATTGGTATCTATCGCTCCAATAATGAAATCCATTCAAATATTGATGTTTTTTTTGAAAAAAATTTTTAGCTCCTAAACTGGGGTTTGAAAGCTTACCAAACCATAATTATTGCAGATTTAAATATCAATAACCTTATTGATTCTCCTGAAAAGACCAAACTATACAACTAATTACTGGTTTGGGGCTTGCTTCGATTCTTCCCTTAGAACCTACTAGTGTTACCAAGTAACGAACCAAGTGCTCTGGACCATGTCATAACTAATGACACTTTTTTATGGGACTCTATAAAAAAACCCTTATGTCATATTTTAAATGTGTCAATACAAAATGGTACTTTTCCAAAAAGGTTGAAAATTGGTTATGTAGTACCTCTATTAAAACAAGGTGATCCGGAATTAATTTCAAACTATAGATCGATCACAGGGCTCACATCTTTATCCAAGTTATTTGAAAAAACTGTAGTTAACAGACTGAATTCTTTCATCCATCGTTTCAAACTCCTGTCTCCTCATCAACACGGATTTCGCTCTAATTTCTCCACCTCTACTGCGGCCTTTGATTTAGTACAGTTTATTTACGAATCCCTTGATTCGAACAAACTTACATTAGCCATCTTTCTAGATCTGACTCGAGCCTTCGATTGCATCTCTATACCTTTTCTTTTAAAAAAATGTAATGAGATAGTAATAAGGAGAAACATAAATGATTGGTTGGAAAGCACTCTTTCAGAGAGAAAAATATTTGTGAAATTTCAAAAAAATATATCTAGAGAAGCTATTCCTAAAGGTAGTGTCTTATCGCCTTTAATTTTTATACTTTTTATAAACGACATGATCAAATACATTATGGATCAGTGTAAAACATAAAGATAGTTTTATATGCAGACGACTGCACTATAGTAGTAACTGCAGAAAACTTAGAAGACCTTGAAAGTATGTCAAACTTTATTCTTCAAGTCTTTGGCAAATGGTGTGAAAAAAACAAACTTGTTTTCCGTAAAAGGAAACTGATTAGTGATATAAAACTAAAATTAAAAATCAATGACATAATAAAATTGGAGAACTGTTCTTTTTTAGGACTTCAAATTGATGAACAGATAACTTGGGAAAAACATTGCAGTTTTGTGGCAGGAAAACTAAACTTTACTTTTTTTGCAATTTTGAACCTAAAGAACTTACTCACAACTAAACAGCTTATTAACGTATACTATTCCTTAGGATACAGTGACATAAGATACCAAGTTGTGTTCTGGGGTCAATGTAGAAACTTTGAACGCATTCTTCTATTGCAAAAAAGAATACTGTCACTTATATTTAAACTAAAACATCAGGACTCTTGCAGACCTGTGTTTAGGGAAAATAATCTAATGACAGCTCCATCTATCCTAATTTTTGAAGCAGCACTATTTGTGAAAAAACAGCAACAAAAATTTCCATCCGTAAACACACTTCATACTCATAATATAAGGTCAAGTTCAAATATTAGAATCCCTAATTACAATCTGTCATTATATGCTAAGAGTCCATACTGCTTTTGTGCAACAATTATTAATGCAAATCCAAATACCATAAAAAGCTTGCAAAGCTTTAAAAAATTTCGAGGGGAACTTAAAAAACTGCTTATAAATAAAGCATACTACTCAGTAAGGGAGTTTTTAACTTCGAGAGGAGGTTAAATGCAAGACGACTAAAAAAGAAATACCACCTATATACTCTAAAATTTGTAAAACTTATCTTTATTTTTGTTACATAGATTAATTATTGCATAAATTAGTTTAGGAAATTATTTTCTTTTATGTTAGCCTTTACCTGACACTGTCTATATTTACCATGTAAATCTTATGGCAATAAAGTAAATTGAACATTGAACATTGAACTTGAGCTTCTGGGCGCGGTCCTTCTAAGCGACTTCAATTTGTATTGTCCACCTATTCAAATCAAATTATCTTTACCGATATCTATGCTTGGTGCGACTCACAAGTCGTTCTTCATTGGATAGCTTCCTCACCCTCACGTTGGCGTACTTTCGTTGCCAATCGAGTAAGCCCTATTCAGGAAATCGTGCCTTCCACTTCTTGGCATTACATTCCTTCGGCTCTTAACGCCGCAGATTCCGCTTCCAGGGGGATGACATCCTCACAACTCATATCTCATGATATGTGGTGGCGATGCACCCTCGTTCTTATGGTTGCCCTCTCAAGAGTGGCCAAATTTCAAAATTTTACAAACTATAGTTGACTGTTCTAAGGTCGATTTAGAAGAAAAACAAACCGTGTTAAACGCTTTTCTTGACATTTTGCTTGACAAATTTTCGTCCCTTACCAAAATTCAAAAAATTATCTGTTACATAATTAGAATCTCTAAAAAGCTCATGGACCATTCTTATCATAAACCATCAAAAATCTCCGCAGATGTACAAGTTCTTTTTGCGCAGATAGAAAAACCTACACCTAGTTAAATGCAAAACTGTTTATTGATTCTTATTAAACATGTACAAGGTGTTTGTTTTTCACAAATTAAATTACAACTTACCGAAAACAAGTACATACTCAAACCTTTTCGTAAACTTTCACCCTTTTTAGATCCTCAAGGTCTTATCAGGGTAGGAGGCAGACTTCAAAAATCCGATCTTTTATCTTACGAGGCTAAACATCCGTTACTGTTATCAAACAAACATAGATTGACTAATCTTATCAGAGAGCATACACATAGGCAATATCTGCATCCTGGTCCAAAAACATTGCATCACTTACTTTTACAACAATTTTGGCTCAAGCTCAAACAATGAGTTCTTTACCTTTTCATCGCATTAATCAACTTAAGCCTTTCTCACATGTTTCGATCGACTTTTGCGGACCTTTTTCAATTGTTTCTTATCGCTTTCGAGGTTCAAAGTCAATCAAATCTTATGTCTGTGTATTTGTTTGTACCAGTGTCCGTGTGTAAGATCCAAATGTACGCAACAATGGATCTATCCACAGAAGGTTTCATCGCTGCCTTCCGTCGTTTTGTCACAAGAAGAGGCACCGTTACCGATTGCTGGAGCGACAATGGGAGTAACTTCTTGGGTTTTCGTAATCAACTTCTTGTCTATGCTAAACAGGCGTCTGAGACACTATCAATCAAATGGCATTTAGGGCCACCTCTTAGTCCTCATTTTAATGGTCTTGCTGAGGCAGGAGTTAAGAGTTTTAAAACTCACTTTGTTAGGGTAGTCGGTGAACAAAAATTAACCATTGAGGAAATGTCCACTTTGACCTGTCAGATCGAGGCCGTCCTAAACTCTTGCCCTGTTACTGCTCAGTCGTCGGATCCTAACGATCTCCATCCCCTTACACCGGGGCATTTTCTGACGCTCGCACCTCTAAATACGGGTATACCAGACCCCGACTTATCCTATCTGCCAAACAATCGACTGTCCAGATGGCAACTTATCCAAAAGCTGAATGCGGATTTTTGGAAACGTTATGCCCTGGAATATTTAAATACATTACAACAGATATATAAATGGTCAGATCCGTCTCCTGAAATAAAACTAAACAATCTAGTTCTTATTTCTAGTGAACTGAAATCACCTTTAAATTGGCCGCTTGACAGGGTAATAAATTTGCACCCTGGCGCAGACGGTATCGTCCGAGTTGCCACGATCAAAACGGCAACAAGCACTTACAAGAGGCCAGTACTAAATATTTTATTATTTTTATGTCCTAAAAATTTCAGGGAGGGAGGATTGATCGCCCCTAGGTACGGACTTTCCTGTACCTTACTATACATGCAAAATACAGTAAAAAAATATGCATCACTTCATGTTTTTGAATCAGGTTTACTGTAAATAGCGGTCAGCTAATTAAAAAAATAAGTGAACTAAATTTGGGTGTTACATATTTATAAAAATAAATTGAATTTTCCCTATTTAATTCAAAAGCCTCATAAATTATTTACTATATTTATTTATGTTTTTTTTAATGTTGTTTAAGTTCCGTACAAACAAAAAAGTATAAAATTAATTGTAGTACCAATTTCTAATTGGGAAATTTAAATTTACAAAAAGCAAGTGATCTAATTAAGCAATTTTTTTTAAATTTAATCCTCTTACTTTAGACGGCCCGCTGTTTAGTTCCGGGATATGCTCTCTGTTATTTAAAAAGCAAAAAAATTTACATTTTTATGAAGTTCTAAATACCCGTATTACATGGTTTTTTCAATGAGCATCTCGTATTTTTTTGTTAATTCCTGTTGTGATTTTATTTTTATGTTAATCTAATTGCTAGAGTTTAGAGCTAGATTTTCTCTTTATGCTTGAAATGCTACGTAATTTTAATAACAATAACATGATAGCTTTACAAGTTGCAAGACCCTGACAAACCAACACAGATAAAAAAAGATTTGCAACAACATGACCACATAAGATTTGATTTTTTTTTGTTTGTAGGGTGCGTATCTACATGAGATTAATCCCAGCAATGTTTTCTCGACAGTCACTTTTCACTCCTTGTTTATTTGATAGCACTATCATGATTGGTGATCTACTGAAAATTGCTCGGAGTAGACTAAAAGGCTTTTTCCTCGTAGGAACTACAAGTTACCAGGTAACCTGGTTACTCGTTTTCTGTTTTTCTTCGCTGAGTAACACTAACTGTGACGTCACGAGTAACCATATATATATATATATATATATATATATATATATATATATATATATATATATTCTGTCTGTCTGTCTGTCTGTCTGTCTGTCTGGCTGGCTGGCTGGCTGGCTGGCTGGCTGGCTGGCTGGCTGGCTGGCTGGCTGGCTGGCTGGCTGGCTGGCTGGCTGGCTGGCTGGCTGGCTGGCTGGCTGGCTGGCTGGCTGGCTGGCTGGCTGGCTGGCTGGCTGTCTGTAACGACCAACGCGCATAACTCAAAAACCGCTTGCCCGATTTAAAAGAAATTTGGTACCTAGGCTGGGTCTGTGGCCGAGATGGTCTCGTTTAAAAACAAAATCCATCGAACGCAAGCCGAATAAAAGGGTGGGGGAAGATTTCAATAATTTGAGTTTATGAGAAAATATGGCGTGTGTGGTATCAAACAAAAGGTAATTAAGTCTGGAATTAAACAAAACACATTTTAGTTTATTTAAAAAAAGGGGTTGGGGTAGATTTCAAAAATTAGAGTTTAAGTGAAAATATGGCGTGTGTGATATCAAACGAAAGGTAATTGAGCCTGGAGTTAAACAAAATACATTTTAGTTTTTTTAAAGGGTGGGGGTAGATTTCAAAAATTAGAGTTTAAGTCAAAAGATGGCTTGTGTGGTATCAAACGAGAGGTAATTGAGTCTGGAGTTCAGTGGCGGCTTCTCCATAAGTGCACATGTGCACGTGCACTTCCAAATTATACTTAGAAAAAATTAAACTCTGATCATTCCTTAATTTAATTCATAATTACCCCAAAAGGAATTCACTAAAGACTGAAATATTATCTAGAAATTAATACCCGGTATGTATGTGTTTGTATTCGTGTTCAAACCAAGGTCGAATCTAATTATTTACGGTAATTTACTGGAACCAAATTCTATGCACCTTGGATGTTATGTCGCATGCTAATTAAGAAATATAGAAAGAGAGGACGACATGTCCCAATAGAATTTTACAGTACATAAAATCTGAACCTTCCTTCGGCACCTCGCTATACAAAAACTAGGCTCGATGCCGCACGAACCCCCGTGATACCACCCGCGTCCACGGTTCGCGTTGCATTTTAGAGCAGTTCACGCGCACTTTTCAGTCGTGCGCGCTTAGACAATTTCCTACTATCGGTCGGGCGCTGGCGGTTTGTTTTGATTTCGACGGTTTGGTATTTACGATAATGGCGGAAGTTTCTAATTCTAATAGCATTAGCGTGCAATATTTAAAGCCAATTAAATTTTCATCTTTGCCATTAGAAGAGAAAATATATGTTAACTAGGTATGATACATTTATTATTTATTTATAATTACAATAATAATAGGTGGTAACTAATATCTAACTAAATATCTCATTCTTTAATTGTTTGCTCTAAATTATATTATACCTCAAAAAGGTAGCGTGGCACTCAAAAAAAATTTATGCCTGCGCCGCAACTTTTTTTTTTTTTGGTGTGCACCCCCAAGGCTTTTTACCACACGCCGCCACTGCTGGAGTTGAATAAAATATATTTCAGTTTTTAGTTATAATAGCTCACACGTATACTATAACTATAGTACCTAGTGTGAGCTTAGGTGCCCATAGATTGGAGTATTTCAATAGATTTTTCTACCGTCAGTAAACCAGTATCATCGGCAAATGTTGCTAAGTGACAATTTTCTGGCTTTGGGATATCGCAAGTGAATAATAAGTATAGATAAGGGCCTAGTACGCTACCCTGGGGCACGCCTGCTTGAATTTCTCTTAAATTTGAGTATGAGTCTTTCTGTTTTACTCTAAAATGTCTATCAGACATGTATGATTCCAAAATATCCGAATATTAATAAAAGGTAGTTTTCAGCTTTTTTGGACTCTTATTTTAAATTGCTAATTCAACAGCCACCGTTTCGACGCCTTCCGCGTCATCCTCAGGGCTTCATCACGGCATCTAAGTAAGAACGTCATTTGGTTCATGAAGCATTGAGGATGACGCGGAAGGCGTCAAAACGTTGGCTGTTGAATTAGCAATTTAAAATAAAAGTCCAAAAAAGCTGAAAACTACCTTTTATTACCACAATCCTGGACGAAAACCTAACGCATAAATATCCGAATATTGTTTTGGCAGAAACCATTTTAGTTTAAAATCAAGGCCTTTATGCCATACTTTGTCAAATGCTTGTGCTACATCTAGAAAAACTGCAGAACATACTTTTCCCTCTTCTTTCAAATTGACGAGATCGAATAATTTCTTGACTTTCTATGATGGGTTTTATTCTTTTAAGCAATAATTTTTCATAAAGCTTGGATATAATTGGCAGCAAATATATTGGCCTGTAAGATGACACGTCATGGAGTGATTTTCCCGGTTTTGGAATCATGATAACTTCTGCGACTTTCCACAGTTTAGGTACATACCTCAGTCTAAAGGACGCATTAATTAGGTTGCATAGTTTTACGATAGCTTTTCTGGGGAGTTGTTTTATGACTACCCAGTTAATAAGATCATACCCTGGGGCTTTTTTCGAATTAATATTTTTGATTTCTGTTAATGTAAGCTTAATATGGTCTTCGATTTGATGGGGTTCATTTAAATGAAAGTTTTCATATGGTGCTTCGTGGGGCTGAAATGTTTTTTCTAAATGACTTGCAAAAATATCTGTTTTTTCTTCGTTACTCCTTGCCCACTGGATGTTAGATTTTCGTATGGGTGGAATTTAAATAATTGGTTTTTTCAAATCTTTGCTTGCTTTCCAAAGGGAATAGTCGGTATTTTTATCATCTGTAAGTTCAATAAGAAAATGGTTAATAGATTCATTTTTTATTACCAGAATTTCTCGCCTTATGCGCTGCGTCATGTTGTTGAAATTTGTTTTGTCACGAGGATCATGGCTTTGTTGCCACTTTTTTCTTAGTTTCCTTTGTTCCAATTTCCTTTGGGTAGTTTTTCCCTTAAAAATTTCTTTTTGGTTTTGGACTGTTTTCCCAAGCTACTTGTTGAATATTTGTAACAAAATATTCAATTTCTTTATCGATTTGTTCTGGCGTTTGCAATGGTACTGATAGGTTCAATTTTTCTGACAGACTTTGTTTAAAACTAATCCAGTCGGTCCGTTTATTAACTAGTGAGATATTTAAAAAACATTTTCAAACTAATAAGAACCTTTCACTTTGAAATTTGTATTGGAGAACTTGGCTTTACTTTTATCTCAATTCTTTTCACGGAATACTATTTTCGCCTACTTGGCTTTTTTTACATGAAATGTAAATGAATGAAATGTTTTTGTTATGATAGTTTTAAGTTTTAACAAGCGCGTAATGGGACTTTTCCACACTTGATTACTGCCATCTGCAATCGCGTGCGGAAAAGTTACACTTTCCGCACTTGTTAGCTAAACTAATATGGTACAGTCGTAGAAGAATAATTTGCCGCGACTTAGTCGTAAGCCACTGTGGAGGGAATCCTAGCCTAATATTCATATTCGTGGGTCAAACCGGGAGGCATCAGCAAGACCGGGCAATTAAGTTTTTAAATTGTTTTTCAATTCTCTGTCGCGGAGCATCTCTGTAAGACTTTTTAACTCCTACAAAATGAAGATTTTTTTACTCCTACAAAATGAACCAATTTTTAGTCTTTTCCTTTGGTTTACGCAATCTTTATAATGTGACAAAAATAGTCTATAAAATATTTTAAAAAACTTATTTTATTATTGAAATTTCAGAAGTAGGCTTAGTCAGGAGCACAGTATACTAATTATTTATAGTAAGGAAAGCACCCCGGTCTTGTCATTATACTGTTATACATACCCCCTGTATACATTAGTTCGGAATACAAAGTTCGAGAGGCGCTTATTACAGACCGTCACCCCTGGTATACAAATATTATGTACAGACTCCTGTGCTGTCGCCATGGACATTAACCGCTGGTCTCGGTATATATTTTTGATTATCACTGACATTGGCAAAATAGATAAAAATATGACGGTAATGTAATTCGGCATTTTTCATTTGTGGTTGCAGTTTTTCGTGATTTTTAAACTTTTTACTTTATTTTTAAAAGTGTTTTTTTGCTAAATTGTGGCCTATCGGTATTTAAGTAATTTAAAAGAAAACAATTTTGTGTTCGTGGGTGCGAAGACTATATTAGCAAGCGCCATCGCATTCCCAAACGGAACCTAAAGCTATTTGATGGGTGGCTAAAAATAATTCGCCAAAAAAAACTAACTTTGACGAAAGACGAAATTCACGTTAAATATATAGTGTGTGATGGACACGTTGAACCTGGACGAAGTTTTAAATGTTTAGTTTTAAATTTTAATATTTGGAAAAAACATAGATTATTTCACTATACTTATATACAGGTCCGGCAGAATATTTATATCCAATTTTTTTTAACTGATATCGTATTTTAATATTTGTTTTTATTAAGTTTTGAAAAGTTTTGAGTCCATGTTGCGGCCATTTTTTTCGGTACACAGTCGAAGCTGATTTCTGAAAGTTTCACTCGTGCAGTAACTCTAAAGCGATATTCCTGTAATTTCTTGGTGTATTCCTGCTTTCAATTCGTCAATGGTTCGGGAATAGTGTTCAGATTTTTCCAAAGTATCTGGAACTAAAGCATGTCTACCAAGTGTGAAGTAAGTACGAAAAGTTCTTTGTGTCGTAATCACAGATTCGTTACCTACTTTTGATTAATATCTCGATAACGAAGGCACGATGGCAACGAAATGGCAAGCCGCGAGCTACCAACCAACTACGCTAAGCTTCCCCTCTCTTCAGTGATTCAGGAACAGTGGCAGTGCAAAATGTGGGAGATCATTATGCCGGACCCTGTTTAATTACGTTACATTTTTTTAAACGCCCATTAATACCTAGTTAATATAGGTTAAGAGTGTAAATTTATATAATGTTTAATTTAAATACATTTTTACATCACCTAGCTAATACTAACAAAATTTTCCAAATCCATTAGTTCTTATTTTTCATGAAAAAACAATTAAAAAAGTTTACGTTTATAGAAACATAACCTATATTTTAACATTATTATGTATAAAGCATTGTAAAAGTATATATTATTAATTTAAGTTAATGTAGAATATGTAAATATTTTCTATGCACTAATAAAAAGGAATTTACTGCACAACATTCGTCAAAAAGCCCAGTCTTTTTTTAACTAGAAAATTAGCCTCTCAAGGAAATTTATGTACCTAAATGAATGGGAAACAAACTTTTAAACCTTATAGATTGAATAAACATTTAACTTTCCTTTTTTTTATTGCTAGTAGTCATTAATTTAAACATTCTTTGATTAAGCTTCCTTACTGATTGGTGTTTATAGAGTCTTTTTAAGCAAATTGAGCTTTTACACAAAATAGTTATCAGCGCGCATCGTTTAAATTTAAAACTATGTAATTGACGAGTAGAATGAGTTTTTTGGTGTTAAAATTTAATTTGATAAGAACTGTTCAAAACACTATATTATAAGATGTAGCCTGATTGGAGAACGATTTCATTGATGGCTATGAGCATCCGGTATACAGGGTGTCCCAAATTGGGCACTTTTAGGGGGTTTAAGGTACTTCTAGGGGAGACAGAGAAAAACTGACCACGCATTGCGAGGCTCAAATTTCAAGAAAAGACCTTTAGTGAAAACCGCATTTTGAAATATCGTCTCGTGTTTGAGCTACGGGGGCTTTTTGAAAAGTCTGCATTTTTGAAGGGGGTCTATAACTTCGTTATTAGTGGAAGTTTTGATTTAGAGTAAATTGCAGTTTTATAGACTTTATCACGAGGAATTCACCCGCATAATTATATTTTAACTGTCACTTTTAGTTTTTGAGATATGACATAAAGTTGCATTTTTTCTTATGGAATGGCCTATATTTTAATTAATTTTCGAATTCGTCATTGAATTCTTTTCAAAATGATGTATCATATGTCATAGTTTGATTGAGCGGTTTAGGAGATATTCAGCTTTTTCACTTATTTCTAGTGCGCTATGATTTCCTGCTGAGGCAGGTAAAGGCACTCCAGTATTTTTATTATTTTACACAGTCACAAATATAGTAAGGCTGGTTTGGAATAATTATAATTCAGCTGACGGCCCTCAAAGCCTAGTTATAAAAAGGTTTAAAAAATGATACATATTTCAAAATAAAATTAAAACGTTTTTGTGCAATAATTTCATATCAAAGCGTAATGTCAAATTGTTTAAACAATTGAAAACAATGACAAAACGCCAAGACGCAGGGCCAACTTGATTTGCATAGTATAAGACAACAAAACTCTAGGAGCATTGAAGTAGGATTTGACCGCAAGGCTTTCACGTCAATGGCGCATGACGTCATTCAACGCACACTAGACAAAAATAAAAAACTTTAATTATCTCCGAAACCGCTCAATCAAACTATGACATATGATACATCGTTTTGAAAAGAATTCAATCGCGAATTCGAAAATTAATTAAAATATAGGCCATTCCATAAGAAAAAATGCAACTTTATGTCATATCTCAAAAACTAAAAGTGACAGTTAAAATTTAACTTAGCGGTTGAATTCCTCGTGACAAAGTATATAAAATTGCAATTTACACTAAATCAATATTTCCAATAATAACGAAGTTATAGACCCCCCTCCAAAATGCAGACTTTTCAAAAAGCCCCCGTAGCTCAAAGACGAGACGATATTTCAAAATGCGGTTTTCACTATAAGTCTTCTCTTGAAATTTTAGCCTCGTAATGCGTGCTCAGTTTTTCTCTGTCTTCCCTAGAAGTACCTTAAACCCCCCAAAAGTGCCCAATTTGGGACACCCTGTACAATAATTTGAAAGCCATCCTGTAGCTTAGAGACAAACTGCGCAAGCGTTATATTGTTTCAAATCCCCCTGTAAATGTTTAGTACGGAGTACAAAGTTGGAGAGGCGCTGATTCATGCACGACACCCCGGTATACTGCGCCTATTTAGTAATAAAACCCCCACCGTGTAAGTGTCTGGTCTATTTCTGTCATTCGTCTATGGTCAGGAGCCACGACTGTACTAAATAGACAACAAACATAGAGGTTCATAGCATGAGAGTTGTCACCATCTTTTATTGTATAAGATAGATGTGGTCTCGCTGTTTACATTAGATATGATAGATCTACTGACCACAAACCACTTAGTTTATTTCATTAGAGATTACATTAGACCATATTAATGTTTTCTGTTTTGTTCACCCCTTTCTTTGTTGATCGATAATTACTTAATAGTCAAACTTTCGTTGGCTGATGACTCATCTTTACTTATTTTTGAAGTATTAGATTTTTAAGTAAAACAAATACCAGTAAAAATCCTACATGATAGATTAAATAATAAGGAACAAAATAAGTTTTACTTTGACTGGAATTGGAGCACTTTTAGGAGCAGTCATTTAGGAGGGCACTATTTTCCGTGTGATCTGTTTTGTATGCTGCTACAAAACCGTTCGGTTTCATGTGCATAAACCTTGATTAGGTACTGTGAACTAGGGTTACTTGGCAGTTCGGCCTACTTTGGCAGCTTGCCATGCCAACATATTTTGTTAATTTCCTAAAACTTCTTCGTTTCCTTTTTTAACTTTTTTGGTGGATTTTTTTGTATGCAATTATAAAGTGCCTATACAAGAAACGCTGAGAGTTTGGATCGACCGCGTTTTTAATTAAGCCGACCTTAAAATCGCAGTAGAAATCATTAGATGTGATCGGTCCAAAGCAAGCAAAGAATTTTAAATTAAAAAAAAAATCTTTAAAACAAGCCAAGTGGTTAGTCATTTTTCAAAAGAAAAACTTTCCTGACTTCTTTCCCGGGATCCTAGAGGGTTTGAATCCGAACCGAACTGAACCGAATCAAACCAAACCGAACCAGCATATTTAAAAAAAAAACTCTCCAGACTTTATTAACCGAATTTGGTTCGGTTCGGATATACTCTCTATTATTCCGGAAAAGAATCAGGGAAGTTTTATTTTGAAAAAATAAGCTGGTATAGTCAAAATACCGCAGGATATAATAGCGCATTTCGGTTCGTTTCGGTCTGGATTGGTTTGGTCTGATTTGGTATTTTGATACATCGCTATTTTGATACATCGCTATTTTGATGCATCGACATTTTGATTGTCGCTATTTTGGTTGTCGCTATTTTGATAATAACGCTATTTTGATTGTCGCTGTTAAAAAAAAAACCTTGCTATTTTGATATGTTGCTGTTTTGTTACAAACGCTGTTTTAATACATCGCTATTTTAATAGTCGCCATTACATCGCTATTTTGATAGTCGCCATTACATCGCTATTTTGATAGTCGCTATTTCATTACTCCGTCTCCGTCTCCGTCTCCGTCTCCGTCTCCGTCTCCGTCTCCGTCTCCGTCTCCGTCTCCGTCTCCGTCTCCGTCTCCGTCTCCGTCTCCGTCTCCGTCTCCGTCTCCGTCTCCGTCTCCGTCTCCGTCTCCGTCTCCGTCTCCGTCTCCGTCTCCGTCTCCGTCTCCGTCTCCGTCTCCGTCTCCGTCTCCGTCTCCGTCTCCGTCTCCGTCTCCGTCTCCGTCTCCGTCTCCGTCTCCGTCTCCGTCTCCGTCTCCGTCTCCGTCTCCGTCTCCGTCTCCGTCTCCGTCTCCGTCTCCGTCTCCGTCTCCGTCTCCGTCTCCGTCTCCGTCTCCGTCTCCGTCTCCGTCTCCGTCTCCGTCTCCGTCTCCGTCTCCGTCTCCGTCTCCGTCTCCGTCTCCGTCTCCGTCTCCGTCTCCGTCTCCGTCTCCGTCTCCGTCTCCGTCTCCGTCTCCGTCTCCGTCTCCGTCTCCGTCTCCGTCTCCGTCTCCGTCTCCGTCTCCGTCTCCGTCTCCGTCTCCGTCTCCGTCTCCGTCTCCGTCTCCGTCTCCGTCTCCGTCTCCGTCTCCGTCTCCGTCTCCGTCTCCGTCTCCGTCTCCGTCTCCGTCTCCGTCTCCGTCTCCGTCTCCGTCTCCGTCTCCGTCTCCGTCTCCGTCTCCGTCTCCGTCTCCGTCTCCGTCTCCGTCTCCGTCTCCGTCTCCGTCTCCGTCTCCGTCTCCGTCTCCGTCTCCGTCTCCGTCTCCGTCTCCGTCTCCGTCTCCGTCTCCGTCTCCGTCTCCGTCTCCGTCTCCGTCTCCGTCTCCGTCTCCGTCTCCGTCTCCGTCTCCGTCTCCGTCTCCGTCTCCGTCTCCGTCTCCGTCTCCGTCTCCGTCTCCGTCTCCGTCTCCGTCTCCGTCTCCGTCTCCGTCTCCGTCTCCGTCTCCGTCTCCGTCTCCGTCTCCGTCTCCGTCTCCGTCTCCGTCTCCGTCTCCGTCTCCGTCTCCGTCTCCGTCTCCGTCTCCGTCTCCGTCTCCGTCTCCGTCTCCGTCTCCGTCTCCGTCTCCGTCTCCGTCTCCGTCTCCGTCTCCGTCTCCGTCTCCGTCTCCGTCTCCGTCTCCGTCTCCGTCTCCGTCTCCGTCTCCGTCTCCGTCTCCGTCTCCGTCTCCGTCTCCGTCTCCGTCTCCGTCTCCGTCTCCGTCTCCGTCTCCGTCTCCGTCTCCGTCTCCGTCTCCGTCTCCGTCTCCGTCTCCGTCTCCGTCTCCGTCTCCGTCTCCGTCTCCGTCTCCGTCTCCGTCTCCGTCTCCGTCTCCGTCTCCGTCTCCGTCTCCGTCTCCGTCTCCGTCTCCGTCTCCGTCTCCGTCTCCGTCTCCGTCTCCGTCTCCGTCTCCGTCTCCGTCTCCGTCTCCGTCTCCGTCTCCGTCTCCGTCTCCGTCTCCGTCTCCGTCTCCGTCTCCGTCTCCGTCTCCGTCTCCGTCTCCGTCTCCGTCTCCGTCTCCGTCTCCGTCTCCGTCTCCGTCTCCGTCTCCGTCTCCGTCTCCGTCTCCGTCTCCGTCTCCGTCTCCGTCTCCGTCTCCGTCTCCGTCTCCGTCTCCGTCTCCGTCTCCGTCTCCGTCTCCGTCTCCGTCTCCGTCTCCGTCTCCGTCTCCGTCTCCGTCTCCGTCTCCGTCTCCGTCTCCGTCTCCGTCTCCGTCTCCGTCTCCGTCTCCGTCTCCGTCTCCGTCTCCGTCTCCGTCTCCGTCTCCGTCTCCGTCTCCGTCTCCGTCTCCGTCTCCGTCTCCGTCTCCGTCTCCGTCTCCGTCTCCGTCTCCGTCTCCGTCTCCGTCTCCGTCTCCGTCTCCGTCTCCGTCTCCGTCTCCGTCTCCGTCTCCGTCTCCGTCTCCGTCTCCGTCTCCGTCTCCGTCTCCGTCTCCGTCTCCGTCTCCGTCTCCGTCTCCGTCTCCGTCTCCGTCTCCGTCTCCGTCTCCGTCTCCGTCTCCGTCTCCGTCTCCGTCTCCGTCTCCGTCTCCGTCTCCGTCTCCGTCTCCGTCTCCGTCTCCGTCTCCGTCTCCGTCTCCGTCTCCGTCTCCGTCTCCGTCTCCGTCTCCGTCTCCGTCTCCGTCTCCGTCTCCGTCTCCGTCTCCGTCTCCGTCTCCGTCTCCGTCTCCGTCTCCGTCTCCGTCTCCGTCTCCGTCTCCGTCTCCGTCTCCGTCTCCGTCTCCGTCTCCGTCTCCGTCTCCGTCTCCGTCTCCGTCTCCGTCTCCGTCTCCGTCTCCGTCTCCGTCTCCGTCTCCGTCTCCGTCTCCGTCTCCGTCTCCGTCTCCGTCTCCGTCTCCGTCTCCGTCTCCGTCTCCGTCTCCGTCTCCGTCTCCGTCTCCGTCTCCGTCTAATAAAAAGTTTAATTTTTTTTTATTTGAAATATCACTCTTGTCAATTTTTAATTATGGAATTTCTTTGTGCAATTAACTCTTCGATAATTGTCGGTGTGATACCGAATGTGTCATGCAAATTAACAGTTCCTGCGATGGCGAGGCGACGCGACGTTGCGTTGGTTCGGATATTTATGTCAATTCTAGTAAATTTCGATCGTAAAAAGTGTTCAGACATGCAATTCTTCATACATTTATTTTTAATACATTGATGGTTTGTCTGTGATTTAATTTTTCTTGCAACCGACTTTTTCAAATTATAGATGACTGGAACGCAACAATCAGTAGTGGCTGATACATTAATAAATAATATTCTTTATAGTTTTTATAGTTAACCTAGTGATTGGTGACATATTGGGAATTATACAATGAACTTGTACTTTTACAAGTTCATTGGAATTATAAGCAAGGAGGTGGTGCGGGGTCCGGCAAGCTTGACTTCTGGATCAACTTAGACACTAATTAGCATCGACAGTGTCCTAGGTACACGATTCCGCTAAGTACAAATAATATATGAGCGAATTATTTCCGGTTGACATGCCGGCCACACTAGAGACACGGTCTTTGGCGCGATTCATACTATACGTACCGCCACCGTTACGTCACCGTACCGTCAACGACACGTTTACGGCGCCCTATTCACACTACACCCATGCCTAGGAAACTCAATGCAATTTGACAGGTCGTTAGGTTAAAGTTCTCACTAAGCTCAAAAGAGGCGCTGCGGTCGCGCGTTTGTTCCTTATTCTATTTTTTTTGAGAATTATCTGTGGTTTGGATTTTTCGTCCCCCTTTTTTTCAGGTAGAAAAACCTCTTGTACGTGCAAGACAAATAATACTTAGTTAATTTTCCTAAATATTAATTATTCCGTTGCACTGAACCATACAGGTTGTCACGTGACACCGCAAGGTGCGCGGATAGAAAGTGCGCAATTACCGGCACGATGAGAGAGAGATCATCGTAGCCTCCATATTTGAAACCGGCGTGTTTTACTCGGTTTCCAAAAACTACAATTCAATCAATTGCAATTAGTGTCAATCAATTCTAAAATCATTCCAATCCGTTACCTCAATTCCTCACAGTGATTTCGATCAACTCAAGAACTCTGGTAGAAGCCTGGGCGCCCCGTGAATGGAATTTGTACCGCCGAGAAATAGCAAGGTAGGTGTCAATAGACATTTTGTATGGTTCTCGCGTTATTTTCCATTTTTATCCTTAATGCGTTAAAAGTTTAACCAGCGCCTAAAGCTATCGAAGGGTGTATGTCTTGTGCATACACCTCTTCCACCGCATTTTATTTCGGGTTCATTTTAAATCTATCTTTTTGGCTTATGTAGGTAATCTTTGCTGCTGTGACGCATTAAAATTAAATTTTGTTAAATATGTAACTTTTGCAATTTTAAATATAAAAGAATAAGAATTTCTAGTTGCTTTTCTGGGTGAAGTGTCTAAAGTTCAGACGAGTATAAAATGCATAGTTTTCCGAGACATTTTAAGGTAACTTTTCTTATTTTCTCATTTGAGGTTAGATTGGCATTTGATAAAATTTGTATTGGTAGTGTCTTTTTAACTTCTTATCGCTTACTTTACGGAACTCTGAATACAGGTTTCCAATGCCTGAGAGGTGCCTTATTTGCCCATCAATTAAGCACAAATTTAGTGTTAATTTTATGTCTATCCCTTTCTTTTGATATTAAGTAAAAGGGAGACACATACAAAATTAACACTAAATTACTGTTTAATTGATGGGTAAATTTATTCCTTAATCTTTATCTTTCCATAATCTAGTACCTATGATTAATGGGGTTATAAGTTGATTTTTTTTATTGTTTTCAGCTTTTGGATGATATATGCGACCACTGATAAGCTATGTATATATTACTTTGAAACATACTCTACACAACTTACAACCAAGGCGAGGAGGTACTTTTAAATCATGTCAGATTTTCGTCAAGCTGTTAAAAAGTAGACATTTAAGAATGATTCTCTTCACGAACAACTGTTTCATTATTTATTCACTCATCACTCACCAGAAATGTTAAAAGCAAATTTAAATATGCTAGATAGTGTTTGGTTTTTCATTTTAATTATTTTACCAATCAATTAGACTATGTATTATTTCATCAATAGTTAGTCGTTAATTTGTAGCTTTTTTTTTATAATAATAAAAACTTATTTAAAAAATGTTTTATTTATTGCACTTTATATATCATTTTCAATCTGTTTATATCTTATAAAGACAGTGTATGTCTTTATAAAATATTGACTGATTAAAAATTTAAAAAAAAACTTTAAAATTAAAGAAAATTTATTATAAAAGGCCATTCAAATTTCCCGCCTTAACTTTTAGTTCATCACTAAGCTCTGCAGTGGGCGCCACAGAGCTAACGACCTGTCAAACAGCCGGAGTTGCCTATCTAATAAAAACTCACTGAACCGCGCCGCAAATCCTTTATCTATGACTACACCGGCAGGCTCCGTTCCGTCATGCCGCCGCCGGCAGGCCACCGACACTTTTCGTTTACCGGCGAAAATAGTAGCACAAGTCAAAAATAAACAGAAAACAGTATTTAAAGTTTAGGTTGCAAAGCACCCCAAATTCTCTACAATTTGACTGTAACTCTAGCTTCCTAGGTTTATTGGTTGCAGAGTTACGTGTGGTCTAAGATGTCTAGTTTTTTTTTAAAAACTGAAATTTTACTGGTAGGGTCATTTTCTAAGCATCCTACCGGCTAAATTTACCGTCCTAGAGAACAGTGATTGGGAAGAAATTTATAGACAATTCTATTGGCTTCAACACGGTACTAAAATTGAGCCTCGAGGTATTATTGTTTCGTCAAAAACAAAAAAATTAATATACCATCGATGTTCCAGAAAACAAAAAAAAATATGGAATCTATAGTACTAGCCTATAATAGCGTCTTTCTTCGGCTTTTTGATTAAGATTTTATAACACCTGTCTTAGCCAATTACTAATTGATGGAAACCACTACTGCCTGACACACAAAACTGCTAAAAAGCTTTGATTATCATTGTAAAAAGGTAGAATATCAAAATATTTTTTTCATTATAAACGGTTTAAGCAAGAGTAATGGCCTCTAAGTACTGAATTTTTAGGTGTCAATTTTTTTTATATATGGCCTCTAAGGGGCGTATGGGGGCAAAATGTGTTTTTATAATATTATCCCTTATATCTTCTAGACTATTACGCCTGTACATTTAGGTCTCTCTAAGCTGGTAGCTCAGACAATTACTAACAGCCCTGTTATATAAAAAAAAATTCAACGCTGTTAGTAAGGCCCCTAATTAGAGGTATTTTTTTTGTCATTTATGATAAAAAATAAATGTATACATGATGGATCTGATACCTTCCTAGCTAGCCTATTACCACACTTTAAGTGTAGCCATGATATATCAGCCTTGACAGTTGTTTGTCAACATCTCAGAAACTTAAGCTCTTACGAAGTTTTTGATTCTAACACAAATTATTGAGGAAAGTATATATCCATATACGTAATATTCCAATACTCCCTGTTACCTATTTACACAATGGTTGGCGTTTGATGCAAACATTCTTCGAAAGGTACGAAAAATGCACAGATACCAAATTTACATAGATAGAGTTTTTGGCAACTGTACGCCGATGATTTGACGTAACGAATAACGAACTACCGGACCTTATTAACCGCTTCAAATTTTTTTAAATAAGTAAGCCTGTAGGTAATTTTATAAATTACCAATTAAGTGAGACCTAGATGTACAGGTGCAATAGTCTAGAAGATATAAGGGATAACCTAAAAATAAATTTTGCCTCCATACGCCCCCTAGAGGCCATAAATGCATTTTTTTTGACAACTGAAGAATTAGTACTGAAAGGTCGATATGCGTGCCAAGTTTTATAACTTTGGCTTAAACCGGTAAGAATTAAAAAAATAAATAAATTGTGGGGATTAGTAGTCGATCAAAACAGCTGTTATGATAAAACCTTGGCTCTGACCAATATGCTGCCGTCCTTAGTAAGACCCACCTATCTACGTTTTCACTTATTTCGAGAAAAGCGAGTTTAAAGTTTAAATGCTTGCCAAGAGTTACATAGTAATATATTTTTTTGGTAAATGTTTATGGGTTTCTAATAGCAATAAAAAAGTTACAAATTATTACCCATTCAAAGCCATTTTCGGTCCTAACTCATTATTGATTTTTTTGCAGATAGGTGGGTTTTACTTAGGACGGCAATATGTATATATAAATATCTTTAAAAAAGTTAAAGAATGTGGATCTAATACTTTGGAATAGTATATTGTTTAAAATATTTTTCTTCACGAAACAATTAAACAGAAACATAAATTTAAACCATAAACAACAAAACCACAAATCCAAAACTAGAGGCCAATGGCGTATATAGAAAAAAGTTTCGGGGGGGGGGGCCGAGACAGTTTCGGAGGCGGCCGAGACCTCATAAGGCCGTATTTTACGCTATTTTATGTTTGTATTCCCCCCCCCCCCGTATATACGCCACTGCTAGAGGCACTATTTCTAAACCAGATTGGAGCTAATTCAATTCTACAAATTCTTTTCCAATGAATTTTTTCTAGGACAAGTACCGTATCGATAATATTTCACGTTTTGAAAAAAATTATTTTCCGCAACGAATAGACCTACAGAGCTAAAGCCGGGTACTCATTACCGAGCCACGAGCCTCGATCAACGGGCACGATCCATTTGCTAATGTGGACGCTAGTACGATTCGCAAAGACCGCATTGTTCGAGGCTCGCAGCGCGATATCGAAACCTTAAATTAAAACAAAGTACCCACTAAATTTGAGACATAAATACACATCTCTTGAAAAAGAAAAAAAAAACGTTTTAAAACAAATTAGCTAAATCTATTTGTAATAGATTACTTTTAACAAAATAGTGAGCTGTCAGTCAGTCTTAATTTTTTTCTTAAATTGCGAATATCTCAAAAACTAATTTATTAATTTTTGAAATAATATCAATGCTGTAAAGGAATGAAAAAAACTTTTTTAAACAAGTTATCACTTGACCCACTTTCCCTATCTAAAGTCAAGGAGTCATGGTTCAGGCAATTTTTTTACGCTGCTGCTCGTGCGAGTCGGACTCAGTGGCGAATCCGGGGGGGGGGGAGAAAGGCCCGGCCCTCCCCCCTCCCTGACATAAGGCTTATAATTTTTAGTTTCAAATTGGCACAAACTAATAAACAAGCGAGATAATAAAACTTGACGTGACTTATGGCGGGAAATTTAAACTCAAAATTCGAAATACTAAATATTCATTATTTCAAACTTTTTATCTCGTTACAAAAATTCACCTCTTTACCTGGCACTAACATAACCATGCTGTAAATTTTTTTAAATAAATCTCTAATAACTTGAAATTTTTAAACAGTTTTAATTTTGTATCTACAAAAAAGACAAAATCAAAAGTACGTGATCATTCTTCAAATTTTAAACATTTTACTTTTAAAGTTTTGTTAAGCGAGCACTTTTGGGTTTATGCTATGGTTGATCTTTTGACTTTCTTATTTTATAATCCATTATTTAACAACTTCATCTGCTCTGAATCTCTATTGAAAAGTAACGGCCCATCTTTACATTTTATTATTAAGATGGTCGGACACTCGAAATTTGTCAATGAGTTGTATTCAAAACGTACTGCCCAATAATTCACTTAAATGGTCACACGTCTGGGACACACGACTGACCTCATAGTGGATCAAAAATGGTTTTCAGAAGTTAAGTTACTACGTGTTTTATACATATTTTTATATGATTTATATGTATAAAACTAAAATTGGTTTGGTCAGGGCCAGCCGCCAAGCCAGAATTTTCTATTAGCGAGGCCAGGAAGGGCCAATATTATTTAGCAAAGGCACTTTTCAGAGTAGTGGCAATCTTGGAAGGGTTGGGGAAAAAAAGTTCCACTACAGAAAAAAGTTTGTAGACACATACAAAAAAATTTATGGATGATGGATTTGATACATTTTTGGATTTTGACCAACATCTAATCAGCTCGTGAGAGTGTCCAACACTATTTTACCTGAAAATTTTATGAAAATTGGTTTAGCGGTTTAGAAGCTATCGTGTTAGGTTAAAATACACCCAAATAAGAAATTTTCGGCGTTATCTGAAAAAAAAATTGTCGAAAATAATACCTGAAGGAAGGTAATAAAGCCGCAGGCAAAAATTTAAGAAAATTTGTACTTTTCGCAAAAAATGGCGACAACAAAGAAAATTTTTGCAATATAAACAAAAAAAGTAGGTACTTACTACTTTTGGAATAAATCGCACCAGAGAAAATTTTGGAAAAAAATAGAAAATAAGACGCCCCAGGCAAAATTTAAAATAATAGCTGCATTTTCGGTAGAAATGTCACCACAAAAGAAGATTTTGGTAAATATAAAAAAATATATGCCTCAAGCTAAAATTTTATTCTTCTACTATTAAAAAAATTTAAAAGCTCTGGGAAACATCTTTACAGCTTACTACGACAGGCAAATTTAGGTCCGTTATGTGTAGTCGAGTCATTAACATTAATTATTGTGGTATACCTTAAACACTTTTAGAAACAATATTTCGAATATGCAATATCTTTATTTAGCCCGAGCTGTACACCCTAGACACGTGGAAAATGGGGGTAAAAGCATGAAAATTTGTACACATATTCAGTGGAAAAATACAAAATTTTTTACCTGTAGCACCCTTATTTTGCTTCACCGTGGAAGGGGTATGGGGAATTTTTTTAGAAAATAGCAGAAAAAAATGGTCTAAAATTAGGTTATACCCATATAGTCAAGATTATACTTATTTTTATATAATTTGTATTCAGTGATTTCAAAAATATAGTTTTAACTTCATTTGACCTTACAGGACCTTGAAAAGTTCAGATTTATTCGAAAAAACACGATGCTTGAGTATTTTGATTAAAAAAATCACCAAAATTCGAGGTTTATAAAAAGCAAAGCGAAAAGAATATAAAAAAAAACTTGTAGAAATTTGCTGTAAAAGTTTTCTGGTGTCTATAGAAAATGACATATTCCGAGAACCCAACCTTAATGTGTGCTAGTTCCATAGCAATTAAGTGAAAATTACTAAATTTGGAACAAGCGTTAAGGATGTCAAACCTAATATTTTTCGAAAAAAAAATTGACTTGCCTGTCACTGTTTCCAAAATAGCGGTAAATTTATCAAATATATTTAACTATATCCAATTTAGCACAAAATAAATTTTGAACAATGAAGATTAGATTCTTATTATCCTAGAACAGCACAATTCAAAAAAAGAATTCGTACAGACTTGACCTTGTTTCACCTTGATCAAATCAGCTTATATTGAAAAAATTGAATTTTTTCGTCTTTTTTTTTAATTTTCACTGCGATTACATAAGAAACTTTATGAGAAAAGAATATTTGTTAAGACGCCATAAGGCACGAAAAATGCGATTTTTTCAATATAAGATAAATTTATTAAGTTCTAACAAGGTCAAGGCGGTACCAATTTTTTTCTTAAAATTCTGCTGTTTTAGAACATTAAGAATCTAATGTTTATTGGTCAAAATGTGTTTTGTGCTAAAATGGAAGAACTAATATGTTGATATATTGATATTTTGATTAATCACTGAGCGCCATAAAAATTTTAAAGTAAATTTTCATAGTTCTTTTTTTTCGCTTTGCTTTTGATAAACTGCGAATTTTGTTGATTTTTTTAATCAAAATACGCAAGAATCGTGTTTTTTCGAATAAATCCCAACTTTTCAAGGTCATGTAAGGGCAAATGACCTTGAAACCATTTTTTTTTAAATCACTGAATTCAAATTATATAAAAACGAGTATATTATTGACTATATAGGTATAAATTAATTTTTGACAATTTTTTACCGCCATTTTTAAAAAAATTTTCCATCCCTTCACGGTGAAGAAAAATAAAGGTGCTACGGGTCAAAAATGTTGTATTTTTCCAGAGAATATGTGTACAAATTTTCATGCTTTTACTCTTATTTCTCACGTAGTTGGGGAAATAGGGGTTGTAGGGCTTAAATTTCAGTTTAAAAACGGTTAGAGATAATTACGAAAATTGATAAAGATAATGCAAATCTTAAACTTGGATTCTACGCAACCATTGTCTACAATTTTTACCTTCCTAGCCCGCGTAGCAATGGCTAGAGAAGCTATTATTTTCGACGAAAAAATTTTTGTTGAGATAACGCCGATAAGATGTGTTATTTGGATGTATTTTGACCTACCTTAGCAATATTGTCGTGATATCTGTCTGTGTGTGTGTATATTATTTCTGTCCGTAACACGATAGCTCCTAAACCGCTAACCGATTTTCAAATTTTTCAGGTGAAATAGCGTTCGACACTCTAATGAGCTGATTAGATTTTGGTCAAAATGCCTTAACGCCAATGAGAGTTTTTTGACAATTAAAAAATTTATTGCTAACTTTTTAACGGAGCATCGTATCAATATGCTATTTTCGGAATAAGTGATGTAACCAAAAACTTGGTAAGAACTGTTGTTTCTGAGATATTTACAAAAAACTGTTTTCAAGGCTGATATCTTATGGCTGCAGTATGCTAATAGGCTAGAGGTATCAGATTCATATTTGATCAATTTATTTTTTTATGTTTGCAGGTGCGGGCAAGCATTGAGACTTCTAAACCGGAACCGGATCCATTTTTACGTAAAGGGGAGGCCCATTCATTCCCATGATGTGCTGGGCCCCCTCTGCCCCCTCTAATGTCGCGGCTGGTCATTGCTATAGTTTATGAGATATTAAAAAATGTTTTCTTTCTTTCGCCATCTCTAAACTCCAAAAGAATCAAGCAAATATCATACAAAGCCTTGTTTTATATATTTAAAAATTGAAAGAATATATTTTATGTTTTCGAGATATGACAGAAATGTGCAATTTTGAAAGTCAAAAATAATAAATACCATCGACCCCACCATAAATGTTATTATTTTCCTAAGGTCAGCAAAATTTCCAAATTTGACTCCATTTTGCCTCGTAAATGAATTGGCAAGACACTTTTCTGTTCGACTTACATATTTTTATTTTTTAATAAGTTTTATTATATTAATAGCTAATTACAACATTTGAAATTTAAACTGTTAAATATTAGATTTGATATTTTTGTATGAATATTTCTTGACAAAGTCGCCTTTCCTAAAAAATGAAGGGAATTGTGCTTTAACCACCTAAGTTAAGGACTTTTTTAAGCCATATTACCATAAAGTTACCAGGTTTTTGACCGACTTTAATAAAAAAAATTTAGGCCTTCTCTAACTTGCCCTAAACTGACCTAACAAAGGTTTGTTTAAAAATTTCATCGAAATCGGTTTAATATCTTTTAGGTAAACTTCATCAACTCAACCTCTAACAACATTTTTGATTACCTACAACATATTTTATTTTACTGATAAGCAAAACTTTTGCCTAATTCTTAGTGGTCATATAAGTTCAGTTTGTTTTAAAAAAATCGATTGTTTGTTTAAAAGAAAAATTCAGAAAAGGGTTGGTATTTTTCTTTTCAAGAGCCTTGCGATTTCATAAAAAAAGATATACATTTTTATTTTGCAATGTCTTGGAACGAACATTTGATGCCCATAATTTCTTCCCTTCCTACCTGAAAAGGAAAACAATAATTTACTTTTTTTGTAGACTGGGATGACGCTTGTTTAAGAAAGAACTTTAGAAAACGGTAACACATCGTAAAAATACAATTGGGCCAAATTTAGTCGAGAATAGATGGGCAGTGGCGAGTATCTTCGCCTCGCATCGGGTATTAAGACGTTTAACTACTGCACAATGTGAAAATGTATTATTAGTCTGGGGCTTGTGGAATATGTTTTACCAAATATTTCTGATATTTAAACATACCTAGATAAGTGAAAGCTGGAATAAAATTTAATTTAACGAAAACATTATTCATGATTATTGTTTTTCTTGGAAACATTTTACGAAGGTGAATTACAACATTTTTTGTTTAAACTAACAATTTTTTTAAAAGCAGATTTTTGTTCAAAACTGTTCTTTCAGATAATGTTGGACATTTAGTTGTTTTCGACCTAACTTAGGGTGGTTCTAATCAATGTGATAATGTTTTTAGGCCAATTTGTCCACACAGTGGCGCACCCAAAAAGTATAAGTTGTGCTTTAAGACTTACGTATGCTATAGACGAGATCTTCCCATACAATGTTTAAATGAGACAAATCTTGGGCTCTAGCAGCTTTTAAATTTCCATCCAAAGTTTGCAATTTGACAATGTTTTTATAATAAAAAAAATCAAATATGTCAAGACATTTCGACAATTTTTACCTTCCTAGCTCGCGTAGCAATGGCTAGAGAAGGTATTAAAGGAATTTATATTTATCCGTATTTTCATTAGAACGCTATAAAATATAAGGGTAAAAAAATGTAAATATTTATTATCTCGTTATAGCTAACTGTGCAAAAAATTTATCGGCAAGACGCGGTTCTAAACTACTGAAACATTTGCAAGAGCCATGCTTCTTACTGTACCGCAGTAAAGGTTGGAGTTGTTAAAGAGGCGTAACGCTAGTTTCATTGTTTACCGCACTACAGTAACTGAATTTACTGTAGCGGAGTAAACATCGGAGCTGCGAAACCACGTAACTATATAAGATAGGTTAAACTTTAAGACTAGTTTTACTCTGACTCGCATAACCTAGGGTGTTAAGGTGACATAAAAATCCAAGTTTGACAGTTTAATGGAAGATCAGTTTTTCATAATTACAACTTAGGTTTTTCTCATTCAGCATTCATTGCGTGTCTATCTACAAAAATGTTATTTTTTAGCTATTTAGATGTTCTGATTGAAAATAAGGGTTTCTGTTAGTTTCAAAGGAACCTATTTAGATAAATTTGAATTTGACGCCAAAATTGGCATTTCGCAAAGTGTTTATCTAATTTTGAAATATTTTTGTTGGTTCAAAATGCCGGAAGTGACCGTGAAAGTACTTGGCCATTTGTCCTTACGATTATTGGTTTGTTGTTGAGATTGCGGTTGCGACAACTAAAAATGTTTGCAATAATTGTTCATAGGTAATATAAGCCTGCAGCTACCAATGACTTTCTATTCAAAACAAAACTTCCTACAAACCATTATTAAGAGTTGCTGAGGCAGGCGAAAAACTACTAAACCAATATCACTAAATGTGGTACAGTTTCCGTAATAATAAGGAAACTTTTATGCGCCACAAAATTTTTGAATTTTTGGTACTTTTTACCAATCTTGGGACGAGGAGCGTAAATACCCCCGTCACCCTTCCCACTTGTATACGCCGGTAGTTGCTGATATCGAGTTTAAAACAATAGGGTATTTGACAAATTTTACAAAAGAGTTTAGAATGATACATAGATCCCTAATTTGCTACGCAAAATTATTAAAATAGTATATTTTATCATGACTACATTTAAAATCAAGTGTTCTAATTTCCGATTTGAATTTGCCGCTAAAACGCTCATTTCTAGCATGGCGTTGCAATGACGTCACAGCGAAGTAAGTAGCATTCAAGTGTTTATTTGTTTTTGGTCTGTGTTTTTACTGTTTTTTATGTAAAAAATGTTCTATTAGTGGTGTATAATGCCTCAGTGTTTGAATACTAGCATAAAAACACCTGAAAAACTATTTATTTATGTACTTACAGCAATAAAAGAACGGCAAAAGTGGCTAGAACTTGCTCGAAGAGACCCAAGAACCTTATCTAATATACATCTTCGCTTTACATTTGTGAAGATCACTTTGATGTGAGTCTAAGTAAATTGTTTCTATCAATTTTTCTCACGTTGTCTATAATATATATATAACTATTTCGTAAATGACGATAAATGTTTATTACAAGGGTTCACAACTATACTAGGCAGAAAGGTGTACAGCGTGTCCCATTTTCGATGGGATTAAATGGGAAACTCGGTTATTATTAAAGATATTGATTTTCTGATTGCACCTTACCGTGCTCTTTTTTCAAGACCTTAAAAATGGTGTATTCAGATTTTTGCTATACCCCGTAGTTTCGCTAATACAGAGTGTTTTTGAAAAAATTGCATTTTTAATAATTCCTTGTGTCTTGTTTATTTTGAAAGATATTTTTATTCTGTAAAAACTTTTATGTGGCAACTTTTTTAGAAGAAAATAATGACGTTGTCAATTTTTTAAAATATTGTTTAGTTTTTGAGATATGGTATTTATAATAAAAAAATTTAATACGGACCTGGATTTTTTAAATTATTATTTTGATTGGTTTTATGCTATTAGTATCACAATATAATAAAAAATTATTATTTTTTTGTATTAAGGTAAAAAAAAAATATTTAATATTTAAAAAAATAATTTTAGTCCGAACCTGGAAATTTTACACATAAATATTAATTAAAAATTGCTAGTTGAACGATTTTTAGTTTAAAAGTTTTGAAACTTAGCAAATTAAAATGGTTTTACTTTAATTTAAAGATTTATATGAACCAAAGTCTACGACAAAAACAACAAAAAATACTGAATTACAAAAGTTAATAACTAATTTTATTTAGAGACATAAATGTTTAAACTGATTGCGATTATATGTAAGACATTGTTGGCATTTTTGAGTAATTTTTCTTAGCGCATAAAAATATTTATGCCGTTTGTTATTGGGATTTTGTTGCTTGAATTAAGCAGTCAAACATATCACATTTTTCAAAATCTGGATATGGTCGATTTCTAGCCATTTTAGAATAATTTTGAGTGACTTATTGACAAAAATGACAAGTAAAATGACAATCTCAATTCCACGCTTTTGTTTCTCTACGTTGAAGTAATTTTCATGAGTTGCTGTGCTATCAAATAATTACTATAATATTTTTGTAACTTCTTAACATTTTTAACTTTATTTATTAATCTTTCAATTAACGTTTCAAAATAGATAAACTAAAAATCGTCCAACTAGTGTGTCTTGCAATTTTTAATTTATATTTACGTTGGAAATCTCCAGGTTCGGACTAAAATTTTTTTAGAAATATTAAATATTTTTATTAACCTTAAATTAAAAAAAATATTAAAGTTTTATCATTTTAAGATAATAATAACATGAAATCAATCAAAATGTTAATAAAAAAAATCCAGGTCCGTATTTAATTTTTTTATGATAAATACCATATCTCAAAAACTAAACAATATTTAAAAAGTTGACAACGTCATTATTTTGTTCTAAAAAAGTTGCCATGTAAAGGTTTTTACAGAATAAAAATATTTTGGTAAATAAGCGAAATACAAGGAGTTATTAAAAATGCAATTATTTCAAAAACTCCCTGTATTAGCGAAACCACGGGGTATAGCAAAAATCTGATTACACCATTTTTACCGGCTCAAAAAAAGAGCACAATAAGGTGCAATCAGAAAATCGATATCTTTAATAATAACCGAGTTTCCCATTTAATCCCATCGAAATACACATTTTTAGGTGGTGCTGGGCAGTTATTAGGCAGGACTAGGGAGTACCTCTAAATGCAGGACTAAGCAGTGCACATGCAGGCTAAATGTAGGACTGAGCATTGCATATGCAAGACTAGGCAGTGCATAGGCAGGACTAGGCAGTACCAACGCAGGACTATGCAGTGTAACCTATGAAGTACTTCAAGTATTGCTGGTCGTTGTATACTTTTTACCTACCTGTCCTGCAATTTTTGATTGTTTCTTAATGCTTAAAATAATAATGATTGGGTATTTAATTGAATCTATTGTAAGTGGCATATTAAACAAAAAAGCAAAACATATGACCTAACCTCAACATTTAAATGAGTAAAAGTAGGCGAAGAATATCGTAAAAAAACTTTCAGTTATATACAAAACAACTCATCGAATACTTACATCAACATTTTAACGTTTCTAAATTCCGCAGAACAAAAATCACTGTTGTTGGCAAAGAAGCCTGCCACCATAAAGGAATTCAGCATTGGTAAGTTGGAGCTATCAGCTTTGGAGAATTCGTTTTCCATTGAAAATGTTTTTTATAAGCAAAACACAATTAAAATCTAATTTAGGACGATAATTCGCACTTTAAACCACAGCAAACATTACCATCCTTAAGAAAATAACACAGAAAATAGGTTCGTTCGAGTTCGTTTTGTGACGTCACTCGCAGCTGATTGGTAGACCGCCTGTTTTGAATCACGTGGCTAATTGTTTTAGTTCAATGAATTTATTTAATTAAAAGAACTATGAATTTGAGAAAAAATTAAACAAAAAAGTTTGTTTTTAGCATTCCCAAGACCTAAAGAGATACCTAAAAATAAATATATATTTATTTTTTACTACTGTCAAACACCCTATTCTGTCAAATTGTTCTTCTAGTAAAATATGGGTCACAGAGAAGTAGGTCCTATACTAATCGCAAAAAGCAATTTATCTAAACTATATTCTAATGCCCATTTTTATTCTTTCGGGTGGAATAATAATAATCGGTCGCAGTCTGGGCATTGTAAATGTGTAACCACCCCCGTAGAGAGTGTCATTCTGTGCCATAGGTAAAATCTAAAAAGCGACAGCCAGCTGCTCGGGGATGATTAAAAAAATGAAGATTTTAACCTCTACCTTAGCTACAGTTAATTTAACTCATCTTTAAACGTTGCTTTAAGTAAGCCTGACGGGTTTTTATAAATCAGCGAATAATGGCCAATATAATACAGGGTTCGTCAACGATCGTTTGGCCATTGAAAATATGTCAATTGAAGTAAAATCGCTATTTAAATAAATGGCACTTAAAGAGATAAGTAGTTTAGCGCTGTTGTCAAGTTAGTATTTCAAGAAAATGGTTTTCTTTTCGCGATCTAATGATGTTACTCTTACCGGCTGAGTAGGCCAAAGCCGGTTATTAATAAAATCCAAAAAACACCTTGATTTTAATTGCTGTTGCGCCATCTCTTAGATATCATTTGATCTGTCTGACTAATAATCAATACTGCGAATCCGTAATTCTGCTTTTAGTTCAGGCCCTACATCCGAGATTACAGACATGTGCTGCGTTTAATGATAGAAGCAACACACTTGGCATGGATAGACATAAGAGTCGCCCGAACATTTTACGAAAGGGAACCACCCCCTCCCTGGCAGGGGGTGGTTCCCCCTCCTTAAACGTGTTTTTTATAGTTTTTTGCTGATAACTCGAAAACAGTCAACTTTTTCAAAAATATTCTAGAAATCATTTTTCAAGCGGATACAATTTCCTTTTCAACGATGTACCTTAGTACCCTTTAACGGCAGTGGTGCATATTCCATTAGCGTACGAAAAAAGGGGAAATTTTTTAAAATATTTTTTTATCTATTTTTTGTGGTATTATTATTATTATATGGTATTATTTGCAAACTTTTAACTTGGCAAAAATTTAATTTAAGAAAATTAAAAAAGGTTTTTCCACACCTCTAATTTATTTAAATGCCTATAAAAGGTGCGCCACTGATGTAAGGGGGGCGTGTTATACATCGTTAGAGAGGACTTTTCATCATTGTTGTTTTTTTCCAAGTTAAAAGTTTGCAAATAATTGGGAAAATACTGTAAGAGAGCACTTTTGAGGGGGGTGAGAGGAGAGATCCCCACTTTGAAAAAGGTTAACTAGAAAAAGTCAGTTTCAAGTTATTACTAACCAAAAATAATTTTTTACTCTCTATTTTAATTTACTCAGTTACAAAAATGAATGATCAACATTTTTGTTTGATTTAAGGATTTCTACAAACACATTTATTTTCAGGTTCATGGTTGATAAGGAAATTGTATCCGCTTGAAAAATGATCTTTAGAAGATTTTTAAAAAAGTTGATTGTTTTCGAGTTATTAGCAAAAAACTATCAAAAAACACGTTTATAGGGGGGGGGTGGTTACCTACCTTTCTTAAAATGTTCGGGCGAGTCTTATGCCTATTCATACCCAGTGTGTTGCTTCTATCATTAAACGCAGTATCGGGCCCCGTAGGGCCTGAACTATTTTAGCAACTTGACTTCGTTAACCGCTACGAGCAGATCGAACGGCGCGAAGCACGACTTTAATAAAAGAGCAAGGTTCATTTTGTCTTAAGAAAAAATTATTAATAAATTGAATTTTTCTCGATTTAATGTTTCCTGATTAAAGCTAAAATAACGAAGTAAATAATAATGATTATTTCTTCGTCTTTTAAAAGTGGACATCTTACTGTGCTTGCTCCTGTTTAGTAATAAAAAACTATTAATGAATTTTGAGTCACAGCGGCACACGCTCCTAAATATGCGTCTTTGGTCCCTCACTGACTTCTTGTTTTCCATAAGTTCATCCTTTTTTATACGCTTTTCATAAAGTCTAACCGATCAATGTCGAGCACTGTATATATTCAATTAAAAGCAGATGTGCCCAAGATGGCTAGACTGTCATTTTTAAAACGATTTGCCAAATGCGTATTAAATAATAAAAATTAATTTTTTGATTTCCCTATGAGTACCGATTACACCGAGATAACAAATTTGGAAAAATGATGCAATTCCTTAAATCTACAGGGTGTTTTATTTTCTTAATTGGCCAAAACATATCTATGGTTAATGATTTTTTCTGAAAAAATGAAACTATAAAAAAAATTTTTTACAGCTGTTTAGAAATAAGAACAAGAGCCTTTATAAAAAAATATTAAAAATGACAAATACTCGAATCAGTCCCCTTAGTACAAGACAATAAATTGAAAAAATCGCTATTTTGAAATAGTGACCCCTTCGAATTTTTATATTTTAAAAAAAAATGATTATTGCCTTTAAAAATTTTAGAGTGGGCCGAGAAGTATAAATGCCAAAAAGAAAAATTCTTGTGCGGAGGCCTTGGCCCTACTTATATGTATATGGGCAAGCGAGCAGTCCTATTGAGGCGCCCGGGATGTGAATCAATATACATTTTATTAAACAAAGTTGTTTTCCTTTTTTTTTTTCATTCTGACACCCAAACTTTGCATATGATATCAGCGGCGTCACATTAAAGAACCAAGATGGGCCTTATTAGAATACCTAGTCCTGCACTATTATGACATTCGACGCCACTATACAGGGTTCCGAGCATCCAGTATAAAGGAAAGCGGTTTTTTTAACTCTGCAGTTTTTGGGAGGACGGCTTAACTTTGATGTTTATAAAAATAAAATTTTTGCACAAATCGCTTTTGTATAGTTTTTTTGATTATAACTATTTAGTTGAATTTCATCTCAACTTTAATTTTTAGGGCATACTGAGTCATAAAGTGAAATAGCCAGTGAAAACTTTTCTTTAAAGAAACGTATTACTCAGTATTTTATTTGTTTAGGTAATATTACTTTTGTATTGTTATATATTTTTTTTATTAAAAAAAAATCTTTAAAAATCTTGTAAAAAGCAGCTTTCCATGCCAATCCGGCCACCTTTTGCAATAAAAAATGTTTATTTTAATAATTTTAATTTAATTAATAATTAATTTTTTGGTTCCTCAATAGATACCGATTATAACGATTATCTACTAAATTGACCAAAACACATCTATGATTTATGATTTTTCCTTCAAAAATACAAACTTCCAAAAAAAGTATTTTACTGCTGTTCAGAAATTTAGGTTTTTCCAATTTTGTGTCAAAGTTGCTCCAACATTCTATATAGTACCCTTAAACTTTTAAGATACAAAAGGCTTGGCATGGAAAGCCTCATAAGTTGCTTTTTTAAAGAATTTTTTTATAAAAATAAAATATGAATAACAATACAAAAGTAATTAATAATACTTAAACAAATAAAATACTGAGTGATACGTTTCTTTAAAGGAAACTTTTCACTGGCTAATTCATTTTATGACTCAGTATACCCTAAAAATTAAAAGTTCAGATGAAATTCAACTAAATAGTTATACTCAAAAAAACTATACAAAAGCGATTTGAGCAAAAATTTTTGTAAACATCAAAGTTATCCCACAACGCAGAGTTAAAAAAACCGCTTTCCTTTATACTGGACACTCGAAAGTGAGGGTCGAAATTGAATTCGGTACACCCTGTATAGTGGCGTCGAGTGATATAACAGTGCAGGACTAGGTATTCTAATTAGAAAAATGTGCCACAATGTTCGTGGCCGATAAGGTTGTAAACAGTGGAAGCCCAAGGCCCGTCTTGGCCCTTTAATGTGACCTCGCTGATGTCATATGCAAAGATGAATGAAAAAAAAAAGATTTTTTCCCTAAAGCAAAACAACTTTCTTTAATAAAATGTATATTGATTCACACCCCGGGAACCTCAATAGAACTGCTCGCTTGCCCATATACAAGAATTTTTCTTTTGAGCATTTATAATTATCGGCCCACTCTAAAATTTTTAAAGGCGATAGACAAAATAATGGAGCATCTTTTTTCAAAAAATTATAAAAAATCGAAGAAGTCGATTTTTTATTTTATTCTTGTACTAAGGTCACTGATGTGATTATTTTTTTTTTCAATATTTACAAGCCTCTTGTTCTTATTTCTAAATAGTAGTAAAAATTTTTTTGCAAAGTTCGTATTTATTCAGAAAAAATCATAAACCATAAATATGTTTAGCCAATTAAGAAGTTAAAACACCCTTTACATTGAAGGAATCGCAATAGTTTTTAAAATTTTTTGTCTCTGTGTTTGTGTGTGTTCTCATAGGGAATTCAAAAAATTAATTTTTGATTAAAATCGAAATTTTTAAGTGCAAAAGGTGGCCGGTTCCGGCCGTTTTGATATGGAAAGCCCATAGACGAATATTGCACAATTATTGCCTGGCTTCATTGCCATAAGTCCCTGTTATTGATAGAGATCTGCTTTATTGATATCTATAATTTAAGACAGATCAGATAACTGCAAATTATGATTTTATTTGAAAAAGTTATATCACGTGCGTAACAAAAAACCCCCCAGAAATCAAACAAATATTTGTACGATTGCTTCTTTAAAATTATGGGGTTATTAATAAATTACGTGAAGCTGGAAGATAGGGAGTATAGCCTTGCATTAAACTTAATAATTTTGTAATGTAAATTTTCTTAAAAATGCGTAACAAAAATCCTGATTTTTGCTTTGTGTAATTTACGACTCCTCTCTACAAGAACAAAACAAAAGTTATTTATTAGATATACGACAATATTTTAAAGTAAGTACTGAAACTTTTTAAAACGTCTAATACCTTCTTTAGAACATTTCTTCAAAAATCAATTTTTGTGACGGGTGTTATAGTCTGAGCAGCGGCGTAGCGTGGGGGGGGGCGCGGTGGGTTCGTCGCCCCCCCCCCGCCCCGAGGGTAGTGGCACCCCATAGGTGGCGAAGCGCCCTCAGCTTTATTAAGTCGGGGGTGAGTGGGTGCCAAAGGAAACTAACGACATGAAGACCTTTTTTTTTTTTTGGTCGTAAGATTCGTGAGAGGCGCCCTTGTGACTTATCGGCCGCTTCCTCACACATGATGACCTTTTTTTTTTTTTTGTTTGGTCGCAAGATTTGTGAGGTGAGAGGCGCCCTTTTGACCTTTTTGTTTTTTTTGTCACAAGATTTTTCATCAGTTTTCAGAGGCGCCCTTTTTAGCTGTCGCCCTCCCTCCCCCCCCCCCCCCGCCCTTTCGGGCACGCTACGCCGCTGAGTCTGAGCTGCATTTAGAATTACAATCCTTTTGATAACTAGCAACCTTCGCGGCGGGCGGTACTTGATTTAAGACTTGTTTTGACAATAAAATTTTTATCAAAATAATAAAGGTTTCTACTAGCTAATCATTTGTCCACCGCCTCGCTTAATACACACACACCTAATTACTTAATACAATATTTTATTAAGTAATGCATTTTATGCACTGGTGCATTCGGCGGCGAATTTCAAACGTTTTCCATTTTAAGTGATACAATTTTCTTCTCTCTAATATGCGACATACATGCTAATTTTAATAGCGCCTAATTTACATTAATTTAAACTGGCCTTTTGCCAGGCCCAGAGCTTTTTAATGTTTCCGATAAAAATATGACAAAAATTTTTTATTTAAATTATCTTAACACGCCACCATCCATGACAATTATATCTAAATAGATATGTTATCTACGAAATTGTCTTTATCTTATCATGGGCGCCCCCGGGGGGGCGGGGTCCGGCCCCCTCAAGCCTAAGTATTTTTTTGATATTTTCCACATATTGCATGAATACAGAAATTAAATAGCATAAAATAATTCGTTATTATAATTCGCCCCCCCTCCAAGACAAATTCCTGGGTGCGCAATTGATCTTATTTTATCTTTCTATTTTTCAAGAAATCCCGTAAAATTTTACGGAATAAATGAAAAGTTTGATGCGGCCTCTCTACACTTTAATCATGATCTATAAAATGAATTCGATTCTAATTAAGATGTTTTTATTTCATTAAAATCGGTTAAGTAGTAATGAATTTATAAGGAAATGAATGCAGACATGATTGACAAGGCAATAGTGTTAAATGCAAAAGAATGGTTGAAACAAAAATATTTCTTTTTAAAAACACTAAACCGATGTTACTGAGTCGTACCTTATTGTACGTGGCAAGAACGCAGCTTTTAAGAATAAACGAGCATCTTTGAAAGGTACTTTGTAATTTCGTCCGCCATCTTGGATTTTGTAATGGCAGATAACAAAATATATTCAGTCAAAACTCTGATTAATTCTCTGCCAAGTGCAGCTTGTGCCAGGAAAATCCATTGTATATTTTAAAAGTTGAATGTAGTGGGTAATGAAAAAAAAATTTCTGGTTTTTTTTTGCCCACCCGTTATATAGCGAAGCAACAATATCAATCAAAATACACGAAGGAACCAAGCCAATCCGCATAAGAAGAGGTGTTAGACAGGGTGACCCAAAATCCCCTAAACTATTTTACCAGGCCCTAGAAGATTCGTTTTGGTAGAATTATTACACAATATGGTGAACACTACAGTAAACAAACTGGTTAAGTTTTTTAGTTTGGTTATGGCTATAATATGTACTATGTTATTTAAAAGTGAGAAAATTTACTAGCAGAGGACCAATATTCAACTGCGACGCAAATTTTTATGTGAAACATGCATCATATTTATTGCAAAAAACCGACGCGTCTGTAAAATTGAATAATTTTCTGGTATCTGATGGAATTTTTTTGTTGTGGTTTTTGAGGTTATGTTTTCCTAATCTGCCGTTAACTTCAACAAATGGTGTTTAATATGTGCATTTGGTAACATTCGATTAATTTGTTTATAAAATAGTAGATCTCCTTAATATGGGCTTAAAAAACAAAAATAAAAATAATACATTTTCTACTTACAAAAAAAACATGGCGTCCCAAACAATATTCCCTAATAGTCGAAAGGGTAACTTGAAAGTGAGCCTAAGTTGCGGCAACGTAATACGAACCACTTTTATAGCAGTTTTCCCTTTTAGTTTTAGATAGCGCACTCGAATTTCTACTCTTCCGTCGCGGCAACGTATTAGTTCCTAGCTTCCGCCACTATAAAAACACCTTTATAGTAGTAGGAACCACGCGATAAGCAATATCACTACCCTTAAGTTATTGGGGTGAGGCAAATTGTCATTTTTGTCAACAACAATGCCTAATCCTGGTTTTTGATGCGGTGTTTTGTACTGTAGCATCGTGGTTTTGTGAATTTGTAAGTTTTTGTTGATGTGAATGATTAAAATGCGTCTTGTAGTCGTAAAATATGAATCTGTATTATTGTCTTTTATTACAGGTTTGTTTACACATTTTAGTATACATTTTGTACTTTCGGGGGCGCCACTTCCCGGAGAGAATACTTTACAAAAACCATTGCAAGTATTGTATTACGAAAACTTATACAAGTATTGTATTAGAAACCAAAATAAATATTGTGATTTATTTTACTAGAAGCAGATCGAGCATGGTCCATATTCTAGAAAGTGTTATCAAGGTTGTTGTTTTTGATTTTTGTTTTTCTTTAATAATTTCAACATTTTCACCCCTGGTTTGGAATTGTTATTTACGGTTTTGAGTAAAACCTTGCATTATTGCACTTTGCTAAGTGGTATTTTGTTATTGTTTGCCCTATTTAATATACTATATGTTATTAAGAAATATTTTTTAAATGTTGGATGGTGTCCATATGAAGTTGTATTTCAATTAGCATAAAAAAAAGAAAATACGGAACTGGTATATGGTACTGATGATACTTTATTGCGAAAATGGTCTACCTGAAAATAAAAGCTGTGGGGACAAAAAGACCGTGTTGAACACTTTTTTTTGTTTTCTTTTTTTTTATTCTGATTTTAATAATTCTTACTATAACTAAAAAAGTAGAGGTTGAAGATTTCTAGATTGGTTGGAAATCCATAAAAAACTACTTCTTATTTATAAAAGGAGCCACAAAAGTAGAGTTAAGAATGAGCGCGACTAAGATGCGACTGCAAAAAGTCTACATATCTAATGTAGAAACAGGAGGTAGTATCTACTTTAAAAAATCGACACTAAAAAAAGTCAAAGTATTTACAACTTTCAAATTGTTGCAAAAAGTTATTTTCTCTACATTATTACATCAGATATTACTGTGATGACACCAACTTTTGTGGTAATAATTAAAGTTCTAATGTAATTGTACAATACACTTGTTTGCGACTTCAATGAAGCTTAACTTTCTAGTCGTAATTAAGTAACATAGAAAAAGTCACGGCGACTACGAAATAACGACTAACAAGAACGTAAAACTTTGGCAACGTCCTATCCTGGTAGGGAAGACAATCAGAATAGACTATCCAGTAACAATCCTAAGAAGTAGTTTAGAAGGTCGTTTTTACGAAAGCTCTACTTTTTCGTGATACTAGATAGTAGACAGAACTAAAAAGTGCCGAATTTCTCTTGGGATCACCACATTTCTACCATAAGATAGTTGCAAAGTCTTTGGACCGTGTAGCCGCTACTATAAATGTTTGTTGGGCATAACTGGTCACTTCAAAATTTATTAAAGTAGGTCAGATACGTATATGCAGTAGGTACACACAGAGATGGATTAGCTTCAGTCGTAATTTTATTGCAGTTCATGGAATTTTTCCATATCCCACTTCTGAAGCATTGCTCTAGCTCAAACCGTTCGGAAAAAATAAATGTAACATTCTAACCGTACTTTGGATCTGTTAATAGGTCAGGCAGTGTTTTTAATCGATTAAAACGTGTGTCATAAAATCTTCATTTTTAATGTTTAAATATGGCATTTGCTGGAATAAAGAATTTTGATTAGATTTTTTTTTATTTTGAAAAAGCCCACGAAGGCGAACTTTTGACGCTATGGCCCCAGTCTACCGGGAAAATGGTGGTTGCATGTGGTGCCTGAGAGATCTTGGCCCGATTTCGGATCTGGCTACGCGGGGTAATTTCGTAAGGGTTTTATTAGTTATATATATATATATATTTATCGGTTTCACAACGTTCTACGTCTTCCGATACCCAATCTCCACTCGTTTCTGTTTGCCCATAATTCATCATCTAGGCCTCTTATTCTTATTTCACTGTCTATTCCTTCTCTCCAGCTTCTCCTTGGCCGTCCTCGTTTTCTTCGGCCAGTTGGTTTCCATTGTAGTATTTGTTTAGGTAGTCTTTCATCATTCATTCTTTGTACATGTCCGTACCTCACTTCAGTTGTTTTGTTCTTATATCATCCACTAAAGTACGTTCACCCACTGTCATAATTTCTCTTATTCTTTGATTTGTAACTGTTTTTCTTTTTGATTTCCCTGCTGCTTTTCTCCAATAGTCCACCTCCGTAGCGGAAAGCATTTTTTCTGTTCTATCCTTGATTGGCCATACTTCTGAGCCGTATGTAATAATACTTTTTACAATGGTGTTATATATAAGCTTTTTGTTATGTTTTGATATACTTTGGTCCCAAATTATTCCATTTAATAAAGTTATTGCTTTTCTTCCTTGTACGTTTCGATCTTTTATAGCTTTGTCTAGTGTTCCGTCAGCTGTAATTTTTAGACCTAAGTATTTATACTCATCACAGGACTGAATTCGCTGCCCGGTATTTAAGATTAGATCCTGTTTCATTCCACCGATACACATATACTCTGTCTTATTGAGATTAACCTCTAGTCCCCACTTATTGTACTCTTCTATTAGTTTTCGTGTCATATATTCGAGGTCGTCATAATTCTGAGCCACTACTATCTGATCATCGGCGAAACATAGAGTATGCAAGGTTGTTTCGTCCAACGGATTTCCCATGTTTTGGCATTTTCTCTTCCATACTTTAAGGACTTGTTCCAAGTATATCTTGAAGAGCGTAGGCGAGATACAGCTTCCTTGTTTTTTATGTCTAATCCTCTGCTTATCTTAATGCATTTGCATATGTGACAAGCAGCATAGCACACTGTACAAGAAAATACTCCCCCTGTACCAATCTGCCATATTGCAGATGCTATCTTGAGAAGATAGTTACTGCCGTGAGGGCAAAGCGGTAAAGGAGGAGTACTTTTTAGTAAGCTATTTATCATTTATACACGCTTGAATAGTTTTCAAATGTCACTGGACGAGACGTTAGGTTTAAAAAGCGTCACTGAGTGGTGACTACTATATTGTTTATCGTTTATCTACGTAATGCAGGGTACCATGATTTTTGAACATTATGTTTCCACAAATTTTCTTATTAAACGCGATTTAAGCAATTGAAATATCTCAAAGTTTTATCTAAATTAGTTTAATTTAAATAAGCGCAACGAGATGACAAAATACTTATAAAAAGTGTCATGCGATATTATGTCAATTTAAGAATAGAATTATTTATTTTTCTAGGAATATTTTTATATAGTCAAAAATTAGAGAATGTTGGCCTTTCAATTTACGATTTAAATAAAACATGGTTGAAATGGACAAAATGGCTTGTCATTCTGTACAAATTTTAAACTTTGAAAATGTTTACAGGATAATACGCCATTCCAAATGACATGATAAATCAAATTTTTGCCAATTTCTCTTTTCACGGTTATAATATTTTCAAGGATGCAACGATGTTTAAAAGACAAATTTTCTTATCAAACGCGATTTAAGCAATTGAAATATCTCAATTTATCTAAATTAGTTTAATTTAAATAAGCACAAGGGGATGACAAATAACTTACAAAAAGTGTCATGCGATATTATGTCAATTTAAGAATAGAAATATTTATTTTTCTAGGAATATTTTTATATAGTCAAAAATTAGAGAAAGTTGGCCTTTCAATTTATGATTTAAATAAAACATAGTTAAAATGGAAAAATGGCTTGTCATTCTGTGCAAATTTTAAACTTTGAAAATGTTTACAGGATAATACGCCATTCCAAATGACATGATAAATCAAATTTTTGCCAATTTCTCTTTTCACGGTTATAATATTTTCAAGGATGCAACGATGTTTAAAAGGCAATGTAAACTTGTATTTAGCTCAGCTTCACCATACCGACCGCGACTGGTAAAATCATCCTAAAATATTTGTAAAGTTATTAAGCACAGTAGCTTGTGTCTGGGTTTGGGCGTTTCCAAGAGTAGAATGAGCAGCATAATAATTTTTAATAATTTTATTTATGTGTAAAAAAAAGGCAAAAATGTAGGATTTTCAAACAATCGTACCTCTTTACCAAATTTTGTACACATATACAGTGCCCTGATACATGATAGACATTCCCAAGTAAAACAGGAAGATTCATGCTCAAATTCAAGAGAAATTCAAGCAGGCGTGTGCCATGGTAGTTTACTCGACCCTTATTTATACTTATACACTTGCGATATCCAGTGGCGGTTTCTCCATAAGTGCACATGTGCATGTGCACTCCCAAATTTTACTTAAAAAAATACTAAAATTTAATTAATAATTACCCCAAAAGGAATTCACTAAAGACTGGAATATTACCTAATATTGTATTCGTGTTCAAACCACCTGTGGTGCATGCTGGCGGATGCGCTATATAGTTAGTTCGAATCTAATTATTCACTTTTATTTGCTCCGTAGATGTTGTGTCGCATTCTAATTACGAAATATAGAAAGAGAGGACGACATGTCCCAATAGAATTTTACAGTACATAGAATCTGAACCTTCCTGCGGCAGTGCCTAGGACAAAATCTGTGCAAAAACTAGCCTTGATGCCGCCCGCACCCCCGTGACGCCCCTCGCACCCATGGTTCGCGTTGCATGTTAGAGGAGCTCAAGGGCACTTTTAATTAGTGCACTTAGACAATTTGGCATAGTGATGTGCAACGATTACTTTTCCAAGTATGGAGTACATACTGATACTTCCTATTCGAGTATTAGATTTTATTATTATTTATATTATATTATCGGTAAATCCAATATATAAATATCGGCCCAACTGATTACAAGTACTCCAAACTCGTTACTCATACGGCCGATGCCGATACAATTGATTCGAAAGTAACACTTCGGCTTCGGTCCCATTCGGGATTCAAGTAACGAGTATTTGGCGGCGAGTACATAGTATTTGCACACCACTTATTTGGCATTATCGGTCGGGCGCTGGCGGTTCGTTTTGATTCCAACGATTTGCTATTTACGACAATGGCGGAAGTTTCTAATTCTGATAGCATTAGCGTGCACTATTTAAAAATAATTAAATTTTCATCTTTGCCATTAGAAGAGAAAATATGTAAACTAGGTATGATACATTTATTATTTATTTATAATTTCAATAATAATAGGTAGGTAACTAATATCTAACTAAATATCTAATTTTTTAATTATTTGCAAAAAAAATTCCGCCTGCGCCGCAATTTTTAATTTTTTTTTTGCTGGCGATATCCCAGAATCAAAAAATTGTCACTCAGCAACACTTGCCGATAATAACGGTTTATTATCGGTAGAAAAATCCAAATCAGGCAAAATATCTTGATGTGACAGTTGATGCATAATTCGCTGGAAAGCACATGTTAAGAAAAGAAGGGTTTTGGAAAATGGCCAATTGGAAGGAAGTCCAATTTAACAATTCATAACTAGATTTATAGACAAATACTGAAACCAGTATGAACAAATGGAATTGAACTATAAGGTTGTACTTAAGAGAGAGTAACATACTAGTTTTACAGAGATTTCAAAATAAAGTATTGTATTCAGAAACACTATGAATGCACCTTGGTACGTTCGAAATAGTAACCTTTATCAAATCCTAAAAACCTAAACTGTAGCAGACTCTTAAAAAGTACGCAAAAATCAATGAAGATCTCTCCATCGACATGTGAATGTGGAAGCGATTGAACATATAGACAATACTATACTAGTTCCAACTTCCAACTTTTCTAGTAAATTAAGTTAAAACAAAATTTCTAATTAGTTTTATTGACTAAATCGTAATACATTAAACACAGTGTGTCTGACAAATAAAATAATAAAAAATAATAAATAATGAAATTTTTGGGAATAAAATTATGTTATAAAAAAAAAGTAAAACAAACAAGTTTTTTTTTGAAATCCATATTTTTTGCGGAGTACGCGTAAGGTAATTCAAGTAGCATCTAGTGTTGAAAGTGCTTTAAATATTTAACTCAGTTGTTTTAAAATTTCCTTTCATAATTTTTAATATATTTGCAAGTAAATTTTTTAACACAGAATATGGCTCAGCAGAAAAAAAATTAATAAGAAAAATGTTTACTTAATTTTGTATTTTTCTTCCTTTTTCCTTCGTCCCTTCTTTGTGAAAATCAGGACTTAAACATTTTTTTTTTCAATCCACATCCTTTGCAGAGTACGTGTAAGGTGGTTCAAGTAGCATCTAGTATTAAAAGTGCTTTAAATATTTAACTCAGTTGTTTTATAATTTCCTTGCATCATTTTTAATATATTTGCAAGTAAATGTTTTAACACAGTCTAAAGTACAAATCCACCCTCCCACAGAATACATCACGAAAAAAACGTTTCTGGAAGTTATTTTCTTGGGCAAGATATAATCGGTCTCAAAATTTGTTTAAAATCTTTCAGAAACATACAGAAACGTAAAATTTAATTTTTTGTGGCAACTTTAAGTACAATTATATCTAAAACTATTTAACAGATATTTAAGGATGATCTGCAAGGGTGGCTGTTTAAATGATAACGTATCATACGTCGACCCGCAAAGCCACACTGTCCTTATGGACGTGCAAAAGAATTTGCGGAAAAACCTGGGGCACTAGCCCCAAACAAATGTATTGAGCTAACAGTCATCAGACCAATGATTGCGTATGGCGCAATAGTCTGGTTCGAGAAGGGACATCAAAGAACCTCAAGGGGCAAACTAACCAGCTTACAACGACAAGCCAGTCGTGCCATATGTGGCGCAATGAGCTCTAGCCCATCGAGTGCGCATGAATGCTTACTAAACTTACCTCCGCTTCACATTTTCTTAGAGGCGGAGGCACGAAGAGCAACATACAGAATAAGAGCCAACCACCAGGATGGCAGGGTAAACAAAGTGATATCAACAGCCCTAATAAGGGAACAAGAGTTGGATGCAACTCTAGGAATGATATCCGACGTCATGCCCAACACGGTGTACAGCAGAAAGCTATACAACATTATCCTCCCGGAGAGGGAGGACTGGTTAAAGAATAGGACCAATTTTTCAAATAACGATAGCTTCTGGTATACCGACGGATCCAAAATGCCTTCGGGCGTTGGATCTGGAGTTGTTAGTATTCAAGAAAAAGTCGAGACTAAACATAGTCTCGGCCAATTGGCTAATATATTTCAGGCCGAACTCGTAGCCATTAAACTGTGTGCCCGGTGGATTACTGACCACGAATGGACCAACAGGACAATAAAAATCTTCTCCGACAGTCAAGCAGCCTTAAGAGCGCTTGATTCCTATACGGTATTATCGAGAACCGTGAGGAGCTGTAAAGAATCGCTGAATGCGCTTGATAGCACTAACAATATATCATTAGTATGGATACCAGGGCATTCTGGGCACGAGGGAAACGAGGTCGCAGATCTAGCAGCGAGGGAAGCGGTATCTGCCGAATTTTTCGGCCCCGAGCCAGCACTGGGGATATCATACAATGCTGCTAAATCAACCATATTAAGATGGATGGAGAATAGCTTCCAACAATACTGGATAAATATGCCAGAACTGGCTCACTCTAAAGGGTTCATTAAAGGACCTTGTAGAAACACGGCCAGGAACATTATTGGACTTACCAGACAGGAGATACGTATAGTGACTGGTCTTTATACGGGTCACTGTCGTCTGAGAGTACCCATGCACAGAATGGGACTAACAGAAGAGACCGAATGTAGACTCTGTATGGACGATGACGAAACAGTCAGACATGTACTGTGCGAATGTCCGGCTATTGCACGTTTACGTCAGAATACTTTCGGTAAACCTCAGATCGACTCAGAAGATCTGAACAGTGTCTCACCCAAACTGATTGCCGGCCTTTTTGGAGGATTAGGCATACAGTGGTGAGAAACCACTCAAAAGTGAGCCACAATAGACCCACTGGTGGTCGCAGTGGAAGGGCTGCAAGGCCCACTCACATATGAATCATCATCAATCATCATCATCATACGTCGACGGACGAAAACACGCGGACATCCGTCCAGCCATTGGCGGGTGCATATCCTGCAGTAGACTGAGGGTCGTATAGGTAGGTTTTTAAAAGCTGGCGAATAATCCGTTGCGGTTTCAGTGCAGAGATGCATATCTTGCCGCCAAAGCGAAATGGACGTAATTGCACAACAATTGAGTTATGGGCATATTTGGAATTCTAATTTATCAAACTATCTCCTTTAAACTTAAAAACAGCCCACAAAGGTAATTTTGACTGTCAAAACATATTGCATTTTACCATAAATGCAGAATCCCTGCCTAATTTACTTAGCGATACCATGTTTGCGGCGTCGCGGCGCTCAAACACGCAGCTCCTGTCACACTATTCGTTTCTTTTTTCTTCCTTTTAGTCCTTTACAGCAAATCACCATAACCACGCGATGGTCTGTACTTCTCCACAACATGTTGCTGACTGATGAGCCATCCGACTTTCGTTTTTTTTTACGGGTATGCGCACTCGCAAGGAGATCCCTATCACGCTCGAGAAGCGTCAAGTGCGCGTAAATGTTGGTGTGTGTTGGTTTTGAAACGGTTCAGGTTGTAACCTGCAGGGAAAACTGTCGCAGGGAGTTTATTCCACAGCGATGCTGTTCTCCAGAGATATGGATTCTGATATAATGAGGTTCTTGGTGCCTCTATTTTGACAATAAATTGATGGTTACCGTCTGTTTGACGTGTTCGCCTCGTAGGTGCTACTCCCGGGGGTATCATACGTGCCAACTCTTCAGAGCATTTTCCGTGATAATGCCTGTAGAAGAGAGATAGATCGCCCACAGTTCTTCGATGTTCGAGACTATCCAAGCTATGGGTAAGTGCGGGGTCATTGATCAGCTTGATAGCTCGTTTTTGCATGGTGTTTAAAAGCATTAAGTTGTGTTAGGGTGCCGCACTCCATATATGTGAGCAGTACTCCATAGTTGGTCGAATTTGGGCTTTGTAGAGTGTTAGCAGTTGGCTTGGTGTATACAGATGTCTTGTACGAAATAACACCCCAAGCTTTTGGGACGCCCTTTTAGCTATATCTGCCATGTGACTGTGCCAAGACATGTTGGTCTCTGCAGTGACTCCTAAGATGTCCAACTGGCTCTGCAATGTGACATCACTTCCAGATAGCATGATGTTTGGCTCACCGGTTCTGGTCTTTTTTGAAAACAGGGCTGCTTGGGTTTTCTGCGCGTTGAACTGTACAAGGTTTTTGTTGCCCCAGTCCTCTCTTATCTCCAGGTCGTTATTTATCTGCGATATTTGAGTTAGTCTAAGGTAATGGAATTCACATGCGGAGAGACATGTGGGTGGTATGATTGAGGAGACTACATTGCCATCATCTGCAAAGCAATAAAGTGGATTTACTGTTTTATCTATGAGGTCATTTATGTAAATCAGAAAAATTGTTGACGAAAGGATTGCTCCCTGTGGCACACCAGCATTTATTTGGTAAGAGTTGGAGTTCCAGCAGTGCAACATAAATGGATCTATCCTTAAGGTAATTTCAAAACAAGTGCAAGGTTTCGGCGACAATCCCATTGCTTTGAGCCTGTTGAGCAGATTTTCATGCCAGACTTTATCGAATGCTTTAGATATATCTAAGGCAATTGTTCTTGTTTCACGCCGCAACTCAATCGCTTTTTGCCATAAATGAGTGACGTATGTAAGTAAATCGCCAGTTGACCTATATTTACGAAATCCGTATTGCTTGTCGTTGATACTTTTGTACTTTTCCAAGTACTTGGTTAGGTGATTGTTCACAACTCTTTCCATTGCTTTTGATATCACCGGAAGTAGAGCAATTGGTCTACAGTTTAACGGGTCTGTCCTCTTTTCTTTCTTTGGAATGGGTTGTACTGCGGCAGACTTCCATGATGATGGATATACTCCTTGCAATAAGATAAATTGAATAATTTTGCGAAAGTTGGGGTGAGTTCGTTAGCACAATTTTTGAGTACTATCGCGGGAATGCCATCTGGACCCATTGCTTTGTTTGTATCCAACTTTTTAAGGGATTTTCGTATTTCTCTGTGACAAAAGGGTACCTCTGGCATACTGTGGAAAACCCTTTCAATGAACGGTGGAGTTTTTCCATTTGGCACTGTTAGGTTTGAGTTGGAGGAAAAGATTTTGCCCAGCATATTCGCTTTTTCTTCTGGTGTTGTGGCTAAGTGAGTATTTTTATCTGTTGGTGGTATGGATGACTTGGTGAAGTTTGATCCAACAGCTTTTGCAAGAGACCGAAAGGACCTAGAACTACTTGGACAATTCAGCAACCTGTTTTTTATTTACTACTTTGGCGGCGTCAATAGCAATTTTGCATGTAAAACGAGCTAAAAATAATTACACGCGTCTGAAGGCATTTCAAAACTATTCATTAAGATGCACTAATTTGATAACCCAAAATGTGTCTTTATATCCAAAAACAGTTTTGTTTGATTTTCTATAAACTGAATAGAATACACAGATCAATAATTTTTTCGTCTGGGTAGAAATTTCTGAAAACCTGTGAAAAACCATATTTGATTAGTTTTAAAAAGGATATCTTTTGTATGTTATAAAAGCCATAGTGCGAGAAAATAAACATCTACTTTTAGGGAAGCTTTTTATAACGATAAATTAAAACATAACGAAAATGAAGACTTTTCTTAATTTTACCGTCTACTTTAAAATATTGCCGGCTTCTAATAAAGCTCCCAACACACTCGGTGCTATAAAATAACTTTCTGGCACAATAAAATTTCATAAATAATTTCATTTGGCGAGATAATTGCTTTTGGCCTTGCTAAAATGGGGGAGAATTTATATGTTCTTATCCCTCCTTTCTTATTAAACAAAGAAGACAAAAAAATATTAATGATTAATCTCTAGGTAATTACCTATTAATTTATTTAAAATTGATTATACACAGAAACAAGAGATTTGTGCATTTACATGGAAGTTCATAGTTTTTTTGTCGCAATGGGAAGTCCTGTAAATTCACAAAATCCTAGTAATTTTACAAGTCTTTTACGAAATCACGTAATGTAACACAAAAAATGTAAATCATAACAAAAACATTTCATGTAAAAAAAAGCCAAGTACGCGAAAATGGCATTCTGTAAAAAGAATTGAGATAAAAGTAAAGCCAGTTCTCCAATACAAATTTCAAAATGATTTCTTTACTAGTTTGGAAATATTTTTTTAAACTTTGCTATTACAGCCAAACTTCTTTATGTTCAATTTAGCACTGTGCCTAGGAGTCATTTACAGCCGTAATAGCCAAGTTTAGAAAAATATTTCCAAACTAGTAAGAACCTTTCATTTTGAAATTTGTATTGGAGAACTTGGCTTTACTTTTATCTCAATTCTTTTTACGGAATGCCATTTTCGCGTACTTGGCTTTCTTTTACATGAAATGTTTTTGTTATGATTTCACTTCTTTTTTAAAGGAATTAATACTTAATTTTTAAAGTAGTAAAATATGCGGAATATTGTTCAAAACTTTTGCAATGCCTTACTTAAATTTTTGAGGTTTTTTAGTTTTTTTCCATGGTTTTATCGTAGTTCCTATCAGCCTTCCAAAGCTCAGCTCTCTAGCGTTTCTGAAAGTGCACACACAATGTTACTTTTACATACTTTACATGTATAGCGGAGGGAAATAAATTAACATTGTCGTGTTTTTAAATGTTGTCCTATGGGCAATGTAACTTTTACATAGCTTTACATTTATAGGGGAGGAGAGTAAATGAAAATATTGGACTTTTTAATTTTTTTCCCATGGTTTTATCATAATTTCTATCAGCATTCCAATGCTCAGCTCTCTAGCGTTTCTGGAAGTGGGCAATGTTAGTTTTATAAAAATTTACATTTATAGGAGAGGGAAGTAAATTAAAATGTTGGTGTTTTTAAATTTTTTCATATAGTTTTATCATATTGTCTTTCAGTCTTAAAAAGTTCAGCTCTATAGCGTTTCTGGAAGTGGGCAGTGTTACTTTTACATAACTTTACATTTATAGGGGAGGGAAGTAAATTAGAATTTTGGGGTGTTTTAATTTTTTTTCTATAACTTTATCATAGTTACTATCAGTCTTCCAAAGCTCAGCTCTCTAGCATGTCTGGAAGTGGGCAATGTTACTTTTACCTAACTTTACATTTATAGGGGAGGGAAGTGAATTAGAATTTTGGGGTGTTTTAATTTTTTCCTATAGTTTTATCATAGTTCCTACCAGTCTGCTAAAGCTAAACTCTCTAGCATTTCTGGAAGTGGGCAATGCTACTTTTATATAACTTTAAATGTATAGGGGAGGGGAGTAAATTAAAATATTGGGGTTTTTTTATTTTTTCCAGGGGTTTGGTCATAATTTCATTCATTATCATACTGCCAAATTTCATCTTTGTAGCATGTCTGGAAGTACAGTAGAATATTGATGATCTATACATGAGTGAGTGAGTCAGTGAGTGGCAATTTCGACGTTTTTTGATATTTCGTCAGGTTAAGGGTAATCCACATACAGTTGCCAACTTTAATAAATTTATCCTTCAAGCGGCACCAAAATTGGTTTAATTTTCATCATTACCAGATTCAAATAGGTTGTTCATGTTTCTCACACGTACATCTACTGAGGCGGTCTTAAAAATTATAAATTCTTTAAAAACTAAGAAAAGTTGTGGACAAGATAAAATATCAAGTAGTCTGATTAAAAATGTGCAAAGGAATTGGCAACACCCTTGTCTTACATTATTAACAATTCATTTAAATTTGCTATCTTTCCAGAATACTTTAAACTGGCCTTAGTAAAACCTCTTTTTAAAAGGGAGACCCGGCTCTCATGGAAAGACTGTTGAGCTTTTTTAATTTGCAAGATCTTCTTAGCCCGTCACAACAGGGCTACCTAAAGGGAAGATCTGTGGACACTGCCATCTATGACTTCATCAGCAAGATTATGGATGGATTTGAAGACATAGACCTTTCTATGGGCACTTTTCCAGATCTGTCAAAAGCTTTTGTTAGTCTGGATCACGGTATTTTTCTGGAGAAATTGGAGAAATATGGAGTTAGGCAGTGGCGTATATAGAAAAAAGTTTCGGGGTGGGCCCGAGGTAGTTTTGGGGGGGGCCCGAGACCCCATGAGGGCGTATGTTATGCTATTTTATGTTTTTATTCATGAAATATGTCGAAAATATCTAAAAAAATCTTAGCTTCGGGGGGGCCCGGGCCCCCCAGGCCCCCCCATATATACGCCAGTGGAGTTAGGTGAAATGTTCTGCAATGGGTGCGCTCATATCTTTCAAATAGGAAACAACGAGTCATAGTGGAGTCAGGGGGAATACACCTTGAAGGATAGTCCTCTACTCTTTATTTTTTATATAAACGATCCTGCATCTGCAGTAATTGGTCAAAAATGTCAAAGAAAACTCAAATTAGACGTTGACACTTTTTGTCCAATCTGAGTTTTCATATCTTTGACAGTGGGAAAGAAGAATTATAGAAATCAGTTAAATGGCTTGGTCGAGTTAATACCCTGAGAATTTATCGTTCTTGTATTGAGACACCTAGCACATGCATACGTGAAAGTTTTCCGAAAAGTATGTTTCTTGGTAGCTTAATGAGAGAGCGTTTGCGTACAGAGCAAGAGATCCAGGGTTCGAGTCCCGACCGAAGAGAAAACTATTTTATAATTCTTCTTTCTTTAGTTTCATTTGTTGTGAATTGACCTTTTGTTGTTGCGGTTTTTTACACGATTTTTGCATACCTTGTACCCTGCAGGCTGTTTTTTGCGGTAGACCATTATCAAAAAATAATTTATCAACATAAATTTCAACACTTCTTAAGCTTCCAAACAACTCCCAAATTAAGAAAACATAAAAGTTTGGACCAAACATTATCTGAACTGGTTTCACCACTACTAAAGAATTTTTGTAACACCTTATATATCTGGAAGACCCCAGAAGTTAAAACTACAAAGTAAAAAGCATGCCATTTTCTTAATATTCTTAGGGATTTTAATACACGGCCGGCGGTGTTTACTATTAAACAGTGTTGCGCGGATGCGAATCTACAAACAGACACACAAGAAAAGAAAACTGCCACCGAAACCTTTAAGTAAGGAACCAGTAAGGGCGGAATTCGTTTGTTTAGAACATTAAAATCAATACGACACACTGTATGCCATGATATATCTGCAGTTCTCCATTTCCATAGCGCCTGGAATGGCAGAAGCAGCCGTGAGACAATGGAAAGTGGGCCGAAGATAACTAAACTTGGTAATAGATGGATAAATTTCTATAATTATAAGTGGGGTGCACCATATGACAGAGAAATCAAAATGTCGAAGTGTCTTTCTTATTTTTAATATTATTTACTAATGCAGAGCAGCACCTACAAAAATATTTTGGAAAAGATGGAAAGTCTCAAATAAAGTTTGTTGCTTTAAAATCTTTCGGGATAAATAATATAGATATGTATAGATAATTGATTCTTTTTTTACTACGTTAAAAAAATGGTAGTCCGAGCGAAGTGAGAGTTTTAATTTATATTTATTTTTATCTGGTATATATATTTTTTTGTTTTCAGGTTTAAATTTAATTTAAATATGAAAAAGAGTAACTAGGTACTATTGGTTTAGGTATCTCTTAGTGTATTCCTTTAGATATTTTACCACACTTTTTCTTATTACCTCAAAATTTCTAAGAAGCGGATTTTGTAATAAAGTAAACATTAAGTATTCTATTAATCTAACTTAATCGTTATCACTGCTTTCCATCAAACATGGACATTCTTAAGAAAAGTATTTAGCGTTGTAAAATCTAATGACAGTTCATAAGGCTCTATGTATGATTTTAATTTTTCTGCTAAATACTCAAGTTGTTCTTTTGTTATGTTAGGTAGACAATCTCTCAACCACTCCACAAGCTGTCTTTTGCGAATCATAACCGATATTGCTGTGGATCCTGTAACAAAAACAAAGATTCTCAAATACCAAAATGTAAATAAATAAATAAATAAATAAATAAATAAATAAATAAATAAATAAATAAATAAATAAATAAATAAATAAATAAATAAATAAATAAATAAATAAATAAATAAATAAATAAATAAATAAATAAATAAATAAATAAATAAATAAATAAATAAATAAATAAATAAATAAATAAATAAATAAATAAATAAATAAATAAATAAATAAATAAATAAATAAATAAATAAATAAATAAATAAATAAATAAATAAATAAATAAATAAATAAATAAATAAATAAATAAATAAATAAATAAATAAATAAATAAATAAATAAATAAATAAATAAATAAATAAATAAATAAATAAATAAATAAATAAATAAATAAATAAATAAATAAATAAATAAATAAATAAATAAATAAATAAATAAATAAATAAATAAATAAATAAATAAATAAATAAATAAATAAATAAATAAATAAATAAATAAATAAATAAATAAATAAATAAATAAATAAATAAATAAATAAATAAATAAATAAATAAATAAATAAATAAATAAATAAATAAATAAATAAATAAATAAATAAATAAATAAATAAATAAATAAATAAATAAATAAATAAATAAATAAATAAATAAATAAATAAATAAATAAATAAATAAATAAATAAATAAATAAATAAATAAATAAATAAATAAATAAATAAATAAATAAATAAATAAATAAATAAATAAATAAATAAATAAATAAATAAATAAATAAATAAATAAATAAATAAATAAATAAATAAATAAATAAATAAATAAATAAATAAATAAATAAATAAATAAATAAATAAATAAATAAATAAATAAATAAATAAATAAATAAATAAATAAATAAATAAATAAATAAATAAATAAATAAATAAATAAATAAATAAATAAATAAATAAATAAATAAATAAATAAATAAATAAATAAATAAATAAATAAATAAATAAATAAATAAATAAATAAATAAATAAATAAATAAATAAATAAATAAATAAATAAATAAATAAATAAATAAATAAATAAATAAATAAATAAATAAATAAATAAATAAATAAATAAATAAATAAATAAATAAATAAATAAATAAATAAATAAATAAATAAATAAATAAATAAATAAATAAATAAATAAATAAATAAATAAATAAATAAATAAATAAATAAATAAATAAATAAATAAATAAATAAATAAATAAATAAATAAATAAATAAATAAATAAATAAATAAATAAATAAATAAATAAATAAATAAATAAATAAATAAATAAATAAATAAATAAATAAATAAATAAATAAATAAATAAATAAATAAATAAATAAATAAATAAATAAATAAATAAATAAATAAATAAATAAATAAATAAATAAATAAATAAATAAATAAATAAATAAATAAATAAATAAATAAATAAATAAATAAATAAATAAATAAATAAATAAATAAATAAATAAATAAATAAATAAATAAATAAATAAATAAATAAATAAATAAATAAATAAATAAATAAATAAATAAATAAATAAATAAATAAATAAATAAATAAATAAATAAATAAATAAATAGGCACCGCTGGCATATGGAGTATTTACAGTCGTTGCCACAACGCGCAAAATGGAATACCCCCGATAACCCTCCAAAAGTTGGAACTTTAGTAGCGTTGAAAGACGAAAACCTACCCCCACTGAAGTGGTGGCTCGGTAGAATTGAAAAAATTTACTCGAGTCCAGATCAAATCCCCCGTGTCGTGCAAGTAAAACCGCGAAAGGATGACTTGACCGTAGTTTGGTGAAGGTATGTCCGTTACCCAGCCAGTAACCAACCTTCAAAGCCTTGTGTAGCGTGAATCATGCTTATTTGAATTAACTTAAGTATGACGTCCATAGTTATTGCGATAAAATTATTGTTGCAAAAATGCTAATTTATTGTTGGTTCATTGAATAACCTTTTTTTTGATTTTTAAGCTTTTTGGGTTTTTCTATAAAAATGGGAATTTTTATGATGATGATTCATATATGAGTGGGCCTTGCAGCCCTTCCACTGCGACCACTAGTGGGTCTATTGTGGCTCACTTTTGAGTGGTTTCTCACCACTGTATGCCTAATCCTCCAAAAAGGTTAGCTATCAGTTTGGGTGAGACACTGTTCAGATCTTCTGAATCAATCTGAGGTTTACCGAAAGTGTTTTGACGTAAACGTGCAATAGCCGGACATTCGCACAGTACATGTCTAACTGTTTCATTATCCTCCATACAAAGTCTACATTCGGTCTCTTCTGTTATTCCCATTCTGTGCATGGGTACTCTTAGTCGGCAGTGATCCGTAAAAAGTCCAGTCACTATACGGATCTCCTGTCTCTTCTGACAAGGTCCTTTAATGAACTCTTTAGAGTGAGCCAGTTCTGGTATATTCATCCAGTATTGTTGGAAGCTGTCCTCCATCCATTCCAATATGGTTAATTTAGCAGCATTGTATGATATGCCCAGGGCTGGTTCGGGGCCGAAAAATTCGGCAGATCCCGCTTCCCTCGCTGCCTGATCCCCGGCCTCATTTCCCTCGTGCCCAGAATGCCCTGGTATCCATACCAATGACACCTTATTAGCGCTACCAAGCGTATTCAGCGAGTCTCTGCAGTTCCTCACGGTTCTCGATGAGACCGTGTAGGAATCAAGCGCTTTTAAGGCTGCTTGACTGTTTGGAGAAGATTTTTATTGTCCTGTTGGTCCATTCGTGGTCAGTAATCCACCGGGCACACAGTTCAATGGCTACGAGTTCGTCCTGAAATATAGTAGCCAATTTGCCGAGACTATGTTGAATCTCGACTTTTTCTTGGATACTAACAACTCCAGATCCAACGCCTGATGGCATTTTGGATCCGTCGGTATACCAGAAGCTATCGTTGTTTGAAAAGTTGGTCCTGTTTTTTAACCATTCCTCCCTCTCTGGGAGTATAATGTTGTATAACTTTCTGCTGTACACCGTGTTGGGCATGACGTCGGATATCATTCCTAGAGTTGCATCCAACTCTTGTTTCCTTATTAGGGCTGTTGATATCACTTTGTTTGCCCGGCCATCCTGGTGGTTGGCCCTTATTCTATAAGTTGCTCTTCGTGCCTCCGCCTCTAAGAAAATGTGAAGCGGAGGTAAGTTTAGTAAGCATTCAAGCGCAGTCGATGGGCTAGAACTCATTGCACCACATATGGCAAGACTGGCCTGTCGTTGTAAGCTGGTTAGTTTGGCTCTCGAGGTTCTTTGATGTCCCTTCTCAAACCAGACTATTGCACCGTACTCTAGGTCTAATGACTGTTATATACAGCCAGTACATTTGTTTGGGGCTAGTGCCCCAGGTTTTTCCGCAAATTCTTTTACACGTCCATAGGGACAGTGTGGCTTTGCGGATTACCTTTTCCAAATGGGCGTTCCAGGTGAGAGTTTTATCTAGGGTGACCCCCAGGTATTTATCCTCTGACGCAAATGGAATTATTTCACCGTTAAGCTCCGGAGGAGTCAGGAAGTCTAGCTTTCTTTTACGGGTGAACGGTATAATGATTGTTTTGCAGGGATTAACAGACATCTGTTCCCTATCACACCAGCCTTTTACCGTGTTTAGTACTTCTTGTGTCTTTCCAGAGATCTCTTCTTCTGGAATGTCTCTAATGATTGCTCCTACGTCATCCGCATAGCCCAATACCTCTACATCCAGCGATTCTAAGATGGCAAGAAGATCATCGACCAGCAGAGACCACAGGAGGGGAGACAGAACTCCTCCTTGTGGACAGCCTCTAGCCGCTCTAAAACTTACCATCACATCGTTAAGTGTGGTTTCCATCACTCGATTTTCGAGTGTGCACCTGATGAACCCTGTGATGGTGGATTCAACTCCTCGGGCGCCCGCTGATTCAAAGAGGGAATTGGGTAGTGCATTGTTAAATGCTCCTTCTATATCAAGGAAGATGCCCACTGCGACGCCTTTTGCATCGAGGGTTTCCTTGATTTTTCCAACAAGGTTGTTTAAAGCTAGTTCTGTTGACTTGCCTGGTTGGTATGCATATTGGTTTGCATTAAGTGGATGGGCCATTAAGGCGCCACCTCTAATATGTGCATCTATTATTTTTTCCAAGCCTTTCAACAGAAAAGAGGTTAGGCTTATGGGTCGGAGAGATTTTGGAGTATTATCTGCCCGACCCGCCTTAGGTATGTAAACTACCTTAACTTTGGTCCAGCTAGTTGGAATATAATTCCATGCTAGGCTGGCCCTGTACAGTTTCACCAGGCATGGTACTAGCACTTCCAGGCCTTTTTTTTATTAGCACTGGAAGAATACCATCAAGCCCCGGTGATTTGTACGGTTTAAAAGACGTGAACGCCATTTTTATCGCATTTGCGTTGATAATTTCTTTTGCAATTTTCCAATCCGCCTGTTTCGGACGGTGTCCATGAGTCAATTGCTCAGGAGTATACCCGTTTTCAAGGAGCGTGCTTCCTGGGAAGTGATGGTTTGCTAGTGCCTCCAGGGACTCCCTTTCAGATCTTGTAAAAGTGCCGTCAGAGAGCTTTATTGCGCAGAGTCTGTCCGCGGGCTCTTTGGACAGAATTTTGTGAATTCTTGTGGTGTCAGGAAACTTAGCGAGTCCGTGACAAAACGTCCTCCACGACTCTCTTTTGGCACTTCTAATATCCTTGTTGTATTCGCTAAGGGAGACACGATAGCTTTCCCAGTTACCCGTCTCCTTCGCCCGAGTGAATAGACGTCTGACCTCTTTTCTTTTTTTGAACAGAGAGTTGTTCCACCAAGACATACCGCGATTATCAGTCTTGGTTTTAAGAGGTGAGTTTTCGTGATATGCGGTTATGATAGCCTCTCTGAGTTGTACAGAGGCTATTTCTATTTTATCACGATCCCACACGTCGGTCATTGCTGAATTCAGCTATTCTTGGAGGGATTTAGCATATCCACTCCAATCTGTACTTTTTGGATCTCTATATTTAATTGTTTTTGTAGATCCCATGCCGACGGTAAATTGTATATGATTATGGTCTGACAGAGAGGGCTCATCTGTAACCCTCCAGTCAGTGATCTTATTGCTAATTAGTATTGTGCTTATTGTTAGATCTAGTACCTCTGCCCTATTTTGGCCGACAAAGGTTGGTTTGGAGCCAACGTTATTAACGAAAAGCCCCTCCCCTATAATGTAGTGGAACAGATACTCACCCCTCCTGTTGATATCAGTGCTACCCCACGCTGTGTGGTGCGCATTCGCATCACAGCCTAGGATGAGCTGTACGTTCCCTCTGGGAAGTTCTTCCCCTCTGACGAACCTTAATTGCGACCCTTCCCATGGTTGTAGAGTTGACGACACTTCTGCCAACCATTGGGCGCTTTGTTCGTCAGCGCAAGTCAGGTTTAACCATCCAGGCCGATGAGTACAGCCTAGAAATCTGACCTGCGCGCCAGTAGAGACATCTGCTAGAGGCCTTAGGATGGCCATCTGCAGTGCCCTTAGGTTTTCTCCTGTGAGGCTTTCGGAGGGGTAGTTTTTGTGGACAATACCAACTTTAACTCCCTCTGCCGCAGCGCTGTAGGAGGATCGGCAGGGTCTTTTCGACTCCTGCTCTGGAGTATTAGCACTGGACCGTGGACGTTTGGAGCTTGGCTTTACCGTCTCCATGTTTAGCGGTCCCTCTAGTGCCCGTTTGTGGGCAGCTGAGTATTCCCAGCCGTCCTGAAGAAGTTTTCTCAGCCGTTTTTTTGCCGAGCCAGACAACCTCTTCTGATCTTGTTTGTTCCGATTTCGGGCCTCCACATTGGAGTCCTTATCAGTAGTGTCACCGTCGCTTTTGAGCGGTTCATTTTCCCGCTCAAGGTCTGGTGACGATGTTGGTGCTGGAGTTGGTGGAACCTCCAGTTCCATAGGGGCCTCTTCGGCACCCCTTTCTTGGTTAGGTTCTGTAGGCCTACTCGGCACTACTTCCCCTTCGTTTGGTACTCTCAGTGAGAGTTCGGAGTTTTCGCTTCCTCCGTGAGGGTTAATGAGTGGGTGGCTCTCCCCAGAACCCATGGAGCCAACGACAGCAACCGGGGCTTCAACCCGATCTGAACTGTCGGTGAGATTATTACTCACCTGGGGTAAAAAAAGATTTTTGTCACTCATGATAGCCAGTCGGCTAGCCAGCATTTTATCCCTACTGCCAGGTCCCCCCAAACCCAGGCGTCTTTGGTTAGGTGATATCAAGTCCATAAAAGGCGCTTCGGTTCGGTTCGGTTATTCACCGACATCCAGTGATGCCGGATGGCCATAAATGGCCACCACTCGAGGAGGCAGACGCAGCAGAAGTTGGATTCCCACCCTCTTAATCGATCTAAAAATCGACTAAAAATCGACTAAAAATCAATCAGAGCATGGCAATATCAACGACCCACACCAATTTTTATGGTGGGCGGAATGTTTGATGCTGCCAGTTATTTTTGTTTTTCTTTTATTTTGAACTTTTGGGAAAACCTAACCTTAAACTTTGTTTTGATATTTTTGGGCTTTTAGCAAAAACTTCTTCTCTCTTTGTTGAAAGTTATTTTCTTTTTGATCACCTGATCATTTTGGCAAAGATCATGCGCGTTTTACACACGCTGGGAGTTTAAAGCGCCACCCTGTGTTTGACAAGGGAATGAAGAAATCACTTCCGACAAGAGACTGAAAGAAGTCACACGTGGTTTTAAGTTTAAGACCGAAATTCCAACCACAAGAAAAGCCGCGGCCGCGAGTGAAATTTTGGAACTCCTGCTGAATGAAAGAAGGTAAGCTTATAGCGTGTTGCCGATTTTTTTCCTTTGTTTTAGTTCAATAGACGTGTGTTATCCCAGATGGGGCGAATTTAACTTTGGGGTAATTTTTTTTGGGATATCTCTAGTTTTCTCCCCTTCTAGTCTAAGAGCCCAGTAGGATTTTGGGCTTGAATTGCAAACCGATACTCATATATTTTAATCGATTCATCATAAGACCATGTCCCAAAAAAATGGAGATACCTGCGAAAATCCTGCATAAGCAACCCGCCATCTTTGTTTAAAGATGGCGAAAAGGAGTTTGAATCAAATGTACGTAACCTTTTTATGATGACATCGATTTTACCCAAACAAATTGTGATTAGCTTCTACTATAATGGCCTCTCCAAATCACTATCAATACTTTGTTTTTTATTTGTCTCTATACTATAAATTCTGTAAGTTCCTCAAATATGCTATTTTTTTTTAGGTTTTTTGATTTTTTCAAGAAAACTACTGGTTTTACAAAAAAAACACAAAATATAAAAAATATGCAGGTTGTTAAGATGTATTCATGGTGGGTCTAATATTTGCTGTAGATTAAGCGGTTCTCGAGTTACACTCAAAAAAACACTAAATTGGCCTATACCTACCCCCAGGTACAAAATTATATTTTCACCAAAGTCATGAAAGTTACTAAAAAACTATACAGAACGAAAAAGGATGTCAAGATAAATAAGAAACGGCTATTAGTTTCAAACAGAAACTGATACTGAGGTAGATATGGCGGCTTAAACATGGCTAGCCAGCATTTTATCCCTACTGCCAGGTCCCCCCAAACCCAGGCGTCTTTGGTTAGGTGATATCAAGTCCATAAAAGGCGCTTCGGTTCGGTTCGGTTATTCACCGACATCCAGTGATGCCGGATGGCCATAAATGGCCACCACTCGAGGAGGCAGACGCAGCAGAAGTTGGATTCCCACCCTCTTAATCGATCTAAAAATCGACTAAAAATCGACTAAAAATCAATCAGAGCATGGCAATATCAACGACCCACACCAATTTTTATGGTGGGCGGAATGTTTGATGCTGCCAGTTATTTTTGTTTTTCTTTTATTTTGAACTTTTGGGAAAACCTAACCTTAAACTTTGTTTTGATATTTTTGGGCTTTTAGCAAAAACTTCTTGTTTGGGAAAAATTCCGATCAGGTGATAATTTCTCTCTTTGTTGAAAGTTATTTTCTTTTTGATCACCTGATCATTTTGGCAAAGATCATGCGCGTTTTACACACGCTGGGAGTTTAAAGCGCCACCCTGTGTTTGACAAGGGAATGAAGAAATCACTTCCGACAAGAGACTGAAAGAAGTCACACGTGGTTTTAAGTTTAAGACCGAAATTCCAACCACAAGAAAAGCCGCGGCCGCGAGTGAAATTTTGGAACTCCTGCTGAATGAAAGAAGGTAAGCTTATAGCGTGTTGCCGATTTTTTTCCTTTGTTTTAGTTCAATAGACGTGTGTTATCCCAGATGGGGCGAATTTAACTTTGGGGTAATTTTTTTTGGGATATCTCTAGTTTTCTCCCCTTCTAGTCTAAGAGCCCAGTAGGATTTTGGGCTTGAATTGCAAACCGATACTCATATATTTTAATCGATTCATCATAAGACCATGTCCCAAAAAAATGGAGATACCTGCGAAAATCCTGCATAAGCAACCCGCCATCTTTGTTTAAAGATGGCGAAAAGGAGTTTGAATCAAATGTACGTAACCTTTTTATGATGACATCGATTTTACCCAAACAAATTGTGATTAGCTTCTACTATAATGGCCTCTCCAAATCACTATCAATACTTTGTTTTTTATTTGTCTCTATACTATAAATTCTGTAAGTTCCTCAAATATGCTATTTTTTTTTAGGTTTTTTGATTTTTTCAAGAAAACTACTGGTTTTACAAAAAAAACACAAAATATAAAAAATATGCAGGTTGTTAAGATGTATTCATGGTGGGTCTAATATTTGCTGTAGATTAAGCGGTTCTCGAGTTACACTCAAAAAAACACTAAATTGGCCTATACCTACCCCCAGGTACAAAATTATATTTTCACCAAAGTCATGAAAGTTACTAAAAAACTATACAGAACGAAAAAGGATGTCAAGATAAATAAGAAACGGCTATTAGTTTCAAACAGAAACTGATACTGAGGTAGATATGGCGGCTTAAACATGGCCGAAGCGTAATTTAAAATTTTATTTTTGAGGGTAATTTTTTTATGTAAAACGAACCCCTACCGGGTTAAAAGTGTACCTCGGCTAAAAGACAATTTAATTATCTTTAAAAAAGGATGGTACACTTTTTGTCGTAAAGTTAATAGTTTTCCTGAAAAAAACAAAAAATATGCGGCATACATAATTCGATGTTTTCGTTCCATAGAAGTACGACAATGGCATGGGTCCATTAAGGGAAAAAATAATTTATGCACAGATAAGCGAACCCGCAGTTACATATTTAAACTTAGCGTCAAGAATCTTACAAAAAACATATTTGATACTTTTCTGTTAAATTGACCGGTGGCCACGTGATTTTGACAACTTCATAATGGTTTGAGCTAGAGACTTGGTTCTTTTAGCTCACACATATACTATACTATAGTAGTGTGAGCTATGGTGATCCTAATTTTTTCGAGAAAAAAAAGTTGCTCCGATTACAAAAATTTTTATATATCTTTGCGTTTCAGATGATTTTGAAACTTTTTTGTTGCACCGTCTGTCTGTCTGTCTGTATGTCTGTCTGTAACGACCAACGTGCATAACTCAAAAACCGCTTGGCCGATTTCAATGAAATTTGGTACCTAGGTTGGGTCTTGGGTCGAGATGGTCCCATTTAAAAATTAACAAAATCCACCGAACACAAACCAAATAAAAGGGTGGGGATAGATTTCAAAAATTAGAGTTTATGTGAAAATATGGCGTGTGTGACATCAAACGAAAGGTAATTGAGTCTGGAGTTAAACAAAATACATTTTAATTTATTTTTAAAAAAGAGTGGGGGTATATTTCAAAAATTAGAGTTTAAGTGAAAATATGGCGTGTGTGATATCAAACGAAAGGTAATTGAGTCCGGAGTTTAACAAAATACATTTTGGTTTTTGTTTTTTTTAAGGAATGGGGGTGTATTTCAAAAATTTGAGTTTACGTGAAAGTATGGCGTGTGTGATATTGAACGAAATGTAATTGAGTCCGGAGTTAAACAAAATACATATTAGTTTTTGTTTTTTGAAGGGTGGGGGTAGATTTCAAAAATTTGAGTTAAAGTCAAAACATGGCTTATGTGGTATCAAACAAAAGGTAATTTAGTGTGGAGTTGAATAAAATATATTTCAGTTTTTAGTTATATTAGCTCACACGTACACTATAACTATAGGACCTAGTGTGATCTTGGGGACCCATATATTGGCAGAGTATTTTTGATTTGTAGACAAAATTATCCAATTTTGATGACAAAATATAATTTTGAATACGGTGCCGCCTGGCGCCCAAAACAAATTTTATAGTTATTATTTAATATGTCGAATCCGCATTTCTATATTTTAACTGTTGCATAATTAAAATTTTATACTTTTCCAAATTAATTTTTTGACATTTTCTGATAAAAATTTTGATATTGGTATATTTCCCTTTGTTCTTGCGGTAGTATTTCTGAAGTGAAACTTTTATTTAAAACTGGTGTCACCCTCTACAATTAGCCAAGAAAAAAAAATGGTTTATACGCTACTTTTCGTACTTCTTTTTAGGCCCGATCTGCCACTTTTTATCCCTGATTGTCACTTTTCATCTCCATTTCAATTGGCACTATTTCTAACTTCGTTATGCATGAATTTTTAACACTGAAATAATAGAGAGGGTGTCCCAGATAAAGTTCGATTTCGAAAACTGTGTAAGAAATACAATTTTGGTTAAAATGCTACAGATGCTCTATAGGAGTTAAAAATATTTACAGGGGTTTTTGTAATGTCGAGCAATAAATAAATATATAATAATAAAGACAATTTTTAGTTTTTGCTTTTTTTATATTTATCCAAAGTTGTATTTCTTACATAAATCTATATAAAATAAGTAGGTAAATGTATCTGGAATACATACTATATTTAATAGGCCTAAACTTTTCTTTTACTTATAGTACCTGCTTATCTACAGGTAAATATTTGCTTTATTTAACCTAAAAAAGTAAATTCGTAGTATTTTCCCTGATAAATGGATAAAACGAAACAGCCATCGATCATTTCGTTTACGAGTTACATCAGTTTAAAAGGTTTTTTTTTCATGTACCCACTCAGAGAGGCAAACACAAAAACTTATACTAACGCTGTTACCGGTATCATATACCGCTATTTCTATATGACGTTTTTTTGAACCCATTAAAAATTATTATAAAATAAGTCTTGTTAATATGTTTTGGTTTATTGAAAATCCAATCTTCTAGTGTACCCTTTTCAACTGAATTTGCCGCCAACTTTTTGAGGGCTCTTTATTTTTACTGTTTGTTAAAACGGCCGGAAATGCAGTCTTGCCCGAGGTCTTTCCTTTCCTGTGCTGGTTACTAAGATTAAAATCCCTTGTTTTTTGTATTAGGGACTTATTGCAATAGTGCCAGGCACTAATTGTGCCGGGCACTATTCTGACAGATTCGCTTCTCTTCCTGGCACTAAAATTAGCCAAGAGAGTAAGAAGGAGATGCCACGAGAGTGAGCGAAAACAAGATATATATATATATATATATATATATATATATATATATATATATACAGGGTGTCCCAAAACTCTGAGTCCACTCAAACATCTTCTGAACTATTGAAGATAACTGAACCATATTTGGCAGTAATCGTTAACATCAAGAGATCTACTTTATGAAGAGACGGTTGTGCTGCTCCTGCATTAGAGGGCGACATAGGGGCGATCAACTTAAAAATTTTAATTATAAATCCTTATCGATTGATACCTCGTTTTAAAGGTATTTGACAACTAAACACACTGTTTTAAACAAAAACCCTATTGAGAGATATCTTGTTTGAAAGGTCTTTGAAAAACCATGTACGCCAACTGTCCCTTGCCTATGATAAAAAACGTGTCAAATTCTATCAACTGTGAAACTTATTCTTTTACCATTTTTTACAAATTTTAAATATAGCTATACCCGCCATCCCCCATACCACAAACTAATACATACCATACGTGGGAATTTATGACACATATTTTTTTGTTGGTATTGCCATGTAGTTTAAGGTTTTGGTTGTTTGCCTCTGGTCAATTACAGCATACCCAGGAAAAACATGGAAAAGCACGGAAATATGGAAAAAATTACTTATACAGTCTGTGTCTATGAAAGGTCAGTACAATTAAAAGCCACCTATGTACTTTAGTCCGAAATTGCTCCGTTTTCGAAATACAGGGTGTTTTTTAGAAAATAAAAATCGAATAAATAGCTAAAATATTAATATAACTTTTTTCTTAATGTATTTTTTAAACTTTTTTGTTAATGTATGCATAAAATAAATCTCTCGATGTCATCGATCACTACCAAATATGGTTCAGTTATCTGCAATAGTTCAGCAGATATTTGGGTAGACCCGGATTTTTGGGGCACCCTGTATATATTTTACAAATATAAAAACATGCCAGTGGTGATTAATTTTGATCGGTCATTTTTGTCCACAAATCAAAAAAAGGACCAAGTCTCTAGCTCAAACCGTTAAAAGTTGCCAAAATCACGTGACCACCTGTCAATTTAAGAGAAAAGTATCAAATATGTTTTGTGTAAGATTTTTGACGCTGAGTTTAAATATGTAACTGGGATTCGCTTATCTGTGCATAATTTTTTTTCCCTTAATGGACCCATGCCATTGTCGTACTTCTATGGAACGAAAACATCGAATTATGTATGCCGCATATTTTTTGTTTTTTTCAGGAAAACTATTAACTTTACGACAAAAAGTGTGCTATCCTATTTTGAAGACAATTAAATTGCCTTTTAGCTGGGGTACACTTCGACCCCGTAGGGGTTCGTTTTACATAAAAAAATTACCCTCAAAAATAAAATTGTAAATTACGCTTCGGCCATGTTTAAGCCGCCATATCTACCTCAGTATCAGTTTCTGTTTGAAACTAATAGCCGTTTCTTATTAAGCTTGACATCCTTTTTTGATCTGTATAGGTTTTTAGTAACTTTCATGACTTTGGTGAAAATATGAAAATTTTGTACCTGGGGGTAAGTATAGGCCAATTTAGTGGTTTTTTAAGTGTAACTCGAGAACCGCTTAATCTACAGCAAATATTAGACCCACAATGAATACATCTTAATAATCTGCATATTTTTTATTTTTTAAATCTAGTAGTTTTCTTTAAAAATCAAAAAGCTAAAAAAACAGCATATTTGAGGAACTTACAGAATTTATGGTATAGAGACAAATAAAAAACAAAGTATTGATAGTGAGTTGTTTGAGTAAAATCGATGTCATAATAAAGAAGTTAGGTACATTTGATTCAAACTCCTTTTCGCTATCTATAAACAAAGATGGCGGTTTGTTTATGCAGGATTTTCGCAGGTATCTCCATTTTTTTTGGAACATGGTCGTATGACGCATCGATTAAAATATATGAGTATCGGTTTGCAATTCAAGCCCAAAATCCTACTGGGCTATTATACTATTCGGGCAAAGCCGTCTTGGTCCTTGCGACCATTCGTCTAAATATCATAACGGCGACTTCGTAAAATGTAACTTTACCAGTTTTTGCCACTTCTTGAGAGTTTTATCCGAGGGTTTTTCTCAAAAACTCAAAATCAGATGTTTCAGTTGCAATTTTTTCTTTTAAATTTAATAGCTTGATAGGGTTTACCAAATTAGTTAGGTATTATTTTGCTCTCTCATGTCTCTATTTCAAAATATAGAGCAAAAACTGAAAATTTAAATATTGCCGTTTTTCAAAAACACAAGGTTGGTTTGGCAATATTTGTGTGAGATAGGGGATAACAAGAAATTGGTTTGAACTAACTCTGACAAGTACCTTAACCGAATACAAAAATTCAAAAATTTCTGAGAAATTTAATTTAAAGTTAAGGCTGATATCTCGAAAACAAGTAGGGTAAATGCGGGAGAGTTGCCGCGGAGGGAGAGACGCCGCTTTTCACGTATTTAAATGATTACGCTACAACATAGGCAACCAAGTATGCCCACATTCAGAGGTCATCATTTAGTGAACGGTTATAACATCGGAAGTGTTTGTTTTCTAAAATATCGCTTGCAATCCTTGACTTTACGACGGTAAGGTAAAATTTTTTTAGCAAAATTTTAAGTACTGTCCTAATAAGTGTGGTTCTTTGCAATGTGGTAGTTTTTTTCACATTCGTGTCTTTTATTCAGTATTTTGGGGTTATGTTTAAAGGTGCCATGCCGTATTTTGTTGCGTTTTAAATCTGTGACCTTGATAATCAGGTGCGGCATCTCCCCCAACAAAAAGGACATTTGCCGCATTTTCAAGAAGACCGAGAAAAAGTTCAATGGAGTGACTGCGATGATGAACCTCTAGCCAAAAATAAAAATGAAAACCAGGAACGCTGCGTGGAGTGCTTCGAAGTTTACGCAACAACAATTAAAAAAGTGGATTGGCTACAACGTATTAAATGCTTAAAAAGGCTACATGTCGTTTGCACCATGTACCTATGGTGAAGTTTGTAGCATTTGTTCCAGACTCGAATTATGGAAAGAAAATGAAAATTAGATGCTTTTTAGAGAAACGGTTACAGCGGCGTATCTTCTATTTTTACGCGGCATCTCCCCCAGCAGTGTGGGAGAGATGCCGATGTAAATTAAAAAAAAAATTTTTTTGCTATGTTCATGTTTTCTTACATATATTTTTTATTTTTATATTTTAATAAAGTTTAACGCAGTACTTGTGCATTGATTCATTTTTAAGAAAAAAATCTTAAGACTTACAGATGTTACAGCTATTTTTCAAAAAGTGCGGCAACTCTCCCGCATTTACCCTAAATCGATCTAAATTTGAGTTTTGCTTTTAATAAGATGGGGTTTACTATGACTCACGTTAAAAAGGTATGGGAATTTACCCTAAAACCTCGATTAAAAAATAGTTGGTTTTAATGCTGATATCAATTTTTGTTTCAATATTGCTTTTTTTTTGGTCTAAATCACATTTTTGAGCTTACTCGCTGGCACCATTTACGTCAGGAATTAACAGAAAAACTTGCAGTTGTGGGGAGGCATATTTCCCGTCTTGCTCCAGGCGGCCACCAGTGGCGGTTTCTCCATAAGTGCACATGTGCACGTGCACTCCCTAATTTTACTTAAAAAAATACTAAAATTTGATCATTCTTTAATTTAACTAATAATTACCCCAAACGGAATTTACTAAAGACACCCGGTATGTATGTGTTTCTATTCGTGTTCAAATCACCTGTGGTGCATGCTGGCGAATGCGCTATATAGTTAGTTCGAATCTAATTATTCACTTTTATTTGCTCCGTAGATGTTGTGTCGCATTCTAATTACGAAATATAGAAAGAGAGGACGACATGTCCCAATTGAATTTTACAGTACATAGAATCTGAACCTTCCTGCGGCAGTGCCTAGGACAAAATCTGTGCAAAAACTAGCCTCGATGCCGCCCGCACCCCCGTGACGCCCACCGCACCCATGGTTCGCGTTGCATGTTAGAGGAGTTCAAGGGCACTTTTAATTAGTGCACTTAGACAATTTGGCATAGTGATGTGCAAATTACTTTTCCAAGTATTGAGTAGATACTGATACTTCCTATTCGAGTATTAGATTTTATTATTGTTTATATTATATTATCGGTAAATCCAATATATAAATATCGGTCCAAATGATTACAAGTACTCCAAACTCGTTACTCATACGGCCGATGCCGATACAATTGATAGGAAAGTAACACTTCGGCTTCGGTCCCAATCGGGATTCGAGTAACGAGTATTTGGCGTCGAAGCAAGGATATTCGATTACTTCGAATCCGCCCATGTATCAGATATTACAGTATCGAGTAGATAGTATTTGCACACCATTAATTTGGCACTATCGGTTGGGCGCTGGCGGTTTGTTTTGATTTCAACGATTTGGTATTTACGACAATGGCGGAAGTTTCTAATTCTGATAGCATTAACGTGCAATATTTAAAAACAATTAAATTTTCATCTTTGCCATTAGAAGAGAAAATATGTAAACTAGGTATGATACATTTATTATTTATTTATAATTTCAATAATAATAGGTAGGTTACTAATATCCAACTAAACATCTAATTTTTTAATTATTTGCATTTTTAATTTTTTTTTGGTGTGCACTCCGAATGCTTTTTAACACGCGCCGCCACTGGCGGCCACTAGTCTAGCAACGGCCCTGCCACATGCCTACCTGAGTTTAGCTACTTTTTAAAATTGCAATAAAAACATTGTTATCATGTATTTTTTAAACTAGCCTTTATATTTTTATCTGTTTTAAAACAGGGCAAAAGTAAATAGTTTTAATTTTTTTCCGAAAATCAGAAATCTTTAGAGAAAAAATAACAAAACAACAAAAAATATCCAAACCAGGGATAAAATTAAAGAATGAAAAGTTATAAAAAAGTTTCCTGTACTTTAGCAAGGACTCGATCCCGGAACTCTTGGCTTTGTAGGCCATCGCCCCACGGATTGGGCCATCAAAACCGAACCCAGAATTATAAATTTTTAAAACTTTTAACCAGGGTTAGTGCCATAGTATAGGAACGCTCGTTTTCTGGGTCATCATTTACTCGACACAGCCAATTAACCGATTTAAAAATGGTTATTATTTTTTTTTTCTGACTGTTAAAGTGCAAGGCTACATAAAATCTAGTACGCAATTGGTTAAACATTAACTTGGTTAGTTGCGATTGGTTACCTTAACATGGCAATCAATCGCGATCAACGAAATTATTAATCAAATAATAGCGTCCTGGAGGGCGGACGCCAAATCCTAATGTCCGCTTAACTTCGGTGGCCACTTTATTTGGTATTTTATTTTTAATTTTTATTTAATTTTTTATTTTTTCTATTTCAACGGCAGAGCCAATTTACAATAATATTACAGAGTAATTAATTAATAACAAGATGGCAAAAAAAAAGTAATAAAACTAATTAAAACAAACAAAAAAAAATAATAAGAAACTAGGACTAAGAAAATTGACTAAAGACAAAAAAATTTCTCTTTTAAAATATAGGAACTGTAGGGTTTACTATAGTAATTCCCTAATACTACCCTTAAAGGAACTGAGACTGGCTGCAAATGGTCAAGATTGTTTTGGTTGTACAGACGAAGAGTACGAGTCAATTGTGAATAATAGCCATAATAAGGCGCTGACTGTGACGTAGCACGGCACCCCGACACAAAATATGATTTCGGAACGTACCAGCAACTAATCTAATTGTGTCATTGACTGAACTTATACATTATTATCCGATTATTTACCATCTCTTTCTAAACTATTGTATCAGTAAGGGCGCTTAATAATATTAAACACACATGAGTCTAATAACTAAACAGTGGTCTACTCGTTTTATTTACTAAACTCACACATTGGCATCCATCTACTTAGTCTCTCTTTTTAACTCAAAGTAGTGGGACGGGCGCACCCAATCTAAAACAGTCATGCCATTTTGATAATCAACGTCAGTCGATTTTCTGATGCACACAGTAGGCTCGCGGACCTAATTTTTGGCCAAAAAGGGTTAAATTAAAAATATACTGAAACTTCTAAACACCTTTACTAAAAAGAGTAGATAGTCCAGCAGGCCTTGAACAACTATGATTTAATTGACGTAACTTTCAGTTCTTTTTTAGAAGTGTCATTTTTCGCGTTAAAGTACCATGTTTGTATGGCGGTTTGATCTAGATTTTAAGCCATTTTACGACAATATTTTATGTTGTATAAAATTCGCATACAATAAATCTTGGTAAAAGAGGTAGGGGAAAGGGGGGCAAAATGGGGTACGCGGGTAAAGCGGGATATCGCAGGTTTAAGTAAATTGCGCAAAAATGAAACCTCTTAATATCAGATGTTTTATCCTTATGACTGGTTCTACTTTCTGCAATATGATTGGTGCCGGTCGGCTGAGCTTAAGTTGTTTTTTGCTCAATGTGATGTTGTGCGCTGCTTATTGCGCATTTTGTGACGGTAAGTACATTTTTTACAGACTTCTAAAATTTTGTTTACATTGAAAAATTAGTGGGTTTATGTATTATTTATAATTAAACACATCGCCCGTAAAATTCGTCCTTTACTATGTATGAATTTTGTTTGAATTTAACTGGTGGTTTGGGGCAAAACGGGGTTTTTTCATTGGGCCAAAATGGGGTACCTTGTTATACCTAGTAACCTATACCCCATTTTGCCCAAAAAATTTTTTTGATAGCATTACTGAAAGTCGTATTTTATGTTGTCTTTGCAAAAAACTGAAGCAAAATTCGTGCAGGAAAGTCGACAGCTATGACTTGGTTACTAAATTTAATTATTATAAAATGTATTTACATTATATTACAATTTTTTATTTTTTAAATTAGTATTTTTAACTTGTTTAATATTTTAATAAATAAAAGTGGTCTTACAAAAATATTGATTCTAAATTACACAACCTCCCGGCCTGTTTCGCCACATAGGCACCCCATTTTACCAAAGGCAACTTTTTACAAAAATAAAAGTATGATGGAGTTCTAAATCGTTTAAACTAAAAAGTAGAACATAAAGATAACGTATCTAGCCAACTTAATTCCAAATGACGGACGCAATGGTGACCATTTAATAGGAGAAATAAGCCTATAAAATTAAGTCTCCCATTTTGCCCCCCTTTCCCCTAATTAGACTTTCTACCTGTACATTTTGATTCAAATTTTGATGTGTAGACAGGTCAGACAATGGTTTTTGCGTGGCATTTCTGAAATTCTATAAAAAGATAAATTTCTTATAAATGTTGGACAAAAATTTTGCTTCCCTCACCAACCATGTTTTTAAAAATTTTATTTTTATAAAGAGTATGTATACATATTTTTCAAAAATTGTACTTTAAAATCTGCTGCCACAAGTTGCCCGTATGAAAGATATTATTAATTTACTAAAAATGGATTTCTTCGAGAAAAACTGAAACTCAAAAAACAGCATGTCAGTCTTAACAAAAGTTTTTGTTTATTATTTTTAAAGCACTTTAGGCTAAATTAAACAAATAAACATGGAAAAATATCTATTAATAAAAAATATAAATAATGTATAAAAAATTAGAAGTTCAGTGTGACACGTCATTTTAAAGAAATATTTATACTTATTTAAAAATCAAATAAAAAGATGGCCGAACCGAACCGAACCGAACTCCATAATACAAACCAACTGCAATATCTCAAAAACCGAAAATTACAGATGAAACTTTTAGAGGTGGATTGTTTATGAAAGAAAAAATTAGCTTTTAAGATAAACGGTCCTATTTCCCAAACCTGACTTTTAACAAACTAGTATAAAAAAGTGGACGCTTTAAAAATATTTATTTTTTTGGACAAATTTTTCTAGGAAAATCATTCTTATTTGATTATGCAGTCCTTAAATTTGCAGGATCTTATCCGCTACAAAGTTAGTGTTACGTTTGTATTATTTTTTAGTTTTTGGTAGAGCCAAAGAATAATACCGTTTAACTTTTTTTAATATTTTTAATTTTTTGTTTGGTTTTTAGTTTATGTTGTTATGTAAACTCCTCATCCTTTTCAACGCAGCTTTGTTGCACATTACACAGTGGGCTTTAACCTTAAATAACCTAAGTACCAGGTTTGACACAAATCGGTTTATAAATATAGGGTAGTCTATAGGATAAAGGTTTTGGGTCCGCCATGCAAGTTTTTTTTGTTTGAGTAAAAAATAATAATAAGCGGCGTTAAACACCGCAGAGTTCCAGATATAATACATATCGGTTTAAAAATGTAAAGGTTCTGCATTTCGTATCCGTCATGATATTTTTTCAAGGTTTGAGTCAAAAATCTTAATTATCGGCTTTACACACCCCAAAGTTCCAATTTTGATACATATCGGTTCATAAATAGAAAACTCTGCCCTTTTGGATCCGTCATATAATTTTTAAGTTTGATTTCATAGTTATACTCAACGACTTTAGACACGCCAAAGTTCCAAATTTGAAATCTATTGGTAAATAAGTTTTTTTAAATTTAAGTCAAAATATATATTTAGCGACTATTAACACTAAATTTAATACTTACGGGTTCATAAATAGGAAACTTCGCCATTTTGGATTCGCCATTTTGATTGTACATACTTCTTTCTCATTTCAAAAACTATTTTTCTAATTTTGGTCAAAAATCAGATCCGGGAGCCCACTGTGCAGCGCTATGAGTTGGACAGCAATAAAAAATAAGCTGTGCTTTAAAAAGAGATGCAAATTAGTATGTTTCAAAATTACAATTTATGTCGGGGTGCTAATGTCAACCTACGTCACGAGTCAGCGCCTAATTGGCATGATGAAAGGGAATGCGAAACATTGGCGAGTTATACGCTGAATAGTGTTGAAACCGATAATCTCCAATAAAGAAGGACAAAAGCAGATACCGTTTAATATTTTATAAAAAGTTATAACATCAGAATATGTCCTTCTTCTTTCCTAAGTATCAAGTCCAAATGGCTGGCTAATGTTATAATTGTTGTAAATGGCTATATCAGCCCTGAATGCAAGAGAACGAAGAAAAGTTCTCTGTACAGACTCCAAGCGATCAATGTGGCAGGCATAGTGTGGTGACCATACCACTGACGCATATTCCAGTACAGAACGAACTAGTAAGCAGTACAAGAGCTTAAAACAATATGGTGATAACTCGGAGCTGTTACGAGTGATAAAGCCAGAGGTTCGCATACCCTTATTAATAATATCGTCATAATGAGGCCTAAATGACAACTTGCTGTCAAATAAGACACCCAAGTCCGTGACTGCCGCTACTGATTCAAGAGCAGTACCATTTATGACATATATATGCTGAATCGAATTAGATGATCGACTGAAAGTGATACTTAGGCATTTTTGAACATTTAAATCTAGACCATTATTACTACACCACTACTACTCACTTTGAAGTAACAAACAATCAATAAAGTTTCAATCAACCTATAAAGCTTAAAATCATCAGCAAATGCCAGATGATCCGAACTAACAATCACGTCACTAAGGTCACGAATAAATAAATTAAAGAAAACTGGGCCAATGTGTGAACCTTGCGGGACACCAGAGTCCACTTGAATCTCTCCAGAAACGCAATCGCCAATCCGGATCAACTGTGTGCGACCAGTCAGGAAACTATGGGCAAGACTTACCAGAGTCTCGCCCAACCCCATAGCCCTCAACTTGCTCACCAAGTGTGCATGACTCACCCTGTCAAATGCCTTTGAGAAGTCTGTGTAGACACTGTCCACTTGTTTTGACCCCTCAAAGGCACTTAACAGAGTGTGCTGAAAAGATAGCAGATTAGTCACCGTTGACCTGCCTTGAGCAAACCCATGCTGGCTATCGGATAAAAAATGACGACAAAATAAATGATCAAAAAGTTTTGATATAACCGATTGAATACTAATACCACGATAATTACGAACATCATTCCTGTCACCATTCTTAAAAATAGGTGTCAAAAAACTGACTTTCCAGTATTTAAACCCTAAGTTCCAACTTACAAACATCGGAACACGCTGCATTATAAACATTTTATACATACCCAATTAAAACATGGTTAGACAAAATTTCGATAAAATTTCTAACCATAAATATCTAGTTAAATACATACAGAATTTTTATATTTATAATATTAAAACAGGAATTTAATATACCTATGGGCCATAAAGTTTGTAAAAATCGGCTTAAATGCATTATGCAAGTAATAAGTACCATGGCATAAATTATATTTTATTCGAAAAATAAGATTTCTCACGAAACTTTAGATCTCTTTACACATGTGGGGTTAATATTTGTGCACCTTTCTATAAAAAAGTAAACCTCTATGCATTTAAAATTGCCAATACAAAAGAGGCTTTTATCGAAAAATGGGTATATTTTTTCCCAGAAAATAGGGTTTTTTAAAGATTTGAGACTCCATCTCTTTCTGGTAGAATATCATTTTTTTACCTTTTCACCCTAATTTCGACCTAGTTTACTAGATTTTTTGCCGGCTTGAGATCCCATACAAATAAATAAAACACCTGAACGCCCAAAAAGACTTTGTTTACCTACACACAAAAACGATTTTGATTTAGTTCACCGTTTGAATTACTGTTTTTTACTTTTCCAAATTTCAAATATTTGCAGATCTTCTGAATAGAGTTTTACACATGGATGCATACAATCCAATGGTTATTAGTAGCGAGATCTTATTTGTCGTTCCCACATATTCAGGAAGATAATTGGCAATATTGGGCCTTTACTGGATTTGAGGTATATAGAAAATTTTATTGCTGTTCTTAGTCGTCCAAGGGTTCTAAATTAAGAATCCAGTTAATGCCACTCTGGTACCATTGAGCATTTTAAAGATAACGGCTAATTAAAGATAAAGAACTCAAAATTAAGAAAGTTTTTAAAACATAAAACCAAGACTAGGCTCAACCAATAGCTAAGATGGTCCCATTTAACAGTAAAATCTCCAATCTCCAGGAACATTGTAAGGCATCTTGGATTTTCGACTAGTTTTTCCTCAAAAAGTCTTTCAGTCTTTTACTTAAAAAGTACTCATAACAAAAACATTTAATGTAAAAAAAGCCAAGTACGCGAAAATGGCATTCCGTAAAAAGAATTGAGATAAAAGTAAAGCCAAGTTCTCCAATACAAATTTCAAAATGAAAGGTTCTTACTAGTTTGGAAATATTTTTTTAAGTACGTAAGTAAGTAGTTTTTAAACTTTGGACTTTTAAAAATTTTTCCCATGGTTTTATCGAAATTTCTATCAGCATTCCAATGCTCAGCTCTCTAGCGTTTCTGGAAGTGGGCAATGTTATTTTTATATAAATTTACATTAATAGGAGAGGGAAGTAAATTAAAATGTTGGTGTTTTTAAATTTTTTCATATAGTTTTATCATATTGTCTTTCAGTCTTAAAAATTTCAGCTCTCTAGCGTTTCTGAAAGTGGGCAGTGTTACTTTTACATAACTTTACATTTATAGGGGAAGGAAGTAAATTAGAATTTTGGGGTTTTAAATTTTTTCCTATAGTTTGATCATAGTTCCTATCAGCCTGCCAAAGCTCAACTCTCTTGTATTTCTGGAAGTGGGCAATGCTACTTTTACATAACTTTAAATGTATAGGGGAGGGGAGTAAATTAAAATTTTAGGGTTTTTTAATTTTTTCCTATAGTTTTATCATAGTTCCTATCAGTCTGCCAAAGCTCAACTCTCTAGCATTTCTGGAAGTGGGCGATGCTACTTTTACATAACTTTAAATGTATAGGGGAGGGGAGTAAATTAAAATTTGGGTTTTTTTGATTTTTTCCAGGGGTTTGGTCATAATTTCTATCAGTCTGCCAAATTTCAGCTGTCTGGAAGTACAGTAGAATATTGATGATCTATACATGAGTGAGTGAGTGAGTGAGTGGCACTTTCGACGTTTTTTGAAATTTCGTAACTACTTTTCTACTTTATGGAATTCCATGAAACTTGAAGGGGTTGTTAACTCCATGGAGATCTACGACTGTGCAAGTTTGAGATTCGTAGCTCATTCCGAAGTAGAGTTTTAGGTAGGTCAAATATCGGCTGAAATGTTTCAAGAAAAGATGGTTACGGCGCGCGAACTTGGCGAGGCACTGCCGTGCCCTCAGATAAATTTTTGAGAAGATAGTTGTATTAAAAATATTTGAAGCACAATAAAAAACCTTTACAATTAAATATTTCCAAGCAAGCTAAGTTTTACCCTTTCAAAAATTCAACTTGCACATTTCAATCAAAATAAATACACAAAATTTTTAAATTTAACCAATTTTCTTAGAAACGAAATCTTTTATTGGAAGAAAAGTATATAACACTTTTTTTTTAATAATAAAATTTCTATTTAAAATGTGTATTACTTAGAGCAGTTTAGATTTTGGGTAACGTTTTAATGGCGTGCGTAAATTAAAATCATATTTAAAAAATATATATATTATACAATAAAATTCAAATGATGTATAACTGTATAGGGTAAAGTATGGAATCTAATTGTTAGCGACGCCAATTATTATTTGTTGTCTTAAAAAATTATGAAAACGGACGATACTAAAATATTAGTTGTAATTTCATTAAAGAAAATTTTATTGTCTATAACACGGCGTAACCCAGTTTTTGACAAACAGCTTCATTTTCAAAAAATTTACAAATTTTATTCTCTAAATCTAATTTATACTTTACATGACACAGCTGGAATGGAAATTTAATTGTCTACAAAAAAGTATTTAATACTCTTCTTTCTAAAACTCTTCGTTTCAGAGAAAATTGATTAAATTAAAAAATTTGGTGTGTTTATTTTGATTAAAATGTGCATCTTGGCGATGCTTAAGGTTAGTATTTTTTAAAGGATAAAACTTAGCTTGCGTGTAAATATTTCAATTTAACGATTAATGTGCTTGAATTTTGTTTTACATATTTTCTTAAAAACTCATTAATTTTCAACTAAATGACCGTCAAACTTTTTGATGACAAAATAGTCCAAAATCTAAGATGACGGCTTCTTTTTTACATTGTTCTTGAAGACAGAGTTGTTGGAGATTTTACTGTTTAATGGGACCATACTGATTGCACCTAGTTTTAGTTTTATGTTTTAAAAACTTTTTTAATTTTGAATTAAAGTTTAATTAAAAATTAAAAGGGACCCACGTACCCCACCTTTCCTTATTTCTTTTTTGGTAGTGCATTTGGGGCACTGTTCTTACCGTCAATAATCACTCATAGAAAGTACTATTTTTATACTAGCCCACCTAAATCATTCCTACGGAAACTGCTTAAAAACTTGTTTGTCAAACTAAATAAACAACAAACGTAAATATCCAAGGAATCTTTTGAGGTGTACCTGGTCAAAGACTAAATACATTTTCGGGTTCTTTAAACCATGCTTCATCAAACGCAAAAATTACGTCTGCTGCTCGGCGAGTACGTGGATCCCCAAAAATCGAGCCGCAACTTCCGTACTGCACTACCGTGCTACCGACACCCCTCAAGAGATGGCATGACAGTGCTGCAGTAGTTTCTCACACTGAATTTGAATTTCTTGTTTCACGAAATAATAAAGCGTGCAAATAATAAAGCCTATGGGCAATATTCTTTGGATAAGTGTGTACCTAATATTACGATTGTTTGGGCGATTTATTAAGACCTACCTATCAAGGTTGCTAAAATACCGGACTTCACTGCCAGGTTGACAAAAAAACCGGACAAGTGGCAACCCTGAGGTTTCCACTTGTCTTCAACATTTAAACTTTATATCTCACCTATCTAAATTGTACTTCAAGTAAAAACATTTTATTGTTCTTAAAGTACTTCGAATGTACTTGAAGTACTTTGAATGTAATTGAAGTACTTATAATGTACTTGAAGTACTTTCGATGTACTTGAAGTACATTTTAGTGTACTTGAAGTACTGTACTTGACAAAATCAAGTTCATTTCCAAGTACATTGTTAAAAGGACTTCAAGTACCAGTACAATTTAGTGGATTGTAGATGTACTTCAAGTACAGTACTTGAAGTACTTGTAAGTACTTGAAGTACAATTCCAAGTACTATACTTGAAGTACCTGACAGCTCTGTTGGCAGTTTATTTTTTTTGCGTCAGGACGCTCGGATTGAGTCGGTAATCTTCAGCTAAGAGCAGTAGATAAACTTGAGACCAGTCAACAATCCTTAAGACACTTCTGTCTCCCACTACTAAAGTCGAATATCGGTTAATTTCCGACCGAGGACAACCGACCGTAATGTATTTAAGCGCAGGCCACTTGACTTTCGGGCATACACTTATAGTAATAATAATATAAAGAGAAGAAGTAAACCGCGGCCCCGTGTAAATTTTCCCTATTCGTGGCGGTCATTCCTGAAAACTTAGAATTTGCAGAATCCCCGGCGATGGCAACATAGCTGCGTCACTGGAATCATCTCGAAAAAACCACACTGGGCTGAATTTTCACAGTATTTTCAGAAACATAGCACTTCTTGTTTATTTTTACGTCCAAATAAGTTCTTTTTTACAAAAATAAAACTCAGCACACAGAAAAAAAACACAAAAAATTCAATATACCGAGTCCGACGACCAAGACAACACTGCATTTAATACAAACACATGTTACTGTCAGTGTCGACCTTAGAGGAATCTCTGGGCTAACCGTTCACGACTTGAGGACCCACCTAATTAAACTTGTTGCCATTATATAAGTGAAAAAATAATCTTTTGTTTAAAACTCGTAGACAATGATTGAGTAGAAATAAAACTTTGGATTTCCATTGTCTTTATCTGAGGGCAAGGCAGTGCCTCGCAAAGTTCGCGGTGCCGTACCATCTTTTCTTGAAACATTTCAGCCCATATTTGACCTATCTAAAGCTCTACTTCGGAAAGAGTGACGAATCTCATACTTTGCACAGTCCCAACCCCTCCAAGTTTCATGGACTTCTATAGAGTATTAAAGTAGTTATGAAATTTCAAAAAACGCCGAAATTGCCACTCAGTCACTGACTCACTCACTCATGTATAGATCACCAAAATTCTACTGTACTTCCAGACCTACTATAAAGCTGAAATTTGGCGGACTGGTAGAAATGATGACCAAACCCCTGGAAAAAATCAAAAATTCTAATTTACTCCCCTCCCCTATATATGTTAAATTATTTAAAAGTAACATACCCACTTCCAGCAATGCTAGAGAGCTGAGCTTTGGCAGCCTGATAGAAACTATAATAAAACTATAGGAAAAAATTATAACCCCCCAAAATTCTAATTTACTTCTCTCCCATATAAATGTAAAGTTATGTAAAACTAATACTGCCCACTTCCAGAAACGCTAGAGAGCTGAGCTTTTTAAGACTGAAAGACACTATGATAAAACTATAGGAAAAAATTTTAAAACACCAATATTTTAATTTACTTCCCTCTCCTATAAATGTAAATTTATATATAAGTAACATTGCGCACTTCCAGAAACGCTAGAGAGCTGAGCTTTGGAAGGCTGATAAAAACTATGATAAAACCATGGGAAAAAATTTAAAAACCCCAAAAATTTTCATTTACTCTCCTCCCCTATAAATGTCAAGTTATGTAAAAACCAAAAACGCTAGAGAGCTGAGCATTGGAAGACTGATAGGAACTATGATAAAACTATAGGAAAAAATTTAAAAACACGAAAATTTTAATTTACTTCCCTCCCCTATACATGTAAAGTTATGCAAAAGTAACATTGTCCACTTTCAGAAACGCTAGAGAGCTGAGCTTTGGAAGGCTGATGGCAGCTATGATAAAACCATGGGAAAAAATTAAAAGACCTCAAAATTTTAAGTAAGGCATTGCAAAAGTTTTGAACAATATTCCGCATATTTTACTATTTTAAAAATTAAATATTATCCAATTCCTTTAAAAAAGAAGTGAAATCATAACAAAAACATTTCACGTAAAAATAACCAAGTACGCGGCATTCCGTAAAAAGAATTGAGATAAAAGTAAAGTCAAGTTCTCCAATACAAATTTCAAAATGAAAGTAAGAAACTAGTTTGGAAATGTTTTTCTAAACTTGGCTATTACGGCTGTAAATGACTCAGGCACAGTGCTTAATTGAACATAAAGAAGATTGGCTGTAATAGCAAAGTTTAGAAAAACATTTCCAACTAGTAAAAATCTTTCATTATGAAATTTGTATTGGAGAACTTGGCCTTACTTTTATCTCAATTCTTTTTACGGAATGCCATTTTGGCGTACTTGGCTCTTTTTTACATGAAATGTTCTTTTGTTGGTTTATTTTAAACAGGACGTTTCAGTAAGTAAGTATATCTAACCGTTTTCAAGTGTAAACTAAACAATCCAGTCTAAAGGCTACTACTTATACTACTTGTTGTGCAGTCGGCCCGCCCCTTTTTTACCTTCCTAGCCCGCACAGTAACGGCTAGAGAAGGTATTGTTTTCGAGAAAAAAATTTTTTTGAGATAACACCGAAAATGTGTTATTTGGGTGTATTTTGACCTACCCTAGCAATATCGTCGTGATGTCTGTCTGTGTTGTGTGTTTATGAATATATGTCCGTAACGCGATAGCTCCTAAACCGCTTAACCGATTTACATGAAATTTTCAGGTAAAATAGTACTCGATACTGCAACGAGCTGATTCGATTTTAGTCAAAATTCGTGAATGCTAATGACAGTTTTTTGACAGTTAAAAAGTTTAAAAAATGCTAACTTTTTAATGGAACATCGCATCAATATGCGGTTTTCGGAAAATAGTAGCGCGGGGATATAGTCCACGTAGCTCAAAACGAAACCCGGCCCTGCTAACACGAAATCCGTCATACACCTGTTGCCACGTCCTGAAAAAATTGTGGGAAAAGGGGCCGTTCATAAATTATGTTGTTTAAATGAGTTTTTATCGCAGATTGTAATAAGAAATACACAGCATAAAACGACGCGACGCGGGCTAATAAGCGCATGATAAATTATCGCACGGTTTAAATAGCCTAACCAACTCAAAGCACTAAAAATTTGGTAAGGTAAGAAGTTGAACCTTACTTATTATTTATAAAATTTTACAGAGGCAGAGGAGCCGGCAACAGCGGAAAAGCTACATTGTTTACCAACAAATGAATGAATGACCGCCGAAACCGGGGTTACTACTTCTCTTTATATGTTATTACTCTGAGGGCATACATCACTGAGCAGTTTTATTCCACAATCAAAAGGCCGACTGTTAATTAACAATCAGTGAGTTTGGGGTGTGTAACGCAAGGCAACCGTGTATTGCTAAGTGCGTTGGCTATAAGAAACATTTATTGCGATGCAAATAGCTAGTATTATTCGAGATTATTCTTCTTGTTGTCGTAAATTGCAGTAATTTCTTAAGTCCGTTATTTTAAAATCATGAACAACCCTTATTTTCGGACCCCTGCCTTTGGTAGCCAAAGATAAGGCACGCGTTTTTAAGGGTCGGTTCCACAGTTCGTAGCCCAAACCACTCTGATTTCCAACCCCTGTCCTTGGTAGCCAAACAGGTAGGCACACGTCTTACAGACAGGGTTGCCGGACGTCCCGCCGTAGGGGGGACGGTCCCGCTTTTTGTAGCTTGGTCCCGCTTTTTAAAAATCCCATTGAGGTCCCGCTTTTTATGCAAATTGTCCCGATTTTCCCGCTTTTTTTTTCATTTCTCTCCTATTTTTTTACCTTTCTGTATCTTCTTACATATAACTTATAAATTTTATTTAAAACAAAACAATCGAAGAGGAATGTTTTACTTTTTCGTATAAGTTACTTTCTCATTTAAGGGTGGATATTTCCTATCTATAGATACTTATCTTATGTGTTGGTTTATATTTGTTTATTTTAAATAAAATTCACAAATCACTTTAATAGAAAATACAGATCATATATTTTATTACGCATGGAATTTTAATCATCGAAATATAATGAAGACAATGGAAGTTTGAAACACAACTTAATTTAAAAGTTTTTCACCTCTTGAATTAAAAAAAAAACTTACTAAATTTAAATAGATAGGTATAAAATTTAAATTTTAAAATTATATTATTGAATGTATTTTTGGAAACGTAAATAAATAAACACACCATCTGGTTCCTAAAACACTCCAGCTTTATGTTAGAATCAATGTAAATTTTTAGTATCTATTTAAAAAATTTTATTTACGCATTTACTTAATTTGTCCCGCTTTTTAATTTGAAAAATCTGGCAACCCTGCTTACAGAGCTGGTATAATGTATTCCCCGTTGTAAGAGTAGGCAACTTCCTGACGCTTTAAGAGGTAAAAGGTCATATTGGACAAATGGCAAATTACATATTCTTTCTGTAACTCGTTTTCTTTAATTGGATCGCCCTTAACGAAACAGGCAGGAACGTGTTCTTAAGGACTGATCCCACAGTTGTTAAATTTCCGAACCACACAGACCTCCCGGACCACTATTTTTTGCAGCCAAACAGCTGAATTTGGGCTGTTTCCTCATATGAATTCCAAATCACCCTTATTCCCGGGCCCCCGGGGTCTTTGGTAGACAAACACGCAGGCGCGTAATTTCTTGGGCCGTTTTCGTAGTCCCGAACCACCCTTATTCGAGGAACCCTGTCTTTGGTAGTCAAACAGGAAGGCGCGCGTTCTTAAGGATTGGTTCCACTGTTGGTAGCCCAAACCACTCTGCTTCCCGAACCCTTGTGTTTGTTAGCCAAACAAGTAGGCACGCGTCTTACAGAGTTGGTTTAACGCATTCTTAGTTACATGAGTAGGCAACTTCCCGACTCTTTAAGAGCCACACAACTTGTAAAGGGTAAATGGAAGATTGCATATATTATTTCTGTAACCCGTGTTCTTTAATTGAATCTTACTTAGCCGCGGACCCTTGTCTTTGGTAGCCAAAAGGCAGGAACACATTCTTAAGGGCTCATCCCACAGTTGGTAAATTCTAGAATCACCCAGACCTCCCGAACTCCTGTATTTGGTAGCCAAATAGGTAGGCACACCTTTTATTAGTTGATTCCCTATGGGAACCCCAAATCACCCTAATGCCCTGACCACTGTCTTTGGTAGCCAAACAGGCAGGCATGCGTCACATAGGTTGGTTCTTCTTCTTGTTGAAGGATTTGGCGGAACCGTGTTATAGTTGTTAAAAGACATTATTTACTTCGAAATTGCCGACAGACTTTATAAAACCGTATTTTTAAGTTACTTAAATATATTGATAAACAAATGAGCATGAAGTTAGCGAAGCACCCATCGCAAATCGAATCGCGACTAGGTGGATAATTTGCCGTTAATTAGTTGTGGAAAAATTAATTTTGTCGCTCTTATTTTTGACCGTTTTTTTGGGTGCTTCGCTAACTTCATATGTTGACACCCATCCCAAATCGAATCGCGACTGGGTGGATAATTTCCCGTTAATTAGTCGTGAATTAGTTGTGGAAAAATTTATTTTGTCGCTCTTATTTTTGACCGTTTTTTTGGGTGCTTCGCTAACTTTATATGTAGTTAGCGAAGCACCCTCGTAAAAATGGCTTCAGACATGACATCTCGAAATCGAATATGGTGGATAATTTGCCGCTAATTAGTCGTTAATTGGTTGTGGAAAAATCAATTTTGTCGCTCTTATTTTTGGTGAATAATTTGCCGCTAATTAGTCGTGAATTAGTTGTGGCTCTTATTTTTGACCGTTTTTTAGGGTGCTTCGCTAACTTCATATGAAGAAAATAAGGGTGGTTCAAGATTTTAAAATAACGGACTTAAGAAATTACTGCAATTTACGACAGCAAGAAGAATATATAGCTATTTGCATCGCAATAAATGTTTCTTATAGCCAACGCACTTTGCAATACACGGTTGTCTTGCGTTACATACACCAAACTCACTGATTCTTAATTAACAGCGCGTAGTTAGTCGGCCTTTTGATTGCGGAATAAAACTGCCCAGTGATGTATGCCCTAAAGTCGAGTAGCCTGCGCTTAAATACATTACGGTCGGTTGTCCTCGGTCGGAAATGAACCGGGGATTGCTAATCGATCCCGAATCTATATTCGAGTTTAGTAGTGGGAGACAGAAGTGGCTTAAGGATTGTTGACCGGTCTCAAGCTTATCTACTGCTCTTAGCTGAAGATTACCGACTCAATCCGAGCGTCCTGACGCAAAGAAAATAAACTGCCGATGCAGTAAGAAGAAAAGCCAGTTGAAACTAATTGACGCAATCTTATTACAAAGAAAATTGATAACTTCGTAACAAACAATAATGCGACTGCCAAATTTTCCGCATCATCTGTTCAGACGATTTATGGTAAACAAATCTTCTATTATAACGATAAAAACCGGTGTCTCCATTTTTAAATCCTTTTTAATGGTTACGTAATTCGAGCCACGCGTCGCATTTTTTCACTTGGTAAAACTTCGAAGTTGACCGATTCATCATTACCCCTTACCCGTCGAACTCAGTTTAAATTTAAGAAGGGTTGTTTCTTTAAAATTGACTGCCAACAAAAGGGTTAGCTTGCTTAGGGGAACGAAAACAGATATAAGTAGGTGGCCCTAAACGACACGAAAATCACGGTATACAGCTTTAGAAGTCAAGTAAGTAAATGTACAAGATAGTGCGTCCAAAAAAAGGATTACGCATTTTCTTTTTACCGGAGGTTATTATCTATAGGACGTATAATATGTCCCTTGTTTTAATCAAACAGCAACGTTGGCAAAAATTGTACCTCTTTACATGACTTAATTGTTTATTTTAACACCATTGGTAGTATAAAGTTAATGCCAGTTACTTACTAATTTCATAAACGTAATGCTTCTATAGTTTCCAGTTAAAAGCTTGTACCCTAAAAGTGGTCCAAAGGCCGGTTCGCTTCGGTTTAGTTCGGTCGGCAATACGTGATGGGACATGAATTTGCAGTTGGTTTAAATGCAGCTTCACCTGCTGTGTTCTTATAATCCAACGGTCCTAAACACACAGGATTGCTTATTTCCATATAACTCTATGTTAGCGTCGCTCAAGCGAGTGGAACACTGTCTGCTTACGTCACCAGCGGACCAGTTGCTTTGTTTGTATTGAGAGTTCGTGTGATTTTAAGGTGTTTTTTCATTAATTTGACGGTGTGGTTGACTATTTAGAAGGTAAATAAACCTTTAGAAATGTGAATTAAGTGAATTGATATAAAGAAAGCACATTAATTTATTGTTGAAATAAAAGCTTTGTGTTCTCTCTTTCAGTGGAGAAATATAAATGTAATATAAAATACATACCTTTTTGTTACTACATAATATAAGTGTATTTTATTATATCCGCAACAAAAATAATACATTATACATCTAATGATTTAAATTGATTAAACTTTTTAAAAAAATCCTACTTCTATTCAGAGCTGTCAAAAGTACATTATGAAAGTACTTCAAGTACAAGTACCAAGTACATTAAGATTTGTAAAAGTACTTGAAGTACTAAGTACATTTTTTTTTCAAATGTACTTCAAGTACCAAGTACATTATAAAAGTACTTGATTTTCCCCAAGTCTTTTACTTTTACAATAAAAGTACTTCAAGTACTTTAAAGATGTCAAAAAATGAGAAAAATGCCAATAATATCAAAAAAAAAAGTCAAAAATGTTAAAAAATTTCAAAAATTTAAAAAAATGTAAAAGTTGTCAAAAATGTTTACAAAACTTTCTGAAAGGTTTTATTTTTTGGAATATTATTGTATGTAAATATATATATTATTAAATTGCATTTATTTATTTTTTCTGAACTGATCATTTTACATAGAAATGCCATAAAAAGGTCATGGAAAGTTTTATTACACTAAAAGCTGCAAAATTGACCCAGTCAGAAAGTACTATTTTTATAATAGCCCACAAAACTGCTTAAAAACTTGTTTAAATCAAACTAAATAAATAAGCATAACAAACGTATCCAAGGATTTTTTTGAGGTGTATCTAGTCAGAATAAATACATTTTCGGGTTCTTTAAACCAACCTCCATCAAACGTAGAAATTACGTCTGCTGCAAGTCGAGTAGGTGAATCCCCCAAAAACGAGCTGCAAGTGCGATATACCTGCACTACCGTACTACCAACACAATAATGAAGGTGCGTGCAAATTGATTAAGCCTATAGGCATTATGCTTTGGATAAGTGTGTACCTAATTAATTAAGATGTACCTATCAAGGTTGCTAAAATACCGGACTTCCCTGCCAAGTTGATAAAAAAACGGACAGCTGGCAACCCTGAGGTAACCACTTGTCTTCGGTGCATTAAAGTTATATCTCACCTGTATCTACATTGTACTTCAAGAATACTTTATTGTACTTGAAGTACTTTTAATGTACTTGAAGTACTTGGAATGTATTTTAAATGTACTTGAAGTACTTTGAATGTACTTGAAGTACTTATGATGTACTTGAAGTACTATAATTACGGGATTGTAGATGTACTTGAAGTACTTGTAAGTACTTGAAGTACAATTTCAAGTACTGTATTTGAAGTACCTGACAGCTATGCTTCTATTCTAAAACTTTCCGCTATTTAAAAAAGAAACTTATATCGTCTAGTAGGAAAATTTAGCTCTCAGAACAAACTCAAACAAAATCATTTGTTTTGAATGAATGAAATTATTAATTGTATTTACTAACACGAATAAAAAATTTGTTTGCAAATAAGCAAGAAAAAAGCGGGAAAAACTCATGTTTGCAATGTGTATTAAATGAAGCGCGCTGCGCAGAGGTCCTCTAGTGACGTAAGCAAGGCGCCGCCTACCGCTGAAAGATTCGAGCTAATAGGCAATCCTGTGTGTTTAGGATCGTTTATAATCAGGATGAACACGCATACTTGGAAACCGGGTTTAAAAATGCAAGGGAGGGTCAAAGGGATCGAAATAAATAAATGTTTTGATTTCTGTAGCAAATTTTTATTTCTGCTCAGTTTTGCCATTTTAAACTATTCAGTTTCTTACTGCACTACAATCTTTCTTTAGCATGCAACTCTCGCAATGGGGAAACCATTAAATTAGCAAAGGTGTTTTTTAAGAATACTAATTAGCACTAAATTTCTACTCCACAAGAAATTTTGAGTGAGTAAAGGAAAAACACTAAAATGATAATCACCTCGTCAAGTAACTAGGACACAGAAGAGCCACCTTCTGAGACTAGGACAACAAAGAAACCTTAAATTCTTGAGAATCTACAAAGTGTATGTACAAAGGTGTTTAAAAAAAGTTACAAAAATTAAACTTTTCTGCAGAAACAAAAGCCGTTAATTATTTAGCATTTTTGATCATTTTAACCCTTCCCGCCGTTTTATATCACTTTCACATAGTGCACTGTTTTCTATACAGGGTATCGAGTAGTACAGGTTCTAACTCGGAAACCAGGAAAAAAATTGGAAACTAAGGATTTATTTAGCATATAATGAGCATTAACTTTCCTATTATAAAATACATATTTCTTGGTGCTGCACTAAGGTGTAAAAATATTGAATACCATGTTCAGAAATTAAATTTTCTCACTGAAATGGAAGAATTTGAATAGCATTTAATTACTTAGACGACTCGACTCTCATTTTGACTTCACATACCACTTTTATATGCTACACCACTGGTATCTTTAACGAGTAGTTAGCGTACACGCTCTAAGTAGGAAACTATTAAAGCATTCAGTTTGGGAAATTAACACTTAATTGGCACCTAGTATTTTAGGATACGATTTTGTTTTAAATCGAGCCCTTAAACCATAGTACAATAGTAGATCTCTTGTGTGTATATAATAAATATAAAACAGTTTTAAAAACATCACACACTAACGAATACAAAATAAAACTCTGTTGCAACTTTACCTTATGTTTGTATGTCTGTATGTCTGTATGTCTGTATGTCTGTATGTCTGTATGTCTGTATGTCTGTATGTCTGTATGTCTGTATGTCTGTATGTCTGTATGTCTGTATGTCTGTATGTCTGTATGTCTGTATGTCTGTATGTCTGTATGTCTGTATGTCTGTATGTCTGTATGTCTGTATGTCTGTATGTCTGTATGTCTGTATGTCTGTATGTCTGTATGTCTGTATGTCTGTATGTCTGTATGTCTGTATGTCTGTATGTCTGTATGTCTGTATGTCTGTATGTCTGTATGTCTGTATGTCTGTATGTCTGTATGTCTGTATGTCTGTATGTCTGTATGTCTGTATGTCTGTATGTCTGTATGTCTGTATGTCTGTATGTCTGTATGTCTGTATGTCTGTATGTCTGTATGTCTGTATGTCTGTATGTCTGTATGTCTGTATGTCTGTATGTCTGTATGTCTGTATGTCTGTATGTCTGTATGTCTGTATGTCTGTATGTCTGTATGTCTGTATGTCTGTATGTCTGTATGTCTGTATGTCTGTATGTCTGTATGTCTGTATGTCTGTATGTCTGTATGTCTGTATGTCTGTATGTCTGTATGTCTGTATGTCTGTATGTCTGTATGTCTGTATGTCTGTATGTCTGTATGTCTGTATGTCTGTATGTCTGTATGTCTGTATGTCTGTATGTCTGTATGTCTGTATGTCTGTATGTCTGTATGTCTGTATGTCTGTATGTCTGTATGTCTGTATGTCTGTATGTCTGTATGTCTGTATGTCTGTATGTCTGTATGTCTGTATGTCTGTATGTCTGTATGTCTGTATGTCTGTATGTCTGTATGTCTGTATGTCTGTATGTCTGTATGTCTGTATGTCTGTATGTCTGTATGTCTGTATGTCTGTATGTCTGTATGTCTGTATGTCTGTATGTCTGTATGTCTGTATGTCTGTATGTCTGTATGTCTGTATGTCTGTATGTCTGTATGTCTGTATGTCTGTATGTCTGTATGTCTGTATGTCTGTATGTCTGTATGTCTGTATGTCTGTATGTCTGTATGTCTGTATGTCTGTATGTCTGTATGTCTGTATGTCTGTATGTCTGTATGTCTGTATGTCTGTATGTCTGTATGTCTGTATGTCTGTATGTCTGTATGTCTGTATGTCTGTATGTCTGTATGTCTGTATGTCTGTATGTCTGTATGTCTGTATGTCTGTATGTCTGTATGTCTGTATGTCTGTATGTCTGTATGTCTGTATGTCTGTATGTCTGTATGTCTGTATGTCTGTATGTCTGTATGTCTGTATGTCTGTATGTCTGTATGTCTGTATGTCTGTATGTCTGTATGTCTGTATGTCTGTATGTCTGTATGTCTGTATGTCTGTATGTCTGTATGTCTGTATGTCTGTATGTCTGTATGTCTGTATGTCTGTATGTCTGTATGTCTGTATGTCTGTATGTCTGTATGTCTGTATGTCTGTATGTCTGTATGTCTGTATGTCTGTATGTCTGTATGTCTGTATGTCTGTATGTCTGTATGTCTGTATGTCTGTATGTCTGTATGTCTGTATGTCTGTATGTCTGTATGTCTGTATGTCTGTATGTCTGTATGTCTGTATGTCTGTATGTCTGTATGTCTGTATGTCTGTATGTCTGTATGTCTGTATGTCTGTATGTCTGTATGTCTGTATGTCTGTATGTCTGTATGTCTGTATGTCTGTATGTCTGTATGTCTGTATGTCTGTATGTCTGTATGTCTGTATGTCTGTATGTCTGTATGTCTGTATGTCTGTATGTCTGTATGTCTGTATGTCTGTATGTCTGTATGTCTGTATGTCTGTATGTCTGTATGTCTGTATGTCTGTATGTCTGTATGTCTGTATGTCTGTATGTCTGTATGTCTGTATGTCTGTATGTCTGTATGTCTGTATGTCTGTATGTCTGTATGTCTGTATGTCTGTATGTCTGTATGTCTGTATGTCTGTATGTCTGTATGTCTGTATGTCTGTATGTCTGTATGTCTGTATGTCTGTATGTCTGTATGTCTGTATGTCTGTATGTCTGTATGTCTGTATGTCTGTATGTCTGTATGTCTGTATGTCTGTATGTCTGTATGTCTGTATGTCTGTATGTCTGTATGTCTGTATGTCTGTATGTCTGTATGTCTGTATGTCTGTATGTCTGTATGTCTGTATGTCTGTATGTCTGTATGTCTGTATGTCTGTATGTCTGTATGTCTGTATGTCTGTATGTCTGTATGTCTGTATGTCTGTATGTCTGTATGTCTGTATGTCTGTATGTCTGTATGTCTGTATGTCTGTATGTCTGTATGTCTGTATGTCTGTATGTCTGTATGTCTGTATGTCTGTATGTCTGTATGTCTGTATGTCTGTATGTCTGTATGTCTGTATGTCTGTATGTCTGTATGTCTGTATGTCTGTATGTCTGTATGTCTGTATGTCTGTATGTCTGTATGTCTGTATGTCTGTATGTCTGTATGTCTGTATGTCTGTATGTCTGTATGTCTGTATGTCTGTATGTCTGTATGTCTGTATGTCTGTATGTCTGTATGTCTGTATGTCTGTATGTCTGTATGTCTGTATGTCTGTATGTCTGTATGTCTGTATGTCTGTATGTCTGTATGTCTGTATGTCTGTATGTCTGTATGTCTGTATGTCTGTATGTCTGTATGTCTGTATGTCTGTATGTCTGTATGTCTGTATGTCTGTATGTCTGTATGTCTGTATGTCTGTATGTCTGTATGTCTGTATGTCTGTATGTCTGTATGTCTGTATGTCTGTATGTCTGTATGTCTGTATGTCTGTATGTCTGTATGTCTGTATGTCTGTATGTCTGTATGTCTGTATGTCTGTATGTCTGTATGTCTGTATGTCTGTATGTCTGTATGTCTGTATGTCTGTATGTCTGTATGTCTGTATGTCTGTATGTCTGTATGTCTGTATGTCTGTATGTCTGTATGTCTGTATGTCTGTATGTCTGTATGTCTGTATGTCTGTATGTCTGTATGTCTGTATGTCTGTATGTCTGTATGTCTGTATGTCTGTATGTCTGTATGTCTGTATGTCTGTATGTCTGTATGTCTGTATGTCTGTATGTCTGTATGTCTGTATGTCTGTATGTCTGTATGTCTGTATGTCTGTATGTCTGTATGTCTGTATGTCTGTATGTCTGTATGTCTGTATGTCTGTATGTCTGTATGTCTGTATGTCTGTATGTCTGTATGTCTGTATGTCTGTATGTCTGTATGTCTGTATGTCTGTATGTCTGTATGTCTGTATGTCTGTATGTCTGTATGTCTGTATGTCTGTATGTCTGTATGTCTGTATGTCTGTATGTCTGTATGTCTGTATGTCTGTATGTCTGTATGTCTGTATGTCTGTATGTCTGTATGTCTGTATGTCTGTATGTCTGTATGTCTGTATGTCTGTATGTCTGTATGTCTGTATGTCTGTATGTCTGTATGTCTGTATGTCTGTATGTCTGTATGTCTGTATGTCTGTATGTCTGTATGTCTGTATGTCTGTATGTCTGTATGTCTGTATGTCTGTATGTCTGTATGTCTGTATGTCTGTATGTCTGTATGTCTGTATGTCTGTATGTCTGTATGTCTGTATGTCTGTATGTCTGTATGTCTGTATGTCTGTATGTCTGTATGTCTGTATGTCTGTATGTCTGTATGTCTGTATGTCTGTATGTCTGTATGTCTGTATGTCTGTATGTCTGTATGTCTGTATGTCTGTATGTCTGTATGTCTGTATGTCTGTATGTCTGTATGTCTGTATGTCTGTATGTCTGTATGTCTGTATGTCTGTATGTCTGTATGTCTGTATGTCTGTATGTCTGTATGTCTGTATGTCTGTATGTCTGTATGTCTGTATGTCTGTATGTCTGTATGTCTGTATGTCTGTATGTCTGTATGTCTGTATGTCTGTATGTCTGTATGTCTGTATGTCTGTATGTCTGTATGTCTGTATGTCTGTATGTCTGTATGTCTGTATGTCTGTATGTCTGTATGTCTGTATGTCTGTATGTCTGTATGTCTGTATGTCTGTATGTCTGTATGTCTGTATGTCTGTATGTCTGTATGTCTGTATGTCTGTATGTCTGTATGTCTGTATGTCTGTATGTCTGTATGTCTGTATGTCTGTATGTCTGTATGTCTGTATGTCTGTATGTCTGTATGTCTGTATGTCTGTATGTCTGTATGTCTGTATGTCTGTATGTCTGTATGTCTGTATGTCTGTATGTCTGTATGTCTGTATGTCTGTATGTCTGTATGTCTGTATGTCTGTATGTCTGTATGTCTGTATGTCTGTATGTCTGTATGTCTGTATGTCTGTATGTCTGTATGTCTGTATGTCTGTATGTCTGTATGTCTGTATGTCTGTATGTCTGTATGTCTGTATGTCTGTATGTCTGTATGTCTGTATGTCTGTATGTCTGTATGTCTGTATGTCTGTATGTCTGTATGTCTGTATGTCTGTATGTCTGTATGTCTGTATGTCTGTATGTCTGTATGTCTGTATGTCTGTATGTCTGTATGTCTGTATGTCTGTATGTCTGTATGTCTGTATGTCTGTATGTCTGTATGTCTGTATGTCTGTATGTCTGTATGTCTGTATGTCTGTATGTCTGTATGTCTGTATGTCTGTATGTCTGTATGTCTGTATGTCTGTATGTCTGTATGTCTGTATGTCTGTATGTCTGTATGTCTGTATGTCTGTATGTCTGTATGTCTGTATGTCTGTATGTCTGTATGTCTGTATGTCTGTATGTCTGTATGTCTGTATGTCTGTATGTCTGTATGTCTGTATGTCTGTATGTCTGTATGTCTGTATGTCTGTATGTCTGTATGTCTGTATGTCTGTATGTCTGTATGTCTGTATGTCTGTATGTCTGTATGTCTGTATGTCTGTATGTCTGTATGTCTGTATGTCTGTATGTCTGTATGTCTGTATGTCTGTATGTCTGTATGTCTGTATGTCTGTATGTCTGTATGTCTGTATGTCTGTATGTCTGTATGTCTGTATGTCTGTATGTCTGTATGTCTGTATGTCTGTATGTCTGTATGTCTGTATGTCTGTATGTCTGTATGTCTGTATGTCTGTATGTCTGTATGTCTGTATGTCTGTATGTCTGTATGTCTGTATGTCTGTATGTCTGTATGTCTGTATGTCTGTATGTCTGTATGTCTGTATGTCTGTATGTCTGTATGTCTGTATGTCTGTATGTCTGTATGTCTGTATGTCTGTATGTCTGTATGTCTGTATGTCTGTATGTCTGTATGTCTGTATGTCTGTATGTCTGTATGTCTGTATGTCTGTATGTCTGTATGTCTGTATGTCTGTATGTCTGTATGTCTGTATGTCTGTATGTCTGTATGTCTGTATGTCTGTATGTCTGTATGTCTGTATGTCTGTATGTCTGTATGTCTGTATGTCTGTATGTCTGTATGTCTGTATGTCTGTATGTCTGTATGTCTGTATGTCTGTATGTCTGTATGTCTGTATGTCTGTATGTCTGTATGTCTGTATGTCTGTATGTCTGTATGTCTGTATGTCTGTATGTCTGTATGTCTGTATGTCTGTATGTCTGTATGTCTGTATGTCTGTATGTCTGTATGTCTGTATGTCTGTATGTCTGTATGTCTGTATGTCTGTATGTCTGTATGTCTGTATGTCTGTATGTCTGTATGTCTGTATGTCTGTATGTCTGTATGTCTGTATGTCTGTATGTCTGTATGTCTGTATGTCTGTATGTCTGTATGTCTGTATGTCTGTATGTCTGTATGTCTGTATGTCTGTATGTCTGTATGTCTGTATGTCTGTATGTCTGTATGTCTGTATGTCTGTATGTCTGTATGTCTGTATGTCTGTATGTCTGTATGTCTGTATGTCTGTATGTCTGTATGTCTGTATGTCTGTATGTCTGTATGTCTGTATGTCTGTATGTCTGTATGTCTGTATGTCTGTATGTCTGTATGTCTGTATGTCTGTATGTCTGTATGTCTGTATGTCTGTATGTCTGTATGTCTGTATGTCTGTATGTCTGTATGTCTGTATGTCTGTATGTCTGTATGTCTGTATGTCTGTATGTCTGTATGTCTGTATGTCTGTATGTCTGTATGTCTGTATGTCTGTATGTCTGTATGTCTGTATGTCTGTATGTCTGTATGTCTGTATGTCTGTATGTCTGTATGTCTGTATGTCTGTATGTCTGTATGTCTGTATGTCTGTATGTCTGTATGTCTGTATGTCTGTATGTCTGTATGTCTGTATGTCTGTATGTCTGTATGTCTGTATGTCTGTATGTCTGTATGTCTGTATGTCTGTATGTCTGTATGTCTGTATGTCTGTATGTCTGTATGTCTGTATGTCTGTATGTCTGTATGTCTGTATGTCTGTATGTCTGTATGTCTGTATGTCTGTATGTCTGTATGTCTGTATGTCTGTATGTCTGTATGTCTGTATGTCTGTATGTCTGTATGTCTGTATGTCTGTATGTCTGTATGTCTGTATGTCTGTATGTCTGTATGTCTGTATGTCTGTATGTCTGTATGTCTGTATGTCTGTATGTCTGTATGTCTGTATGTCTGTATGTCTGTATGTCTGTATGTCTGTATGTCTGTATGTCTGTATGTCTGTATGTCTGTATGTCTGTATGTCTGTATGTCTGTATGTCTGTATGTCTGTATGTCTGTATGTCTGTATGTCTGTATGTCTGTATGTCTGTATGTCTGTATGTCTGTATGTCTGTATGTCTGTATGTCTGTATGTCTGTATGTCTGTATGTCTGTATGTCTGTATGTCTGTATGTCTGTATGTCTGTATGTCTGTATGTCTGTATGTCTGTATGTCTGTATGTCTGTATGTCTGTATGTCTGTATGTCTGTATGTCTGTATGTCTGTATGTCTGTATGTCTGTATGTCTGTATGTCTGTATGTCTGTATGTCTGTATGTCTGTATGTCTGTATGTCTGTATGTCTGTATGTCTGTATGTCTGTATGTCTGTATGTCTGTATGTCTGTATGTCTGTATGTCTGTATGTCTGTATGTCTGTATGTCTGTATGTCTGTATGTCTGTATGTCTGTATGTCTGTATGTCTGTATGTCTGTATGTCTGTATGTCTGTATGTCTGTATGTCTGTATGTCTGTATGTCTGTATGTCTGTATGTCTGTATGTCTGTATGTCTGTATGTCTGTATGTCTGTATGTCTGTATGTCTGTATGTCTGTATGTCTGTATGTCTGTATGTCTGTATGTCTGTATGTCTGTATGTCTGTATGTCTGTATGTCTGTATGTCTGTATGTCTGTATGTCTGTATGTCTGTATGTCTGTATGTCTGTATGTCTGTATGTCTGTATGTCTGTATGTCTGTATGTCTGTATGTCTGTATGTCTGTATGTCTGTATGTCTGTATGTCTGTATGTCTGTATGTCTGTATGTCTGTATGTCTGTATGTCTGTATGTCTGTATGTCTGTATGTCTGTATGTCTGTATGTCTGTATGTCTGTATGTCTGTATGTCTGTATGTCTGTATGTCTGTATGTCTGTATGTCTGTATGTCTGTATGTCTGTATGTCTGTATGTCTGTATGTCTGTATGTCTGTATGTCTGTATGTCTGTATGTCTGTATGTCTGTATGTCTGTATGTCTGTATGTCTGTATGTCTGTATGTCTGTATGTCTGTATGTCTGTATGTCTGTATGTCTGTATGTCTGTATGTCTGTATGTCTGTATGTCTGTATGTCTGTATGTCTGTATGTCTGTATGTCTGTATGTCTGTATGTCTGTATGTCTGTATGTCTGTATGTCTGTATGTCTGTATGTCTGTATGTCTGTATGTCTGTATGTCTGTATGTCTGTATGTCTGTATGTCTGTATGTCTGTATGTCTGTATGTCTGTATGTCTGTATGTCTGTATGTCTGTATGTCTGTATGTCTGTATGTCTGTATGTCTGTATGTCTGTATGTCTGTATGTCTGTATGTCTGTATGTCTGTATGTCTGTATGTCTGTATGTCTGTATGTCTGTATGTCTGTATGTCTGTATGTCTGTATGTCTGTATGTCTGTATGTCTGTATGTCTGTATGTCTGTATGTCTGTATGTCTGTATGTCTGTATGTCTGTATGTCTGTATGTCTGTATGTCTGTATGTCTGTATGTCTGTATGTCTGTATGTCTGTATGTCTGTATGTCTGTATGTCTGTATGTCTGTATGTCTGTATGTCTGTATGTCTGTATGTCTGTATGTCTGTATGTCTGTATGTCTGTATGTCTGTATGTCTGTATGTCTGTATGTCTGTATGTCTGTATGTCTGTATGTCTGTATGTCTGTATGTCTGTATGTCTGTATGTCTGTATGTCTGTATGTCTGTATGTCTGTATGTCTGTATGTCTGTATGTCTGTATGTCTGTATGTCTGTATGTCTGTATGTCTGTATGTCTGTATGTCTGTATGTCTGTATGTCTGTATGTCTGTATGTCTGTATGTCTGTATGTCTGTATGTCTGTATGTCTGTATGTCTGTATGTCTGTATGTCTGTATGTCTGTATGTCTGTATGTCTGTATGTCTGTATGTCTGTATGTCTGTATGTCTGTATGTCTGTATGTCTGTATGTCTGTATGTCTGTATGTCTGTATGTCTGTATGTCTGTATGTCTGTATGTCTGTATGTCTGTATGTCTGTATGTCTGTATGTCTGTATGTCTGTATGTCTGTATGTCTGTATGTCTGTATGTCTGTATGTCTGTATGTCTGTATGTCTGTATGTCTGTATGTCTGTATGTCTGTATGTCTGTATGTCTGTATGTCTGTATGTCTGTATGTCTGTATGTCTGTATGTCTGTATGTCTGTATGTCTGTATGTCTGTATGTCTGTATGTCTGTATGTCTGTATGTCTGTATGTCTGTATGTCTGTATGTCTGTATGTCTGTATGTCTGTATGTCTGTATGTCTGTATGTCTGTATGTCTGTATGTCTGTATGTCTGTATGTCTGTATGTCTGTATGTCTGTATGTCTGTATGTCTGTATGTCTGTATGTCTGTATGTCTGTATGTCTGTATGTCTGTATGTCTGTATGTCTGTATGTCTGTATGTCTGTATGTCTGTATGTCTGTATGTCTGTATGTCTGTATGTCTGTATGTCTGTATGTCTGTATGTCTGTATGTCTGTATGTCTGTATGTCTGTATGTCTGTATGTCTGTATGTCTGTATGTCTGTATGTCTGTATGTCTGTATGTCTGTATGTCTGTATGTCTGTATGTCTGTATGTCTGTATGTCTGTATGTCTGTATGTCTGTATGTCTGTATGTCTGTATGTCTGTATGTCTGTATGTCTGTATGTCTGTATGTCTGTATGTCTGTATGTCTGTATGTCTGTATGTCTGTATGTCTGTATGTCTGTATGTCTGTATGTCTGTATGTCTGTATGTCTGTATGTCTGTATGTCTGTATGTCTGTATGTCTGTATGTCTGTATGTCTGTATGTCTGTATGTCTGTATGTCTGTATGTCTGTATGTCTGTATGTCTGTATGTCTGTATGTCTGTATGTCTGTATGTCTGTATGTCTGTATGTCTGTATGTCTGTATGTCTGTATGTCTGTATGTCTGTATGTCTGTATGTCTGTATGTCTGTATGTCTGTATGTCTGTATGTCTGTATGTCTGTATGTCTGTATGTCTGTATGTCTGTATGTCTGTATGTCTGTATGTCTGTATGTCTGTATGTCTGTATGTCTGTATGTCTGTATGTCTGTATGTCTGTATGTCTGTATGTCTGTATGTCTGTATGTCTGTATGTCTGTATGTCTGTATGTCTGTATGTCTGTATGTCTGTATGTCTGTATGTCTGTATGTCTGTATGTCTGTATGTCTGTATGTCTGTATGTCTGTATGTCTGTATGTCTGTATGTCTGTATGTCTGTATGTCTGTATGTCTGTATGTCTGTATGTCTGTATGTCTGTATGTCTGTATGTCTGTATGTCTGTATGTCTGTATGTCTGTATGTCTGTATGTCTGTATGTCTGTATGTCTGTATGTCTGTATGTCTGTATGTCTGTATGTCTGTATGTCTGTATGTCTGTATGTCTGTATGTCTGTATGTCTGTATGTCTGTATGTCTGTATGTCTGTATGTCTGTATGTCATTTTTTCGGATGCCGTTCTATGAAGCTGCCACCAAATACTTCCAGAACAAAAATTTTAAAGGCCTTCCGATATTTTTGATTTGAGTATAAAAACGAATATCTCCTGATCCAAAGATGCTGTTAGTGTGTAAAATCTTATTATATTTTCCAAACCAATGATGCGGCAGCTTCGCGCGCAACCCGTTTTAAAATAATAAATCTTTGAACCGTTTTTCACCCCTTATCACCCGCGAAAGGGTCGTTTTGCAGGGGCTGAAGCGATTCGCATTGGTGCATACATAATGTGATATAAAGGCTGCGCTTAAATTTTATACGCCGAATAGAAGTTTGAGGTTTATGATTAAAACAAAATTTAATACAAATATAGACATATTATGTAACTAAGCACAAAATCGTAAAACACGTTAAATAAATGTTGAAAAAAAAATGTTTTTTTTTCTAACACAAATTTGTGTTAAAATTTAGTCAACTTTTGACATTAAGAAAACATGTAGAAAATCCTAACGAAAATTTCATATAAAAATATATTTCTTAAGAACGTTAAGAAACCAGCATTAAAAAAACCATAATTTCACTAACATTAAAAATAATACCATCAATATATGGTTATGTTTATAATGTTTTTCCTAGATCTCACTTTTAACATTGAATTTAAGATATATGAAGATTCGGAAAAACGTCATTTAGCGATTTTTAGGATAGGGAAACCCATAGGACGAAAATTGCCAAACTTTAAAAATTCATATCTCCCAAACTATACATTTTATTAACAAAAGCACCGAGTTACAGTATGGTGGGGCCATAAAGATGCGGAAAAGCCACACTTTGAGTTGAGATTCGGAAAAACGTCATTTAATGATTTTTAGGATAGGAAATCTCATAGGACGAAAATTTCCAAACTTTAAAAATTCATATCTTCCAAACTATACATTTTATTAACAAAAGCACCGAGTTACAGTATAGTGGGGCCATAAAGATGCAAAAAAGCCACACCTTGGGTTCAAATTCTGAAAAACGTCATTTAGCGATTTTTAGGATAGGAAATCCCATAAGACCAAAATTGCCAAACTTTGAAAATTGATATCTTCCAAACTATATATTTTAATAACAAAAGCACCGAGTTACAGTATGGTGGCGCCATAAAGATACGAAAAAGCCACATCTTGAGTTGATATTCTGAAAAACGTAATTTAGCGATTTTTTCGGATAGAAAATCCCATAGGATCAAAATTGCCAAATTTTGAAAATTCATATCTTCCAAACTATACATTTTATCAACAAAAGCACCGAGTTATAGTATGGTGGGGCCATAAAGATGCGAAAAAGCCTCACCTTGAGTTGATATTCTGAAAAACGTCATTTAGCGATTTTTTCGGATAGGAAATCCCATAGGATCAAAATTGCCAAATTTTGAAAATTCATATCTTTCAAACTATACATTTTATCAACAAAAGCACCGAGTTATAGTATGGTGGGGCCATAAAGATAAAAAAAGCCACACTTTGAGTTGAGATTCAGAAAAACGTCATTTAGCGATATTTAGGATAGGGAACATTTTATTAACAAAAGCACCGAGTTACAGTATAGTAAGGCCATAAAGATGCGAAAAAGCTACACCTTGAGTTCAGATTCGGAAAAAAGTCATTTAGCGATTTTTAGGATAGGGAATCCCATAAGACGAAAATTGCCAAACTTTGAAAATTCATATCTTCCAAACTACACATTTTATTAACAAAAGCACCGAGTTACAGTATAGTGGGGCCATAAAGATGCGAAAAAGCCACACCTTGAGTTCAGATTCGGAAAAACGTCATTTAGCGATTTTTAGGATAGGAAATCCCATAAGACCAAAATTGCCAAACTTTGAAAATTCATATCTCCCAAACTATACATTTTATTTTATTTTTACAGTATGGTGGGACCATAAATATGCGAAAAAGCCACACTTTGAGTTGGGATTCTGAAAAACGTCATTTAGCGATTTTTAGGATAGGGAATCCCATAGGACGAAAATTGCCAAGCTTTGAAAATTCATATCTTCCAAACTACACATTTGGTAAAATGGTGAAAACTTTTTTAAAAAGACTAAATTCTGGTGATTTTTTGACAATGTCCTATTTAAATTAAAATTTTACAGAATAATATTATATATTTCTTCTTCTTGACTATGAAAACAAAACAAGAAGTATCTAAATAAAACAATTTTCGGGCTAGTCCTCAGAAAGGGGTCATGGTAGCTGCAACTTGCGTGCATAGAAATCGGCCCACTGTAAACTTTTGACTTTAAGTATATTTTTCTAAAAAATTATTCATCAGATCAAAAAAAGAAATATGCTGTTTTAAAGACAATTTAATATGCTTTAGTGTGAGTATAAATTTTTTAAGAAGGCTTATCGTTTATATGCGTAGCAACCGGTAAACAAATAAAACGTGTTTATGTGGTGATTGTAACGAAAATAACAACTTTGTCAAATTGCGTTTGCAACTGAAATTTGCATATTATTCGTTTTTTAAAATCTCAATAGTGTTCAAGTGTGTAAGTTTAATGCATACTACACCACAAAAAGCCGCCTAAGTTTTTGCTTTAATCGAAAATGGACTTAGTCAGCGAGCTGTTGCCAGACAATTGAATATGACCCGCGAGTGTGCCAGCGTTATGAGGAGACTGGAGACTTTCATAGGCGACCTGGAACAGGCAGAAGGCGATTTACAACCGCTCGTGATGACCGCTTTATTGTGTCAACAACATTAAGAAATCGTCACCTTAATGCCGTTCAAGTGCAACGACAGCTCCGTGAGGTGCGAGGAGTGGCTATTAGTCAGTTGACAGTAAGACGAAGACTGCAGGATAATAACCTGACCCCTAAAACACCTGCGATTGATCCAAACCTTACTCCAGCTCATCGGCAAGCACGCCTGCGTTTTGCACGGGATCATCTGAATTGGACGTTGGAACAATGGGGATCTGTTCTGTTCTCAGATGAGTCCAGAATATGCCTCCATGGTAGCGACCGAAGAAGGAAAGTGTACCGAAGGCCAAGAGAGCGATTTGCAGATTGCTGCTTTGAAGAGCGGAGTGCTTATGGAGGTGGTTCCTGCATGATCTGGGGTGCAATTTCTATAGGAGCAAGAACCGACCCTGTGTTTATTCATGGGGGCGACCGTGTCCACGGAAGAAGAGGTTTAACGGCTGATAGATATATCGAGGAGATTTTAGAAATTCATGTTGTACCTTACGACGGCTACATTGGAAGTCAAAAGTTTACAGTGGTCCGATTTCTATGCACGCAAGTGTATTTCCGCCTTGTTAGGGTTCATCAGTACGGTGCAATTTGTTACGCGACTGTAACGTCTATGGCTTAAAAAACTTCATTGCTTCGTTGTCCGCTGAATCGGGTGCCGCCGGCGATAGTTTGTATCTCGTGTAATTTAAAGATCCTGTAAGCACGGATCACCTATTTGTTAGGTGATCCGTGCTGTAAGTATGACATTTTTACATCGTATTTTTTTGAAACTGGTGATTTTTGGCAAAATCTGGCAACTTTTATAGCAAGTGTCTGGTGATTTTTAGTTTTTTGATCTGGCAACACTGGTGTGTGTGTTCCGCTTAAATGAAAGATATCACCCAAAAATTTTTTTTAAATAATGCGAAATAGGTAACCTCTATAAACTTAGCATTACCACTTAAGAATTGGATATTCGCAATATATGCATTAATTGTCGTAAATTTGTCGTAAATTTGTCGTGAATGAAAAAAATTTGTCGAGCCACCCGTTTTCCTGAAAAGGGCATGTAATGCTAAGTTGAGTCTCAACTTAGCATTACCACCCCAGAAAAAATGATGATGATGATTGTTTCACCAAAAATTTACAATCGCGTGAAAAGGTTACATCTTCGTAAGTTTTGTGAAAAAGCCTAAAGATCACTAAGATTTAGCTGAGAAATCTCAAAATTGCTCACTGCCCGTTTCCGGAAAAACGGATGACGCGATAATTGTTTTTCTTTCACGACAAATTTACGACAAATTTACGACAGTTAATGCATTTATTAGTTTTTGAAAATTTTAATTTTTTCTGGGTGGTAGTGCTAAGTTGAGACTCAACTTAGCATTACATACCATTTTCAGGAAAACGGGTGGCGCGACAAATTGTTTTCTTTCACGACAAATTTACGACAATTAATGCATATATTGCGAATATCCAATTCTTAAGTGGTAATGTTTATAGAGGTAAATAGGTATACTGAAATACTGTCACTTGTATTCCTAGTGCAAACAAATTGTTCTTTTAGGTATAAGCTAATGCAATATTCCAGGGTAAGTAGCGATTTGAGGATTTTAAAGCCTACATACACACCACAACAAAGAATAATATTCTCCCCGTTATACAGGGTGTCCCAGAAGTCGACGATCAAACTTCACAGGGAGGAGGAGGCAGTCATTTAAAATAAAAATAACCTTAAATGTTGTTATACAATTATTGATAGTAGAAAAGTTATTTAAGTTTTTATATTTTTTATTTAAATCTAGTATTACACAAAATAAAAAAAATATACGCGTTAAACGGGATATCCTGCGGATTTTTTTTGCTTATTTTTTATTGCCAAGGGTGTAATTTGAAATAAAAAATAATTTTAAATATCCTTGTCACCTTATTACACAGAAAAAAATGGCCTGAAATATAGTTTTTGCTTTTAAAAAATCAGTCAATTTTTTTAATTAATGCGAAATTTTCAATATTTTGATAACAATATATAGTGTTATTTTGATTCTAATTGACCTCGTCCTACCCCCTATCGAGTTTGATCGTCGACTTCTGGGACACCCAGTATATCTATTATGTAGAACAAGAGTAGGAAATCGTAGAGCTTCTAATGACAACAGATTCGTTTAAGAACTAAAAAGGGGGAAGAAGTTGCCAGTAGGTAAGTAAAAATAATATATATTTTATAAGGCATAATATTATAGTTGTAAATACTGGGTAGATACCACATGTGTCAAAACGTTGTTCTTGTTTATTAAACTGTATTAAAACTTAAATATTTGTTAAATGTGCATAACCCTATAAAACATTTATACAGAGAAATAACATAAAAATAAAAATAAGAAATATTCTTGAATATGAGTATATTTTTAAATTTTATTTTATGTGAAAATAGAAGTGCCTTGCCAATATCCAGCTGATTTCTAAATAACATTTGATTGATTTTGACTATCATAAAAAAAAAACATTTATAACACAAAATCAACTAGATCCTACATTTTAACTTAATTATGGTCCTTAAATGTTTTTAGTTGATAGTTGGTTGTTGGGGTAAGACAAACAAATTCATGTAACTGTTGAAATGAAAATAGATAAAAGAACATGTAGTAAAATAGTTAATCAAAGCAAAAACAAAATTGATTGATTCATTCATAAAAATAATTGTTTAGAATAAACATTTTAATTAAAAAACTTTATATAGAAAAATTATTATCAATTTTTTTTTAAATTAATATAAAAAAAAAGTTAAAAATATTTTTAAAATTATTTAGAAATGAGAAAAACTCAGAAGCAATACGGGGATACTACCTTTCACTTCCTGGCAGCTACATTCGTCAATATCATTGTCTTTCAAATGCCAATGTGTCATTTTATTGTTGATGCTTGTCATATCTGGAACAACGATTGGCAATTAGTTAAAAAGAATAAAGTAAAACACAAAAAAAGACAAATAAAAAATATTGCAGAGTTAATAGTTGAAAATAAAATGAAGTAAAGCTTACCCTTCTTATTCCTTCCTCAAAGAGTCATATTACACACAAAAACGTTTTTTAAAATAAGAAAAATATAAAATTAAGTCAAAACACAATAATAATTAAAATTAAGACGTAACAAGAATTAAAATTTTAAAATAAAACCGACATAACACATTTACAATACACGAAAGAAAAGCAACAATTAACCTTTAATTTACATACCTACTTATCAATTTGTCAGTTATTATTATATTTCAAAAATCTGATATTAGGAGCCGAGGGGTGTTATCTGTAGAAAAATGTTAAAATTTTGTTTAAACTTCAAAAAGAAACCTAATAATAAATATTTTATTGATATTACTTTTAGTCATTGATCTGAAATTCGTAGAAATTTTTTTTAAATTACAAAGTTTTTAATCATAGAATTTGTTGTTGCTTAAATTTTGTGTATCTGTTTTAAAGTTAATTGTTTCTGCACCATTTTTCTTTATGTGGAACATTTCTAACAATTTTCTTTTAAACCGGTTGTTTTCTCTGCATAGGATCCTTGGTTGGTTAAACTTAAAATGATGCCCCGCTTCAAAATGGTGTACTGCCAACGCAGTTTTTTGGGTTTTGTTAGCGTTAATTATGTTGCAGCCATATTTGTGTTGTGTGACACGTTTGCCAATTTTTGACCAGTTTCCCCTATATATGTTTCAGGACAATTGTTGAAGTCAATTCGGTAAACCAAGCCTGATAAGTCAATATAAGGTGTTCTATCCTTTATTCTAGTAAATAAATTACCTAGTCTTTCCTGAATATGTGACTATGTTACGGTCGTCAACTTTCATGATTTTTGTTAGTTTGTCAGATAAGCCTGATTGCTGATTGCTGGAATCTTATAGTATTTTGTTGAAAGGGTACCAGTTTTGCCATTGGTATTATGTGTATCTTTATACAAGATTAAGTTTATTAGTTTTATAGGGTAATGATTAATGATTATCTTTTCCCATTTTTCGAATTACTTCAAAATTGTTTTCTTTAAATGTTGGATCAGCTAGATTTATTGTCCTGTGTTTTAAGGATTTAATTATTGCATTTTTTTGTGACAATTTATGATTTGATTTAAAATTATTAAGTCTTCCTGATGCAGTAGGTTTTTTATACCAGTCAGTTGTAACTCTATTGTTAGTGGGATTTCTTATCACTAAGACATCCAAGAATGGAAGACAACATTCTTGTTCCTTTTCAATTGTAAAACTTAATTTAGGGTAAAATGAGTTGAAATAATAATAATAATCTCTTCAGCGCCCTCTGGAATGGAGCAAACTATGTCGTCTACCTACAGATAAAGAAAGCCAAATTCAAATGGAAGTTGAGGTATTGTTTTTTCAAGTAACGCATTAATCACAATGTTGGCCAAAATCGGTGATGCCGGATTACCCATTGCTGTTCCTGAGATTTGTTCATTATACTCATTATTATATATAAAATAACTCGAGTCGAATATAAAATATATTAAAGTTAAAAATGTTTTTTTATCAATATCAGTAAATTTAGTAATTTCAAGCCAATTTCTTTCCAAAATTTCATAAATTAAATGTTTAGGTATATTAGTAAATAGTGACGACACATATAGCGAAATTAAAACATAATTATCGGGTAGCTCAGTATTTCTAATTTTTTTCAAATATTTAAAAGAATTTTTAACTTCATACTTGGCTTCAAATTATTTAAAATACTTGTGACATATTTGAAATATTGTATGATGAAGAGCCTATACAAGACACGAATGGTCTTAATGGGTTATCCCTTTTATGAATTTTAGGTAACCCGTAAATTTTAGGCGCTGTTGATGTATGAGTTACAAAGCTTTTATATGTTGCTTCAGTTAAATAGTTTTTATTAAAAAGTTCTTTAAATAATTGTTTAGATTCATTTTCAAATTTTGTTGTAGGATCTTTAGATAGTTTTTTATAAGTGTCCGTGTCATTTAGAAGTGTTGACATATTTGAGGTATAATCGTCTTTATTTATTATGACAGTACAATTACCTTTATCTGATTTCGTGACAAACAAATTAGGGTTACTTTTTAAAAAACATTGGTGGAGTTATAACCTTTATCAATTTGTGTACTATTTTTTTGTTTTAATAAATTAACGTGGTTTGTTATGACATTAGTGCAAGAAGCTCTTATTGAATTTTTATCAATATTATCTGGTAAGTTTTTTATGTAATACTCTGTGTCCTTTAGTAAATCAAAAATTGGAAAGTCACTAATTTTGTAATCAATGGCAAACTTCGGACCCAATGCTAATATGGTTTTTTCTCTCTCAGGAATTCCTATTTTAGTTAGATTGACCAACCAATTATCGGGGGTTATCAAGGTTGTTATTTGATTATAAATTAATGTATTAATTTTCTTTAAATGTTTAGATTTAGTGATGTAAATTCTGTCATATTTTTTATTGAGTGTTCTAAAAAATTCAGTGTACGTCCTCTGACCCAACGTACTTTTTATTACAGCACAATCTTCAAACATTTTGTTAAATAATGTTCCACACTCCCAATGCGCAATTTTCAACATCTCTTTATTCTGTTGTAAATTTTGATTAACTATTTTACTACATGTTCTTTTATCTATTTTTACCACTGATGAAGGTTTAAACAATAAACGTTCAATCTTTTGAACAGTTACATACATTTGTTTGTCCTACCCTAACAACCAACTATCAACAAGATCCTACATCTTTAACACAATTAATCAATATATTTGGGACAAATATTTCTGTAATTTGGTTAAATAAATTAAACGTTTGATTCCTATATCCTTATATTTAACTCAAATTATTGGCATATTTGAGACAGCCATTTCTATGGTTGACTTGACAACGTGCGGTGATTGACACAAACATCGGAAGTTTTGAGTTGTCTGTAGAGTAAAATCGGCATTTATGGAATAGTCGGGTAATATGGAATTTTTTATAATTTTAAAGCGGGTGGATCCATCTCTAAGGTGATGATTATATTAGAATGCTTGTTAAAATTGTAGACTTCTGGAATAGAATAAAATTGCCGTTATACTACACCAACGCCGAAAAACGTGAAGTTATGATTTCCACGCGTTTAAAGTTTGTGCACAGTCTCACTTAAAATCGTTTTGTAAATAAACTTTGTTGAAATAAAGTTGTGTAAATGCATGGAAAGTTTATTTAGGCATATGATGGTAGAAATTTTAAGGATTTGCTATGATGTTTTTTATAATAACTAACAGAGTACTTGTTTTGTTTACATTTTGTGGAGCGTGTAATATGGAATATTCCATATTACCCGCCCTGCAGTGCAGTACGTAATCTGCGACGAATGGGCTCACGAAGCTTGTACCAGTGCAGAAAAAAAAATATGTTTTTGTTTGCGATTTTTCAATTCGTAGACTTATTTTTTGTCGGCCAATTTTCTAATGTTAAATTATATAATAAAGTTTTTTTGCGTGTAATAAGTCTATTCAATATTACCCGATTTCGAACAAAAAGACATTTTTTTTAAATATTTTTCTAAAATTTTCGAAAATGATTTAATCTTTTATTTAACACCTGTCAATCTTTGGAGATACTTAGAAATAGTTTTTAATGAATTCTTGCAGCTCTAAACACTAAGACTTTTGTGTTATCACTGTAAACATAATTGGTATTCCATATATGCCGACTTTACTCTACAAATGGCAGAGTGAACTGTGTAGATAAATGAAGCAACTATTTTTGTAATTTCTAGTAATTATTTGCTGTAGTTGATTCAATTTTATGAAATGATTGGCTTATATCTTTACTTGACTCAACTATATATTTTTTTGATTCAATTTTTTTTTCTGTGTATCTAGGTTACGTTAAAACATTTTTTTTTTAAATCTACGTATCCTACTATAAAATCTGCATAGGATATATTTTCTTGAAAATATTATTAAATATTTTTGCGAGTGACCATCAATTTATCTATTTTTATTACAAAAATATGGATATGGATTGGTCTGGGTATTGACGTAAATATGCAGGGAAACCGCGTATTCTGGAATAGACAAAAAAATATACACGTTGCGTTTAAGAAAAATCCCCGAAGCCAAAGTAATCCTTTCGCTGTTCCTATACATATATTCACATAAATACATATATAAGATGAAGAATAAATAAATAATCCATACAATTTATGTACTATTGTATATCGGAATAACGCTGAAACGCCATTGGCTGCAACGGAATCCCTCCATGCTAGGCCCCGGATTCTTTGCCCCCACCCCATTCGGTCCTTCAGCATCTCGCCGATGCAAAATATCCACTGGTATAATACGGCTATAGACGGTAGCGCCGCCAAGTTCCGATAGCGTCGTTAGTTGCTTCTTTCTTGACCGCACCGGGCTAAAACCCGCTCTATCATTCAGTTTTATATTGTTAGCCCTGTGTGTGATTACATATCAACTACGTGACTCTAACTCGCGATCCTAAAAACAAGTTACTATGTTTTGTTTTCTTCAGTGACTTATGCAAGTGATTCCAATAGTTTTAAGACAGTCGATTTAATGAAAATACCTAATCTGGCGGAGTTCAAAAGTGATACTGTTAGAAGGTGGGTTGACACTCACTCTTCGACCACCTTGGACACTCAATCCAAAAAATTATCCAAATCGCCGATACTAAATAATAACGTTCTTGATTTCAACCCAGCATTTTGGCCATCTAAACAAGAAGAACTTTTAGTAAATACTATGCCAATGTTGCTTCAACAGCCACCTGCACACATGATCCTCTCCCACACTGAAACCGACCAGCCCTTAGATTTTACAATGTCGAAATTTAAAACAAAAAACGTCTCAACAGTGGCATCTCAACTCGAAAAGTTTAATTCGAGTATGCAACAAATGATGCTGTTAAAAAACAGCGGGTTGTATTTTAACAGGAGCAATAATAATCAGAGCTTTACGCGGGGGAGTTCACCTGTAAGCTCCAGTTCGGAAGAAGAGGGTGTGGGACCCCCAGCGGGATCTCCAAGGTCGTTGCCTCCGAGTCCAGAAATGCATCCTATAAGGGATGAAGGTAAGTATTTAGAAATTAGAATAAAATTTGGTTCCAATTTAATATAGGATTTGACAATACATAATATTTTATGATTATGATAGTATTTGTCCGTGTATTTGTCAATTTAAAGCAAAAAATACAGAAAATGTTGAAATCTCGGTTGAACTATACCTGCCTAACAAAAGAAATATCTACTACTAAAACTGGAAAAAATTTGCTGTCATTTCTTGGCATTAGCTAGGGAGAAAGTTAAAGGTATTCCAGTATAAATCTTAAGATTAGTTTGATAATGGCTGTGTTAATGAATATTGTTATTAATTAGCTAAATTTGATGAAAAATAGTGCTGGGGTTTATCCTGTTAGGGATGAGAACCTAGAGTAGAGGTGTTGATTTTCGTTACTTTTGAATACTCGTTACTAGTCGTTACTCGACTACTAAGTAATCATTTTATATATTCGTTACAATACTATCGTTATACTTTGACTACTGTAACTGTATTCAAATCAATCATATAATTAGTGCAATATTCTCGGACTGCTTAAAATCTAAAAGTAATAAAAATAGAGACAAAAATAAAAATCTTAGACGAGAACTTAAAAAATATACAAAAAGTTTGGATTACTGAATACTAAAATAATCGATGGAATCATAGTAATCAAAGTAAGGAAAGTAATCATTTCATTTTCGGATCGGTATTCGTTACTCCGGTATTATTCGAGTAACGAGTACTCGAGTAACGAATAGTTACTTTTTCAACACCTCTAACCTAGAATGCTACATAAAAGAACAGTTAGTATGCTCCTGCAAAAGTTAGAATATGTACCTTACGACCTTTTATGATTTAAAAATATCTTTCAAAATTACTTTCATGAAACCATAACTTCATATATTTATCTCCAAATTAATACCTACCTGGAAAATTAAATTGAATAATTTAATAAAATCGCTATTATTATTACCTAATTAACATAGGTATATCCTATTGAACACCTATAGATATTGTTAAGAATAAACCTATTCCAGCAAAAACTAAAATAGATGATTTAACAATTTTTTTAAAATTACCTTTTTGCAACCATATTTCTATTCTAATATACCTATAATACATATATTTGTAGAATGAAAATTTGCTTCCATTGATTAACAAAATCTTCGCAAAGAATTTCTGACAAAGATCAAAATTTTAGGTCTGCAAAAATTGGGATTAAAATTGATTTGAAAATTATGGTCAGTCTAATACATGTTCCATATAGGCTGATTATGAGATTGCAAATCGTTTATAAAATTTATTTTCGGATACTTACCTATTAGATTGGATGTTAATATTTATATAATTAACTGTAATCTGATATAGGTATGTCTTGCCAAATAATTACAAAAAATTGTTTTGGGGATATTAAGGATACAATTTAGCAATTTTCAGAGATGAGCCCATAAGGAAGGAGACCAGATATCCAACCAAACCTAATTTACAAAGGGGTATTTTATTTAAATAAATCTTAAGTACCGAACTATTTTAACAATACAAATATCTTTTGAAATTTTATTTTGTAGGTACATCCTAGTTCTGCTACTAGTTTTCTTATTAAATTATTAATAATGAATTTAATTAATTTAGCTTTAAAAATTTTCTTTTATTTTAATTTGCAGATAAAATACCTAGCACAAATTAGGAATAAAAAACAAAGATGAAATCAGAGAAATTTGAAAAAATATTAGGTATATTTAATAAGATAAAATCAAATCAATTAATATTTCATTAATAAAGTATTGTTCATACTCGTCTTAGTCTTTTGTTTTTGATTAGTCTTTGTCCTTTGAATAGTCTAAGCTGTCTTAAACAAAATCGGCTGTTCAAACTCGTCTTTTGTTTTTGATTAGTCTTAGTCATAACCCACTGAAAAAAAAATTCAATTTCAATAAAAAGGCCCCTTTTCAAAAGTCATTTTCTACACAAAACAATCTTATTTAACCTAATCTGTGCACGAAACACAGACACGAAAGAACAAAAGCGAAAAACAAAATAAAAACAAATAAAATTTTGAGGTTAGGTTGAGATTTTCTGTTAAAAACATGATTAATGGCGGTAAATTCAAAATTTCGGCCGCGCGCTTGCGCTCTTCGGAAGCCCTGTAAAAAAAAACAACAAATATCAGCTGATGTCTGTCACTCGTCTTAGTCGTTGTCCTAAGGATTGAAAGTTGGCAACTTTTAAGACAAAGACTAATCAAAAACAAAAGCAAAAACACTGTATGAACACTCCCATAAGAAACAGTGGTTTTAAAGTATTGTTCATACTCGTCTTAGTCTTTTGTTTTTGATTAGTCTTTGTCCTTCGATTAGTCTTAGCTGTCTTAAACAAAATCGGGTGTTCATACTCGTCTTTTGTTTTTGATTAGTCTTAGTCATAACCCACTGAAAAAAAAATTCAATTTCAATAAAAAGGCCCCTTTTCAAAAGTCATTTTCTACACAAAACAATCTTATTTAACCTAATCTGTGCACGAAACACAGACACGAAAGAACAAAAGCGAAAAAGAAAATAAAAACAAATAAAATTTTGAGGTTAGGTTGAGATTTTCTGTTAAAAACATGATTAATGGCGGTAAATTCAAAATTTCGGCCGCGTGCTTGCGCTCTTCGGACGCCCTGTAAAAAAAAACAACAAATATCAGCTGATGTCTGTCACTCGTCTTAGTCGTTGTCCTAAGGATTGAAAGTTGGCAACTTTTAAGACAAAGACTAATCAAAAACAAAAGCAAAAACATTGTATGAACACTCCCATAAGAAACACTGGTTTTAACTTTCTTATGACAAGACATATGACTAAACCAAGACAAAAGACGAGTATGAACGATCCATAAGTGAACACACATAACATGTAAAAAAATATTATAGTTCCATAAATATTGGTTAATAATATAATAATACGTGAGTAATAAGGTATTATTTCTATCCTAAGCAAGTACTTAGTTAAAATATCTATTTTTAAATTTTTCGATGAAAAATTTCAAATACTTTTTAAGCAAAATTGCCAACAGGGAATTCTTTTATGTTCACCCTCACTTTTTTCGAAACATGTGGATCTTAGGTATTCACACCTGCCTTCTCATGATGGTTTGGTTGATTTAAAATAACGGGCGCTTTTCGGTCAGGTAGAATCCTAGCTTGCAAAAAAGCTCACCGATGCACACGTTTAGTAGTTTTGGACCTCGAATTTCCTATTAAAAAAACCATAGAGTGCTAGATGCTAATAGAAATAGGTAAAAATAAAAATATTTTTGTTGTAAACTAATTATGTGGTACCATTTTTTTATGATCAGAATATCTCGCCGCTGAACATTCTGGTATCTTTAGAAAAAGAGTTTTAAATTTGAAAATATATTTTTTTAGTCATTACTAAGTGTCAATTAAGTAACAAAAATTAAGATAAGAAGAAATATACGACACTAGGATTATTAGCTTCATTTTGAAAATTTGACAATTTTTTAAGCTTACAGAAATCATAAAAAATATATTTTTTTTCTAAAAGTGACCGCAAAGAAGCTAACAAATGCGGAAGCTGTCATTGTTTTCCACACTCGAATGCAGTTCGCTCGGCGTCATTCGGCCAGCAATCAAGTGCGGAAAAGAAACTTTCCGCAAGAGTTGGGGCGTTATTTTTTCTACGAGCGTGCGGAAAAGACGAAAAAATAAAAATTGTAAAAAAATATTGCCATGCGGACAAACCATTAACACCAGTAGCGCACTCACAAATATGTCTTAAGGGGGGGTGTCGGGACCCCATAATGCCGTATTTTTTCCTTTTTTATTTTTGTATTATTAAAATATGTAGAAAATATCTAAAAAATCTTAGTATTGGGGGGGCCTGGGCCCCGAAGCCCCTCCTCTAGGTGTGTCCATGATTAAAACCTTGCCTGGTACACTTGCGGAAAAGCCACTTTTAACAAAAATTTCCCGTGCACTTTTTTTAAAGCCAAACTCCAAATGCAGTTTGTTTCTTTTTTTGTCAGTTTAGAGCTCGTCAGTGATAAGTAGTTTAACGGGGTGTGGGTGTGTTTTAGTTTATTTGTCTTTTTTTTTCCTCATTTGATAATTGTCACTCTTTCGCCGACACTAAGGCCGCCATTTCGAAACGCCTAATTGCACTGGTCATCGCCACTTTGGAACCCCAGACTATTTTTTTTTATCTGGTCCTTTTGTCCCTTATAATGGCCTACCAGTCCGCCTTTACGAGATATCCGACCTCATCCGGCCTGGTTACCGGTGTGAATGAAGGGGTAGGACAATATTACATTTTACACTCCCTAGGAATCCTATAAATGTCTGCCGCACACGACCTAGGCAACCGACGTGGATCGAACCCACCACTGTAGCAACCGAGATTCTTTTAACTCACTTGTGTTCAATGCGCGAACGCACCAAGCCATCTTTTCCGCACACAACAAAAAATATTGTTCCTGTCGCATACGCAAAGTAGTTTTTCAATTTTTGGAAAGTTACGACGGCAGTGTGGCAGTGCGCCAAAGCAGGACTTCAGTTCTCGGAACAGCCAGCTGGCTGAGTGTAAACTATTTAGTTTGTACTGTTTTCAATTCTAGTAAGATTTAACTTCAGAGGCAGCTCGTAGAAATTGAAACCTGGGCTAAAAGGTGGAAAATTAAGATCAACCCAGACTCAAGCGATTGTCTCTCGCGAAAAAGGGGCAATCCGCGAAGAGAGCTTGCTCTGGGTGGTCGAAGGATACCCTGGCAAAGAAGGAACGTGAAATACCTGGGGTTAGTTTTCGACAACAACCTAACCTGGAACGACCAGGTATCGAACGCACTTCAAAAAGCAAGGGGAGCCCACAGTAGGCTATACCCCTTGTTAAATGCCAGAAGCACTACACCGGAGAGTAAAATTACAAATATAGAGGCAAGTCGTTCGCCCCATACTAACGTATGCAGCCTCATGCTGGAATAAAGTATGTAAAACGCAAATGGGAAGGCTACAAAGCTTTCAAATTAGAGTCGTAAGACAAATAGCGGGAGGTCCTTGGTTTGTGCGTAACGTACAAATCAAGAGGGAGCTCAACATTGAAGATATCTCAGAAACGATCCAGGAGCAGAAGGATCGTTTCATGAGACGGGTCGAGGGTTATCAAAACCCCGTGGTACAGGATGCGTTCCTGTACCGGCCCGGAGATAGGCCAGGGACCTACAAAAGGCCCCTGGATGTCTAACAAAGTTGCGCCACAAGGGCGCCAAATTGAGGTTTTAAAGCTCAGGTAAATCCACATGGAATAGTACAGACTAAAAATGAAAGAGGTACATACCTATCATGCACAAGCATTATATCTTAGTAGTAGTAGATTTAACTAATACCCAAAAAAGTTGTTCTTCTGGTCCCACTGGAAAGGTTATAGCTAGGCTCGGACCAATCGCGTTTGGATTTTGTAAGCTTACGTTTTTGCTTTAGAGGGTCTAATTTGATTATTTTCTGCTTGGAATATGATTGTTGCGACCTACTGCATACTAAGTATTTTAATTTGTGGTCTTACATAGACCTGTGCTAAATCTGAATTGTATTTTGGTAGCACGTATACCGTTGACTTGCTAATGATTCAGCTGTTGCGAAAATATTCAGCAGTTACCAATAGTTTAGCGAAGTTGTTCTTAGCCCTTGAATTGTAAATGTTGTTACTTTTACCCATGTCCAACGAAATATGCAAAAAGAAAACATTTGGACAGTCGTTTTAGTCTCTATAAAGAGTATCGATTTTATCACACATGTTATGACTCTGCAACAGACTTAGCTCCAATCGACGTTCCAGCGGATTCTAATTATGAAGGTACGGTCGCCCACTTTTTTAATGTCCCCTTAAAATAATTGCTTAGAGTCGTCCAGAAATCCCACGGTCGCCCACTTTTGTAATACCCCCTCAAAATTGCTTAGAGTCGTCCAGAAATCCCGGAATTTAAAATTTAAAAAAATTGTTTGCCATGAGACAACATTTTTTAGGTTCTTTAAATGTAGAAAAAAAAAATCTGACTGTCTTTAAAAAAACATCGCAATGATTTACCTAGATTTAGGAAATTTAAAGAGCTTTAGCACAATTTGGCATGATTTGGCCAGAAAAGATAGGCCGAAATAACTTCCTAACCTGACTTCAATTCAATACAAGATGCATTGCTGCCAAGTTGGCTTAAATTTGGTTAAATATTATTGGAAAATGACCAAGTGTGTATTTTTTTAAATACCTACATTCACGTATAATGGACTATTTTTACCTTCCTAGCCCGCGCAGCAATGGCTAGAAAAGGTATTATTTTCGACGATTTTTTTTGAGATAACGCCGAAAATGTGTTATGTGGGAGTATTTTGACCTATCTTACCAATATCCTACTAATTTGATGCTGTCTGTGTGTGTGTATATGTCTGTCCGTAACACAATAACTCATAAACCGCTAATCCGATTTTCATAAACTTTTCAGGTAAAATAATGTTCAATACTCTAACTGATTAGCTTTTGGTCGAATTTCGTTCATGTTAATGACAGTTTTTTTGACAATTAAAAAATGCTAACTTTTTAACGGTGCATCCCATCAATATGCAATTTTTGGAATGTAGTAGACTACATTTTGCTCAATAATTTGTGTTATAAGCAAAGACTTCGTAAAAGCGTTAGTTCACTTGAAGTGTGCTAATTGACTAGCTAGGTAGGTATCAGATCCATCATGGATCCATGTATTTTAACTTAAATTTGTATTCCTAAGCATTTTAGTTGCAACAATATTGTTAATCCTGACTGTGCCTGATGTGTGCCTGCTAAAGAAATTAGGGAGCTTTTTGACCGCCTAAAATTTTGACAACGTTAACAGCCGTTGTGACAGTGTTGAGCGAGCACTATCAATAACACGTTCTTAAGAGTTTTTGGAACACGTTACAAACTGTCACTTGTAAAAGTCAAAATTCTAAAACGTTACTTCTGTTTTAGCCTATAAAACTATAAAATATTTATTAAAAAACAATATCACAACGAAATGGCTCCGTAGCTTACGCCAGTGGTAGTGGTTTATTACGTTATTTAATGCGCAGACGCAGTGCTTACCACTATCAAAACGAAGTGTCAAATAAGCATTCCAAATACTCCTTCCAAAAAATACTTAACTTTAATAATAAAAAGTTTGGCAATGTCTAAAATATATTTTTAACCCTGACTTATCTGTGGTCAAAATATATTCAAATTCTTTTAAAGGCTCTGATGTATAATATAACACAAAGAAGCAAAACTGTATTTGTCAGTCCATTCAAATTTTTTATAGTGATCCCTCGATAAATTTTGTTTAACAATGGCTATTCGACAAAAACTGGAATACCTGAAGATTTTTTGTTGCAAAAAAGAAATCTGCAGCAAAATTAGCTTATGTAAATTAAAAGATGCTGACCCAAAAATAAATTATGAAATAGGTACCCAAACGAAATTAATACAGCAATAAATTACAAAGAGAAGAGATTTTATAAAAAAAGTAAAACGAACTTGCTCCTCGGATCCAATTTTTGCCTAAATGTCTACTTTCTCGTAAAACTGAAATAGCTCTCCCCACCTTTGAATGACAAAAAAGGTTTTTGGACAGAGGAGTGTTAAAGTATATATATATTTATCGGTTTCACAACGTTCTACGTCTTCCGATACCCAATCTCCACTCGTTTCTGTTTGCCCATAATTCATCATCTAGGCCTCTTATTCTTATTTCACTGTCTATTCCTTCTCTCCAGCTTCTCCTCGGCCTTCCTCGTTTTCTTCGGCCAGTTGGTTTCCATTGTACTATTTGTTCAGGTAGTCTTTCATCATCCATTCTTTGTACATGTCCGTACCATACCAGTTGCTTTGTTCTTATATCATCCACTAAAGTACGTTCACCCACCGTCATAATTTCTCTTATTCTTTGATTTGTAACTCTTTCTCTTTTTGATTTCCCTGCTGCTCTTCTCCAATAGTCCAAATCCGTAGCGGAAAGCATTTTTTCTGTTCTATCTTTGATTGGCCATGCTTCTGAGCCGTATGTAATAATACTTTTTACAATGGTGTTATATATAAGCTTTTTGTTATGTTTTGATATACTTTGGTCCCAAATTATTCCATTTAATAAAGTTATTGCTTTTCTTCCTTGTACGTTTCTATCTTTTATAGCTTTGTCTAGTGTTCCGTCATAATTTTTAGACCTAAGTATTTATACTCATCACAGGACTGAATTCGCTGCCCAATATTTAAGATTAGATCCTGTTTCGTTCCACCAATACACATATACTCTGTCTTATTGATATTAACCTCTAGTCCCCACTTATTGTACTCTTCCATTAGTTTTCGTGTCATATATTCGAGATCGTCATAATCCTGTGCCACCACTATCTGATCATCGGCGAAACATAAAGTATACAAGGTGGTTTCATCCAACGGAATTCCCATGTTTTGGCATTTTCTTAGAGTCGTCCAGAGTTCAGGAGTGTTAAAGTATTGCACACAATTTTATGTAAAAAAGACACTGACTCAAAACGAGACCCTCTAGTTTTTATAATTTTTATTCCAACAACTTATTCCTGTTCTCTTTGAGCTTTTTTGCCGTAACCGGTAGTTACAGTAAGTAATTTTGCAGTCACTTCGAACGAGTGGTCCCCATCAGAAATGGAAAATTTATTAGTGGGTTCGTAATCCAGCAAATTCAAAGGTTGTGAGCCTTGAATAATAAAAAATTGTAAAAAGTTAAATGGATTTATTTTAAGACAATTAATTTTTGAAAAAAGCAGTTTAAAATAGCTTAATTTAAAAGATTTGTCCAATTTTCTGTTTTTTTTTGTTTGATTTTTGGCTCTCTCATTGAATTATTGTTGTACGGTGATCTCGGTAACCTTTTATCTAACATTTTGATTTTTTTAGGTTTGAAAATAAAATTTTACGAACATTTAACTAGATACATCGATTTTGATACATGGATTGGGAAATTTTGATTTTTTTTTAGTTTGAAGCAAACCTTATGACCTTAAACACAGCAAAGTTTTAACTTTGAGACAAATCCGTTGTTAAATAGAAAATGCCACCATTTTGGATCCATCATTTTCATTTTTTTAGGTTCAAGTTAAAAATCATATTCAGCGACCTTAAACAACCTTTTCCGAATTTGAAACTACATACATTTTGGAAATAAGAAATTTCGCCATTTTGGATTCGTTGCTTTGATTTTTTTCAGTTTGAAGCAAAAATGGTATTGAATACTCTTAGAAACATCAAATCTTTAATTTTGATACATTGGTTTTTAAATAAAGAATTCCAGCATATTAGATTGGCTATTTTAATTTTTTTATGAAAAAAATAATACATACAATTTTAAGTTCCTAGCTTATCAAAACGTAGTTAAAATAGTTATCTGATTTAAAACAAATGTATGCACAACAACATGAGTTAAAACCTTTTAAAAAGTAAATTGAACCTCATGGGCTAATAAGCCATTTTGCCAAGAATGTAAAATTTTCAATATTGAAACAAATAAAGCTGGAACGAAATCACAGAGTCGAAGAGAAATCGGACTGAAACATTGTCGTGGCGTTACAAAAAAATCAAGTGAAAAGACAAGACAAAAATTTTGTTAGGCGTTTTAGCCAAAATTTCAAGAAGATTTACAAAACTATTAAATAGTGCCCAATTGACGGCACATTGTTCTTGCAGCGAATCGGCCACGGCCAATCGCCCTATCGCCAGTATGCAACCCAACATATTATACTCCGTATCGCTTAAATACACTTAACTTCCTTGTTTGTTAAAAAAAATGCGGTAAATAAATTACTTGGATTGCTAAGAGCCTAAAAACCAACAACGGCAAGACAAGTTGTGATCAAAAAGGTAAAAAGTCTACAAAAATATAAAACCATTAAAATGTACGATGACTGAAATTAGGAAACTGATTTCGTTGAAATGGGATTAAGGTACATTGTGAAAGCCGCATTTCGCTCATGTTTCTTTAGTCCGTATAATCACAGGTAACCCTACATAAGTGATAAAAAGTAAATTAAACACTCTTTATTAATTATCTCACCTTGTCGAAATTTAATGTTTACCTAAAATGAATTTTTTGGAGTTGCATTAGTTTCGTTCTAATAATAATGAGAAAATATGAAACAGCTTTAATTAAGTCACATTAATTAATTATACATGCTTTGCGGACATATCCGCGCCAACAAAAACCGCGTTAATAAAAACCGTGCCAGAACAAAGCCGCGAGGAACCAAAACAGCGCCGGATCACAACCGCACCGGTCCAACTTCAAAAAAGCTAATTTTGGATGAAAAATAATATTCGACATTAATAATATTAGAATTTTAAAGCTTGTGCATTTATTTAGCAATTTCGCCACACCAAAAACGTGCTAATGCATACAACTTTATAAATGCAATAAAAAGTTTTTCTCATACTATGGTTGGATATTATTATTGGCTAGTTTATTATATATGCCTTTGTAAAGGTTTTTAGAATTTCACACCTCGGTAAAACAAGCAGCTCACCTTTTGCCAATTTAAATAAATATGCATAAGCGTGCTGCATAAGGTCATTAACTGCTCATGGTGAGTTCGAAACCTATTGAGTTTAAAATAATAATTTCGAATTTCGCTTAAAAGAAGCTATAACCAAGTATAACCAGTGCCGTATTAGCCATTTTCTGCTGTACTATAACTAATCTTGGTCAAATTTCAATACAACAGGCTGAATAGTTTCCTGATTGGGAGAAAGGGATGCATTATGGAGTACTTCCGTTCCTATCAATTTAGCTAGATATGTTATCTTTCTGTTTTAATTTTTAGTGTGAAATGGGGTACTTATATGGTGCGAAACGATTATCTAGATTAAGAGCAATATTTAATTTAAACTAGTTATAACAGGGTACATCGTTTTACCCGAGAAAAGCATGTGTTTGCTGTTCTCGGGTTTTACCCCTGTCATAAACCCAGTTTTGCCCCAAACCACTTTTTAAATTAAAACAACAATCAAAAACATTAAAAGGCTAATTTTACAGTCAACACGTTTTTTATGCATTTTATAGTTATACTCACTAATTATCCATTGTAAACAAAATCAAAAAAGTTTTAAAAAGTCTTAAAAAATGTACCTGTCTTTAAACAAAAACCGACTTAAGCTCAGCTGATCAGCACCAATAATATTGCAGAGAGTGTAGTTAGTAATAGGGATAACATTTTTTTTAGTTTAGCTAAAACTGCGTAACACCGTTTTACCCGTTTTACTAACATTTTCTCTAATATGTGTTACTATAGCTTAATTTCGTAAAATTAGTATCTCTGGCCGGAGAAAACCGCCACGTCGGCATTTTGGGGAATACATTAGATAAGCTAAGAAGCCTAAGTCCGTGCCCTCGTAAAAAAACTAAAAAGGTTAATTTTATATTCCGCTAATGTTTGGGAAGCTTTGGATTGGTTTTCCAATTTTGAAATTGATGGTTAGGTATTATGACCCAACTTTTTTTAATTTTCAAACAATACAATTTGTTATATTAAATAAATAGATCCATGACAGGTTTGATACCTTCTTTGGCTGGTAGTTAGCACACTCCAAGTAAACTCCACGCTATATCAGCTTTGAAAACTGTTTTTTTTAAATATCTCTTCGAAGTTTTTGGTTATAACAAAAATTATTGAGAAAAATTTGTTCTACTATATTCCGATCAAACCGCATGTTAACGCAATGCTCCGTTAAAAAGTTAGCGTATTTCCAATTTTTAAACTGTCAAAAAGCTGTATTTAGCTTTAATAAATTTTGACCAAAATCTAATCAGCTCATTACAGTGTGAAACACTAACATACCTAAAGAATTCATAAAAATTGTCACGCGACGCATTTTCAAAATATCTAGAAATAATCTCTGTCCTCCCATAAGACCCAATGTAAAAATGAGCCTAGTACTATCAGCTAATTTTGTTTACGGTTGTATTAGTAGTAGGCCAGTATTTTTTTGTTGGCCTTTGGTCTATTTGTGATCATCTGACACTGCCAGTTAACAGCGGCGTAGGGTGCCTGAAGGAGCGGGGGGGGGGGGCGACAGCTAAAAAGGGCGCCCATCAAAAATCTTGCGACCAAAAAAAAGGTCATCACGCATTTTCCTTTGCCGCCCTCTCCTCCAAACCTTAGAGCGCTTCGAGCACCCATGGGGCGCCAGTATCCTCGGGGCGATGGGGGGGCGATAAACACCCCCAAACCCCCCCCCCCATCCGCCCCCCCACGCTACAACACTGCCAGTTAATAACTCCTTATTTATAAAATCGAGGTTAATGGGTATCGCCAAACGTTGGATGAGCCCTATTCATTAAAACGCATAAGAAAAATGAAAGAGGTTCATAGTCATCGTCGAACTGCAACGTCTTGTTTATAAACAAAGAGACCTTCCTCCGTACCTAACCTAACATATAAGTACAGGGCATACACATGCACCAGAAAACCGAAATTCACTTAAATTGGTAAAATTTCAATATTATATTTAAGACATGCATTTATGAATAGCAAACCTTAATTTATTCCATTATAATTTAGTTTTTTCATTTCAACATAATAAATTTTAATAATTTTTTTATTTAGCTATATTATTTCGCATTTTTGTTTATTCAAAATATTTACATAATATTTTTTACAGCTAATTGCTCTATCGAGGATATTCGTTTTTATATTGATGTTTATGGCCACACGAGTCCTAGCAGTTCTTCAGTTTTTCCCATTCTAATGATCGTGCGGCAGGTATATTTAGTCAAGGCGGCCCAGAAGAATATTAACAAAAGGTAGTAAACAGTGTTGCTTGTAGCGATATGATCCTTAGGGCAGTTTAGTGCAGTTTTGCAATTAAGATAGATTCCTGAATACTGAATCTAAATAAATCTAGAGTTTTTGAGACATTTTTGATAATAAAGTATGAAAACTTACATAAAAATAAAGTAAGATCACTTTTTAACTTGTTGGAAATAAGAGTAAAAACACTGATAAGATATAACAACAGATCTGATCTCTTCCAACTTGTTAAGGCTCTATCACACGACGTGTAAAATGGCCGCCAACCGTGTGGAACGTAGAGTGACATTCCTCAATGCGCAGCGCCGCGCCGGCCTCAATGCGACCAGACGGCATGCGTATTTGCCTGCGCTTCGGGCTATCATTTAAAAATGCAAATTTCCATTGAATCGGCTACTTTTATTGTTCTTTGACGCTTCTTGCCTCGTGCCCACAATATCACGGCTTGAGCAACGTCTGCTTCCACTTCAGGCGTTGCTTTTCAAACGCCGTGTAGATATTTGGGGCTTTATAACTGTAGAATGAACAGATTAGTATAGGTAATTTTTTTGTACATGCGCAACAAAAAACCATATTTTTTCAGTAGTTTAAAAATATTTGTATAAATACTTAGGTCTAAAAATTACAGCTGACGGAACACTAGACAAAGCTATAAAAGATCGAAACCTACCCGGAAGAAAAGCAATAACTCTATTAAATGGAATAATTTGGGACCAAATTTTATCAAAACATAACAAAAAGCTTATATATAACACCATTGTAAAGAGTATTATTACATACGGCTTAGAAGTATGACCAATCAAGGACAGAACAGAAAAAATGCTTTCCGCTATGGAGATGGACTATTGGAGAAGAGCAGCAGGGAAATCAAAAAGAGAAAGAATTAGAAATCAAAGAATAAGAGAAATTATGACAGTGGGTGAACGTACTTTAGTGGATGATATAAGAACAAAACAACTGGTGTCTCTAGTCCCTACTTATTGTACTCTTCCATTAGTGTCATATATTCGAGGTCGTCATAATCCTGAGCCACTACTATTTGATCATCGGCGAAACATAAAGTATACAAGGTGGATTCGTCCAACGGAATTTCCATGTTTTGGCATTTTCTCTTCCATACTTTAAGGACTTGTTCCAAGTATATCTTGAAGAGCGCAGGCGAGATACAGCAACCTTGTTTAATTTATTTACTTGAAAGCCTTTGGTTAGTTTTGCTTTTATTTTAACTTTTGCCTTACTATTGCGGTATAACTCTTTGATGGCCTTAATTAGTTTTACGCTTATGTTTGTGTTTTCCAATGCTTTCCAAAGTAGATTTAGTGGTATACTATCATATGCCTTCTGCAAATCGACGTAAAGCAGATGCAGCTCTTGTCCGTATGCCATTTTCTTTTCAATAACTTGGGTAAGAGATGATCTGACGTCGATCTACCGGCCCTGAAACCAGCTTGTTCTTCTGCCTCCATGTCTTTATATTCGCTCTCCACTTTACTTCTTATTATTTTACCGTATATTCTGCTTAGCATACTAGTTACAGATATACCTCTATAATTGTCACATATATCTTTCCTTCCTTTTTTGTGTATTGTGGATATATATGACATTTTCCACTCAGTTGGTACTACAGTTCCATTTAAATATTTTTGTTTTATATTATATTCTGTTAATACTGGCTTAAAGGTAGATCGGTCATTTAAGAGCCCCGGACTAAGAAAATTGTGGTCAGGTTCAGAGACTAAAAAGCAAGTTCTGTTGAATCATATACAAGGCAAGGCAGGCTGAGAGAAATTCATTATAATAATGAAATAAATTGGTCGAATTAATGGTTCATTATTAGTTCTTCAGTGAGTGATGATAATGGCCATTATTACCCGATCCATTAGGCTTTTATTTTGTAGAAGTGATTTGCATGCATCGGCTTTGGTTTTGATTTAAACTTTATAAGATTGTTATTTTATAGGCAGATTTAGTACGGAGTTTCACAGCAAAGCAAAAATTCAAGTTCATTTTTTTTAAATGTTTCTTCTTTATTACCTAGTTTTTATTAAATAAGGTATATTATTATAATCTCAAACAAGTCACAACGTAAACTATGTCATTTATCTGTTCTACAAATCTAATTGGGCAAACTTGAAAATTTGTGCAAACGCACTACAGTTGCTGTGTATTGCTGCTAAAATTTAAAGTTGTACCACAAAATATAATATTTATGAATATAAGCTCTCTCACATTAAGCACGGTATTTTTTATCAGCTTCTCATGATCTGAATCCATATTTCTTTCGTGAGTTGTTTTTGAGCGCGTTTATAAACACATGTACGTGTAGTACTGCCCATCCCCAAATTAAAATATTTATGCTTTGCATATTTGATTTATCGATCTTTCTAGTGCATTGCAGATATTTATATTAGAACTCTATGTTTGTGATTAAAGTTAAAAGATTATTTAATTTAGTTTTTTTTTGTATATTATCTGCTTTAATAGAGAATTTATCTTGAATGCTAAATAATTCAAAAATATGTCTTTTTAATGCAAAATTAAAATATCTAAAACACATGTTTGCATATGAAACTTTTTATAATTTGTTGGGTTTGCCTGATGAATTCTAATTTCATAATTCTTTTTTCAGACTCAGTTCTTCATTCGCCAGGAACTCCGACGGAGAAGCAATATGGTAAGTTAAAATAAATTTTATTCTAGTTTCTAGGAAGGCGGTAGCAATTGTTGAAATGTTCTCTCTGGAAATTAAGATATCCCAAACTTATACCCTTTTAACCAAAAGAACTAAATTTGCAAAAAAGATTTTACTTCTAAGTACTATTTAAAAAACATTTAAATAGGCAAACACAAAAGAAATATTCTTAAAAATATGAGACTAATAAAATAATAAAAACACATTCCATAAAGCTGTAAAAAATAAGCAACTTTTTGAATATTTGAAAACCAACCCTTCTTTTGTTCCGCGAAATTGAACAAAACGTTTTTGTAATTTTTCCCTAATAAACCAGCCTTGTTATTTATAAACCCATAAAACATAAAAATCAACCCCTTGTCCACTTTTTGCCCTCTTTCCCTCTAAAAAGTAAGATCAAACCTACCCTATGGATATGGGAAGGGTGATTTCCTTGACTTTACTAAAATAACCTAACAATTATATACAGAGAATAAGTGAATTTGTAAATGTAAATAAAAAATACGATTTATTTTTGGGTAAAAAAAGTTGCACAAATTTTGCATTCGATTGTTAATATTTTTAAGTTGATTTTAACTTTATAATAAACATATTTTTTGATATAATTTACATAAAATTCGACACTTATTTACATCGTTATAAAATACAGTCGAACCTCTCTAACTCGAACCTCTATAACTCGAACCTTTTAAGCGGTCCCTGCACTTTTTACATGTATTTTAACCCATGTAACTCGAGTTTCTATACCTCGAACTCTCCATAACACGAACTGTTTTGGTTGTCCCTTCAGGTTCGAGTTATAGAGGTTCGACTGTAGTTCTTTTTTTAAGAGATGTGGAAAGGTATACTTTTCCGCATGTCAAAAACATGTTTTTAAAACATTTAAACATGTATATTGTCGAAGCTTGTTGTTTTAAATAGGTAGATTGATAGTTCAGAATTCAAATAGAAATTTTTCTCTTATGCATGACAGACTTAAAAGCGAAGTGTTTCAAAATTTGTCAAGAACAATGCATTGAAATAAGGTGAATCGGAAATTTCATTAATCTAGTTATCGTAGGGCTCTTAAAAATAAATTTCGAACAGAATTTTTTTTTATGCAGTACCTACCTAATAAAGGAAAGATTAATTTTTTTAAAATAAAATGTGTGCGAATTTCCTACTTGCTTTCAGAAATATATTTATTTTGACTTTTTACAATACTACGGAATTTAATTGAAAACTTAAATTTTTCATATTATATGTCTTTTTAAAAAAAACCCGTCTTTTGATTGCTATCTAACTTCTAAATCCTAAAAAAGCTGAAGTCATAACCTCCCGGGGGGTTAAACTGTTTTGAAAAGGGGATCATACATGTGAAACATTCTTACAAGTAAAAAAAGGGAGAACTCAACAGGTTTTAAATGCCTTTTTCATAACGCGAATATACATATTCCTTTGGGGGAGCCCTCACGAATAAGGGTAGCATTTTGTCAAGACATATTTTTTAACAGGGTTAAACAGATTTGTTGAAAGTAAAGTACGCGACCCCTTCTTTATTATATTGAGGAACAACCCCTTTTACGGCCGCTTCGACACTTGTTCGACACAAGATTTTTTTGTAACAGGTTGAAGTGATGGGTTTTTGAAACAAGGGTGGCATTATAATAAATGTCTTTTTTACTAAGTAGTTTAGAACATAACTTAATCAAAAAAATAGGTTCCGATAAATCTACCGTGTGGGTGAAAACAATTTTTACCAAATTTATTTGTTATTAGGTAAGTTAAAAATATAAACGCCGTTGAGTAGCGAAGAGATCGTTCAATCCAGGCACGGATTAATGTATAATTAAGAAAGTAGTAGTGATGTTCCAGAGCAAATTTCTCAAATTGAGAGTAAAACTGAATTCAAATGCTTGAATACTTTTTAGTTTCCTGAAGCCACAATTTATATAACATGAATAACATCGGCATGAATGAAATTCAAAATGATATTGTTTATAACAGTTTCATAAAACTACAATACGAGTGAATTTGTTTGTAAAAATAGACCATGGTAGGTATTGCAACAAAAAGTATTGTTTATGATGATGCCTACCCACCTACTCATTTATTCATGGCTATTATTAAAATCAAATTGTCGTGATAATACGGCACTTCCTTTAGCACTTATTGAAATAAAACTATGAATAAATCTATTTAAAACAGCCGAATTCCGTGTGAAAGAATAGCTGCGGTCACAATTACCTGGCATATGAATTAAGCTTGCTGACATTATCTTAAATAAAAAAAATACACATTAAAATATAAGGCATTTATAGTAACCTTGACCTTTAGAAAAAATATTATGCAAATGCTTTTAAAACAAAATGCTACGTATGCTTTATGCAAAGTCAATTGACGAACCTCCTAATACGGGGTTCTATCGATTTCATGAAATTTTGCTTGATTCTGCCGTTCAAAAGTTATCCAAATTCATATAAAATCTTCCTGGTATAATTTCAATCCTACCGACACAGAAGAGCCGCGGCTCTTTTCGATCCGACCACAAAGTATTTGTTTCCCGACCGACCGAGCCCAGGTGGATGGACGGCACCTGATTGGCAGTTTTTTTTGAGATGCGCTTTTAATTGCTTTCGGGTGTTCCTTTCGGGACCTCTTGAGTCGGCAGTATGCAGAGTTAGAAAATAAATCAGTGTCGTTCCTGTAGGTGTAGGAATAGAAAGTTTTATTATCTATTTTTATTTCTTTAGCTTACGCCATAAGTAAATGAAATAATTTTCATGAGTATATCTACCGCCGCCTATGTCACTTTCTATAAAGGATATGCCGATGGTCGGCTTTTATCTTTGTTCAATTGACTTTGCAATCACTATACCACTTTTATGTAAAATAAATGGGTTCATAAAGGACTTGGCACTTACCTTGTTTAAATATGACTAGATCAAATGGCACCTGCTATTAGGTTAAGGCAAAATTGTATATTTCAGAAACTAACGTACTGACAATTGTTTTGAAATTTTCTTCTTTCAAAAACCAATTTTTAGGTATATTCAAATTTCAAAATTTGAGTATATTTCAGAATTTCAGCAAAATATTGGCTTCTGCTTCAATTGCAGATTTTCATCAAATAAAAAAAACTGTTTTATACGAATAATGAATCGGTAATGATTTAAGAACAAATAAATAAATAAAATTCTTTCCAGGGGGCACCCTGCATATATTTTTACAAATTTAAAAACATGCCATGCCATTCATTTTGATCCGATGTTTTTGTCTACAAATAAAAAAAAAGAACCAAGTCTCTACCTCAGACCGTTAAGTAGTTGTCAAAGTCACGGACCACCTGCCAATTTAACAGAAAAATCTCAAACATGTTTTTGCTGAGTTCAAATATGTAACTGCGGGTCGGTTTATCTGGGCATAAAGAAGTTTTTCCCTTTCCCATGCCATTGTCGTACTTCTATGGTACGAAAACATTTTTTTAGGAAAACTATTAAGTTTACGACAAAAAGTGTAAAACACTTTTTTGAAGATAATTTAATCGTCTTTTAGACGGTGTATATTTTAACCCCGTTTGAGTTCGTCTTACGTAAAAAAATTACCCTCAAAAATAAAATTGAAAATTATGCTTCGACCATGTTTAAGCCGCCATATCTAACTCAGTATCAGTTTCTGTTTCGAACTAATAGCCGTTTCTGATTTAGCTTGACATCCTCTTTCGATCTGTATAGTATTTTAGTAAATTTTATGACTTTGGTGAAAACGTGAAAATTTTGTAGCCTGGGGTAGGTACCTATAGGCCAATTTAGTGGTTTTTTCAGTGAAACATGAGAACCGCTTAACTTACAGCAAAAACCCACCATAAATACATATTAAAAAATCGGCATATTTTTTATATTTTACGTTTTTTTTTTTGTAAAACCAGTAGTTTTCTTTAAAAAATCAATCAATTGCCAAATTTATAGTATAGAGACACCAGAGAAACAAAGTATTGTTGATGTTTTGGAAAGACCATTAAAGTAGAAGCTAACCACAATTTGTTTGAGTAAAATCGATGTAATAATAAAAAAGTTACGTACATTTTATTCAAACTCCTTTTCGCCATCTTTAAACAAAGATGGTCTTACCATGAATCGACTAAAATATATGAGAACCTGTTTGCAATTCAAGCCCAAATTCCGACTAGGCTCTTAAACTATAATAACTAACTATCTATATTTCCAATATAAAGAGTTAAAGATCTTTTTTAAAATGATAACTAAAACTTTCTTTCCAATTTTTATTCACACTTGTCTATAATTTAACTGACTTCATAAATTGCCAATTATATTATATGTATTATAGTTTTTAAATAACTAAATATCTTTAATAATATCGACCATCATTATTCTTATTATTAAAATAGGATTATAAAATTATAAAGGCATCAGGCATTGCATCTGTAAACTGACGTACTTATATCAATCGTAGTTATGTTTATGTAGAAATCAAAAAAATTTTGAGCAACAGGCACATGGATAATAAAAATTTTCCGAATCTAATAAAAAGAGCAAAATTTTATCATACCTAAAGCTTTTAAAATATTGTGGGTGCTATTGTCAAATGCGAAGAATTTGATGTACAGAGCGAGTCACAACTTAAGTACTGATTTAGAGAACTCAACAGTAAGAAGAAATTATCCTGAAAATGTTGATACTTTGATCACGATCACAAAAGCCAAGGAACAAGAAAAACCCGCTTGGATTTTAAGATACTGGTCCCAGGCAGCTTACTTCCCGGGAACCATAAAGTACTATGTACATCTAATTTCAAAAGAAACTGAAACGAGTTGTCCGAACCGAACCAAAATTTAATTGCATTTCAATGTTATTCTATCAAAGTCAATACCGTATTAGATTTTTTTGAAATTAGCTGTACGTACAAATTGTACGTACATAGTGCGTCCCAGGCGCGGCTCGTGCCGCAGGCGAGGTGAGGCGGTACATTATAAACACCAGTATACAAGTTGTTCTCTCTTAAAACTGGTTGCGTCAACGAACACCTAGAGCATGTTACACCAGTTGAAAGAGATCAGCAACATATTTGTTGGCGAAAAGTTTTGTTTAAATTGTCGTTTTTCTGTTTGAACTGACGACCATGCTCTAAAATTTCCAGGACATCACCAGTTTTAAGAGAGAATAACTTGTATACTGGTGTTTATAATGTACCGCCTTACCTCGCCTGCGGCACGAGCCGCGCCTGGTGCGTCCACTTGCTACGTACATTGTACTTTAGAACTTTTCAGGATTAATAAGGTACGTACTGGTTACGTACAAATATCTACGTATATGGTATGTACACTATAATATAGGAACGTATTTTTTGCGTACATTCTAAGTCGGTAATTCTCGCGACAAATACAATACGTATAGTTTTTGCAAAGTCACCTGAAATGCTCCTAATACGGGGTTCTATCGATTTCATGAAATTTTGCTTCAATCTGCCCTTCAAAAGTTATCCAAATTCATATAAAATCTTCCTGGTATAATTTCAACCCCACCGACAGAGAAAAGGCGCGGCTCTTAGCGGTCCGAGCACAAAGTATTTGTTTTCTGACCGACCCAGCACAGGTGGATAGACGGCACAATTTCAACCCTACCGACAGAGAAAAGGCGCGGCTCTTGGCGGTCCGAGCACAAAGTATTTGTTTTCTGACCTACCCAGCACAGGTGGGTAGACGGCACCTGATTGGCAGATTTTTTTACGATAGGCTTTTAATTGCTTTCAGGTGTTCGTTTCGGGACCTCTTTAGTCGGCAGTATGCAGTTAGAAAATAAATCAGTGTCGTTTCTGTAGGTGTAGAAATAGAAAGTTTTATTATCTATTTTTATTTCTTTAGTTTACGTCATAATTAAATGAAATAATTTTCATGAGTATATCTACCGCCGCCGGCTTTAACCTTTGTTCAACTGACTTTGCAAAAACTTTACACCTGAAAGCAAATAAAAGCGTATCTCAAAAAAATCTGCCAATCAGGTGCTGTCTACCCACCTGTGCTGGGTCGGTCAGAAAACAAATACTTTGTGCTCAGACCACCAAGAGCCGCGGCTTTTCTCTGTCGGTAGGGTTGAAATTGTGCCGTCTATCCACCTGTGCTGGGTCGGTCAGAAAACCAGTACTTTGTGCTCGGACCGCCAAGAGCCGCGCCTTTTCTCTGTCGGTAGGGTTGAAATTATACCAGGAAGATTTTATATGAATTTGGATAACTTTTGAAGGGCAGATTGAAGCAAAAAAACAGCTAAAAAGGGCGCCTCTGAAAACTGATGAAAAATCTTGTGACAAAAAAAAAAGGTCTTCATGTCGTTAGTTTCCTTTGGCACCCACTCAATTGGCCGTTACCGGCTCGACTTAATAAAGCTGAGGGCGCTTCGGCCACCTATGGGGCGCCACTACCCTCGGGGCGGGGGGGGGCGACGAACCCCCCGCGCCCTTCCCACGCTACGCCGTTGTGTGAAACCGATAAATATATATATATATATATATATATATATATATATATATATATATAATTTTCCCTTTCGCCTCGAAGCATACCATGACTAAAGTTCAGCTCCGATACTGGCTATGACCGCCTGCCGACACGATTAAGTACGAATCGGTGAACCGGTAGCCGCTCGACTTTCTCGGACGGCAAGCCATCTCGCGGCCCGCGTTACCATGGAAACGGGTCGAGAGCGGAGGGGGTGCACACCGCTGTTTTAATGTAAAGAATTACAGTACACTTTATTTTAATTTTATGACCTATCTAAGTATCATATACATCTGAGGTATGTGCATTGTAGGTACTATATACTAACCATGTATGTCTGGAGTAGTTACATTTTACGTTTAGTATTTGACGTACATAGTAGGTACGTACATTTCTCCAAAATATGTCGATTGTACTTATATAGTTCGTACTACAGTACGTCCCTAGTAGGTACAAATCGAAGTAAAATAATGGCTAAAGTTACGCCCCTACGACACGACGGACATATGTCTACGTAAGTTCAAAAATTCTCTGGGGTGCGGCAGGACGTTAAACGTTTAAATCAGTAATTCCTGCGATTAATCCCAACATCCACTAAAATAAGTAAAAATACAATATAAAAAAATATAATCAACACATTTAGGATAAAAGTTAACTATTTTTGTGTAAAAAATATAACAGTAATGCCGGGCCGGGGTGACATAATAGATACTTTACAAAGAATCTTTAAAGCAACGCTTCAAAAGCAAATTCTTCTCTGGAAACAAATCAGATAAAGAAAAAACATAAACATAACTGCTGTTGCAGGTATAGTTCGCAATGATACTGCTATTATTAAAATTACTGTCGTGTGCATACTTATTATCATAACTAAGTTATGGAAAGTCTTTCATATAACAAGCATATGGCAGAAAGTTTTATTTAGCTTTTTTGGTTTGTTAGTTCTGCTTGATGACTTTTTTTATTATACATATTTTTTACTTTCGCTTATTCATGGTGTTATTTCATACTTAAATTTATAATTTTGCAGAATAATTTGATATATTATTTTATAGCATCAGGAAAATTAAAACACATATAAGAAAAATTAAATATAATTGATAAAAAAATACGGCATTAATTAATTTATTAAAGAAAAACTAACACGAATTTTCTTGGAATAGCCCATTAGAGGTTTGGATATAAATTTAAAATTTTTTTAAATTCCATACTTACTATTACTATTAAGCATTTACATAGGTACTTAAGTAATGTACCCCTTTTAGACTCTTCACCCACCCCTTATTTCCGGTTTTTTTTCACAAAATTGTATTGCCTTCAGATCAAATCATAAATGTGGAAACCGCATATTCGTATCTGTTCTGTTTACTCCCCTTCGTTCATAAAATTGTATTGTCACCAGAGCAAATAATAAATATGAAAACCGCATGTTGGTAACTGTTTTGATTCCAAAGTTACTAATTTCGCCCATTTACGCCCCTCACCTACCCCATACCAATTTTTTTTCCTAGAATAATAGTTTAACCAGATCAAATCATAAATCTGAAAACCGCATGTTTCTATCTGTTTGTATTAAATAGTTCTAAATTTACCTCCACTCATCCACCCGCTACCTCCGATTTTATTTTATATAAATAATTTTATAGTCACCAGATTAAATCTCAAAACTGCATGTTCGTATTTGTTTTGATTCAAAACTTCTCAATCTCCCCCCAATTTACCCTCACCCAGCCTCGTATTTTGTTTTTTTTGCATAAAATTATACCATCGCCAAATTTACCCCCCTCAACCACCCCCTACCACCGTTTTTTTGTTTATAAAATTGTATTGTCGCCAGACCAAATCATAAATCTGAAAACCAAAAATTTTATACTTTTTTTTTTTTAATTATACCGGAAGATTCCTAAGCTTTTTAATTAATAAGACAACAAATTGCAACACAATTACCAGTATTTGTCATTGGCTGGTGAGATCGATATGGCGTCTCCACCTACACAACATATGGAATATACGAAACGTGACACTCACTCTCAATTACAGTCTTGCGATTATTATTAGTTTAACCGACAATAATCATACCTTATAAATATGAATTCGAAAATGGCTACTGAATATAATAAACTGATCTACAAGTGAAATGACGCACCCGACATATTTTTACTGAAATTTGCCGTTACATTATCTAAAACCGAATTTGTTTGATTTTCTACTATAGAGCTTAATTGATTAAAGCCTAAAAATAAGCATGTCACTTGATAGAAGCAGCGAAATACAGAGCGGTGAAAAATGGAAAAGTTTGCATGGCTGCCATTAAAATAAAATAAATAAAAAATGTTTTTAAATTAAACGATTTTATTAGATAATTCCACTAAAAAGTTTAAAATATTTCTGTTTACTACTACTGTCTATATTTAACACTAGCTTCTATGGCACATTATATACTTTTGAGTTCGATATGAAATCGTAGCGCGATTATTAAAGATATCCATCAAATGGAGCTTCATACTCGGCACAATAGAGTATTTGACAAATTTTAGAAAAGAGTTTAGAATGATACATAGATCCCTAATCTGCTACGCAAAATTATTAAAATAGTATATTTTATCATGACTACATTAAGTTTATATTTATAAGTTTGCCGCTAAAACGCTCATTTCTAGCATGGCGTTGCAATGACGTCACAGCGCAGTAAACTCGCAGACAGATACACGGCATTCAAGTGTTTATTTGTTTCTGGTCTGTGTTTTTACTGTTTTTTATGTAAAAAAATGTCCTATAAGTGGTGTGTCGTGCCTTAGTGTTCGAATGCTAGCATAAAAACCTGAAAAACTATTTATTCATGTACCTACAGCAGTAAAAAGAATGGAAAAAGTGGCTAGAACTTGCTCAAAGAGACCCAAGGGCCTTATCTAATACATCTTCACTTTACATTTGTGAAGATCACTTTGATTGTTTCTATTAATTTTTCTCACATTGTCTATAATATATATATATATATATATATATATATATATATATATATATATATTAATAATAAATGATTTATTTTTGAAAATTTTACCACCCTGTATCTCAAAAGGTAAGACGTTTAGGACATATGTTCATATGAAATTTGTTTCTTAAAATGGGCCCAAAAATCACCCTCATAAATATTGACATTCAATTACGAAACACCCTGTATAACTATTTCGTAAATGACGATGAAATTTTTGAGGTTATGTTTATTACAAGGGGTGAACAACTATAATAGGCAGAAAGGTGTACAAACTTTTAGGCGGTGTTAGGCAGTTATTAGGCAGGACTAGGGAGTACCTCTATATGCAGGATTAGGTAGTGCACATGCAGGCTAAATGTAGGACTGAGCAGTGCATATGCAAGACCAGACAGTGCATAGGCAGGACTAGGCAGTACCTACGCAGGACTATGCAGTGTAACCTATGCAGTACTTCAAGTATTGCTGGTCGTTGTATACTTTTTGCCTACATGTCCCCCCCTCGGTTTATTACATGATTTACTGTTGTTGGCAAAGAAGCCCGCCACCATAAAGGAATTCAGGATTGGCAAGCTGAAGGTTTGGAGAATCCGTTTTCCATTGAAAATGTTTTTTATAAGCAAAACACAAAATAAAATCTAATTTAGGACGATAATTCGCACTTTAAACCAAAGCAATCATTACCATCCATAAGAAAATAAACACAGAAAATAGGTTTGTTCGAGGCGTTTACTGTTTTGTGACGTCACTTGCAGCTGATTGGTAGACCGCCTGTTTTGAATCACGTGGCTAATTGTTTTAATTCAATGAATTTATTTAATTAAAAGAACTATGAATTTGAGGAAAAATTAAACAAAAAAGTTTGTTTTTAGCATTCCCAAGACCTACCCCAACAAACATTTAAAGTTGTAACGACGAAACCCCAACTAGAAAGAATTTCTTAAAAGTAACCTCAACGTACTCCCGCTACGTCTCAGTATACTATACAGCGACGTTATAATTCCCTAAGTGGGGAACCAATTTCTGGTTATAACTACTTGGCCAAGTGTTTAAAGTCACTGTAGTATCAACTACACCACTACGGCGTAGCCAGGTATCTACTACGTCGTAGAGGCTGTTTTTTTCCGTAATGGCATAAAAGTTGCGATGTAGTTGCAAATAATATAATCGTTTCTTTTTGGTAGAATTGTTACACAATATGGTGGACACAACAGTAAACAGACTCGCTTAGTTTTTTTGTTTGGTTATGGTTATAATATGTACTATGTTATCCAAAAGTGTGAGAACTTACGAGCAGTGGATCAAAATTCGAGTGCGACGCAAAGTTTTTTGTATAACATGCATTATATATATTGCAAAAAACCGGTGCGCCCGTAAAATTGAGCCATTTTCTGCTAGCTGATGGAATTTTTGTGTTGTGATTTTGGAGGTTATGTTTTCATAATCGACAGTTAACTCCAACAAATGGTGCTTAAGAAGAGCATTTTTGGTAAACTTCAACTAATTTGTTTATAAAAAAGTATAGCTCTTTAATATGAGCTCATAAAACGACAACAAAAATATTAAATTTTCTTTCTTACATAAAAACATGGCGTCCCAAGCTATATTCCCGGATAGTCGAAAGGGTTACTTGAAAGTGAGCCTAAGTTACGGCAACGTGTCACTTACGACTTTTATGTCGGCTTTCCTTTATAGTTCTATATAACACACTCGAATTTCTACTCCTTCGTTGCAGAAACGTATTATTAACTAGCTTTCGCCACTAGAAAACGTCTACAGAGTGATAGGAACCACGCGATAAGTATAACTACTACTCTCAAGTTATTGGGGTGTCGCCACTTGTCATTTGCCGTTTCTGTCAACAACAGCACCACTGCTTGTAGGTGTTGTGCTAGCGTGAATTTGTGGTAGGTTTTAAAACAAAAACAAGATAAATTAAATTCCATTAGAACAATAAATGAAGTGCCAATAAAAAGAGTTTTGTAAAAATGTATGTTGCAGTCGAGAGCATGATCCTATTCTAGAATTTCTACGAAGTGTTGGTCAAGGAACTAAAAGAACGTAGTCACATCAATGAAATCAACTTATTGTTACTTTTTTTATTTACACATTGCTCTCACAATTCGTATGTAGTATTTTTTATTGTTTTTAGATATTTTGGCATTCTCAATATTTAGTAATTTTTATTTTTATAAGCCTTATAAGTAAAAAAACAATCTCTGAGACTTGTTAGATCGCTTAGAAATCCGCATGTAACCACGATATATCTAACTTGTTTTTTTATTAGCCGCAAACAGCGCAAAAGTTCCTAGATGAAGTCTAGCATCTCCCAGAGGTTATTTTAGGGGCCGTGCGTAAATTAGATATTAGGGACCTATTGCAATAAAGCCTGGCACAAATTGTGCCGGGCGCTATATTGACGTTTCGCATTAAAAACTGACAGTTGATCTTTCAAAATTGACATACCAAAGTCGAATTTAGAAATCCAGTCGTTTATTTTTCATTAATAGTGGCGTCACTATTAATTCCGGCTCTTATAATACAAAATGGCCTAATTTTGAAAGAAGACAGCTGTTCTTATAATGCTTAACTGTCAATATAGTGCCCGCCAGAATTAATGCCTGGCACTACTGCAATAAGTCCCTAATAAGGGGGTAGATGAAAGCTGAAACGCATATAGTGGCGAAGGTGATGTTGCGACAGCGTTACGTAAATTTTTTTACCGATTTGTTTTACGGTTTCTTTTTAATGTTCCTCATTTTGTTACTATTTTGTTCCTATTTGTTTGTGTTTTACTTTATCATTATAGCAATAAACTAAGAATAAAATATTTTGTTTTGGAAGAGGGATATATAAAGTTAAAGTCCAGCTCAACACAAAATGAATCACAGTGACACGACACGTCAGCACAAGAGGGTGGCGGCACAAGAGGGTGGTGCCACAGCACAAGCCTCGAACGACCGTAATACAATACAAGAATAGAATACCAACAACAAGTAGCGTAAAAGATTAAGGATGGATATTAAGCATGGAGCAGGGAATTCTTAAAATCCGTGTGCGGTACTCGATACTTTGGATCAATATTTTGCATTTTGATTGTTTTGCAAAATGGTCAAGAAATGAGCTCGAAAAAATGGACTGCTCAAGGTAGTTAAAAAAATATTTGCAAAACTATTCCTAATATTCCCATATTATAAAAGGAGCCACAAAAAGTAGGGTTAAGAATGTGTGCGACCAAGATGCGACTTCAAAAAGTCTACGTTTTCAAAGTAGAAACAGGAAGGAGAGATTACTTTAAAAGATCGACATTAAAAAAAAGTCAAAGTAGTTGCGGCATTAAAGTTGAAGTTGAAGTTATTTTGTCTACATTGTTACATCAGATGTTACTATGATGACACAAACTTTTGTGGTAAAAATTAAAGTTATAATGTAGTTGTCGGATACACTTGTTTGGGACTACAATGAAGCTTAACTTTCTAGTGGTAATTAAGTGGGATATAAAAGTCAGGGCGACTACGAAATAACGACTAAAAAGAAAGTAAAACTTTAGCAACGTCCTAGTGTGGTAGAGAAGACTATCAGAATCGACTATCAAGAAACAATCCTAAGAAGTAGTTTAGAGGGTCGTTTTTACGAAACATCTACTATTTCCTGATACTAAATAGGAGTTAGAACTAAAAAGTAACAAATTTTGGTTGGGATCACCACATTTCTACTATAAGAAAGTAGCAAAGCCTTTAGAACATGTAGCCGCTACTATAATTGTTAGTAGGGACAGAGATATCTAAAAATAAATATATATTTATTTTTTACTACTGTCAAACACCCTATTGTACCCTATATCAAACTTAAAATTGATGGATATCTTTGATAATCGCGCCACGATTTTATATCGAATTTAAGACCAGGAGCGGCTGCTCTTTAAGATGCCTGGCCGCGACGAGGTCCCCCCTCAGAAAATACAAAAAAATTAAATCTAAATTAAAATATTATTTATTAAATAGGTATTTTGCTTATTCTCTAATTTTTCCTTTCACCTTGACGGATAACATGAATAAGGTTCATCTTCGACTGCCGCGCCGACTGTAACGAACGGTGCACTTATTTTGCTTCTAGTCTGATTATTATACATGATAAGATGATTTTTTGAACGTTATGAAAGTTAAAAGGAAAATTAAAGAAAATGTAAGTAGGTAAATCGTATGTTGCTGTCTGTTTTTTTTAGAGTAATTTTTTTAGGGTAAGAAATATATCTCACTGTTTTCAACACATTGTGGTATTTTTTTCTATGGTAATTAAAAAAATCTAGAACCCCCACTCTTAAGCCATTTGCGCCCCCCAGCTTTACAGCTCAGAGGCCGCCACTGCTTATATATAAGGTGAAAACCTCATGTTCGTATCTGGTTAGATTTTAAAGTTCTGAATTTACCCCTTTTAGACTTTTGACCCACCCCTTACTATCGGTTTTTGAAGTGTAAACTTCTTTAGGCGCGTTAAGTAGTTTTTGTGGGTAGCGAATTGAACTAAGCCGTCAGGCTCGGCTATGTAACGCTTACTCGGATGCAATCGGCTCGAATCGACTAACTGTGAGAAACATTCAGCGAGCGATATGATGATGTAGATGAAGGCCAGTACACAGAAGAGTTCGGTTCGGTCCGCTTTGCAGAATATGTTATGGGCCAGTATGATTAATTTCGCTTTGTTGAAGTTTACACTTCTGCCGTGTGGTCTTACGCACACACAATTTTTTTTATTTTCTTTCTTTTTAATTTTGTACAGTCTAATTCCTCAATACAAAATCTATCTAGCGGTACTCCCGTTTCTATTTATAAGATTGTATTGTCACCAGAACAATTAAGTAAATCTGAAAACCTCATGTTCGTATCTCGTTGGATTTTAAAGTTCTGAATTTACCCCTTTTAGACTCTTCACCTACCCCTTACTTCCGGTTTTTTTCACAAAATTGTATTGCCTTCAGATTAAATCATAAATGTGAAAACCCCATATTCGTATCTGTTTTGTTTATGTCCCTCACCCACCCCCAACATCCGTTTTTTGTTCATAAAATTGTATTGTCACCATAGCAAATAATAAATATGAAAACCGCATGTTAGTAATTGTTTTGATTCCAAAGTTACTAATTTAGCCCCTTTACGCCCCTCACCTACCCGATACCATTTTTTTTTCCTAGAATTATAGTTTCACCAGATCCAATCATAAATCTGAAAACCGCATGTTTTTATTAAATAGTTCTAAATTTACCTCCACTCACCCACCCGCTACCTCCGATTTTTGTTTATAAAATTTTATAGTCACCAGATTAAATCTGAAAATCGCATGTTCGTATTTGTTTTGATTCAAAACTTCTCAATCTTCCCCCTATTTACCCTCACCCAGCCTCGTATTTTGTTTTTTTTGCATAAAAAATACCAATCGCCAAATTTACCCCCTTCAGACCTCGAACCGAACCGAACCGAACCGTTTTTTGTTTATAAAATTGTATTGTCACCAGACCAAATAAAACCGCATGTTTATATCTGTTTTCGTTCCAAAGTTATAAGTTTATCCCTTTTACACCACTCACCTATTCATCATGTTACCGAGTTTTTTCCTAAAACTATATTGTTACCAGATCAAATCATAAATCTGAAAACCTCATGTTTGTATCTGTTTTCATTACAAAGCTCTGATTTACCCCCTTTGCGCCCCTTTGCGCCACTCATCATCCCTTTCCTCTGATTTTTTTCATAAAATTGTATTGTCACCTGATCAAATCATAAATCTAAAAACCGTTTTTCGTATCTGTTTTTGTTCCAAAGTTCTGAATTTCCCTCCTTTTATAAAGTACTAAATTTACCACCTTTATACCTCTTGTCCCCCCCTATCACTGAATTTTCTTTATAAAATAGTGTTGTCACCTGATCCAATCATAAATCTGAAAACCGCATGTTCGTATCTGTTTACGTTCCAATGTTTTGGATTTTTCCCCTCAACCACCCTCTAAACCGCTTTTTTATGTCCGTAACACGATAGCTCCTAAACCGCTAAACCGATTTTGACAAAATTTTCAGTCAAAATAGTGTTCGACGCTCTTACGAGCTGATTAGATTTTGGTCAAAATCCATTAATGCTAATGACAGTTTGACAAGTTAAAAATTAAAAAAATTCTAACTTTTTAACGGAGCGTCCCTTCAACATGCGGTTTTCGGAATATAGTAGACCACATTTTGCTCAATAGTTTCCTCCGTGGAAGCTTTAGTTCCCGAGATATTTACAAAAAACTGTTTTTAAGGCGGATTATCATGGCTCCATTTGAAGTGTGCTAATAGGGTAGCTAGGAAGGTATCCAGATCCGTGATGGATCCATTTATTTTTACATTAAATTAGAGAATGCGAAATTTAAATGGGTTTAGTAAATTTTGAACGTCCTTTTCCTATAATTTTTTTTCTGTTTCGAACCGTCTCCTTCCTAAACCAGTTTAAACATTAAATACATATAATTTATTGATATTTTTGGCCTATATCCCGAAGCAGAAATTAAAAACTGTAATTCTGTTGAGTATCTTTTAAGTTATAGCGACAAAACCATCAAAATTAAGCAAAATGAATGAATTTAAAGTCACATTTTACAAAATAATTATTGTATTCGGCCGTTTCAAGCGGTGTTAGCTAAAAATGTTACGATATTTAAAATGTAACGTTTTAATAAATTTTTGCCTACAATAAAAGAAGTTAGTAATTATAAAGTAGTGCAATTAGAAACTGCCTGAATATTAAAAAAAGAAACGGTCCGGAGGGGTTCTAAATCCACTCTTGAGATAATATTAGGGCCCCAAAGTAATTTTTTAAAGCATCTTTGGGCCCCCTTGGGCCTGGGGCCCTCGGCGGTCGCTTACTAGCCGCCCTGACCAGTCCGGGCCTACTTTAAGGATTTTATAAAAAATTACAACAATTAAATTCTGATTTTGTTGTATTGCACCCTGTTTATAATACATAATTTTTATTACAACTTCTGGGCTGATCGCATTAGTTTTTTTGTGCTCCCTTTATTTTTAATAGGAAAAACTTCCCAAAACACTAACAAAAATACTTGAAAATGTTAACCATGACAGCTCATAAAAGTTACCGCTAAACCTGCATAAATTACCACCAAGCGCGGATTTGAGGGGGGGGGGGAACGGAGTAATTACCCCCCCCCCTAGAAAAAAAAGCACTTTTTCCTAATAAAATAAGGGAAAACAGAAGAATTATCCCCCCCCTAGAAAAAAAAATTATATAAAAAAAAATTTTTGTCGACTTTTACCCCCCTAGATTTTGACCCAGATCCGCGCTTGATTACCACGTCGGTCATGGTGAAAAAATAACCCTAAACATTTGACTGTGTCCGTTATTTTTGAACTAATGCGCATCAATAAAATTGAAATCCATAATTTCCCCATTCATATTTAATCTTTACAAATTCTTTATAAATTTATAATATTCTTTGTTAAAACTAAATCGTTATTAAATATTCGCAGTGAAACAATAATAATAATTGTTCTGTATTATTCCATACAGATATTAAATAGATGATCCTTTCAGTTGAGCCATGCGATATGATTAATACATCGTCGGTACTTCTTTGCTCAGTACCGCCTCGCCGCCAATCTACAGGTCAGACTTCGTCTTGGTTAGTGCGACCACTCTTATCTTAATTTTCATTATGTTTGTAATGCCCGTGTGCACTGGTTCGACTTGAGATGTAAGCGGAGCTTAAGGTAAAGTTTTCGTTTGCAAGGGTTTGGAATATCAAGTGCCGCTTACCTCACTTACCTGTATTTAAGAAAGAGTTCAAACCCTAGAATAAAACTACATATATACTATATGGTATAGTTTTTGCAAAGTCAGTTGAACAAAGGTTAAAGCCGACCATCGGCATATAGCGACGGTAGATATACTCATCAAAATTATTTCATTTAATTATGGCGTAAACTAAAGAAATAAAAATAGATAATAAAACTTTCTATTCCTACACCTACAGAAACGACACTTATTTATTTTCTAACTCTGCATACTGCCGACTAAAGGGGTCCCGAAAAGAACACCCGAAAGCAATTAAAAGCGCATCTCAAAAAAATCTGCCAATCAGGTGTCGTCTATCCACCTGTGCTGGGTCGGTCAGAAAACAAATACTTTGTGCTCGGACCGCAAAGAGCCGCGCCTTTTCTCTGTCGGTAGGGTTGAAAATATACCAGGAAGATTTTATATGAATTTGGATAACTTTTGAAATGCAGATTGAAGCAAAATTTCATGAAATCGATAGAACCCTGTATTAGGAGCATTTCAGGTGACTTTGCAAAAACTATATAATGATTTTACGATCATATGGTTGTAAAATGTAAACATTAGCTGGCACTTTACTCATAATTAAACAATGCATCTAGTGAAGTAACAGGAAAAATAGAAAAAGGACCAAGAAGTAAATCTGTCAAATTCTATAATACATGCAAACAAACTAAACCCTTTTATTTTGAAAAATCCAGGTCCGTTCGATTCGATCGAACTCAAAATGTGTACTACAAGGTAGGGTAAAAATCGCTACTATGTAATATATTAAGCAATATATCTATCTGCGTAAACCTTACTGTATTTGTTTTGAGCCCTTATAAATAATTTCAGATGTTGTCCCTACTTCGTAGTTTAAAACAACTTGTTTAAATAACACCCAGGATAGGATTAAAGGGAGGACTCGGGATCCGCCCCCCTTCAATCCTATCATTTTTACCTTCCTAGCCCGCGTTGCAATGGCTAGAGAAGGTATTAGTTTCGGTGAAAATCTATTTTTTCAAATAACGCCGAAAATGTGTTATTTGGGTGTATTTTGGCCTATGTGTGTGTGTGTATTATTTCTTAAATTTCAATAATTTTTTTCATAACCAAAAACTTCGTAAGAGCTTTAGTTTCTGAGATATTTACAAAAACAGTTTTTAAGGCTGATATTGTATCATGGCTTCGCTTGAAGTGTGCTAATAGGTTAGTTAGGAAAGTATCATTTATTTTAGATATTTTCCACATATATAACACAAAATAGCATGAAATACGACATCATGAGGCCTCAGGCCCCTACGCCCCAGAGTTGCCACTGTTTAAGGTTTATAAAGTTAAAGACAGATCTTTTTTTCAAACTATTTTTTGTTACATGTTTAAAAAAAAGTTCTTATTTTTAATAAAGGATATTAAAAAACAAAAAAAAATTCTAAAAATTATGGAATCAGATTGTTTTTAGGAAATATAATAAACATATATATATATATATATATATATATATATATATATATATATATAATAAAAGACAAGACAATTTTGATACATAATTTTAAGGGCTTAAAAAAATCGAACACACTAAGGACCTTAGATCGCTATCTTTGTTAATGGGTAACCGGGTTTTTCATTTAATTGTATCAAAAATGGGAAACACTGTACTGATTTTATAATAGAGGTTTCATTTATGATTTTTTCGCATTCTGCAAGCCCTTACTGTCATAATAGTAGTTTTACTTTTAGTATGCATCTACTTTACCGTTTAGTTAACTCGAATTAATAAAAGATCATAACTCTTTATTGGATCTGCATTAGTGCTCTCGGTTTTAACTTATATTTATATCAGTAGTACCTATATATATTTCACTTCCTGTTCCCAGTTTGAAATTCATGCTTATCAACATAATAAGGCACAATAGAACTCCGGGTGCTACTAGGACGGATCACCAAATAAATGATCCGTTATACTAGATGAGTGTTGTTTACGCCCCACCCTAATTACGTCATCAGTAATCAGGTATGTTCCATGGAAATATCTTTATTACGGGTGATATAAATATGGATGTTGTAATACATCGTTGGACAGGTATTAAAAATAATATCTTTACAACTTTTTTCTCAGACAGGTCTCCCCTCCTTATGATGCCATCAATGTACAAACGGTATGTGCTAAAAATAACACCAAATATCTTTATTACTGGTGGCATTATTTATGTTGTGATAGTAACATAGTTGGAAAGCTCTAAAAAATGCTACAAGTAATTTTCCAACAATTTTTGCAAAACTCCACTTGTAACGAAGATGTTTCAATTTTTCTAATAAATACCATGAGTACATACAATGATGACGTCAGCAGGGAAGGATAAATCTTTTCAAAAATAAATGGATCCATGACGGATCTGATACCTTCCGAGCTAGCCTATTAGCACACTTCAAGTGAAGCCATAACCCAGACAGCACAAGTACGTACTATGTACGTACATACATAGTACGTAACTCTGCGACGTATGTACGTACATAGTACGTCATACCTGACTGCACACCAAGTAGTATAAATAGTAGCCTGTAGAATGGATTGTTTAGTTTACACTTAAAAACGGTTAGAGATACTTGCTAACCGAAACGTCATGTTTAAAATAAATAAAGGCAATGGAAGTCCGAAATTATGTTTTTACTCAATCATTGTCTACGAGTTTCAAACAAAAAGATGTACAGGGTGATTCAGTATTCAGTATATTTTGAACCTATGCCCGGTCAGCGCATTGTAGAAAAAAAGTTTAAATACAAAAGTTTTACAGTTAATTAAAAGCGTTTCAACCCATATAGCAGATGCCGTCAAATGTCATTCTATAATTCAAAATCTGACATCAACTTTGTTATATTAAATGAAACACACTGTATATTTAATTTATAAATCCGCCTTTTCTTTGTGATTCTTAAAATGTATAATATATACTATATATCAACCATGGGCGCACCCAAGCCTTAGATTTTTTAATATATTTTCTACATCTTTGATGATAAAACATGGAAAATACCTTAAAATTTGACATCAGGAGGCTTCGGGCCCCCCCAACCCCAAGCAGTGGCGTAGTTGCGAAAAGACATGATGACCTTTTTTTTTGGTCGCAAGTTTTTTGAAGGCGCGCTTTGTAGCTGTCGGCCCCCCCCCACACATGATGACCTTTTTTTTTTTTGTCGCAAGATTTTTCAGGGCGCGCTTTGTAGCTGTCGGGCCCCCCCCCCCCCAAGACACATTCCTGGGTGCGCCACTGATCAACGGAACAATAAAAATAAAACACAGCAGTCCCGCCCCCGCCGAATAAAATATGTTGTAAATACGACAGAAATATTTAGTCTACGCATTAAAACGGAAAGAGGTAATTCCCCGGCGAGTGCGTTGTTGCCAACATAGTACATATTATTTATGCCCATGTCGTGCAGCGCTCCGTAGAGTATAAGAAATTTAAATGCGCCAAATCTTAGAAATTATTTATCGTATTATAGAAATATACATTTTTAAAATCAGAAACAAAGGGTAGATTTAAAAATTAAATAATGTACAGGGTGCTCCATTTAATATTGGAAAGTTGATGTCAAATTTTGACATATTGAAAGACATTTGAGAACATCTGTAATACGCAGTGGCGTATATAAGTGGGGTCCCTGGGGGGCCCGGCCCCCCCCCTGAAGCTAAGATTGTTTTAGATATTTTCCACATATTTCATGAATACAAACATAAAATAGCATAAAATATGGCCTCATGAGGTCTCGGGCTCCCCCCGAACCTGTCTCGGCCCCCCCCGAAACTTTTTTCTATATACGCCATTGGTAATACGGATTAAAAGGCTTTTGATAAACTACAAAAGTCTTACATTTTTTATAACATCAATATTAAAAGCGCTAATCGAGGTTTCAAAATATGGTGAATAACCGTGTACATTAATTCGCCCTCGAAAAATGCCCGCGAAAGACTTATGTGTCTTGATACCAAATGTGTTGTTACTACTGTAAGAGAAAATATTAAAAATTATTTGTATATAAAATGCTATACGATGAAGGAGTAAAGGTGTTTGATTTACTAAAAAATTTTAACAATACTCAGACGCCAATTTTTTTCAAAAACTGGTTGTCATCGCCAGTTACCGTAAGTTAAAGGAAGATAGGCAAAAATGATGTCATTATAAATCTGTAAGAACAAGATTTATGTTGAAGAAAACTATTTATATATTATTAGTTAGCTATGCATTTGTCCAAAATTGTAGAAATTAATTACCCTTATGAAATATTAGATAGTTTAAGTTGTGCTACGTATTTTTACGTAAGCATGAGATTTGACAGTTAAGCAAGCGCACTTCGTCACACCGTCGTCAAGGTCACGTTAGGAGCTTACGTATTTACGTTAGCTTACGGCAGTCTGCGGGCACCTTAACGTTACCAAAGAATAAAATTGGTTGATTGACCGATCGAAAAATGAGGCCTAGACGATAATTTCCGCTTCCAGTACAAACAACTCTTTGCAAATATATTCCTGCTGTAGTTGAAAAGACAAAAAACAAAATTGTAACATCAAAAAAACACAGTGCCGAATTCCATATTCTCTGCTATTAGTAGACTTGTTATGGTAACGTAAAAACATTCAACTTAAACTCAAATTTGGAACAAAACGTAGAGCGCTTAACGTGCAGTTTTACGTAAAAATACGTAGCACAACTTAAACTATCTATTATCTATTTCTATATACGCTAATAATTTACTTCATCCTGATAGGTACCACTCAACAAGGGCGGATCCAGAGGTGCTTCTCGGGGGGGGGGGGGCACTTTAGGTGACATTCTCTGTTGGTAAAAAACGGTATATATTTTTTTAAGCAGCATTTTATTGAATTAGTCAGTGGTTGTAATTTCGATGATAACAACAATATACACTTTCATGCGCCGCAGGCAAAAATTTTGAGTTTTTATTAGCAAAAACATTACTTTTTACTGATTTTTTGTATATTCAAAAAATTCTCGGGGGGGGGCAAGTGTCCCTAGTGCCCCCCCCCTGGATCCGCCACTGCCACTCAAAGACGTACATCAATTTGTTGTTTGAAATTTCTCTTAAATTAATCACTTATTCCAAAATTTCCCACAATTTCGCAGTTGTAGTTGTAGATTTTCCTCTTGGATTAATAGATTCATTTGATAAAAATCATTATTTTTAAACTAGTAATTGCCTTATAACATTAATTTATTTCTTGGGTGTAAATGGCATGATGATATTTTAGTAAATGATAAAGCAGGTCAAAGTAAGAAAAAAAGTTTATATAACTTGGGCATAAAACACTTATGTTTTCGAGATACGGAGCATCATTTTTTTGGGTAAAAATTCATTTAAAAACTCGGTAAAAATTTCATGTATCGGATTAGGTACAATAAATTAGTTATAAAAATAATTTTAGAAAAAAATTATGCAGGAAAATTTTTTAAAAAATAAAAAATTATAAACTTTTGAAAATACAATCTTAAACGCAACATGTTGCTTGATGTTTTATGTTATTAGCAACAAGTCTTTACGTAGATATAACAATAACATATCATTGATATTTTTTAAAAGTTTATGTAAGCAAAAATATAAAGTTTATATTTTTGTAGATTTTTTACCCATTTTTGAGGTAACTTTGAGCTCGTCAACTTGTCATTTTATCAAAAATAGTAGACTGCATTTTTATCATAATTAGCCAGATACTTATTGGCTTTGGCAGATTTTCTTTCTTTAAAAATCCTTTTTGCCCCCACTCATCAAACTTTAACACGTTGAAGGACAGTGACGCTGATCAGCGTCAATTTTCATGGGTGGTATGTAAGCCGACGCTAGTCTGGTCCCCTAAAACGAATCGACGGCGCGGCGTGCAGACAAACAAGACGCTAGCCATACCAAGTGTGTTTTGGCTGCCTGACTTCCGCATGCGCAGATCTACCAATATTATTTACCTCATGTATTACAATAGATGAGCAGGGTGATTTTCACTTGATTTCTAACCACATAAAAATAGAAAGTTTCGAAAGCAACTTAACGAAACCTAATCAAATCTAACGGAACCGAACCAAAGCAAACTGAACCAATAATTTTCTTTTAAAAAAAAACTTTCCTGACTTACTACCCGGGATCCTAGAGGATGTGAATCCGAACAGAACCGAACCAAACCGAACCGAACCAAAGCAAACTGAACCACCAATAAAAAAAAAACTTTCCTGACTTCTTTCCCCGGATCCTAGAGGGTGTGAATCCAAACCGAACCGAACCGAATCCAACCGAACCTATCCAAACCTAACCATACCCAACTAAACCTAATTAGCAGTGTTGTAGTTTAGTTTGGTTAGGTTAGGTTTGGTTCGGTTTAGTTTCGGTTCGGATACACATCCTCTAGGATCCCGGGTAGGAAGTCAGGAAAGTTTTTTTTTTAAATTATTGGTTCAGTTTGCTTTGGTTCGGTTCGGTTAGATTTGATTAGGTTTCGTTAGGTTAGGTTTTTGAAACTTTCTATTTTCATATGGTTAGAAATCAAGTAAAAATCACCCTGCTTATCTATTGTAATACATGAGGTAAATAGTATTGGTAGATCTGCGCATGCGGAAGTCAGGCAGCCAAAGTACACTTGGTAGGGCTAGCGTCTTGTCGGCGTGCAGCGTTTGCGATCACCGTACACTTTAACGGGAACTCAATGCTACTGCCACCGTCTGTTCAAATCGCAATTGCTTTCTGTCACTAATTCGAAAGTAACTAACATTTTCTACTCCAAGCTCCTGATCCACAACTCTGTACTGACCAAATTGGTTACATACAATATTTCCAATGTCCTTCAACGTGTTAAAAATCTATATCTTATACAGAGGGGTGCATGTTGACCCCCATATTATATAATATTTTTATTTTATTTTGGTTTCCTCTGGCACCCATTAAAATAATGTGAGTTATACCTTTTACACATAAACTCTCTGAGTTTTATTTAACAGCATGATTTACTGTAAAATTTTACAACTTGGGAGTCAAATTTATTACAGCTTTATGAAAACTGTGATGCTTATCTAAATAGCTTAATGCCTTGTTTAGTAAAAACCCGCTTTTCTTCATGCTCAATGAATTTCGATGCTTTTTGGTTAAAAAAACTTTAATTTAGCACTTAAATCTAAACTAGATTTAGAGTGTGACAAATTTGCAATTTTGGTTATTAAATCATCTCATGTAAAAATAAATTTGCTCAATAATAAAAAATATAAATTAAAAAACTGAAACTGTGTACTATAGGTACCTCAACCGAACCACATTAAAGTCGATTTAAATTGTTAACTAGATACATATTTTTGATGTTAGTTCTAATGCATGTAGGTACTACCTACCAAGTGGAAATTTTCTGGATAAAATAAATATTTTCTTTTCTAGGTTTCTTTTATTTTTATTTTTAAGCAAATATTAAAGGTTATAATAACTTGATAAAATAATAATTTATTGGAAAAATTTGGCATAAATGTATTTATCCTAAGGTAATTTAATTTAACTGTTTCAATCAAACAAAAATTCCGTTCCGGTCGTAATTTTCCAAAAAAAATCTATTTTTAAAGGGCTGTTAAGAATCGACGTTAAGTTTTTTTAGTGACTACTATTTTGAAATTCCAAGAAGTAAGAAGTAAATGTTTGCAAAGGATCCTAAAAGAAAATAATATTTTTGGTTTTTTACCTGGACTTTTGGTTGATGATGAAAAAAGTCTTTAGATCTTTCTACCTGTACAAAGATACAAGACCATCGTTTCTGGCGCCAATAACTATCGTAACTTCTTGTAGTTTTTTCGTTTTACCTTTTAATTTGGACTTTTTCAATTGTTTTTTACATCCCGCCTAATTTTTAATCTACCTATTTACTTTCAAAATTAACAAAATAGAAGTTGCGCTTTCAATATAAACTGTTTGCAATGGTTGCACAATTTGAATGTGATCTATTATTAACATAATATTTATTATGTTTGTTTTATCTACAATTTAAATGACATTTGTCGTGATAGTTATTTACATAACAAGTGCGGAAAGTACTACTTTCCGCATGCAAATAAGTGCGGTAAAGTGCACTTTACTGCCCGCGCGTAGGTAAAATAAAGTATAAAAAGTTTGTAAATATGTAGTATGTAATTTTGGGAATGCAAAACAAATCTCGTTTTTACGTTTATACTTAGAGTTCTTAATTACTTCAGCGAGCATTTTATACTACAAAATGAGTTCCCACGATTCATATAACCAGGCGATTATTTAAAAGATGAAGCTATTATGATTATTGTTGTATGTTATACGCCCAACTCTTAGTTTTTGTTTTGTTGTTTCCTCTAATTTTCCTAAATCTTAGTTATCTTTTAAGTTACTAATTTTGGATGTTTTTTCATATATACTCCTGATTTTTGAGATAATAGGACAAGAAAAATAAGCAAAAACTAAACAATGTCCCTTTGAAAAGTTTATACCCATTCTTGACCGATTTAATAACCTTTTGAATATCAAAAACAATACCCACAAACTAACAAAAAATATTCTTCTTCCTCGCTAAAATTCTAAGAACAGTTTGCACATTTAAAAAGAATACATTTTTTAGTTTGTCTAGAAAAAGTTTGTGATACAAGAAGAATATTACTATTTAGACTAAAATCTCGCTGACTACTGTAGACAGACGATAATAGTTAACAAAACCATCTAACTGTACAACGTCTTTTTTTTATTGCTAATTTATCATTCGAAAAGAAAAACTGTTGTGAGATTTTTCTTTTTATCCTATCCATAAATAGACAGTGATCGTAAAAATTCTTAATCTTATCAAAACCAGTAGCAGAGTACATGAGAACTCACGCAGCGTTCAACTTCGGGACCATTTAAATGGCAACAAAAACACCGGTGTACGGTATGTATCAGTACTGTACCAACAAGGATCTGTGTTAGATAAATGAAGATATGTGGATAGTAGACTTAGATACACCTAATTATAAATGTACTTCATGTTTGACATTGCTGGTTTAGGAAAACATGCAACTAAGAGAACAAATACTAGACACTATTTTATTTCGAAAATAGTTATGATTAAGACTTCTACAAAGATTTTGGTTATTTTATTGAGAAAAATTTGTTCTACTATATTCCGAAAACCGTATAAAGATGCGATGCTTCGTTAAAAACTTAGCATGTGGGTTTTGGCCAAAATCTAATCAGCTCGTTACAGTACGATCACTTTTTAATAAGAATCTCATGAAAATCGGTTTAGCGGTTTAGGAGCAATCGTTTTACAGACAGACATACACACACACACAGACAAAATACACCCAAATAACATATTTTCGGCGTTAGGTATCTCAAATGTTTTTTTTCTTTGAAAATAATACCATTTTTTTACTTTTTGTCCAATTAGGATCAATCGCCCAGTTTCGTAAAGTTAAAGCAAGGTTAAAGCATTTTAAATAGTCGTCGTCCGTAGTGTAGTGGTAGCAACATTTGCTTCACACACCGGCGGTCCGGGTTCGATTCCTGGCTTGGTACTTGGATGTTTGTGATTGTTTAAAATAGCTTCTATAGCTGCGCGGGCTAGAAAGGTAAAAAAAAGAATAATATCTATATAACTTTCTTGGTAAAAAAAACATTAATAAAGTTTTTCCATCTTCCCATTCAAATATATTCTGTGATTGGATTAATGATCCTAGTAGCTAACCGATGTGAGATGTGTAATACTCGTAACGCAAAGAAAATTATACCCACATTATAACAAATTAAAAGCAACACCAGAATAGTTGCATAAACTTTTAAGTAATTTCGTTAGTTTTGTTACTAGACTCCCGAAGGCAATTTAGACTAGTTAGATACGCATTTCTCGCATTTTACTAACTTATGGATAATTAATACACCCATCAATGTTAACATTCAAAGCTCTCAGATTAATAGGGTAAATGCGGGAGAGTTGCCGCGGAGGGAGAGACGCCGCTTTTCACGTATTTCAATTATTACGCTATAACATAGGCAACCAAGTATGCCCACATTCAGAGGTCATCATTTAGTGAACGGTTATAACATCAGACGTGTTTGTTTTCTAAAATATCGCTTGCAATCCTTAAATTAACGACGGTAAGGTCAAAATTTTTTAGCAAAATTTTAAGTACTGTCCTAATAACTGTGGTTCTTTGCAATGTGGTAGTTTTTTTCACATTCGTGTGTTTTATTCAGTATTTTGGGGTTATGTTTACAGGTGCCATGCCGTATTTTGTTGCGTTTTAAATCTGTGACCTTGATAATCAGGTGCGGCATCTCCCCCAACAAAAAGGACAGTTCGGTTCGGTTCATTTCGCATTTTCAGGAAGACCGAGAAAAAATTCAATGAAGTGACAGCGATGATGAAAGTCTAGCCAAAAAGAAAAATGAAAACCAGGAACGCTGCGTGTAATGCTTCGAAGTTTACGCAACAACAACTAAAAAAGTGGATTGGCTACAATGTATTAAATGCTTAAAATGGCTACATGTCACTTGCTCCATGTATGGTGAAGCTTGTAACATCCGTTCCAGGCTCGAATTAAGGAAAAAAAATGAAAATTAGAGGTTTTTTAGAGAAACGGTGCGGCGTATCTTCTATTTTCACGCGGCATCTCCCCCAGCACCGTGGGAGAGATGCCGACTTTAATTAAAAAATTATTTTTTTGCTATGTTCATGTTTTCTTACATATATTTTTTATTTTTATATTTTAATAAAGTTTAACGCAGTACCTGTGCATTGATTCATTTTGAAGAAAAAATCTCGAGACTTACAGATGTTACAGCTATTTTTCAAAAAGTGCGGCAACTCTCCCGCATTTACCCTACTTGTTGACAGATTTAACGTTTTATTTCAAGGAGGGAGGAAAGAAAAGGTGTAAGGTAATGAAAAATGAAGAACTTTAATTATGTAATTGCTTATTAATATAATTTGGTTACAATGGAGGCTGGGTCAATGCATAAGACCTATGAAGTTGTGCTTAAATGTATTTTTGACTGTCCTATTTTGAGTATTACAAATTTTTTGCAGAACAATTTTCCTTAAGTGATGAATGCTACTTTTTTTTGTATATGCCAAACGTATTTATGTGATCTGCAACCTTGTTCTGTAGGGTTACCGCAACGAATTCTCGGCCAGAAGTATGAAGTATGTCTATTAGTATAACCATAATAAGGTATTAGGAAATCCTACAATTTCATCTGAAATTAATGTGTTATTTTGTAAGTAGACTAAAGATTTAAATTCTGCAAAACACTAAGATTATAAACTTTATTCAACAAAAACCTGAGCTGACCAGATTTCTTATACATTCTCATTTAATAGAATTTTTTGTGATTTTAATTAAAGCTATCTATATTAACCTGTGTATTAGTGGAGCACGCAGAAATTGATCTTGAGAGAGTCTTGAGCGCAGATCGATTCATTTTGATCTCGATTTTGGAGAAAATTCACTTTTTAGGGGCCAATATGCGGTTTCTCTGGGGGAGCTTGTGCCCTAATGCCCCCCTGTATAAATAATAAAGGGCTGCTTGGCTTTACAAGTATGTATGTATCTATAGTATGGATATGAGCTGTATAAATAATCCGTAAATATTTCATTTTCAGACTCTTTTTTTAGCTTACTGCAGTATTTACAGTATTGTATTTTAAAGAAGCACGCGTTTAATCAGATGTAGTGACTTTATCTGGTCATAATGCCCAGTAAGCGGAACTACTTGTTTTAGATGATGTATATATAAAAACATAAACAAAAATTATATTAAATTATAATGTTCTGCTGGTGTAGGTGTTACGCCATGATTGTCACACATTGCACGGTATTAAAATCGAATTAGGAAGAACTTAAGAGCACCGCACCGATGCGATGCGACAACTAGTGCAGGAATTAAACATATTTAACAAACTGTCACATTGTTGCGCATATATGCGTACGCAGTATTGTTAGGAAGATAAATTAACATAATTTTATACTAGGTTTAACTTTTTCGAGATACGAGTATTTAATAAGATTGTTTTGCACTGATAATTTTTGTTCCTTTTTCTTATTCAACAACGCAGAATTTTGCCCCTTCAGACATTTAATAGCATCGAGCTAAAAATTGCCGCTTCTAAAAGTTTATTTAAATAAAAAATAGGTTCTGTTCCAGTTAACCATTAGACTAGTCATAAAACTGTACAAAAAATCCAAATACGCGTGCAATAAAAATCCTAAATGTTTAAATACGGGGTGTTTGCAGGTACTTTTAGGTTAGGAAAAAAAGAGATACTGAAAATATTTTCTTAGCCTAATGTCGTTTCGAAAAACTACCAAATTAGGCCCTAAATCCTGCCTAATTATTATAATTTAAATAAAAAGTGGCATGCCTATAATAATCATAAGAAAAATACCGCATCATCATTAGCGACCGATGCAGAATGTTAATATTAAAGAAAATTATCCAAATTATGTCGTAAGGTAGTAGCAACACTGTGTTCAAAATTAGGACTAGCTTTTTTTGTTATTTTAAGTTGCTTTCCCACATGGATGTGCCACTATTTCAGTGGCGGTACATCAGCGAATTACATTTGATATAAATATGCATTATTCTAGATTACTTTTCTCGCTTTTATGATTTCTCGCTGTACTCTTCCTAAGATAAAACGACATGGGAATGTGAGCCGTAGCTCCTTGTATTTCAACTCAGTTCGCCATTCAACAATTATTTTAGCCAGAGGTAAGGGTAATAATTCATTAAATTCGCATGCCTCGACGCGAGGCCGAACGAGCTTTATATGTGTACGTGCATTCGGATTTGCGACCCATGGACCCGCGGCAGGCGACGTCATCCAAACAGAGTCGGTACTTCAAACGACTATTCAGTTTCATATGTACGGCATTTTTTTGTCTCAATTCGCAGATTTACTTAAGAAGGAACGCAAACGAGGCTTTCGTGTCGCGCCTTCGTAGCGAGGCTTTAATGAATCGCAGCTTCAAATATATATAAATACGCGTTTCATGGGTTAAGTTGAAAGGAAGAAATATTTGACAGTCAGAAGATATTATTATGATTACGGCTTTAAGTATTCCTCTTCAATTTTAGGGACCCTGAATGGATGCTGATAGATTAGATGCTACCTAGTTCACTGAAAAACGAGATGATTGTTTTGCAATACTTTCATTAAAATTTGGTGGTATAGTTTTTGCAAAGTCACTTGAATAACTGCTAATACGGGGTTCTATTGATTTCATGAAATTTTGCTTCATTCTACCCTTCAAAAGTTATCCAAATTCATATAAAATCTTCCTGGTATAATTTCAACCCTACCAACAGAGAAGACCACAATGTATTTGTTTTCAGACCGACCGAGCCCAGGTGGATCGACGGCACCTGATTAGCAGATTTTTTTGAGATGCGCTTTTAATTGCTTTTGGGTGTGCTTTTTGGAACCCCTTTAGTCGGCAGAATGCAGAGTTAGAAAATAAATCAGTGTCGCTTCTGTAGGTGTAGGAATAGAAAGTTTTATTATCTATTTTTATTTCTTTAGTTTACACCATAATTAAATGAAATAATTTTCATGAGTATATTTACCGCCGCCCATGTCACTTTCTACAAAGGATATGCCGATGGTCGGCTTTTATCTTTGTTCAACTGACTTTGCAAACACTATATCTAATATTAAAATGCTAAAAATGTATACCAACACAAAATATGAATCAGTCTGACTTTTTATTCAGAAAGTGTAAATAATGGCTAGGTTTTTATATTTTGGCGGTTTGGCAGTATTTTTTTATAAAAAAATTGACAGCCTTTAACGAAGCGTCTGCGCTTATGCGTTGAGTGAATGTTAAATGTGGTCAGTGCCAGACACTTTAGTTAGCCACTAATTATCATAAAACTGCTATCGCAAACAAGAGTTTGTTTATATCTTGAATAAACTAGGTAAGTCAATAGACACCAAAAAACAAATAATTATTATAATGTAACCCTACCTAAACTCTTTCCCTGGAATTAATTTTATGACTGTTTCTAACAAAAACAATCTACCTGGCATACCATCAAAACCTTACATTAACTAAAATTAATTAGAACCTAATATACTAACCATGGCAGATGGCCACGACAAAGAAACAAAAGTTTGCCAACAGTGGCAAACCATTAGTTGTTTAAAGCCAATTTTCAAAAAAAATTGAGTCGCTGTAAAAAATGGACCTGTTAAATAACTGGCATGGATAAATTTAATAAAAAAATATGAAACTTAGTTTAACTGTAAAGTTAGGTATCTTAATAATTTTAATTTGTTTTTTTAAATTAGTATACAATTTGATTTCACCTTAAATATTAGCTCACACATATACTATACTATAGTAGTGTGAGCTATGGTGATCCTAATTTTTTCGAGAAAAAAAAAGTTGCTCCGATTTCAAAAATTTTTATATATCTTTGCGTTTCAGATGATTTTGAAATTTTTTTGTTGCGCCGTCTGTCTGTCTGTCTGTCTGTCTGTCTGTCTGTCTGTCTGTCTGTCTGTCTGTATGTCTGTCTGTCTGTCTGTCTGTCTGTCTGTCTGTCTGTCTGTGTGTCTGTATGTCTGTCTGTAACGACCAACGCGCATAACTCAAAAACCGCTTGGCCGATTTTAATGAAATTTGGTATCTAGGCTGGGTCTTGGGTCGAGATGGTCCCATTTAAAAATGAACAAAATCCACCGAACACAAACCAAATAAAAGGGTGGGGGTAGATTTCAAAAATTAGAGTTTATGTGAAAATATGGCGTGTGTGATATTAAACGAAAGGTAATTGAGTCTGCAGTTAAACAAAATACATTTTAATTTATTTAAAAAAAAAGGGTGGGGTTATATTTTAAAAATTAGAGTTTAAGTGAAAATATGGCGTGTGTGATATCAAACGAAAGGTAATTGAGTCCGGACTTTAACAAAATACATTTTAGTTTTTGTTTTTTTTGTAAGGGTGGGGGTAGATTTCAAAAATTTAAGTTTAAGCCAAAACATGGCTTGTGTGGTATCAAACAAAAGGTAATTTAGTCTGGAATTGAATAAAATATATTTCAGTTTTTAGTTATATTAGCTCACACGTACACTATAACTATAGTACCTAGTGTGAGCTTAGGGGCCCATATATTGGCAGAGTATTTTTTAAAGGGAAGACTTGTTAGAGTTTAGAGACTTGCTGATGCATTTTATGTTTAGCACATTGAGTGCCCCCATACTTGAAAATTTTTGACATTACACAAATAAATATGTTTTTATTAGGTTTTTTATCGGTCCGTATTTCCTCGGGCCCATATTTAGCGATGTCTGGGAGGGTATTTAAAAGTGGCCAGGAATTTTATGTTAAAATGTATAGTAAAATGTCGCACTTTTACTACTTAACCAATTTTGTGGAAACATCCTACTGCAGTTGTTGCTCAGTAATTAACATAATTGCAGCCGATTCTTTGATGCCTAGTTTTTCTTAAACTGAACATTGTCAGGAGTTATTCAGTTTTTTTAATTTTGTGTTATGCTCGATTGAGCAGCAGTTTATTTCGCGTTGGACTAACTTAAAGCATTTAACATTTAAATCGTCTTAAAGACATGAATTGGAGATGCAACACCACACAAAATGTCACACTTAATGAAGCTGATCGTTGGTGGATCGAAACATGCGTTCGAGCAATCCAAATCTGTTTAAGAGGAAAAACCACAACCGATTTATCGTTTTAAGGAAGCGATTTATCTATAAAACGTTTTTAAAGAAGATTCTATACACCAAACTGGTCTAAACTAAGGGCATCAAAAAATGACAGCCTAAAACCTGTTAAAGCCAGCTATTTTCTCGGGGGTGTATTTAACTTGGGCTTTTTCTCGCTTTTTTCAAAAATGATTTTTGAAGCGATTTTTTCCGCATGCTGACCACACTTTCCTGAGGATGATAAGAGATTAGATAGTTAAAAGATATAAGTTACAGACTCCAAACAGGCCCGGACTCGCTCCTTTGTGGGCACTCGGCTAGAGAATAAAGTGCCTCCCCCTAACAAGAATTCACCTTATTTTATTTTTAATTACATGTCTCAAAACAGGCCTGGGGCCGGCCCATATTTCACAGAAAGTCAAAACTACAACAATGTTAATAGAAAAACATTTTTAGCTCACACATATACTATACTATAGTAGTGTGAGCTATGGTGATCCTAATTTTTTCGAGAAAAAAAAAGTTGCTCCGATTTCAAAAATTTTTATATATCTTTGCGTTTCAGATGATTTTGAAACTTTTTTGTTGCGCCGTCTGTCTGTCTGTCTGTCTGTATGTCTGTCTGTCTGTCTGTCTGTCTGTCTGTCTGTCTGTCTGTGTGTCTGTATGTCTGTCTGTAACGACCAACGCGCATAACTCAAAAACCGCTTGGCCGATTTTAATGAAATTTGGTACCTAGGCTGGGTCTTGGGTCGAGATGGTCCCATTTAAAAATGAACAAAATCCACCGAACACAAGCCAAATAAAAGGGTGGGGGTAGATTTCAAAAATTAGAGTTTATGTGAAAATATGGCGTGTGTGATATTAAACGAAAGGTAATTGAGTCTGCAGTTAAACAAAATACATTTTAATTTATTTAAAAAAAAGGGTGGGGGTATATTTTAAAAATTAGAGTTTAAGTGAAAATATGGCGTGTGTGATATCAAACGAAAGGTAATTGAGTCCGGACTTTAACAAAATACATTTTAGTTTTTGTTTTTTTTGTAAGGGTGGGGGTAGATTTCAAAAATCTGAGTTTAAGTCAAAACATGGCTTGTGTGGTATCCAACAAAAGGTAATTTAGTCTGGAGTTGAATAAAATATATTTCAGTTTTTAGTTATATTAGCTCACACGTACACTATAACTATAGTACCTAGTGTGAGCTTAGGGGCCCATATATTGGCAGAGTATTTATTAAAACCACTCTAGTTAAATTCCTAATATATATGCATAATCAGCCTTATCGGTTTAGTCCAGATCTGTGTCGGATCTAAGCGGATCTAAAACATGTGCGAAGTTAAAGGGGCTTGGGGGGCTAAGCCCCCCAAAAAACTCAGTTAGCCCCCACAAAAATAATTTGAAAGATCGTCCATGGGTCAAGAGCGATTCAGTTTTTTAGCTCTTGCAAATATTGAAAATGGCATAACAAAATCCCTGATGCTAGGTGTTCTAAAGTTATTTATTAAAATAGGAAATAGGAAGCTGCTTCTTTAATAAAATTGTACTTTTATGCTTTCTTTTATTTTAACTTTGTTTTCAGGGTTGATTTGTATGATACGTTTATCTTAAACTATAAAATATTCCAATCTTGACCCAATACCTTTTAATACAAAACATATTTCACTATGGGGTATTACGAGACGATGGGCTTTAGCCCCTCCAGATCTGATGACCTAATTTCGCCCATGGTTTAAAATCTAGAGAAGGGTAATATTCGACGAAAAAAATTTATGGTAATTTTATTTATGTTTTTCTAATTATTTTTTTCAAGGGGGGTTAATTCTCCTATTTTCTCTTTACTTATATTAACAAAAGTGTGATTTTTTTTTCTAGAGGGAGGGTAATTACCACGTAACCCCCCTCAAATCCGCAAATGGACGATTCCAAAATTTCAGGGTCAAAGTGATAGCAAAAACCAAATTCTTTATTTTTGCTGTATTTAACTTTTTTTTTTCTTAAAATATATATTTCTTAGTTTTGTTGATTTCTTGGGGAAGTGGTTTATTAATAAAATAGGAAATATAAATTTACATTTATTGGCGTTTATATATTATGTATATAATTAAAATACAGGAAAAACAACTTTCTTATTTTTGAATATAACGATGGGAACTGAAAGGCATGGACAAAATAAACTTTGCTTACTTTCATATGAGTCGTTTTAACTATTTTACCTACTCGCGTGCGGTAAAGTAATTACTTTACCGCACGCGCACCACTTAGAAACCTCAGCAACGCATCAATAAGACAGCTTCAATATTTGTTTACATTTTAATTTCGTCTAATTTAACATGTTTATTTATAAATTTAATTTAATTAAAAAAAAAAGTACTCATAGGTAAAATATTGTACGTAACACATGCGGAAAGTGTCTTTACCACCCTTGACGGCTTGACCGAACCGCTCCGCATCGTTCGGCCAACTGTCGTCACGTGCGGTAAAGTATCACTTTTCACACTTGTAAATAACTATTACCCCTTCATTGTTCTGGACGTGATATTTAACATTATAAGTAACAGTAGTAAAAAAACATTTACCTGAATTGTCTCTTTTGCTGGCTTTTTATATTTAGTTGTCAAATCAAGTGCTAAGTTGTGGATTATGAGAGTAGAAAACAAAAAAAGATTATTATGTGTGTAAAAGAGATTCCTCTGTCTTCTTCCCACCGTTTTATAATAGCTAACGTTTTTTTGAAGATAAAGGCGGATATTATTCCGCCCGCGAATGAACCGAAAAATTAGAGGTTTTTGGTTCCAACCTGCAATTAGCATAGCGTTTAGATTAAATTTTGCTTGGTCAGCTGTCAATTCATTTAGATTTAGGGCCTGACGCCATTTCTCATGTAGATATTACAACTTCTTTTTTGATGATTTTTTTTGTATATTTTTCTAGCTTAAATTTTAGTTTTTTTTGGTGCTCCGCACAGATCAATCGGAATTTTTTATGAAACAATGCTCCTAATTCATTAGTTACTATTTTTAACTCATGACTTCTTGTTAACTTTTGACACAATTAACTCATGGACTTTTTACGTTTTCCATTTGACACATTATCCAAAGGCATGCTCAGTTAGCTGGTCTTAACTTTATCGGTTACCAAAGAATTATATTTGGCATTACTTGTGGCCGAACAACGCAGGCTTCTGAATTCCTTTATTTTGAGGCAGTGTTGCTCCACATAATAACGATGTATCGAAATGTCTGTCCGAAACACGATAGCTCCTAAACCGCTAAATCAATTTTTATGAAATTCTCAGGTAAAATAGTGCTTGACACTGTTACGAGTTGATTAGATTTGGTTCAAAATCTATTATTGAAAGGTTTTTACACTTAAATAATGAAAATATGCTAACTTTTTAACGGAACATCGCATTAATATGCGGTTTCCGGAGTATAGTAGAACGTATTTTTCTTAATAATTCTTGTTATAACCAAAAGCTTTATACGACCTTTTGTTTCTGAGATATTTACAAACAACTGTTCTCAATGCTGATATAGCATGGAGTTGGAATGTGCCAATGGGCTAGGAAGGAGTCAGATCCATCATGGACCCATTAATTTTAAACTTGTAGATATGTGCTGTTTAGCAACAGTGTTTACCAACACAATAAGCCTTTTTCCTCGCAGTAACTACAAGTTACCAGGTAACCTGGTTACTCGTTTTCTGTTTGTCTTCGCTGAGTAACACTAACTATGACGTCACGAGTAACCACACAGTGTAACCAGCCTAGCAGACGTGGTTGCTGAAATATTTTGAGGTTAAGATCGTTTTTTTTGTTTTTGTTTTCAAAATGTTTGATTTTAATATATATATTAACAACGAATTATGTTTGGTAACGGTAGAAAATGAAGCACATCCCTTGAAGTTGGTACTATATCAATTCAAGTGCAACTAGTCTTAAATGTACTGCCTTTGGTGTTCTGTGGTACTGCGGCGTTACCACAGAATACCAAAGGAGCACCCTGTTTCCACTCCGATTCAAAAAACGCATCAGGTAACGCTGCATTTAAAACTGGTGCAAAACCATGGCCCGTGGTACGTTTTTTAAATCGGGGTGGGCATGCATTGGTGGAAACAATGAATTATTTTGCTGGTAAAAACAAAAACAAACAATTGGAAATGTCATCCACATGTGACTGTCTGACGTCATACAGCGGTTACTCCAAGTAATCGTGACGTCATTTTGAGTAACTTAAATGAGTGACTAGTAACCTCGAGGAAAAAGGCTTAATAAGACTCTTGTTATGACAAGGCGATCAAGCTCAATTAGTACTATACGCCATAAGTATCTCTAATGCGTTTTCCATTTCTTTTAAGTACAGGCAAAAGCGAATCAAAGTTTGAAAACGCTAGTCGACATATAATTAAATGATAACAAAATAACGCACTTAAATAAAAAGTATGTAAAAGATAAAATTTGGACCTCTAATCACGTGACATCTGTCGTTTAAGGTCACATTAATAAAGGTAAAGTTAGCTATTGGAGTGCTTGTAAAGGTCCCTATTATGAACTACTACTACTACTACTAAGATATAATGCTTGTGCATGATAGGTATGTACCTCTTTCATTTCTAGTCTGTACTTTTCCATGTGGATTTACCTGAGCTTTCAAACCTTAATTTGGCGCCCTTGTGGTGCAACTTTGTTACACATCCAGGGGCCTTTTGTAGGTCCCTGGCCTGTCTCCGGGCCGGTACAGGAACGCATCCTGTACCACGGGGTTTTGATGCCCCTCGACCCGTCTCATGAAACGATCCTTCTGCTTCTGGATCGTTTCTGAGATATCCTCAATTTTGAGCTCCATCTTGATTATTTGTACGTTAGGCACAAACCAAGGGGCTCCCACTATTTGTCTTACGACTCTGTTTTGAACGCTTTGTAGCCTTCCCATTTCTGTTTTACATACTTTATTCCAGCACGGTGCTGCATACGTGAGTATGGGGCGAACGACTTGCCTCCATTTTTGTAATTTTACTCTCCGGTGTAGAGTGCTCCTGGCATTTAACAAGGGGTATAGCTTACTGTGGGCTCCCCTTGCGTTTTGAAGTGCGTTCGATACCTGGTCGTTCCAGGTTAGTTTCTGACCGAAAACTAACCCCAGGTATTTCACGTTCCTCCTTTGCCAGGGTACCTATTATGAATCAGGTAGATTATTATAGTTTTTGCAAAGTCACCTGAAATGCTCCTAATACGGGGTTCTATCGATTTCATCAAATTTTGCTTCAATCTGCCCTTCAAAAGTTATCCAAATTCATATAAAATCTTCCTGGTATAATATTAACCCTACCGACAGAGAAAACGAGCGGCTCTTGGCGGTCCGAGCACAAAGTATTTGTTTTCTGACCGACCCAGCACAGGTGGATAGACGGCACCTGATTGGCAGATTTTTTTGAGATGCGCTTTTAATTGCTTTCAGGTGTTCGTTTCGGGACCCCTTTAGTCGGCAGTATGCAGAGTTAGAAAATAAATCAGTGTCGTTTCTGTAGGTGTAGGAATAGAAAGTTTTATTATCTATTTTTATTTCTTTAGTTTACGCCATAATTATATGAAATAATTTTCATGAGTATATCTATCGCCGCCCATGTCACTTTCTTTAAAGGATATGCCGATGGTCGGCTTTAACCTGTGTTCACTGACTTTGCAAAAACTATATAAATGAATTGTTATAACTCTCTCTTTAAATAAAACGAAAGCGATCTGAAAGGAACACTTAGCCTTAAAAAAAATTATTTTTGATTAAAATATAGATGAGAGTTAAGTATCGTCCTTAAGGTTAGATCCAGGTCTAGAGGTTAATAGGTTTAGGACTGAGCGTATTTAAAAGACAATTGAATTTTGCTGACGTTTCCACTATATTTTTAGTCTTCTTCAGAGCTACAAACAAAAAATAGTTCTTATTAAACATGATAACCACTTAAAAATAGGATTAAAACTTTGTGTTTTCTTTTTTGGTATATTATCTTTACCTTACCGAGTCGCGATTTCGAAATTTCTAACATTTTATGAGCGGTACACATAGTTTACAATAAAAGTTCGTAGTGGAAAGTTGTCCCCCTGATTGCATCGTGATTTAGCCGACCATAACTTAGCTTGCAGGGACTCGCTATTTCCGTTAATAGCCCTCCCTCATCCATATCCGTTAACTACCTCAAACCGCAAAACGGGTACAACTCTTCTCTAAGTTTGGTAATTGAATTGTCACGTTCAATTGTTTCCAACATCGGAAGTATGTGAAATAGTGACAAAGTCTTTCGCGCTGCAAGAGACATTTATGGGAAACTTTAGGAGACTATTCGGAGCCTATTCGCGTCGCACAGTGGATGTAGGGTAAATGCGGGAGAGTTGCCGCACTTTTTGAAAAATAGCTGTAACATCTGTAAGTCTCGAGATTTTTTTCTTCAAAATGAATCAATGCACAGGTACTGCGTTAAACTTTATTAAAATATAAAAACAAAAAATATATGTAAGAAAACATGAACATAGCAAAAAAATATATTTTTTAATTAAAGTCGGCATCTCTCCCACACTGCTGGGACGCTGTAACCGTTTCTCTAAAAAACCTCTAATTTTCATTTTTTTTTCTTAATTCGAGTCTGGAACAGATGTTACAAACTTCACCATACATGGTGCAAGTGACATGTAGCAATGTTTACACGAGTCGTGTAAACATTGCATGTAGCCATTTTACAAATTTAATACATTGTAGCCAATCCACTTTTTTAGTTGTTATTGCGTAAACTTCAAAGCATTCCACGCAGCGTTCCTGGTTTTCATTTTTCTTTTTGGCTAGAGGTTCATCATCGCTGTCACTCCATTGAATTTTTTCTCGGTCTTCTTAAAAATGCGGCAAGTGTCCTTTTTGTTGGGGGAGATGCCGCACCTGATTATCAAGGTCACAGATTCAAAACGCAACAAAATACGGCATGGCACCTGTAAACATAACCCCGAAATACTGAATAAAACAGACGAATGTGAAAAAAAACTACCACAATGCAAAGAACCACACTTATTAGGACAGTACTTAAAATTTTGCTAAAAAAAATTTACCTTACCGTCGTAAATTCAAGGATTGCAAGCGATATTTTAGAAAACAAACACGTCCGATGTTATAACCGTTCACTAAATGATGACCTCTGAATGTGGGCATACTTGTTTGCCTATGTTATAGCGTAATCATTGAAATACGTGAAACGCGGCGTCTCTGCCTCCGCGGCAACTCTCCCGCATTTACCCTAATCTATGTTATTGTTGATGCTAAGGTGCTTGCGATCCCGTAATAGCTTTAGTTCCGTCAAAGAAAACCAATACAAGCAAGCGAATAGATACCGGACGTTATTTAATTGAATGCCAATATTTTAGGTAGTGAATGTTTGCATGATTTTAAGACAAAACGTTCATAGATACATCGCTTCGTTATCATCTCCTGCACTATAAGCTCAAATTGTAAGAATAGATTACATTGACAGGTGTTTTCTTTTCTTTCTTCCTCTGAATTTCCTGCCTTGATTCAACTTTTTTGTTGTTTTTGTATTATTAGCACAGTTTTTGTTTATTTTTAGTAAAGGCCGCAAGATATGAAAAGAAATACGATTAAAATATCTCTAAATATAATAATATTCCATTTTAATTTTTATACACCTAAAAATTTCTAGGCCTTGTAGTCTTTTTTTATTTTTATACCTACATTTTCGTCAGTTTCTATTTTTTGCATGATATCAAATGTTTTGTAGTAATCGATAACACAATCATATACATTTTTGATGAACATCCAGATTGAGCCTTTGATGTGTGCAGTTAAAAATGATCTTTAGAATTTCCAATGGTGGCGCACTCTTGCAAATTCCGTTTACTAATCGTGTTGCTTTATTTGCAGGTAACTTCATCTTTCTCTGCTTTAGCTTCAAATGCAATGTTTATTGATGTTTTTAACGTCGCTACGATTATCAAAAACATTTCTTCTATGTATACATGTCCAATTTATATGACTTAAAGCTTATTATTTATGTTTGTATTAGTTACAATCCGCACTCAAATCAGGTACGAATCATTTGGATTTCTCTATTATGTCTAATAGCTTATTTTCTTCGTTTTCGTTGTTGTTTTTCCCTTTTGCGTTATTTGCAATCGCGTTTTTTAAATTATCGCTACTACTTGCTGGATTTGCATCGAAAGAAGAAGGTTGGTTAATTATAGTTACTTTTTGATTTGCATGACCAAAGATCCGGAACGGCGCAACGCACATTATTGCAGTTTTAATTGTTATTACACATTCATATAAAAGCATTAATTATTATAAATAAAATCAAATTTATTATAAAATTGCACGTGAAAGCACATTGGGCGAATAAGTAGTTGCCCATACAAAATTATTTATTTACAAAATATCAGGCAATATTCTGAATCCTTTAACCTATTAAATGAAAGTTGAGTTTACTGTGCAAGGTTAACGATACACGAACGGTATCTTTTTATTCTAGTTCGTTATAGTTATTTAGCTAACAAGTGCGGAAAGTAAAACTTTACCGCACGCGACGGCAGTTGGCTGTCCGCATGTGTTAGGTTCAATATTTTACGTATGAGTAAATTTTCATATAAACATAGGTACGCAAACTCCTTGTTTTCGAGAGACAGTTAAGTTTTTAGGTTTTTGTTAATAGCGCTTGCAGTTTTTGAGATATTTAGTTCAAATTCACGCATATTAAGCTAAAGGCACTAGACTATTAGACATGCCAAATAATAGTAAAAATCTACAGAGTGACACTGTTTCAGGGGTCATGTCCCCTTTTGCCCCGGATTTTTTTTTGTTGTGGTAGGTAGAAATGGGTAGTTAGTTGAGAGGCATATCGTCAAAAATCGTGTCCCGAGGAATAGTTGTAGAAGATCTTTTAAAACTTCCTTAAATCGATTGGTAATGTCACCGGGTGTTTGCCTCGAATTTGAGTGAAAGGGGCTGTGTGACGTCATAAATCCAATATGGCGGCTTTTTTTACGTTTTTTCACAAAGTTTGGCTTACAACTTTCGGTAAATTAGTTTCACAGAAAGCACCAATTATTATTATAGTGAAGAAATGAACTTTATATCTTAAAAACTACTTCCTAGGGGGTTGTCGTTGCTCGTTTCCCTTGGAGAAGGCTGCCCGTTTCCCTCCTTTTGGCTTGTTTTTTGTCCTGGGCATCTGGCTTTGCTGAAATCTAGCCCTTTCTTCTGGAGGAACTTTATCCTCTTGCGGCCTGCTCCGCTGAGTTGTTTAGCCCTTTCTTCGCCCGTATGTTGTGTGGCGTTGGTTTTTTCTTCGTCGGTTGAGTGTAGCAAAGCTTATTCCCCGAGGTCTTCATTTGTCCAAATGTGAAATTATCAGGTCATATATAACTTTGCTTTCGAATGGTACTGGCCATTATTGCGTAAAATTATACAGAAAATTTTTTCTCTTTAGCTTTTTTTAAAACTTGACAAAAAGGCACTAAATGATTTTGTATCGAAAATCGCCATAACACATGAACTGAGAACTGGACTGAAGTATCACTTTTTCTTTATTGTTGGTTTAGGTAGTTTTTCCACTTTTGGCCGGCACTGTATGTCAAGTGATGTTTTACTGAATTACCTTTTTATTTGATTTTTCGAATCAGCATAATTTTTTTTTAAATGAAAATGACGCCTCTTTATATTTTTATTATTTGTCGTTATTATAAAGTATGGCAGGTATAATCTGATGGGGAAGAGAGACAGCTGGAAAACACATTTTCTCTCTTTTTCCGGTGGCGAAGATTTTAATATATGTTATAAATATATAATTGCAGATAGCTTAAGTATTATGCGGTCAGGGTTTGATACATAAAAATAAAATTAGTCTTAAAATAACTATTTTCATTATAAATTACAAACAGTAAAAAAAACGGTCATATATTTGTTTTAAACTTTATTATACGAATTTAAAAAAAAATTTGGCCCTAAAAAGAGCCGGTCAGGTCAGGTGACTATTTAATAGAAATTTCAGTTTCTGAATCTAAATCATCATCGTCTTCAGAATCATCAGAGTCTTCCCCAAGCCTGATTATTATTTCTTCTGTTACTTCTTCCATATATTTGTCAGTATCCCAATATTTATTTTTAATATCAATCACATGCCCTACAAAATTATTCCATAAGTTGGAGTCCATAGATTTTATACCATCTTCCAATAATTCCCGTAAACGCTTGATCGTAAATTCGCCGGTTGTGTTTCTACTTCTTATGACATTTTTCAAAAATGCCCTAGCCAGTTCAATTGAAGTGGTGTTCTTAGGGTCACGTGGCCATGTGATTCAATTAATTTATCTATTTTGTATTTTTTTTCATCTGGTGGAGGTTTGGGTAAGCTGACCAATTCCCAAAGCTCTACTTTTCTATCGCTGGGGAATCCATTGTCAAACTGCGGTCCTCTAATTTTGCATACTCATCAGCCGACCCGCACCAATCATATTGCAGAGAGTTGAACCAGTCATGGGGATAAAACATCTGATATTAAGAGGTTTTATTCTTGTGCAGTTACCTAAAACTGTGTTACCTCGTTTTACCACCGTATCTCATTTTGCTCCCCTTTCCCCTACTACGAGAGACTTTGAACAATCGTCGTAGCAAGGCCATTGGCCAAAAATTTCGAACGTTTAAATAACACTGTTTTCTTAACAGTGAAAAAGACATGTTTTTCTAACATTAGAAAATAAGTTTTCTTAAAAAAATATATTATTTTCAAATATCTCCAAAGATAAGGTAAGTAACTTTAATAGCGTATACATTTCTTCTACTTTGGAAATGCAGAGCAGCAAGAGTCGCTTGAGGTTTTCGTGAACCCGACACTCACAAACACACACTAAAGGAAATTCGGCTTTCGTAGCTTCTAAAAATTAAATTTAAAATTATGATGTGAACAATAATTTTGTAGCAAGTGGTTAAAGAATGCCGTCTAAGACCCCCAATGTATTTTAATTTAATGCTGTTACTTACATCTACGCCTCTGAAAGGTAGGTTATAAGCGAGGCTCATTAAAATTCAATACGTACGTGATCCCAAACAATACAAAATGCAATAAAAATGCCGTCTTGGCTTTACTTACCGGGTGCACACGACTAAATACTTTAAAGTAAAAATTTTCCCTATATAAAACATATGTAAAATTAGTAAACATAGAAGGTGTCCCCGTATAATATTTTTGCATTTTCCATCTCTATTTTTTGACTCTCTTCCCCATCAGATTACCACTGCCAAACAATAATAGTACAACAGGAAAGTATTGCAAGACTCTTACTAGAATAAAAAACAATATAAGCGGTGTTTATTAAATAAAATGAGGTAATAGCTTAAACCCTTTCATTGCTGCTAAAAGAAAAACAACCATTTCCATTTGGAATTCAATCAATTTGTTAAACGATAAAAATCTTACTACATAAAAAATGGGGCTCTAAAATGGCCAAATCAATGATTGCATTTATATATCAGAGAGGGAATGAATATGCCCCACGCAATGGATATCCATTTGGCGAATAATGGATAATAATAGAGACTGAGATTCCCGCCTTTGACACCGCAATTTGGCATTTTTTAGATTAAATTTCGTTTTTTGCTCTGCTATTTTATTACCGGTATTTGATTACATGCATTGATAATGTCTGGTTATTTTGAGGCAGAAATATTGTAGCTATATCGCATTTTTTACCTTCCTAGCCCGTGCAGCAATGGATAGAGAAGGTATTGTTTTCGACGAATTTTTTTTTTGAGATAACGCCGAAATTGTGTTATTTGGCCGAAAATGTGTTATTTGGGTGTATTTTGACCTACCCTATCATTATCGTCATGATGTCTGTCTGTGTGTGTGTGTATTTTTGTTCTCTCCGTAACACGATAGCTCCTAAACCGCTTAACCGATTTTCATAATATTTTCAGGTAAAATAGTGCTCGACACTCTAACGAGCTGATTAGTTTTTGGTTAAAATCCATTAATGCTAATGACAGTTTTTTTGACAACCAAAAAGTTTTAAAAATGGATTTTAATGGATCAATATATGTAGTTCGGTTCATAATTTTTACAAAAAAAAAACAGTTGAAAATAATATAATCGAAAAATAATTTAAACGAACCGTTGTTTTATCGATGCGTAAAAAGTTCGAAAATAATACATTCGAAAAAAATTTTAATAAAACGTAATTTCGTCGATCCGTAAAAATGTCGAAAATAATATAGTCGAAACGCAAACTCGGCTATTTAATATGGTACAGTCGGGGACTTTTTAAATTACCGTTTTATTTTTTTTGTCAGAATTAATCACTTAAAGAAATAAAAAAAATTTTTTAAATATGTATGTATACAGACAGAGGTACGGTTCACAATTTTTTTGTTTTAGTTCAAACTACTTTTTTGAATTTCAAATAAGATTTTTTTTTTTTTTGAGGGGGCAATTTAAAAAGTCCCCGACTGTACCTGCAATAAACGCTTCACGTTGCCAAGTGGACTATTACATTATATATTGTCCTAACAAAATAAAGTAAGCTTCAACTTCTTAAATTAGAGCTATTTGAAGGTCTAAATCGATCTGACCTTTGGTTATCCTAACCGGTCATGTGCCTGTAAAATCGGTACTGTAAAAACCATAATTATTGAATAACTCTTTGCACTGAAAGATGAAGAAATTTTGCTTCATTTTTGACTTTTCTATGGTTTGACTTTCCTGCGTTTCGACATACCTATGGTTCGCTGCTTCTACGTTGCGACTATAGTATTTTTGAAATTTTTACGGATCTACAAATTTACGATTTGTCTAAATTATTTGTTATTTTATTTCGGCAAAATTACGGTTCTGCATTTTTTTCCTGACCATTTTTAGGTCAAAACTTTTTTCGATCTTCTGGTGGGTCGCCAACTAATGTATACACCTGGTGTAGATCGATTTTTTTATTTTCTAACTCATATAAATATAAATCAACTCCATAAAAAGCCACGAAAAAGAGAATCGGTTGGTTTTTTAGTTAATAAAAAAGAATATTACATTTTTTATTATTGGACCAATCTAAAAACACAATTTTTTTTAAATTCACATTTTGGACACAATTGGTGTATTAACGGTCCCTAAATATTAAAACTATGCACATTGTTCAAAAGAAAATTTTATTGTCTATAACAAACGTTATTTACGGTAACGATTGGGTTTTAAAAAAATTGGTAAAATCCATGATAACAATACACTTTTTTTTTGTGATTAGAAAAAAAAATCACTAAATATGCGTTCTTTGAGTGTTCCCCGTTAACAAAAACCCACTAGATACATATTGTTTTAAATATACAAATTTTATTTTTAACAATATAGAGTTAAACAAATTTTTGAAGTGTAAAATTCTTTAGGCGCGTTTAACAGTTTTTGTGGGTAGTGAATTGAACTGAGCCGTCATGCTCGGCTATGTAACGCTCATTCGGGTGAAGTCGGCTCGACTCGACTAACTGTGAGAGGAACATTCTACAGCGAGCGATATGATGATGCAGATGAACACGGTGGATAGAATAGACCGGTGTTCGGATCTTATATGTATATGTCGAATTTTCCACGTCACTCGTGGTCCAGATAATTTTTGTAAACAAAAGTTAGATCTGATAAAAACAACGGAACAACTAATATTTTTTGAATTTTTTTAAAACTAAGGCAATTTTCCTACTGTTTTCTAGTACATCCTTATAAAATTTAATTTTCTAGACATATTGTCGTTATTTTTTTTTAGCCCGCTTTATTTTTTATTACACAAAACTTAAACTAGAAGTCAAACTGAATGTATCAAAGGTGAACCGAGGACTATTGGGTAGTAAACAAAGATGTAGGTCAGCGGATGATTTTTGAAGCTGAAACGAACACATTATTTTCTTCGAATTTTAATTTTCGTATAAAGAGAAATGAAGCGGGCTAAAAAAAATAACGACTGGTATGTCTGAAAAATATTATTTTATAAGAATATACCAAAAAATAGTAGGAAAATTGCCTTAGTTTTCGAAAAATTCAAAAAATATTAGTTGTTCATTTCATATCTAACTTTTGTTTAAAAAAATCAGCTGGACCCCCAGTGACGTGAAAATTCGACATATATTTATAAGATCCGAACACCGGTCTATTCTATCCACCGTGGCAGATAAAGGCCAGTATTATTATTAATTTCACCTTGTTGAAGTTTACACTTCTGCACACACAATTTTTTTGGAAAGCTTAGTTTTTAAGAAAGGTAGTTAAAACAAATAAAAATATTACAAAAAAAACCTCAATATGCAGATGCCCCTGGTGTGTCAATAATAGCTTTAACACAACTTTGTGATACGCCGTTTGAAAGAACATTTTATTTTTTCTAAATAAGGTGTTTTTTCCTAAAATGCTTAGTTTTTCTTAAAACTGAATAAAACCACAAAAACATTATATTTTTTCATGATTTTAAAAAATAACCCCAATTTATAGATGCCAATTAAATGCGAACCGTGGACTTGGCCCACTTCGGTGATACACCGTTTAAAAGATAATTTAATTTTGTATAATAAAGTTACTAGCACACTTGCTGTAAAATGCTTACCTTTTGAGGAAATGACATAAAACTCGGTTCCCACCTGCGACTTTCTCGTGCGTGCCCGCGCACGCGTCACATGACTGTCATAACATTTTATATTGAGATCATGTGACGCGTGAGCGGGCACCCACGAGAAATTCGTAGGTGGGAACCGGGTGTAAAACTGCATAATTTCGGTTTATTTTGCATATACTATGGAAATAAATAGAAAACGGGTGTACTTACTGCTAACACTTCAGGATTCCTATCTCAGAACTATCCCAGAGAAATCAATGATGTCTTATTGTATAGGCTATTAGGCTTTATTTTATGTTAGTACAGATTTTCTCAAAAATAAGCAGTTTTGAAGTTAAAGGCCACTAAATAAAAAAAATTGGTCAAAATCCAGCATGGCGGCGAAATGTTTAGCATCATAACTCGAAAACCATTCGTCTGACAAAAAACGTATACAAACGTTTGTGTAGCAAATTTTATTGTCTTCAACTTTTGTCAAAAACTTTTGTTTCTAACATGTACAGGGACGAAGTATTTTAAAAAAAACCTTTTCGTGTACACTAAATCCAAGATTGGGGGGGGGGAGCCGCCCCTCCCCCAAGATCGAAAACTCAATTTTTTTTAGGACTTCAATTTGAACAACATATGTCAAAATCGCGACTAAACCACGTTTTGCAAGCTAAAATTTTATAATGACTGGACTAATTGTACAATTTAACATGTAGTTAGGTATGCACACAAAGTATACCGACCAAAACTCCTAGCATAAAAGCATCTCATTTAAATACCAAAAGTAATCATTACTAGTTTGAATATGCATATTATGATTCTTTTACGCGTGTATAGATATCATTATCGCGCATACCACGTTGAAACATAAAATCGTAATGGTCTGCGCAATTAACTTCTCATTCACCTCAAAATTACTGTAAATCAGTAGACCGTTGATTTTTATATCTGCATGATTGTAGTTTTGTATTTTGCTACGATATACTTATGATAGTAATTTAATAAAATATAAGCGGAAACGTATAAAGAATATGTTGCCTAAACATAACTGCATTACGGTTGCTCGGCAAAAAGATCATCGTCTAACTTTTAAAACGAACGCAAAAATGCTATATTTTTAAAGCAATTTACTTCCTAATTAGTTTCATTTTACTTCACAAGTAAATAGGGTACTCATAAAAATAACATTATTTTAATAACCATTTGTATCATCTGTATGAATTAATTAAAGTAACGCGATTTATTACTCTTTTAATATTAATTGCGACTCCTTCAATGCTCAAACTCACAAAAATATGACGATGATGAATCATAGTAGATAAACCTCCCAGACCGAATTTTTCACATTTCTTTTTAACTATATATAAAAGGACAATGTCAAATGAACCGAGCCAACTGCTGACACTCTACAAAGCCCAGATTCGACCAACTATGGAGTACTGCTCACATATATGGAGTGCGGCACCCAAACATACCTTAATGCTTTTGGACACCGTGCAAAAACGAGCTATCAAGCTGATCAATGACCCCGCACTTACCCGTAGCTTGGATAGTCTCGAACATCGAAGAACTGTGGGCGATCTATCTCTCTTCTACAGGTATTATAACGGAAAATGCTCTGAAGAGTTGGCACGTATGATCCCCCCGGGAGTAGCACCTACTAGGCGAACACGTCAAACAGACGGTAACCATCAATTTACTGTCAAAATAGAGGCACCAAGAACCTCATTATATCAGAATTCATATCTCTGGAGAACAGCATCGCTGTGGAATAAACTCCCTGCGACAGTTTTCCCTGCAGGTTACAACCTGAACCGTTTCAAAACCAATACACATCAACATTTCCGCGCACTGGCCGCTTCTCGAGCGTGATAGGGATCTCCTTGCGAGTGCGCTTAACCGTAAAAAAAAAATATTGTTTGAGTTTTAGGCGATAATTTATTTGGCTTATTAAAACTCCGAAATTTTAACCATTACTATTATTAAAGAAGGACAATTATTGCCCACAAGCTTTATTTGTTCGGTTTTTGACTATATTCCTTTTAAAATGACCCTTGTGGACTAATTTTACTATGTAACAATTTTTTTTCCATAAAAGCATTAGCACCCTGCAGTCTACTCGATGCTATACCTAAGTACGGCTTATAATAAAAATTTGTCTTGCACCACTTAAGAAGCAATTTAAAATCAATTTCCAAGTATTTTCCGTGACTGTCCCCTACATAATGCCTACGCTCGTTGCTAGCGAAATGAAATTTTCTTTTTCATGAAGGTGCAGAAAGTGGGAAATGCGGTAAAGTACATATTGATGGATTTTGTACACAAAACCAAAGTTTAATAACTACCGCGTAAATACTCTGCCAATGTGTAGGCACCTAAGCTCACAGACTCTACCCCCACCCTTTGTTTGGCTTAAGTCAGGTGGATTCTATTCATTTTTAAACGAGACAATCTGGAGCCAAAACCCAACCTAGGTACCAAATTTCAAAGTTAAGATCGCGCAGTTTTTGAGTTATTATACGCGTTGTTCGTTACAGAGAGACATACAGACAAACAGACAGCGATAAAAAAGTGTCAAAATTATCTAGAACGCAAATATAAAAAATTTTGAGAGTAAAGCAACGTTTTTTTTATTTTTCACCATGGGTACACTACTATAGTTATTGTATACGTGTGAGCTAAAAAGGTTTAAAATAATCGAAAACTGTGAATAAAATAATGTGCATTTTATAGATTAGGCTTATTATATCTTGTTAAAGTAGGTAATAAATAATGTAGGTATTATAATGCTGATATTTATGTGTAAATATTTACTTTTATCCTTATTCAAAATTTATATTTTATATTAGCAGTATTGGAATCCTATGATTATTTTTGGATGGTATTTTGTTCTTTATCTATTTAAGATTTAGATTCTATATTTTTTCCTTTTTTTAAATTTTTTGAAGTATAGCCAAGTTCTCCAATACAAATTTTATCATAACAAAAACATTTCATGTAAAAAAGCCAAGTACGCGAAAGTAGTATTCCGTAAAAAGAATTGAGATAAAAGTAAAGCCAAGTTCTCCAATACAAATTTTAAAATGAATGGTTCTTACTAGTTTTGAAATGATTTTTTAAACTTTGCCTCTAGTAGGCAATTTTAATTTTACATAACATTACATGTATAGGGGGGAAAGTAAATGAAAATTTTATGTTTTTAAATTTTTTCCTATAGTTTTATCATAGTTCCTATCAGTCTTCCAAAGTTCCGCTCTCTAGCGCTTCTGAAAGTGGATAATGTTAATTTACATAACTTTACATTTATAGGGGAGGGAAGTTATTTAAAATTTGGGGTTTTTTAATTTTCTTTTATAGTTTTATCATAGTTCCTATCCGCCTTCCAAAGCTCAGCTCTCGAGTGTTTCTGGAAGTGGGCACACACACACACACACACACACACACACAACTTAATGGTTATATAACATTTATTTAAAAAAGAACAACAGACATGACCTAAATTTTGACAGCAATAGCCCAATTAATAATTAATTCATAAAAAATACAATAAACTCAATAATAAGGGTTTTTATTCATAATACATTGATGTATTCTATCTTAAACCACAAGGGCATCTTAATATTCTTAATTTGTTTTTAACTTAATTTAATCCCGCTATCTAGTCAAAGAAAGGTCTTGGTAGGTATTTAAGAGCCATTATAACATCTTGACTACTGAAAATCAAAAAAGGTACTGGTAGACAAATAAGTTCAACATGAACAAGCATATTTCTATGATTTTATAAGTTTCCTATTTTTCAATGGTAGGTAGGTATTTGTTCTTTTACAAATCATTGGCCATTTAACTGTCAATCATCATTTCTATAATCGTCGAAATACTTGAAATATTAATGTCTGCTTAATATCTACCTGATTCTGATCAGGCACCATTCAATATTAACAATCTTTACAAAAATAAAAAATACTGTTAAAAACTAATGAAGTTAAATATTTTGTAAAAAAAATATTTTTAAACAAAGTGCCCATTGGTAGTCGTAAAGCAAAAATAGGGAGACAAACGAAGTAATAAAATTTGAGATTTTAAAACATGAAAAAAAAACTGTGTTTTTTAAATAAGTACCTACTTGATTTTTTAAGTTTGAGAAGAAACTTTAATTATTTTATTTTCTATTCGTTTTCGGGCATTTCTGACATAAACGACTAAAAAATTTCAACTTTGACATATTGTATCTTGAGAACTGAAAAGTTTGGATAACAAGTTATTTCATTTTTATTTCTTCTTTGTCATCCTCTGTCACAAAGATAAAATATTCTGCCTTATGGGCACACATTTCTACCCCCACCACCTATTTTTTGGCTTATGTTTGGTGGATTTTAGTCATTTTTATATGGGACTATTTAGACCAACATCCACCATAGGTACCAAAACTCATTAAAATCGGTCAAGCAGTTTTTGAGTTATGCGCGTTGGTCGTTACAGACAGACAGGCATACAGACAGACGGCGCAACAAAAATAGTTTCAAAATCATCTGAAACTCAAAGATACATCCTAATTTTTGAAATCGGAGCAACTTTTCTTTGACACGATCACCATACCTCCCACTACTATAGTTAGAGTATAGGTATGAGCCAATAAGCAACGTTTTGTTTGTAATAATGGGGGTAGAGCTAAGCGACAAAGTCTCAAAATATCATGTTCTTTAGTACTAGGTATAACAAAAATACTCTGCCAATATATGGGCACCTAACCTCACACTAGGTACTAAAGTTGTACGTGTGAGCTAATCTAACTAAAAACTGAAATATATTTAATTCAACTCCAGACTCAACTACCTTTCGTTTGATAATTTTTGAAATATCACCCTTTTTTTAAAACTAAAATGTATTTTGTTTAACTCGAGACTCAATTACCTTTCGTTTTATATTAAACACGCCATATTTTCACCTAAGCTCTAATTTTTGAAATCTACCCTCACCCTTTTTTAAAAATAAACTAAGATGTATTTTGTTTAACTCGAGACTCATTTACCTTTCGTATGATAGCACACACACCATAATTTCACATAAACTCTAATTTTTGAAATCTACCACCACCCTTTTATTTGCCTTGTGTTCGGTGGATTTTGTTTATTGTTAAGTGGGACCATCTCGACCCAAGACCCAGCCTAGGTACCAAATTTCGTTCAAATCGGGCAAGCGGTTTTTGAGTTATGCGCATTGGTCTTTACAGACAGACATACAGGCAGACAGACAACGCGGCAAAAAAAAAAGTTTCAAAATTATCTGAAACGCAAAAATATATAAAAAATTTTGAAATCACCATAGGAAACGTCCTTAATTTACGTAATGCAAAACTTTACGATTTTTGAACCCCCCTCCCCCCCTCGTAACGCATTTTCAAGAAAAAACACATTAAAGAAACATTGAGTGTAACGCAAGGCCGAACCCCCCTCACCTTTACGTAATTTAAGGACAGTCTCATAGCTCACCCTACTATAGTATAGTCGTAGTGTGAGCTAAAATCTGTTCATTTTTCTAGACATAAAAAGTCCGTTGCAAATACATAGGTATGTAATATATAACAAGTACTATAAGCTAATACTATGTGAATTCAAGTCTATATTTTTTTTAAGAGTGGAGACAAATCAAAATCTATTGACAAAAAAGGTAAATATCTATGTAAAAGAAAACGGTTAATCATATTATTATTTATCATAAAATTCGTTAAAATTCTACCTCCTATGTATCGACAAAATATACAATATATTAAGAAATGGCCTAGCTAATCCTGACAAGCTTTTGGTTTTGTGTTATATAAAATCTAACCGTCACTTTTTTGATAATATAAAGAAATTAAAAAGGGGAAAAAAACAACTCATTAAAATCCAAAATCAAGTATATTTCATCTACCCTTCCACTCCAAAAGGCATCATAAAAAAATCTCGAACCTCTTTTTGATGTCAAAAGAAACAATATAGTTTTTTTCCCAATATAACCCCTGTTCTATTGTTTGGCTTATTGAAATCTATACTTTTTAGGAATTGGAAATCTGCTTTTCCCTAAAAAAAATAATACCTTTTGTTTATCCTAAAAAATCTGCAGAAAAATGTGAGTTTGTGGGAATTTTATTTTTTTTTTGAACATCTGCTGTACCTTTTTTAGGGTAATGTAGGTAAACCCTTAAAAAATCCGTTGCTAAAATTACCTTTTTTGTACTAAAAAATGGGGTCAAAATGAGACAATTTTTTCTTCTTTAGAATACAAAAATCTATTACAATACCGTTTTAGGACTTTTTTATTTAGGGGTGTTTTTTTTATAAGAATAAAGTGCATCAGAACTTCTTTATTATGTATTCACACGGGTTAGTTACTTTACTCGAAACGTCTCGATATTAGTTTGCTAAAAAACCGAAATTTAGGGTGAAGGGTGTCTTTTGTTGGCTTTGTAAAAAACCGTTTTTTATGTTTACGATTTAGGGTAAAAAACGTGAGAATGTTCGTTTTTTTTATTTGAATTTCTGAAAAAGATGTGATAGTAAGATTTGTTACACTTTGTTTTTATGTTTCATTATGTAATATCAATGTATCTAATCTGGGAGAAACTTAACTGAAAAGTACTTGGCTTACAGGACTTTAGCGGCTAATGCGCTGTATTTCTCTGGCAGCCGAAGACACCCAAACGAGGATTAAGAAGGAAGAATCCTGCAGTTGACGACAAAACAGTAAGAATTTGTTTAAAAGATTCCTAAATTCGATTAACTAATAGTTTGTAACACCACTAACTTACTTAACTTTGGTAACAGCCACACTTAAATTTTATTTTTAAAAATTAAAAAAGGAACCGCAAGTAAAAAAAAAACAAAAGCTAGAACGAGTATACAATTCCCTAGAATGGCGGTTCTCTATTTGAACATCAGTATAAGTAGTTACTTATTGAAGGTGAGTTAAAATTAAAAATACTCAGTGTTCGGATGGCCTGTCAAGCTTGAGATGGCGGGTTGAAGTATTTAAAAAATTACTCTGCCATATATGGGCACCTAAGCTCACACTATGTTCTATAGTTATAGTGTACGTGTGAGCTAATACAACTAAAAAATTAAATATATTTTATTTAACTCCAGTCTCAATTACCTTTCGTTTGATACAGCCAGGTTTTGACTTAAACTCTAATTTTTAAAATCTACCCCCACTCAACTCAATTACCTTTCGTTTGATATCAGACACGCCATATTTTCACTTAAACTCGAATTTTTGAAATCTGCCCCCACCCTTTTGTTAATTTTTAAATGGGACCATCTTGACCCAAGACCCAGCCTAGGTACCAAATTTCATTAAAATCGGGCCAGCGGTTTTTGAGTAATGCGCGTTGGTCTTTACAGACAGATAGACGGCACGACAAAAAAGTTTTAAAATCATCTAAAACGCAAAGATACCTATATCAAAATTTTTGAAATCGACCACATGCGTACGATATATTTTTTTGTCAAACACACTGTGTTTATTGTATTACAATCTAGTCAATAAGAATAATAATGATCAGTTTTGCTTTAACTTAATTTACTAGAAAAGTTAGATTTAAACTTAGGGTTCGCTCAGCCGAACCCCGCTAAAGTTCAACTGTATCTCACAATTTTGTTGTGTTTATAGCATTATTTTGTTTTATAAATTTTATTTGGTTCACTAGCTCAATAATAATAATAAAAATAATAATAGTTTATTCAGCATAAAACACTTTAAAAAAGCAAAATACAAGTAAAATAAACTAAACTAAATAAACAGATTAACCCACCTAAGGTTTCCCTTGTTTGTGGGTAAATTTTAAATGACAATTTAATAATATATAGCAATTATTACAATCATATCAAATAACACTAGTCAATGTTTGGGTTAATAACAAGTCGCTCATCGGGAACAAAATCGAGAGAAAATTGTCAATGATGGGAGTGTGTCGTAATTGGGATCAAGATATCAAAAACATTTAAGTTGTGTATTTTATTTTCATTTGTTTTTAGTTATTATTTATTTATTTATTTCTATAATTTGTCTTATTTTGTGTCTGTTTTGCTAAATCCAGCCTGTGAGTTTCTTTTTAAATAGATTTATGTTTGTTGAGTCTATTATTTCTAGTGGAATGTGGTAATGAATTTTAGGACTGAGGTATGTAAAGAAACGCTGTGCTCGTAGTTTTGACTTGAGGCAGCTGCCCAGTTTGGTGTCTTAATCTGGTTTGATGATTGTGGAAGATTGGAGAGTAGCAGTGGCGGCTCGTGACAGTAAAGTTTGTGAGTTCTGCCGATAGGGTATAAAAAATGCTATTTTTTTTACAGTCTCCAGATCACGTGTCTATTATAAAAAGTAAAAAATTGCCAAGTTTGGTTTGGCAAAAATTACAATGCCTAGGAAAAAATAGCGTTTTTACAAAAGATTTAATTCACATTCACTACCTTAGCATAATATGTACTAATATACCATAACCTCCCGCTCATGCTTTTGGCGTCTTCGAAATAAATAAATGCGCCCTCAAACACGCAACGCTGAGCCCGCCCGCCCGGAATTGTACTGGAACTGCAAGTTTTGCAGCTCTATTTTTGCCTAGATTTCGCTATCCACGAGCAAGTGCGGTGCGGGGCGAAGGAAGGGGTTCCTAGCCGAGCACAGCTACGTTGTGTTGCAATTTAGCAGCGCAACAATGCCAATAACTTCATTTGACCGACTGTGAAATGCGGCCTTCGGCGCTGCGTCATACTCAACACACGTACGCGATTTGAAGGCCTACGATACCAACATCGGACCGAAAATATGCTGCTATTCCAATAATTTTAGAAATAAAATAATTATATTAGAAAAATAACAGCGGCTGAAAAATAGTCAAATAATGTGAAAATTTTGGGGGTTCTGCAGCTCTGCAGCCCTTATGCACTAGCTTAGATTGAATAACCCACTCTCTTCATAAAGCAAATCTGTAGAATAAAGTCTACTTCTGCCAAAGATGACTTTGATTATCCATTTCTGCGTAATTTCAAACGGCTTCACTTTTTTTAGTCTTCGAACTAGTAAAGTATTCTCTAGAAGCTCAATCGCTTCCACATTCACACGTCGATGGAGTCCGATGGAGTCTATCTTCATGGCTTTTTACGTACTCTTTTATGGCCTCTGCTACAACTTCGATTTTTAAGTCCTGATGAAGGTCACTACTTCGAACGTACCAAAGTGCATTCACAATGTTTCTTAATTCTTTATTTTAAAATCTCGGTAAAACTAAAATGTTACTTTTTTAGTACAATCCCATAGTTAAATACCATAGGTCCATACTGGTTTTAGCAATGGCGTATATAGAAAAAGTTTTATTCCTTTTAATAAGCCAGTCCATACCTTATCTCAAGTTCTTCTTTCTTTGTCTAAACATGTGCTTTCCATCGCAACTTGGCATTAAGTGTCATACCAAGATATTTTGCCTGATTTAAGTATAGTACAGGACTGTTATTAATTTTGATATATATGTTATATACATTTTTTATAAATCAACATGAATTTATTTATTATTTAAATTTATTTGCCATTTTGTGGTCCAATTGTGTACTTGGGTGACTGCATCCTGAAGTTTTTCTATAAATTCTTCAATACATTTTTCTGCCGTCAATATCAGGGGCGCAGGGGGAATTTCTTGTGATATTATTTTAAGGTCCCATCAAATCATCACTTATGTTAACCCGGAGCAGTAGCCCCCCCGAATTTACCGAGCTAGTTGCTCCCCTGCCCATTATACCAGTATGATCGGCAAATATATATAGCACGAGAATAAGCATCAAAGTAAAATTAACTTTATCTTAAAAGAAAAGTGCTTAGGACGTTTATTTTTGACGGCCCGTGACGTGATGTGAGGTTAGTGCTCACCTCTGTGGATTCATTTCCCTGTGCAAAAATATTGTGAAAGTATTCAAAGTCCACCCGTAAAAGTGAACCTTTAAAATCAGAAATAAACGTCCAGGACGTTTATTTTTGGCTGCCCGTGAGATGAGGTGAGCGAAAAGTTCACTTTCACGGGTGGACTTGGAACGCTTTCACCATATTTTTACACGTAGAAATAAATACACGGGGTGAGCGCTCACCTTACAACACGTCCCGGAATGTCAAATGTCCAACAGAAAACGAAGAATCATGATAAACTTTATGCTAAACCATCTAATGGAAGATGCACAGATTTCGAATTAGAGGCAGACCAAGAGAAGATTCGCTAATAGTTTTGAAGAGAGTCAAAGCATTTCAGAATTTATAAGCCAATCATAAAGAAGAAGAACAGTTTAGTTTATATTTGCTATAATATAAGTTATTTACAAATGACGTCAGATTCAATAAAGTGGACGTCTTTACTATGTATTTCTCTCGTCCAAATGTTTAGCAAACACGAGGTCACTGGAATGTAAAGCGGCGTAATTGAAATCGATTTTTGCCCCAGGCAGGTTGTTGTAACCTTTTTGAAGTATGCCTCCATAAAGAGTGCTCTGCAAACCGGAGGGTAATCTTATAATGGGGAAAGTTACAAACAGAATTTTTTTAAATAAAATAGACATGTACTTTTAGTAAAGAATATTAATATTACTATTAAAATACTCTGCCAATATATGGGTACCTAAGCTCACACTAGGTACTATAGTTATAGTGTTCGTGTGAGCTAATATAACTAAAAAGTGAAATATATTTTATTTAACTCCAGGCTCAATTACCTTTCGTTTGATACCTCACACGACATATTTTCTCTTAAACTCTATATTTTGAAATCTACCCCCACCCTTTTTTAAAACTAAAGTTTATTTTGTTTAACTCCAGACTCCTTTTGCTTAATATTACACACGCCATATTTTATTAAAAACTCTAATTTTTCATCAACTAGGTAAAATTTACTTGAAGTACTATGCATGTGCTTAAAGTACTTTAAATGTACTTGAAGTACTTTGAATTTACTTGAAGTACTTATAATGTACTTGAAGTACTTTACTTGACAAAATCAATTACTGGATCGTAGATGTACTACAAGTACAGTATTCTTCTTTTTAAAGCTAGCTTAATTTAGTGATTCATAACGTAATTAGCTTGCAATTATATGAAAGTCTCTCTGCGTATACTTAATAAAGATTGCAAACAATAATCTTTAAATAATTCAAAAAAGTTAATTTTGCCACCTAAATAAAAATAAACGATTAAAGCCAACTGATCGGAACTAAAATTCATTGCAAAGGAAATGATGGTGCAGATTTCCGTGCGGACCCATCATCGTCTCATACAAAAGAGCCTCTGCTAATTTTTTGTTAAATGTTTTCGTGGTCTGCGAAGACCCCCAACATAGTATAATACCAATAAAAGATAAAACATTGTCAATGTTTTTAGTGACCGTAAGGCAGTATCTTAACGGCTTAATAGGGGTGGGGGGCTATCTTATATTGAAATCGGCCAAACAAAATCAGCTTAATTTATCAGGGCAAAATGACCAAGTGTGTGTATTTTTTTTAAATACTAACTCATTTTTTATATTACTACTTCTTCCTTCAACTTGAGATGTGTTAAACGTTATCCCACCCATCTCCCCCACCTTTTTTCGAATAATATAACTCTTAAGCCAGGCACTTACGTCCCCTCTAATTGCACCACTACCCGCCCACGACGCAAATGCAAAAAAGAAGTGGGGTTTTTGAATTTTATCCGTGTGGTATTTGCAGTAAATCCAGAGATTTTATGTGGTGCTTTGCACAATTTCGGTCCAGAGCTGCTCTAGCGAATCTCATGTGGGTACGCACCTTAAATCTTCTAATAAACTATTCTTGCTTTATGAATAGTTGTTAAAAATTTCACTTTAGGGAAATAAAATTTGCAGTGTGGTTCGGTTTACTCGAAAAGGTTTTTCTTAATTTATTTCTTTTAAATTTATCTTTTTAAAAGTAGTACCACAGTACGACCCAATAGAAGGAAAAGTAATTCAATGGGAGTATACAAGCTTGTAATCGTTTGTACCTATTCGAAATCGATGAACCGTACAACCTATTTTAAAATGAAAACCAGTCATTTTGATTGGTTTATTGACTGCAGGGCTTTGCCTAATTTTGAAATATTAAATTATTCAATCTGCGCTCATTGTTGACATTGTATTTAATTTAATTTTATTTTTTTGATTTTTTATATTATTGTTATAGATCATTTCTTCAAAAGTGAAACCCCAAAGAAACACTAATTTGTTACGATTTCATTTAATTGATTTTGCTTATTTTTACCTTATTTTTACCTTCCTAGCCCGCACAGCATTGGCTAGAGAAGGCATTATTTTCGACGAAACTTTTTTTTTGAGATAACTCCGAAAATGTGTTATTTGGGGGTATTTTGACCTATCTTACCAATATCGTCGTGATGTCTGTGTGTCTGTGTGTGTGTCTGTCCGTAACACGATAGCTCCTAAACGGCTAAACCGATTTTCATAAAATTTTTAAGTAAAATAGTGCAATTCGATTTTGGCCAAAATCCATTAATGCTAATGACAATTAAATTTTTTTAAAGATGATAACTTTTAAACGGAATATCGCATCAATATGCGGTTTTGGAAATATAGTAGGTTTAATTTTGCTAAATAATTTGTGTCATAACCAAAAACTTCGTAGGAGGTTTAGTTTCTGAGATATTTACAAAAAACTGTTTTTAAGGCTGATATGGCTCAGCTTCATTAATAGGCTAGGCTTTACCCCTCAATCTTCATGAAATTTTTTTTGAATTAAGGTAATTGAAATCCCCAATAAAGCCTCAATCTCGCGATATATCACATGTCGATCGTCCGTGATAAGCATGAGCACAGCATCGATGTTTTCCTGGGTGACAGCCGTTTTTGGTGCACGTGGCCTTGAATCATCACTAAGGCTAATCCGTCTACGCTTGAATTGTCTATACCAACGAGGGACTGTCGACTGATGTAGTGCCTCATTACCGAAAACAGAAATCAACTCAATAATCCTTCAATATTCTTGTTGAGATAATTTCCTTCGAAAGTTGAAAAAAATTATAACACGCATATGTTCTCGGCTTAGTTCCATTTTTCGACTGATTTCCTAAATTAAAAAATTCGCTATAGCTATAAAACTATATGTAGCGCACTGACGTGTTAAATTTAGGTTAGGTAAAGATAGAGGTTAAGATTTAGTAACGACATTCCAACAGTGTCGCCCTCTATGTTCCTATATGTGTGTATGAATGAGTTTTATGTCCTGGAACGAGTCAACTGGACAGCATCTTATATTCCTACCTATATGGAAAATATAAAAGACAACCCTCGTATTTCAGATCACCATTTTTGACCTAGATAGGTATAAGGTAATTCCGGGAGAGATGCCCTAGCGGTATAGATGCCCCGATATTCAAATCTCGCGCGCAACTGACAATGTCGCCATTTTTTTGGTACAGTTATCTCAGTTACTTAAAAATATCGGTGCATGCATATGGTAACGTTAGTGCTCTGGATTTTTGGAAAAATAAAGCCCTTAAAAGGTAAGTTTAATAAAAAATAGTATTCAATATAATAATAGGCAAGTTCCAACATTGTTATTTTGGATTTTTATATTGATATGCTTTTTATTACATATACTTATTATAATTTGGGTCCTCTAGAGAGGTTATGTGCAATGTTTCGGGCAATCGTTTGTTTACAGTAAAAAAGTCAAGGTGGGGCATCTAACCCTTAAGAAAGTATAGATGCCCCGGGGCGTATTACCCGTACAAAAGGATAGATGACCCGGGGCATCTATACCTTATTTGTTAGATTTATTTAATTTTTCTTTTTTAGAATGCCCACAAACTATAAAAGAAAGCCTGGTCTTCCTGGTAGAAGGAAATGGAAGCAATTTTTTTTTCGAAAAACCATTTTTCTTTTATGGAATTTTGTTTTGCAAAATGTTGATGGTCTGAGACACCGGTTAGGATATGTTTGCGATCAATTGACCACGATTAAGATTAACGAAGATTTTGATCTCCAAACAAGAGGACAGGGTAGGTATGATTTACGCAAAATAAGTTACGTTAGATTAAAATAAAAATTAAACAAAAGTTCTCCGAATTTTGTGCAGAATGTGCAACCTAGCAACTTTCTTTAACAAATTTCTCCAGTTCTAGTTATTAAACCTACTCAAAGAAAAAGAAAAACAAGCACAAATTTTAAATAAAGAGATATCAAAAGCAATTGAAAATAAAAACACAGAAACCTACATAACAGATTCATCGTCTGCTGATGAACCATTAGCTAAGATAGCAAAAAAAGTCACTGCAGCCAAAGAAAGCACAAAAATATCCAATGATGTTCCAGTTGTTAAATCGACCAAATTAAAAGGAAAATGTGGTTACAGAAACCTGTAGAATTGTGGTCTGACGAAGAACCAATAGTTAAATTGTTAAAAAGGTACTGCTGCTAAAGAAAATAATGACAAAATCCAGGAATCAAACATAACAAGACACACAGAAAACAGCGTGGAATGTTTGCAAAATTATTACTTAAGAACAGAGCCTGTAGATCGGGTACAATGCGGAAGATGGTGCTGTTACCTGTACTTTATTACATGCAGCAATTGTGGCAAGGATGCCAAAATAGCGGATAAACTCAACCATTTAAAATGCCTTTTCTAAATATTTTTTTAATTTTGTTAATTTTTTATATTTATTTTGTTGTATTTTTAGTTTAAGTAATAGGAATGCACTTTAGTTTCATATGTCTTTTATTTAAAAGAGGTAATAAAACTTATAAAATTGAATAATTTTTAATTTTACATGCCAATCAAAGATGGGGCATCTCTCCTATGCCTGTGAGTCATCTCTCCCGAACTATCGGGAGAGATGGCCAAAATTACTATTTCAGATAATACAGTTTTGACAGGTTGTCATTTCAATTCCTCAAATTTTGAATATCGTGTATTTTTCTAGATAGAACTATAAGTACATTTTTAATTTTTTAAAGCTTTAGACCATTCCAGTGCTGTACAGTGAATTTTTTTTGTTAGGTGGGGCATAAGTCCCGGAATTACCTTACCTATACCAACGATCCTAAACACACAGGATTGCCTATTAGCTCGAATCTTTCAGCGGTAGGCGGCGCCTTGCTTACGTCACTCGTGGACCTCTGCTCAGCGCGCTTCATTTAATACACATTGCAACCGTGAGTTTTTTCGGGTTTTTGTCTTGCTTATTTGCAAACAAATTTTTTATTCGTGTTAGTAAATATAATTAATAATTTTATTCATTCAAAACAAATGATTTGATAAATCAAGAGTTTGCTCTAAGAGCTGAAGTAGGATTTTTTCTGAAAGTTTAATCAATTTAGATCATTAGATGTATAATGTAGGTATTGTTTTTGTTGCGGATATAATAAAATACACTTATATTATGTAGTAACAAAAAGGTATTTATTTGATATTACAGATTAAAAACTAGAAGGCATTTTATCATGCAATTTATACAAAATATAAATTAATTAACAATCTTTTTTAATTTTTTCAAATTACGGTCATCTCCAGTCCTACCTACACTCTTTCTCCTCAAATATTTTTTTTCTGGGATTGATAGTTATTATAATTCATTTTCATTATAGTTCTTATAACTTACAAAATAGAAAAATTATATCATAAGTGAAATTAGGCTCTCTTGTTTTTATTTTTCGTACTAATTTAGAAACAATTTTCAAAGGGCAACGGACCTTTACGCACGATGATGATGGCCGACTTCAACTAAAACACATTCGTCCTGCCCGCGCTCGAGAACATCCACCCATACCCCTCTGAAAACGGGTTAAATTGAAACCTTGCCCCGCGCGCCGCTGCCAGCTTGTAATTATTTACGCTAAAAAAGTTCACCCAATTAATCGCTTGATGTTAACCACAGATAATAAAAAGAACTAGACAATCATGAGTAAGGGAAGATTTAACTTTTTTGAAATAAATCAATTAAAAGTACTGTTTGTTGTCTAGTTTTGGGAGGGCACTAACCCATTGCCCTCCCTGTAGCAGTTGCCACTGGTAAAACCCCCTCTCCCTTGAGCGTTCCGTTATTTAAGAACAGTCCCTACACTGAAAATACAAATCGTTGGAACAAACGCATAATACATTTAATATATGCCAAATGCAAAGATTTTAAGGTGCTGCTCTTGACAGGGACGGACGGACTTAAGCCAAAGTAGCCAAATTTTTTACTTAATTCACATTTCTGAAGGTTTATTTACCTCCTAAATAGTCAACCACACCGTCAAATTAATGAAAAAACGCAAAAAAACGGAGATAAAAACGTCAAAAACTCCTTAAAATCACACGAACTCCCAATACAAACAAAGCAACTGGCCCGCTGGTGACGTAAGCAGGACGTAAGCAGAGTTAAATGGAAATAAGCAATCATGTGTGTTTAGGATCGTTGTACCTATACCACAAAAATTATAACCTTTTTGGGTTGGAAATGACGGATCAGTGACAAGCTCTGGGCATCTCGTATAGAATAAAATATTTCAAATAGTCTCTATTCTAAAGCAGCCTGTGCTTGTTGTAAAGGTTACTAGGATTAATCAAATCAATGCCGCACTACGATGTCCAGTTCGTCAGTTTTGGACTTCAATTTTCCTACATTTCTCTGACATAAAATCATGTATCTACCTAGAAACCAGTATTTTCATAACACCCTATATAATACAAAGGAATGTTTCAACTGTGTAGGGATAAATTGTGAAATTGAAATAAAAATTGTTCAGAGATTATTATCGTACTTATTCTAACCCGCACGGGTGCCATTGTAACTTAACTTGAAATAAAAACCCGGACACTTTGTATGAAGAGACAAAAAGATAGATTCTTTTATTTTGAACTATCTATCCTTTTTTATACTCATTCACAAAATAAAAGTGTGGACATAAAGAAATCTTTCAGTCTTTAATCTTCAATTTCCCGAAAGTTAGTAGTCAAGTTTCCAGGACCGGCCCAGCCGGCGGCTATACAAACGAACCTGCATACATGGGCCGAACTCTACGATAATCCTAATTGCAATTTTAAGGTGTTTTAAATTAACCAACAGTTTGCTTATAGCATAGTCTTTGATTTCCGATGCCTTTATAGACCAGGCAAAAATTTAGGATTTCCAAACAATCGTCCTTCTTTACTAAATTTTGTACACATATACAGTACCCTTTCACGGTTCCAAGAACATACTTCGTTAAGTTTTTTGTTAACTTTCTATGGTGCAGAGGCCATTTACTGATGTACAAGATTCCTACAAACATAAGTTTCTTATTTATTAAAGTTCTTCACAACCGGGACCACCCTGTATATCCTAAATATTTTTTAAAAGCTGTTAAAATTTCTAATAATATGGTGTATTACAGCATTACAATTTTTTTTTGATATTAAGGAAAAATATGAGCAAGTATTTAGTTTTTCTAAAAAATTTGCGATTTTATTAAAATATTTTTTTTTGTTTTTTAATTCTCAAAAGCAGAAAACACAAAACAAATAATACGGTTTACCAGAAAAAGTTTTTGTGATCTCTCTACTACTAAAAAATCATAAAAATAAAATTAAATATGCTACAGGGGAAATACTATAAGTTTTTATGGTGACAAAAACAGAGCAAAATCGCATTTTCTTGAAGATATTGTATTGACTCGGATTAATCAAATTTTTTTAATAACCGTTTTAATTATTTAATTGAATAAAGCAAAAATTTATAGCAGGTTTACTAGCAGATTCATTAAAACAAATTATAAATCAAAATTATAATTATCATATTAACAATATCCGGACTAAACAAGATTTTTATTTAAGCACTACATCTAGTCAATCAATATTTTCAAAAGGCTTGAGTGAATACAATAAATTAAAAGTGTTAATTAAAAATAAACCAAATTTAAAAAAACTATAAAAAAATATTTGTTTTCAATACAATTTATATAAAGTTATTATATTTTATTAATATAGTGTTAGTTTATACCTATTTATTTATTTATTTTGTAAATTTGAATATAAGTTAATTTAAGAAAAAATTGTAGCAAAATTGCTAAATAAAAGCTTAAAACAATAACTTACGGGGATTCATTTCCCCGTAGAAAAGGATGGTGAACCGACAAAAGTGAACATTTCGCTCACCTTGCCTCGCGGGCCTTGAAGAATAAACGTTCTGCTGTTAGGCGTGTAAAGTAAAACAATACAATTTTAGAAGTCCATCTCTGGAGAATGGCCAAAAAGATAAAAACCTGGTTAAATAAAAGTGAAATAGGGGCTATTTAATTCCTGTGTTGGGGTGATTCTTTTTAAGATCCTCTCCTCCCTATACGTGAATATGCGAATCGGGGTTTGGAAAAAGGACTTCTAAGTAGAAACTTATTTTCAAAGATTTAAAAAGTTACTACTCAAAAAAAATTATCAAATATTAGTTGCTATTTACCCAGATTTTTAGAATTATGATATTCTTTCCTTTCAAGATTTAACAGCAGATTTAAAAGTTATAAAAATATTTTTTATTTTGAAAGCTATCAAAACTTTGTATATCAAAACTATATATATATATATATATATATATATATATATATATATATATATATATTAATATATATAGAAGTGTGTGGTAAGTAGCGCACAACCAAAATAAGACGAAAACTAGCAGTTTCTCGAAAAAATATTTCAAGCAAACGTTTTAGGGCTTATAATTATCAAGCTAATTTTGCTATACTTTCGATTTTATAAAAAATATTCCAAGAAGGTATACATGAATTTATTTATTTTCATTCAGGGTCAAATAGTATTTAAAAAATAGTTACTACTTACATGATATCGGGAACATTTTGTTCATAGTCTTCTACATATTTTCACACCTAATTAAAATCGTTATAAAAAAAATTGTTCCTTCTCCACCCTAGAAGTGAATAATCCATTTAGATCAATATTTGGAATTTGGCACTTTTTTTTCTCAAAATCTAGTATAAACATCAAAATATAATGCCGCAGTGTTGAATCTGAATGACATTATTTTCTCTTATATTAGCCAATTTTAATGGGACATAGCTCCAGGACTAATAGCGCTATATAAAAAAAAACCGGTGAGGTGTGCCTTAGGGCTTCCTTAACCATACTAACTGTTATTTTTTAAAAAGTTTTTTAAATGTAAGCGCAGCGAATATTTTAAATCAAACACGAAAAAATGCAATTTTATGAAGGTCAAACAAGGTCAAGTCTGTACCAATTTTCTTTTAATTCTGCTGTTATAGGATATTAAAAATCATTTAAATAATAAAATCTTGATATTTAAGTTAATTTGCGGCTATCTTGGAAACAATGACAGGTAAGACAAATTTTGTTTTTGAAAATATTAGACCTGATCTCCGTAATGTTCCAAAATTAGTAATTTTTACTCATTTGGTATGAAAGTACACGGCCCAATGTTGGGGGTTCTCAGAGTATGTCATTTTCTATGAGGTATTTTTTAAAGTCAAAAAGATTTGAACGCCACAAAAATTTTACAGCAAACTTTTACAGGTCTTAAAAGTTTCTTTGCTTTGCTTTTAATAAACCTCAAATTTTGGTGAATAAATCTTTTCTTTCTTTTCAAGGTCCTGTAAGGCCAAATAACCTTGAAATCATTTTTCTTGACATTACTGAATACAAATTATGTAAAAACGATTATAATCTGTACTATATGGGTATAAACTAATTTAGTGCAAATTTTCTCCGGAATTTTTTTTTTAATTTCCCCCACCCCTTCCACGGTGACGCAAAATAAGGGAGCTGCGGGTCAAAAATTTCGTACCTTCCCACAGAATATGTGTACAGCTTTTCATGCTTTTACCCCCATTTCCTACGTAGTTGGGGAAATAGGCAGTAGCGTGTCGTGGATAAAAGGGCGGGGGGGGGGGGGGAGGGGCGAAGAACTTAAGGGTCGCAAATATAGGTATGGGAGTCAAATAAATTACAAACCTTTTTTTAAAATAATAACACTATTAATTCTATTTTTTTCTCAAAGGACGCCAGGGGCGCCAAGCGCAGAGGGTGGGGGGGGCGTTTGCCCCCCTGGCCCCCTATACGACACGCCACTGGAAATAGGGCTTGTACAGATCGGGCCACAAATGTTATTACAAATATCATACCCGGCGCCGGCGGAAGAGTTTTTTATTTGAGTCTGCATCGTGTGTACCTACTACATATTCTGGGACGAACACTCCGCTGCCAAGCCAGCAAAGGAATCTTTATCGAAATCCAAGCTTTACAAAAATGTATCTAGATGTCTAAATTTCATATTCCTGTTAAAAGTAGGCGTCGCCCTCACTTTTCTCGCCATCTTTGTCTCCACGTAGATTCTAGTGAAAACTCTCCGCGACGCGAGTTCGCCGCGTCGATCTCGCGTATGCAAAATAGGGGGGAGTGTAAAGGGGATGAAAGGGGTTGCGCGAGGCAACGACTTAGTTTGCATAGAGCGCCTGCGTTATCACGCCCATTATATCAGCTTTTCTCTATATCGATATTATGTATAAAAGTTCGAACGCTTGCGCGGATTGACACCGTTTTACATGAAGATTTTTATGAAGCGTTCGCTCTCACGCGAAACGTGGAATAAAGTGTACATCAATGCTGAAAACTGACGCTATGTATAGGCAAAAGCTTTTCAGTTTCAGCTAGTTTTAGACGTTTTAAATTACCTACGTATAACATACATCAAAATGCAAAACGCGACTTATTTTTTATTAAAGTAAAATAAATCGAGTAGGTGAGTCTACTCCCAAGTAACATTTTTAATTACCTAAGGTTTTATAAATTTGGTTCTCAGTTATTATAAGGGTGTTCAGATTTTATAACAAGCTCTCCTGGTTTTATAAAATCCCTGAAAGTTACGATAAGTTATATAAAGGTAATTGGGGAAACCTGTAGAACAAAAGTTATATAAACTTACTAAGACTGGTTTTATAAAAGTTTTGTAATATAACCGGAGAACAGGATCCCTTTAGTTGTAATATATAAACACCGTGCGTTTTTATAAATGGCCGCTAATAAAACCTTAAGTTATTGATATTTATAAGAGTGTCATTATATATTTTGTAGTCACCATCAGCATCTCACACCATGAGGAGTAGATACAGGGGAGTTGCAGCGTTGCCACATCTATTAAATTTCTACTTTTTTGGTAGTAGATTTTTCGTTTTAACGAAATAGCGCATATCAAAATAGAGCGTATCAAAACGGCGCTATTAAAAACAGCGCGTGTTCGAAATAGTGGAAATCAAAACAGCGCATGTTAAATTAGCGCGTCTTCAAAACAGCGTGTCCTATATAGCGCGTGTATCAAAATAGCCCGTGTATCAAAATTGTGCTATTACTAAACGTCGCTGTTAAAACACGCATTGCACCCGCTACCCGACCGATACTGACCCTTGTACTAAACCAACCCAAACCAAACCAGACTAAACCAAACTTAAACAAACCAAAACCTAACCAAACCAAACCTAAACAAACTTAACCGAAACTAACCGAACCTAACTCAACATACCTGAACGTACCCGAACCTAACCGAACCTCACCGAACCCAACCAAACCGAACCAAACCAAACCAAACCAAACCAAACCAAACCAAACCAAACCAAACCAAACCAAACCAAACCAAACCAAACCAAACCAAACCAAACCAAACCAAACCAAACCAAACCAAACCAAACCAAACCAAACCAAACCAAACCAAACCAAACCAAACCAAACCAAACCAAACCAAACCAAACCAAACCAAACCAAACCAAACCAAACCAAACCAAACCAAACCAAACCAAACCAAACCAAACCAAACCAAACCAAACCAAACCAAACCAAACCAAACCAAACCAAACCAAACCAAACCAAACCAAACCAAACCAAACCAAACCAAACCAAACCAAACCAAACCAAACCAAACCAAACCAAACCAAACCAAACCAAACCAAGCCAAACCAAACCAAACCAAACCAAACCAAACCAAACCAAACCAAACCAAACCAAACCAAACCAAACCAAACCAAACCAAACCAAACCAAACCAAACCAAACCAAACCAAACCAAACCAAACCAAACCAAACCAAACCAAACCAAACCAAACCAAACCAAACCAAACCAAACCAAACCAAACCAAACCAAACCAAACCAAACCAAACCAAACCAAACCAAACCAAACCAAACCAAACCAAACCAAACCAAACCAAACCAAACCCAACCCAACCGAACCCAACACAACCCAACCCAACCAAATCCAAGTTATGTTAGACAGGGTTAGGTTAGGTAAAGTAAGCCTAGATTAGGTAACGTTAGGTTAGGCTTGTGTTGTGTTGGTTTCATACAAAAATCAGTATTGAATCAGGTCAGCGGGTGTCTTGCATTTTGTAACAGCGACGTTTTGTTACAGCGATCTTTTGATACGCGCGATTTTGATACGCGCTATTTTGAACACGCGATATTTTATACGCGCTATTGACACGCGCTATTTTGAATAACACTATTTTGATAAGAGCTATTTTGAAAACACGTCATTTGGTACGCGTTATTTTGAACATGCGCTATTTCGTTACAGAGCCAGATTTTCCTTAGTTGCTGTTGGTAAATTCTAATTTATAACTTGCAGTAATGTAAAAATGCCATCAACAATATAATTATTGTGAAAATTATTTTAGGGGCCATTTTTAAATTACATAGGTAACGCTAAAGGGGGGTGAGAGGGTTTACCCTTGCGTGTTACTCAATGTTTTATTTTAATGTTGTTTTTCTCGAAAATCCGTTTCAAAGCACGCGTGGATCTACGGGACGGGAAAAAAGGGGGAATCCCCCCCCCCCACCAAATGCCCAACAATATTTAGTTTTCACACACAGAATACACCTCCTGATCACTATGCCGAATAGTTTAAGCAATATTTAATATAATACCCCCCCCCCCCCCCCCAAATAAAGTGTATATCTCCTATAAGCGGACACTCACGGTTCCGTCGATTTTGTCCGCTTATTGGAGGTGTCCGCTTATGAGAGGGAACTGCAAAATTTTAATATATATTTACAGTGTACTCCGGTTATAACGTACCTGGGTTATAACGTACTTTCGGTTATTACGTACATATTTCATTGGTCCGGCCATAATACTCTTCTTTTTAATTGTGTTGCTTATAACGTACTTTCGCTTATAAAGAACATATTTTCTGGTCCCTTGAGGGTACGTTATAACCGGAGTGCACTGTATTACCAATTTCCGCTCCTTGAGTTTCTCTGATATTAAATTTTTCAGCGATCTTTCGTCCTGATAGATGTTCTTTCTTTAACCGAAACGTTAACAACTTCCATTTTTTCCCGTAAACTAAGAAGTTTTTTACTAGGCGCGACTTCACAAAGATCTATTACTACTGAACAATAAAAATCAAACACACAGTCCCGCCGAATAAAATATGTTGTAAATGCGAGAGAAGTATTTAGTCCCCGCATTAAAACGGAAAGAGGTAATTTCCTGGCTGCAGAGTGCGTTGTTGCCAACATACTACATAATATTTATGCCCATGAGGTGCAGCAGGTGCAGGTGCAGTCCGTTGTCAGAGGTTCGCGTCCGGTTAAGGGAGGTTTCAGACTTTTTTAACCAAAAAAAGTTGTCCGCGTCCGGTTATTAGAGTGTCCGGTTATAGGAGTGAATTTTACAGCTAATGAAATAGTTCCAACAAATTTGTCCGGTTAAAGGGAGTGTCCGCTTATTAGAGGTGTCCGCAAGGAGAGGTTTCACTGTATTACAATTTAATAAAATCTACTAAGCACAATCTGCCTACCAAAATTTTTTGAAAAAACTACCGAAAAAGTAGAAAACCACTGGATGTGGCAACGCTGCTTCTCAGGCCGTTCTTGTTTTCTTCGCAGGGTGGTGGGACTTTGGCCAGCAGTTATAAGGGTTCTTTAGGAGAGTTTTGGTCAACAAGTTTTTTTTTATAAAACCGTGTTACTCTAAAAAACCTAGACGTGAAAATGGCGACGTAAACAATCGTGCAAGACATGTTAGAAGTATGAAATATATTAACAATTTGGTGGTTTTAGAATAAATTAAGGTGTTTTTAATCATATTAGACAATTCTTTTGGAAAAAAATAGTCATATGCAATTTAGGAGTCACTTGTTTTTTAAAGTGTGAAAATTTTGGTGAAAAGTATGACAATTTTTTTTTTATTTCGAGTGCGCGCGTGAGCCCAGAATCTATACATTTTACAGTAAAGTTGTTGCCACAGGTAGTTTTATGGTATACACCCCTGATTTCGAAAATTATTTGATTGTAATAATTATACTTGTTTGTTTAGAATTGTTAGTTCATGTTTTATCTGGAATCAAATAATGTTCGATACTTAATGAACCAAAAATTATTTTGAAGAAATCTTTGCGGTTTTCCGATTATTTAATATAACATTATTATAACCCATACTTTGTTCATTCAAATTTCTATGACAAATAAAAATGTTGGGCTTTAGTTTCCGAAATATTTAATAAGCCAGATTTTTATGGGACAATTTATTTCCAACTCATTGTTATTTGTTCTCATTTATTTTTTCTTAAAAATGAGTGAAAACTGAGTCTGTGTAAAATCATAAAAATATATGACATATGCGAAAGTTAAATAGTACTAATCATGGCCTAATCCCATGCGTTTATTTTCAGTCACTTTGCTATAACTGTCTTTTAAAATGTCAACTGTTGCTTGTACGTTGTTATTTGTAACATGGAGTTTTCAACAAATTCACTATATCGCACACCCGCTGAAAAAGAGTCACAACTCAAAAATCGCCCTTATTGAGATAAACCTGCCGCCATCATCGAAATAACTTGTACTTTCTTCCATAAAAACGTCACATTTATGTTTCGACAATTCACCGCGAAATGGCGATGTGACTCTTTTATTTTGTCCAGTTTAGCTGAGGATGCGTTCCTTTACACTGTCACTTTTGACTTTATAACAGCGTGAACGTGGAGTTTCATCCTGAAAAGAGTCACATTTCGAGTTGTGAACGTTTTCGTGTGAACTATTGGTTAAATCTGACCCATATAACAAGTAAAATACTGTTCTTTTTTGTGTTGTGACTGTTTTTTCGAATTGTTCAGTGTACTTAGAATTAAGGAGAATAAGAAAAAAATCTTTTGAATTTATTAGAGAATAATCACATTCCCAGTTGTTATTCAGCATTTTATAACTCGTTGTAAAAATAAATACAAAGTTTCTTCTTAATTTGTTTTTTTTTTATATATTCAAATTATTTGTCATCCTGCGTGACATCCTGATTTACAACGTTATGATGCCTTGTTCTAAAAAAGTGTCACAATATCGAGTTTTTGTCTTTTTTTTAACTAAAAACGACAAAAATCATTTTTTCTGAGAAACGTACTGCGCATCAATTACATTGAGTTAATAGGTTCCTGTTGATATAAAATAACATGTTAACTCGTAATTTGTCATGTAAGTGAAAAATAAATCTCTCTAATGAACTAAATTCTTTAACAGCAATTTTCTCAAAACAATGTTTTTTGAGTTGTGACTATTTTTTAGCGGGGGTGCGATATCAATAAACTAACGACTAAACATATACTAATCTACAGTTTATGTTTTGAGCCAGTGACAGACAGGCCGACAGATAGGTACTGTGGCCAAAATAATAAATTTGCAATAATCTAAAACGGAATGCGAAAAGGAGCTTTTAAGCACTTGTTAAAGGGTCTTTCTGTAAGACTTGTTATGTCGTCGGTTAAAGCGAGATTACCACCCTCTGCAAGAGAAAAAGGAAAGCATAGACCTTACTACTTCTCTATTATACACATATCTAGGAACACCAATCCCTAGATAGTGTCTGCCACATGTCTTTAACAAAGGACTTATTTACAGTTTTTTCGCTCTTAAAAGCATGTGGCCCCATTGTCAGCACACGCCTGCATACGTCTGCTACCTGGAGGGTTAAAATATTCGCCAACCCTTATTCCGAAACCAAATCTACAGTAAAATATATTTCTAACCCTCTGCCAGCCGATAGTACAACCCTATTTTGCACGGCATCAGCTGCGTTTCTTTAATCGACATATCTGCAGAGTTTAAAAAAAACCGTGAAAATAACCCACGGCCATTTTGGATTATACAACCGTTTTTTCTATATGCGATTGTCAAAAGGTTACATGTATAAATCGCTTTTGAAACGGAAACCGAGGATGAAAACCTAAAAAAATATTTTTTATTGTGTCAGGAGAAGGGAATACGTCTTAAGAAATTGGATGTGTAGGAAAGAGATTATGGGTGAACATAATGCAAAGGGAGAATAAAGACAATTTTAAACTGATGTTGAATAGCTATTTCTTTTAAAAAATTATTAAGATTCTAAAAAATGTTAAGTATTTGCAAAATACAAATAAATTTAGAAAAATATCTGTTGCTAATCAAGCCAAAAATAATTTTACGACAAAACTAATACTAAAATCGAATCAAACCTAACCAATCTAATTATTTCTCTTTTGTCGCTATTGTTTACTTGGTGGTTAGAGATACTTACTAACCGAAACGTCGTGTTTTAAAATAAATAAAGACAATGGAAGTCCGAAATTTTATTTCTACACAATCATTGTCTACGAGTTTCAAACAAAGAATGGTATTCAGTAGTATGTCAAACAGTTAAAATCCCGAATTCTTAAAATTCCAAAAGCCAGACCTGACCTAATCTACCGACTTTTATATTAGCTACCTAAATTCATCTGGAAACCATTAGGTTCACCGAAACAAAGCAAAGAACTAAAGGAAACTAATCGGCAAAACATAACTAACGGAAACTTATTAGAACAGCAAAACAATTATGTTATTATATAACAAAAAGCAAGCTTTAATAAATGCTAATCTTGCTCAAGGTTGTCAAGCTACATCTTGAAACCGTTTCACTCTGCGATGATTAACCGAAAAGAACCAAAACTTATGAAAATTATCCCGTTAAAAGCCGAACCAACGAAAATCAGCTAGATCTAAGCGAACTTGAGCGAGGCGTTCAGCTGTCGGGATTTCGGTTATATTATGGCTTCTTTGCGATACCAGAATATTGAGCGGTTTGTCGTAGGTTTGATGGCTATGTGTTAGTTGTAATTGTAATTAAGATTTGCATAAAACTTTTAAAAATCTAAGTGCTTTTGTCAAAAAATTATTAATCATTTAAATATTTATTATTTTTCTAATGAAATAATAAATATGACGTTTCGATAAATAATTTTGAATACCAGAGTCAAAGTTTCATTTAAATATTCGTATGTCTTATATCTGTTTGACATTAATTGATACTATATTATTTTTTGTTCTCTTGTAAACAAAGAACTTACTGACAGTTTTTCTGTTCAAATTTAACGAAAGTTACCTATAGGCCAAAATTTGTGAAAAAAACATTTAAAAAAAATCGCTCTCCCACTCAAATGGAAGGCAAACACCAGATAACTTACAATTGTGTGATCTATTCCCAAATGATTTAAGGCAATTTTGAACAATGTTCCACAACTATACTACGGAACACGATTTTAGACGATAAGCCTCTCAACTACAAATAAATTTAAAAATTAATCTGTGAATATATCCATGGGTTAATATCAATGAAAAACGGGTAATATCAGTAGATTTTTGGAATGGTTTAGGTATAAACAATATAAGAATTACGAGTTTTTAATTAACCGCTGAAACACAACATTCTCCAATAACGTTTAATGTAATACCTACCTACTCATCCCATTATGTCAAGTAACATCGGAATCTATATACTTAATTAAAATCTTTAGTCTAAAATACACCGCTTGTTCAACAGATTACAGTGTTAAAAAAGGTAAAAACCGCGAAGTAACAAGCCACGTGTTTAAAGATTTTTCCAATATCTAATCGAATTAAAGAACCATTACTTCTAAAGTACTTTCAAAGAGACCGAAAATATTTTTTTGCCCTGCCTTATTAAAAATGCTTAACCCAAAAAATAAGAGCATCGCTACTTACTAAATTATTAAGTAATTTAAAATTTTTTACTTGTCAATCATCAATTTATGCCTTATAATATTTTGCTGCTTCATTTTATTACACAAGAAATATTTTCCTGTAAGATATTTAATTTGGGGTATAAATTGTTAATAAGAAAAATGTAATACCAATTGAAACCATTTTAACAACGATTCAAGGCAGGTGACATTTCAAATTAATACCCATTGACATAATTATTTGTTTTAGATCATAACTAAATGATTTATTGATTGAATAACATTTAAAAAATATATTACCGTATCGTATGAAATTTTTCACAGGAATGAAACACATACCAAGAAATATTTTTCTTTACCTAATTATGCACAGTTATAGAAAAAGCTGTTTTATTTTCAAAGAAATATTCAATAAAGTTGTTGTTTGTTTGTGATACATCCAATTTGTTTGAGTACAATACATTTAATCCAGCATTAATTTTTGCAAATCAGTAAGTCTTTGGCAAGGAAAGCCGTGGCATTCAATTTCACAGAAATAATGTTGTTTTTCTTAAAACCTACTAGGTATAATAACTGTCAACAGTTTATTTAATTGCTGCACTAATTACAGGAACAGAAAACAATATTGTTTCAAAAACTGCAAATTTTATAGAGAAGTAACTTAAGTTAAAACTTTTATGAAAGAAATCGATTTAGAAAATTCAACAGATACCACCTTGAGATCAACACAGTATCCAAAATTTGGAAAAGTTTACAGGGACATAAATGAAGAGTAATGGTAAAAAGGTTTGTCAAATGAATTTTACTGCTTCTAAATAGTGCCAACGCAAAAGGATAATGTTGAAAATTATACTTTACATCAGGAATCCGGTTGCAAAATAATGTCACCGACCCATTAGTAATTCAAGACACTCAAGTCGTTTATGCATAATTGACGGCCATTTTAAAATCAAGTCTCATGTTTCAAAGCCAATAATAACCCGTGTATTTTAATAGTATGCAAACGGGCTTGCTCTATTGGTTAAATAGGCTTTCCAATGGAGGATAAAAAACGAGTCATTTTGATAATAGCGCGTTCCAATGTATATTTGAGCACGCGATATAAAAAAGGCTCTTTTTCAACTCGAACCCCTTTGAAAAGGATGATTTATTATAAGTTGAGCGGCTTGTGAAATAATTATATCTAGACTACCGTATCAAGCTATACATTGTTCAAATGTTTTTTAATAGCCTAAAGCTCGCTATAAAGGATTGATTTAACATTTTCAAAAAAATAGAATAGGTATAGTTTTTGCAAAGTCAGTTGAACAACCATCGGCATATCCTTTAAAGAAAGTGACATGGGCGGCGGTAGATATACTCATGAAAATTATTTCATTTAATTATGGCGTAAACTAAAGAAATAAAAATAGATAATAAAACTTTCTAAAAACTAAACCTACACCTACAGAAACGACACTGATTTATTTTCTAACTCTGCATACTGCCGACTAAAGGGGTCCCGAAACGAACACCTGAAAGCAATTAAAAGCGCATCTCAAAAAAATCTGCCAATCGGGTGCCGTCCATCCACCTCGCCTCGGTCGGTCGGAAAACAAATTCTTTGTCGTCGCACCGCACAGAGCCGCGCCTTTTCTCTGTCGGTAGGGTTGAAATTATACCAGGAAGATTTTATATGAATTTGGATAACTTTTGAAGGGCAGAATGAAGCAAAATTTCATTAAATCGATAGAACCCCGTATTAGGAGTTATTCAAGTGACTTTGCAAAAACTATACCTATCTAATTTTTAATAAAAAAAAATAAACGTGGTTTGACATCAGTGTATGGATTCTTGAATGGGTGAGAAGAAGTACTCCCTCAAAGTCGAGTGAAACTCGAACTGCTCATGCACTCTCAGCAGATTTCCGTATATCTAGTGGTCCCGACTGAGAGAGATGTGAATTCTCATTCTCACCCATTTCAAGAACTCATACACAGGTTGCATATCGAGACTTATTTTCTAATTCACATGCATTAAAATTTTCAAAAATCTGGGGACTAAACTAACAAGGTTCGGTTATGTAATTTAACTTAATTTTCAGGTTTTTAGGTCGGCCACACTAGGTATTTTTTTTGTTTTTGCATGTAAAGGTTTAGAAATTTATTACAGTATTTGGCTTGCAGAAGAAACGAGAATAGAATGTGTTTTATTTGACAGTTTTGTATATAATAGTTGAGAGATCCATGGTATCTCGTGGGATGGTTGTAGAATTTTTTTTAAATCACCCGTTACATCGATTAGTAATAGATCACACAACTTTAAGTCTCTGCCTAGGTAGCAAGGGGACATCAAATGACGTCTATTTTTCGTCGAAAAGTGGTCATTTGGATGACCAGCAGGTCATCTACCAAAAAATGTGGTCTGTAAGGCGTCAGTTACTTGACGTCTTTTCGTAGTGTAGTTTTTGACGTCTGAAAAACGTCATATATTGGTCACTACCCACACTGCACACTTTGTCCAAGGGACATACACTCATACTTACATAGATGGTGCCCCAGTCAGTACTTGACCGGATTTATACGGAATGTGGGGGTACGTAAGTCACAGAAGTCACCTTCTATGTCTAAGTTTCCTTCAGTGTTCTCAACTGCAGGGAATATTTTATACATTCAGACGAGTTTAAAAAATGTCATAAATAGGTTTGTGTCTGTGTTTGTGTCTAATGTTCTGATTTGGTCCCAAATACGTCATATTGCTGTCTTTAAAACGTCTAAAAATGACGTCATTTTGGGTGTGTCTTTTGAACGTCATTTACACGTCAGATTAGAGACGTTAAAAAAACGTGACCTTGCTACCTGGGTGGGTTTTTGCCTCCATTTGAGTAGGAGGGTCGGTGTGACGTCATAAATCCAAGATGACCAGGGACGGAGAAAATCCCCCCCAAACGCCCAAAAACCTGTTGTTTTTTCAGTTTTATGCAATTTTCTCGAAAACTAACCTTTTTATCAAAAATTCCAAAGAACAGTTTTTTGTGGAGAATAAAATTCCCTTTCCAACGATGTATTGGTCAATAAGGTTAGGAAAAGCAAGTAGCTCTTCAGTGGCGTACGTAAATTGGGATTATTTAGAAAAATAATTGTAGAACATAACATTTTCTTTTAAAAACTTTATTAAAATGTCGGGTTGTTGCCATATTTATGGCTTCAGGGGCCTACTAATATAAACATATTTTCAAAAATAATTGAAATAATCAGTTTCTCTTGCATATTTAAATATCTTTTCTAACTAAGATTTTCAAAAAAAAAATGTGCCACATTTTGTGACACACTGTTTAAAAGGACATCTTATTATCAAGCCCGCCGCCGAAGCCATAAAAGGTCGAAAGTACAAAAGGTCGAAAAAAAATCGACGAAACAAAATAATAAAAATACAAATTTACCGTATCAAGTCGAATTGACCTGTCCAGTCGATGTGGACCCGCTGCCGTACTTTCGATCTTTTGTACTTTCGATTTTTTGTACTTTCGACCTTTTGTATTGTCGACCTTTTGTTTTTTTGATCTTTTGTACTTTTGACCTTTTGTACTTTCGACCTTTTATCTGCCGCTCTTTATTATCCACCGAAAAGCTAATAAAGACACAAAATTGATTAGTTTGGATTGATCTTAAATAATTTCTTTAAATTAAGAACACCACTGGAGCGGTAAATATAAAATAACTTCCACTTTGTTATACATGGTTTAAAAGGAAATTTTATTGGCTATGACAAAGTATAGAACACACTTTTTGATAAAGAGCTTGCTTTTTAAGAAAATTGAATAAAACATATGAAAAACATGTTTTTTTTAATGATTTGTTGAAATCACCCCCATTGACGGACGTCGCTGGAGCGTTTGCTATAAGTCAAACTCCACCGAGTTTCACATTTTTAAAAAGAGAATTTCCCTGTCTACAAAAAAATTTAGAACAAGTTTTTTCATGTTAAGCTTAGTTTTTGAGAAAATTAGATAAAACCTGTAACAAAAATGGTTTATTTTCTGTTTTTTCAAAATTAATTTAATTTACGGATGCCCCTGAAGTTTTATTTATAAAACCGATTTAATCATGTTACACGTCATTTTGAAGGAAATTTTATTGAATATACGAAAATGTAATACATGGTTTTCTGTAGATATTAGTTTTTAAAAAATTAAATAAATCTTGGAAAAAACATAGGTATTTTTTCAACTTTTTTTAATTACTAAAATTAACGGACGCCGCTGGAGAGCTTGTTATTAGTCTAACTTTATTAAGTTATACCATGTTGAAAAGGGAATTTTATTGCCTACAATAAAGTGTATTATACATTTTTCTCTTAGAAGCTTAGTTTTTATGAAAATTTTAAAAAACCTCAAACTTTCAGATATTGGGGGATCTGGGGGGGTTTTTGGAGGTTTTTGCAGCCATTTAAAAAAAAATAATATGTTATTATTTTTTAATTATACAAATATATATTTTGAATGTACACCTGTGACAATTTGGGCTTTCCAGTGGCAATTTAAAATTCCGCCGCCATTTTGGCCGCCATCTTGAATATCTCAGCCCCTGTCAATATTTTGAGTTGGCAACTGGGATATTCGGATTCAGCGGGGTCAAGATAGGGGAAATTGCCCATTTGCCAAAAAGTAATATAAAATGCTTCTAGAAAGTGGATTTTCCCGAATCTTGCCTGAACTAACTAACGGTTTACCACTTTTATTTTATTTTATTACTGTTTATAACTTACAAGTGTTTGTTTGATAACTTACTTATGTTACTTATAGCCCATCGCACCGACTTTTTTTTCGTTACTTAGCCTTAAGTGTTCCATATTATGATTATATTAAGAAACGCTTTAAACTAAGTAACGAAAAAAAAGTTGGTGAGATGGAACCTTAATTATTTAATTTTAAGTTTTGACTAAATTTCTAGGTTTTTTTGTGCATATGAAAATAAAGATGATTTTTATTCTATTCTATTCTAAGTTTTCGAATATTTTGTGCAGGACTAAGTTCAAGTATTTCTATGAATAATGAAATATCAAACACACATTACAAAAAATGTACTTCATTACCTACTCAACAAGGAACAAATGTTGCTACAATTATATTTCCAATTTTAACGGAACAAATTTCATTTTACGATGTTAAGCACCACTATGAGCTCATTGTTGTGAAAAGAAAGTCAGAAATAGAGAACGGAATAAGTAGAGGCTGCCGAAGGGCGAACGGCGAAGGGGTGGCGAGGGTTAATATTGATTAAGGCGACCCTAGTTAGCGCGCCTAGCATCACCCTCATCCAGACTCCACGAGAATCGTGAGTTTGCCGAATTTTCTAGTTTCCCTTTTGTTTGAGCGCGTATATATATATATACACAAAACGTAAACACAACTGGGATTTATTCCTTTATTTTGCATAAGTTTTCACAGAAATAATAACGGGCAATGCAGATAATCTGTTTGAATATACCTACTACTACTATGTAGGTTTAGAACGTTTTTCTACGTTGTCCGACGCATATTCTCAACCTCCTTCGATCCTGACAATCATCCTCTGTCAGATTCTTTTGACTCATTGATCTTTGGATTGACTGTTGCCATTCTAGTTTAGGACGCCCTCTTTTTCTACGCCCTATTGGTTGCCATTCCTGCTTTGGTAATCTTTCATCGTTCATCTGTTGTACATGGCCGTACCATATCAGTTGCCTTTTAGAGATGTCATCCGTTATGCTTTCCTCGATTCCCATTCTTTCTTTTATGATCTCATTTCTTATGTGATCTATTCTAGATATTCTCATTGATCTTCTTATTGCATCCATTTCGACACTTTCCATTTTTGTTTTGTATTTTTCTGTTACGCGACAAGTCTCTATTCCATACAACAGCGTGCTTTTGACCATTGTTTCATATATGTTAAATTTTACATTCTTTTTTATCTCTCTGCTCCATAAAATACTGTTAAGACATCCAATAACTTTTTTTGCTTTAACTATTCTTTTCTCCAATTCTTTACAGTCTTTATTATACCTACAAGCTTCTTAATTTGGTAATTGCCTAACAGGACCCTGTAGATTAAAACAAAAGTTATGATTGTCATTCTGTCAAGCATGGTGCTTTTTCTTTCATATTTCATGAAGTATTTTGACGTTCTTAATATCTCAGATAACGAAACGAACACTGAATCTAGTGTCCAGCTGCCAAATTTAGATCACATTTTAATTAAATTTAATATGTATAATCAAGTTATAATTTATAATTTTACTATAATAATTTACAGAGAAGATACTTAGCCTTTAGGGGGAAGAGAATTAGTATATTACAGCTGAGGACAAAATAATGTCCAATTCTAACAATTTTAGTAACACATTTTAAGTTGTAAACCAAAGGTGAAATTAAAAAACGAAAAATTATAAAAAAAGTTTCCCGTAGCCCAACATTATGAGATTATATAAAGTAAAATATAGTTAGGAATAAGTGTATAAATTGTATTATACTGGGTAGGTAGGAAATTAAAAAATAATATTTAACATTTACAGGTGGAAAAAAAATCCAAATATCGTTGTTGATCTTACAAACTGAAGTAACTCATTTATTGTTATTTTACAAGAGAGCAATTTCAAGTTTTAGGGAAAGTTTATATTCGATTTATATCACTAAAAATGTTCTTGGATCTAATGATTTTTGTGCTATTTAAAGAATTTTTATGAGTTACGACACTTTGTGAGATGAAAGAACAACACAAATAGAGCAGTATTATGGTCTTCTCAAAACTGCATTTTTTTGAGATACGTCAGTTTGTAAGATCAACGACGATATATTTGACATGTAATTGTATTGTATTATTACATCTAAAATTAATTGTTTTGAGAGGACAATATCGGTTTTATTTGTTATTTTATATAATTTAAATTGCCTTACTCAATATGTAGGTAGGAACCTGTTTTGGCTTTCAATCCACTAAGAAATATCATAATTTTTTTTACTGGGCTGGGACTTTTTTTTAAAATAGCATTTATTTGACTTCAGCTATATTTTCATAGGTTTCTGCGTGCTAAATGTAATATTTTTCAATAATTTCAAAAACTTAAATAAACGAAATAAGACACGTATCTATATTGAATAAAAACGTAAAAATCTGTCAAGGAGAAATGACCAAAGTTTTCCCTTTCTTATAATAAAGTGTCTTAAAAGACACCACACAGTCATACTTAATTGTTTTCAAGAAAAATATAGTCCTGCAGTAGCAGCGAACTCAACAGTAGCCAAAAAGTCTAAATTATTATTTTCAGATATAATGATAGCTTTCATGCTGTGAGACTTTATTTGGGGTTTGAACACGACAACGATACAACAGAGATTTCTGAGAAGGCAAGACAATGGATATTTACGTAAATCTACCAATCAGCGGCGGCGCGTGCACTTAAATAGTAAGGGGGCTCGTATAACTTCTAAAATAAACATCTTACAAACAAATATATTATGGATTTTGAAAGAATTTTATGTGGTTTGAAAAAAGTGTGAAGGGGCCAGCCCCCGCCTGCCCCACCCCGACGCGCCGCCGCTGCTACCAATGACAAACTTTTTTTTAAGTAACCAGGAACCTGCGTTTTCTGTTTTTCTTCGCTAAGTAACACTTATCATGATGTCACAAAAATTGTAAAGTGTCATTTTTACGCTTAAGGCACACGTTACACATTTGTCTTATTTCTGTAAATAACCAACACTATTCGACTCGTTTTTTCTACACAACGCTTTAAGGGCAGCGGTGTAGCGTACCCGAAAGGGCGGGGGGGGGGGGGCGACAGCTAAAAAGGGCGCCTCGGAAAACTGATGAAAAATCTTGTGGCAAAAAAAAAACAAAAAGGTCAAAAAGGCGCCTCTGACAAATCTTGCGACCAAAAAAAGGTCTTCATGTCGTTTTGGCACCCACTCATTTGGCCATTACCCGCCCGACTTAATACAGCTGAGGGCGCTTCAGCCACCTATGGGGCGCCACTACCCTCGGGGCGGGGGGGGGGGGCGACGAACCCCCCGCGCCCCCCCCACGCTACGCCGCTGTTTAAGGGTATTTTATAGAGCTGGGTTTTGAGGTTATATATTGTCCAAAAAGTTACCTTATGGAAGAGGCACTCCTTCCTATTATTTTAAGGGCTGTGCGGCATTATTTAGGCATTGTAATTGGAATTTGAGATCACAGGTTTCGGAAAAATCACCTAAAAACATTTTTAGAGTTCTGTATTTTTGTCTATTGACGTTCTCAACTGAACAATCAGCTGCTACCGTGTATGTTCGATAAATATACGAAATGAGAAAAACGTTCTAGTCAAATCTACTTGGTATAGACTGTGGCTCTTAGCGGCGTTGCCACATTAGTAGTAAAGTATTTACAATGGTTTCAAGAACTGTCGAGGCACGTTCGTTTATTTATATTTTCGAGGATATTAGTACAATGGTTTCTCTTCCCGGATCTCCTTTTCTTCACGGATTAGCTAGTTTTGGCAGCACGAAAGCATATTTAGCTCCAAGGTTTGACCAGAAGCAACTGAGGCTACGCCCACTTTAATATCTTTACTACTTTAATCAAAGGAGAAGATAAAATAAATACGCTTATTTTCGAAAAAGGGAAGAACGCAGCCATGTTGACTTTTAAATCTACATGTTCAATTTTTTAAATTAATCTTATTGATGATACAAAGATGAAACGTGCTTCTTTAAAACATCTACAAGTGAGTCTTTAACAGAACGCGATAAATATTGCTTTGGTATCAATGTCCATTCCTCCAGATGGCAGTAGCAGATCCAGGGATACCAGCCCCCCCTTCTCGAGATTTTTTGCATACAGTAAATATCGGTTATAAGGACATTAAACGGACCGCTTAATTTCGGTCGTTATAACCGAGCGTCGTTATAGAGAAAAAAGGTAAAAAAATGGGTTATAATATAGAACTCGGTCCGGACCTTAATATGTCGTCGCTATAACCGATATGTCGTAATATCAGATATCGTCATAATCGATATTCTATGATGTATTTTCAACTACGTTGGGGCAAAATTTTTTTAAGGCGTTGGGCGCTAACTTTGTGGTATATTTTTAACCACGTAGGGTGCCAACTTTATACTTTATTTGTAGTGTATTATCATGTCTAATGATTAGCACGTTGGGCGCCAAATTTATAGTGGCCCACGTTGAGCATCAGATCTATAATATTTGCCTGGTATTATTTCACTTTTCCTCTTCCTTTTTTTTTTTAGCAAAGCAAAGAAAGTGGAAGAACAAAAGAACAGAAACCCTTTCAAATCAAAATAATGAAATGACTATCTCAGGGTCGTACCTTCTCTTTTTAGTTCTACTAACGTTTCTTCCAATTTGTTTTCTTTTAAGGGTAATGGGGCGCCATTGAGCTTTACCTGGAAGATCCTTTAGGACAAAATTCATTCATTAAAAAAAATTATATATAAAAAATATAATGATAAATGGAAAAAACTAAAGAATGAAATAGTCTTGGAATCCTCCAAACAATCTCACCTCGTTTAGAGTATAAAGAAATTCTGGATTAGAGAATAAATTTTACAATTTATTTTATAAAAAAAATGATCAGTGATACAATCAAAAAAAAAATTACAAAAAACTAAACCTTTTTATAAAAAAAAATGAAGAAAATTTATTAAAGAAAGAGGAGTCTCAAGTCTTATTTAATTTTGAAACTTGCTTTTTAAATTTAGATTGTCCTTTCTTTTAAAAAAAAATCTATTAAAAAAAAATAGTATCACCAATAGTAGAACATCATCTTCAACCATGAGATCATATTCACAACATTCCCATCATGGTCTCAGTGCTAGTCTTCGCCTCGTCAGCAGGTGTGCAATCCAGGAGGACTTGTATGTGGCTTATCTTTGTTGGTCTTACTCAGTGGTGGAGAACTTGTCGTCGTGGATTTTTTTTTGTACATGAAAAGAAAGACTATTTACGCAACCGTAGAAACAATTTGTCAGACTTGATGTCCTAGCTTTCTCAACAAAACTCTCAAAAAAAATTACGTAAAACTCTAGCATTGAGAGTGTCACAAAAAATAGTTTTATTTTACAAATTTCTACAAATGACAATCATCATGGAACTGTCATTTATCAAAAGGAAAATATATACATTCAAAATATAAAGAAAATGTAGAAGGAATCTTTACAAAATTTCAACCAAATATTCAGCAGCATATTTAGACCTTTCAGGTTTACATGAATCCTATTTATAGATTTCTGAATTAGAAAAAAAAATATATATTTTCTGAATTTAATTTCAAAAATTTCACAAATTTTGTCAAATAAACTCATAAAAATAAATGTTTAACAGGTTATTATCTATTTCATCTTAACAACTGATTTCTTAAGATAAAAAAATATAACTGTTTGGATTTTACAACTTTAAAATAATACCCAATATTAAAATAAAAATATAATTTCACACCTATTGGTTTTATTTCTTAAAGCTAGAAAAATTTACAAAATAATTTAAGAATAATGGTGGCCAGCCAATAATTCAAAATGGAGGGAAAGAATAAAATCTTTTAAAAATGTATCTAAAAATTTTACATGGGGAACATTTCAGTCTTTCACACAAACAAAGGGAAAGTTAACTGAAACGTGAGTATGTTTTCGACATTTGAGGGAGGGCAAAAAAAAAATATTTCCTTTTATTTTTTCCTTAAAAGGAAAACAACTTCTTCATTAAAGAAAATATAATTAAAAAGGGGAAGCAAAAATTGAAATCTGGTCGTTCATGAATTTAATTTATTCACTCAAAAAAAAAACAAAATGGCTGCTGTTCACCACTCAAGAACCAAGCAGAATAAAAAATACAAAATGGCCGTCGTTCATTTAAGAATGAGCAAGCTAAATATTTCTCTGAGAAGTTAGATTTTTGAGGACTTTTGATGGAGATTGGAAAATCATTCTGGTAAGTTTTTCATTCAAAGCAGATTTGACTAAAGTCTATTAAAATATATATGAATAAAAAAACTTACCAGATAATTTATCCAAATAGATCCATATCTCCAAAGTCCATCAACCCCAAGAATCCACTTCCTTGGAATGCATTGATCGAATGAGTCAGGTGGGCTAAAATTTGTCCTATAAGACTGAAAAGGGAAGCTTGGCTGAACTCATTGGGTCCTTAATCTGAAAAAAAAATATTCCACGAGAAATACCTGTGCTATGGGCCAATATTTTAGCAAACATTAAATTTTATCAAAATTTGGTTTTCTACCAAAAAATTAAGATAAATGCAATTAAATTATGCATATTTGCGCTAAATTAAGATAAGTAATTTTGAGTGAAAAAAGGAACGAACTGACCTGAATTTCAATGTCGTCAGACCAAAAATCGGAAACACACTCAATTTTAATATTTAAGATCTCTTAAAACAGACATCCTATGGAGTATACTTTTTAATAAAAAACGTATTCATCTTAAATCATCTCAACTAACACTATGCAGATCATTGACTGTTTATCCTTTGCCTCGCGCGAAAGTAAAACAAAGAGGAAATGTGATAGATTGGCTCAATTTAGCGTATGGACACATGTGCTTGCCTTTTTTGCTGAATGCGGAGATTTTGATAAATAATTTAGGCCAGTCAAAATGATATAGCCATTCAAAGCTCAATAGGCCAGTAAAATTGATTATTTTTCAATAAGGAAATTTAATTAATTAAATAATATATTTTTATTACAAAATATGTAATTCCTTAATTTTTAAACAATATAACGATATAATCGTTATAATTCACTGTACATAACATTTGTAAAAAGTGAAGTCTTAGCTACTAACTACTACTGCAGCGCGTAAAAGTAGCTATCATTATTATTATTATCAAAACTTTGACACTTTTAATGATTGTTTGAAACTTGTAGACAGTGATTCAAAAGAAATAAAATTTTGGACATGCATTGTCTTTCTATACAGGGTGTTCGGCACATGAACGTCAAAATTTTTTGGGATATTGTTCTACGGTCCTTAGAATCCCGGCTAACAAAATATGAATTTTTAATTTTTTTTTCTCAAATTACCGAAAATCCCACCTTTAAACCCTCGTAAGCTTTTTATTAATGTCTGGAAAAGCACCATTTTTTTTTATAATTCTGTAATCTTATGCTACTTCAACTAATTAATAGATTTGTTAAAATTTATGTACCAAAGGGACATACGAGGATTTTTTTTGAAGAACATTAGTGATTTCGTGAAAAGAAAATCAATTTCAAAATTAAAAATTAAAAAAAGTATTGACACTTGAGAACTTCATTTTCTTTTAAAAACTTCTCTAGTTGATTACCTTTCTAACGGTGTGCTACACATTGATAAAAAAAAACAATTCTGCTTTAAAATACGGATATTCCGTGAGACGGGCAATAATCGTTCGGACTTGATAGGAAAAACAATTTGATGTTTATGATCGTTTCGAACAAAATTTATAAATAAAGAACACAATACATTATTGTTAAAAGTTTAGCTTTTGTTTAAGTAGGTAATCAAATTGTTTTTCTGACCAATTCCGAACGAGTCTCGCCCTTCTGACGGAATATCCGTATTTTAAAGCAGATATTTTTTTTTATCAATGTGTAGCATCCGTTAGAAAGGTAATCAACTAAAGAAGTTTTTAAAAGAAAATGAAGTTCTTAATTGTCGCTACTTTTTTTGATTTTTAATTTTGAAATTGATTTTCTTTCACAAAATCACTAATTTTCTTCAATAAAAAACCTTGTTGGTACATCAATTTTAATAAATCTATTAATTAGTTGAAGAAGCATAAGATTACAGAATTATAAAAAAAATGGTGCTTTTCCAGGCATTAATAAAAAGCTTACGAGGGTTTAAAGGTGGGATTTTGGGTAATTTGCGCAAAAAATTTAAAAATTCATATTTCTTTAGCCGTGACTCTTAGGACCCAAGTTCCAAGGTTGAAAAGGTAGCAAATGACCCCAACAATATCCCAAAAAATTTTGAGGGTTCATGTGCCGAACACCCTGTATATTAAAAACTACGCGACGTTTTGGTTAGTAAGTATGTCTAACCGTTTTCAAGTTTAAACAGGGCTGAACTGCCCCTAAATATCCGCTCGTTCGCCAAATGAGATTGCCGGCCTCAACCTCGAACTCATTAAATTTGAAGTAGAGGAAATTACGTGAATGTATGAATTTCGGAAAGGGTAGTTTATATAAAATGCCTAAATAGGGGTCTATATTTATGTGCTACGCGCAAAACTTTTCTTGTTTTTTGTTTCTACTATATGATGAAGTAGGTACTTGGCGAAAATGTCAGCATTTTTAACATTAAAATTCACACACATATCACTTAAGGTAACATGTATAATATATGTTGGTGTTTTAACAAATAAAAACAAAAATAAAAACACTAAACTAAGGAAATAATAAAACTCATATCATCACATATAAAGTCTGGAAGAAATGCCAAAACATGGGAATTCCGATGGATGAAACCACCTTGTATACTTTATGTTTCGCCGATGATCAGATAGTGGTGGCTCAGGATTATGACGACCTCGGATATATGACACGAAAACTAATAGAAGAGTACAATAAGTGGGGACTAGAGGTTAATATCAATAAGACAGAGTATATGTTTATTGGTGGATCTAATCTTAAATACTGGGCAGCGAATTACGTCCTGTGATGAGTATAAATACTTAAGTCTAAAAATTACAGCTGACGGAACAGCTATAAAAGATAGAAACGTACAAGGAAGAAAAGCAATAACCTTATTAAATGGAATAATTTGGGACCAAAGTATATCAACAAACATAACAAAAAGCTTATATATAACACCTTTGTAAAAAGTATTATTACATACGGCTCAGAAGTATGGCCAATCAAAGATAGAACAGAAAAAATGCTTTCCGCTACGGAGATGGACTATTGGAGAAGAGCAGCAGGGAAATCAAAAAGAGAAAGAGTTACAAATCAAAGAGTAAGGTAAATTATGACAGTGGGTGAACGTACTTTAGTGGATGATATAAGAGCAAATCAACTGGTGTGGTACGGACATGTACAAAGAATGGATGATGGAAGACTACCTAAACAAATACTACAATGGAAACCAACTGGCCGAAGAAAACGAGGAAGGCCGAGGAGAAGCTGGAGAGAAGGAATAGACAGTGAAATAAGAATAAGAGGCCTAGATGATGAATTATGGGCAAACAGAAACGAGTGTAGTTTGGAATCGGATGACGTAGAACGTTGTGAGACTGATAAATATATATATATATATATATATAAAAAAATATTATTGATTCTTTGGTTATGGTGTCCGCATTTAGATACAGACATCCCGCAGTCCAGGGAATCTACATCAGGGATGAATTCAGCGCTGGCAAAAGCCAAATCAAAAGCAGTTATACTCCTTATACTTCAAACGTCGAAAATTATTACGGCATTGCTCGATCGTTTCGAACGCCGAAAAGTACACAAACGGCAAAACAAAAACGATATACCATTAGAAAAAGCCTACAGCCTACAATTTTCCTGTCAATATGGTCTGTACATTCCATTGAACAAAGAATACAAAATGAAGATCCTTGGATTTCTTTGGACCAATCACAATACGCCGCCAGCGCCGTGTCAAATCTGGTAGTGGTCTCGAGCTCGTCCGAACGTGGTTTGGCTTTAGCCGATTTCGAACGGATTATGCTAAAGACTTTGGGCAGGCTGGACTCATTTCCGAACGAGTAATGCCAATTCTGGTTTGGCGGGGCGGCAGCCGCCGCTCAACGAATTTAAGATATGCACTGGTTTCTTTTGTATTTGTAGATGTCGCCAATGTTGTGAAAGCATCGGTATCGCATGCATTATTTCTTCAATTCTCTTACCAATATCGTAAGACGAGGTTCATATACCGTCTATAGCTTTACAAAAGTGTCACATTGACCATGCAGTGTTTTGAAGAGTCCCACGAAACAGTTAACTGTCAACACTTAATAGGTGTCTATTAGATCTTGGAGCCTTGTGGGTGTACAGCTTTCGAGCTGCCCACTGCCCAACAATACAAGAGAAGCAAAATCTTTTTATGCCCGCTAGCGATGAAAAATTGTTGTTTCTTTATTCGCAGGTACAAAAGTTTGCGTTTTTTTGTATTTTTTTTTTCATTTTAACGACACCCTGGATATTTTAAATCAAATTGATGCGGTCAAGCTTTTTCCTTAAAAACTGTCAGTTTTCTCGACAAACTAGGGATTCCAGATTTTTGAGACACACTATATATAACACGTACATAGCGATAGCTTACTAACTAAGCTATCCTTCAAGTTACGTACTAGAGATGGTCAAATGCAATAAATTCGATTTAATAAATCCTGTATGAGTAAAAACCTGCATAACCGTGTTATGAGCAAAGTCTCAAATTAATAAAGAGAATGCGACTCCTAAATGTTGATTCTACTTTTAGTGATATTGGCATATATTTTTCCTGAATTTGCAGATTAAGTCTGCAAATTTTTCGCCAGTTCGTGCTACAAACTTCTGGCCTCGTGGTAAAAAAAATATCACTTTTAACCATTGGCCTATGATGATGATGATGATTCATATGTGAGTGGGCCTTGCAGCCCTTCCACTGCGATCACTAGTGGGACTATTGTGGCTCACTTTTGAGTGGTTTCTCACCACTGTATGGCCAATCCTCCAAAAAGGTTAGCTATCAGTTTGGGTGAGACATTGTTCAGATCTTCTGAATCAATCTGAGGTTTATCGAAATTGTTTTGACGTAGACGTGCAATAGCCGGACATTCGCACAGTACATGTCTTACTGTTTCATCATCCTCCATAGAGAGTCTACATTCGGTCTCTTCTGTTATTCCCATTCTGTGAATGGGTACTCTTAGTCGACAGTGACCCGTAAAGGGTCCAGTCACTGTACGGATCTCCTGTCTGGTAAGTCCAATGATATTCCTGGCCCTCTTCTGACAAGGTCCTTTAATGAACTCATTAGAGTGAGCCAGTTCTGGTATATTCATCCAGTATTGTTGGAAGCTGTTCTCCATCCATCTCAATATGCTTAATTTAGCAGGGGCCGAAAAATTCGGCAGATGCCGCTTCCCTCGCTGCCTGGTCTGCGGCCTCATTTCCCTCCACCATTGGCCTATATTATAGGCGCTATTTTTAAAAACAAGGGTCACCTTAAGTATCCTCACCGTGGATCCGCCACTGCCAACTAGTCTAATCTTATAATTTCGCTGGAGACAAAAAACTTTAACGGGCGACATATTATAACAAATAAGTTGGCATTCTTTTTCATTGATGTAAATTACGTTTGGACACCGCAAGGGCAATTATGAAATTATATACGTTGAAATGTGCGGCATCCTTTGGATTTACATAATTTGTGTTAGGTGTGTAATTTTTTTTATTCATGTAAAGAGATCTTTTGACAGGAAGTTGTCTAGCATAAGTATATATTAAAAGTTTGACTAATTTGCGGTTGACAACAGATCGGATCAAATGGAAGTCTGCTAATATTCAACCATATCGATGGTTTGACTGTATAAGACAAAGTGATTTTTGATAGATACTACCGTGAATATCGCTTATGACGATATCGGATGTCACGAAAAATCGGTTATAGCGACGACATATTAAGGTCTCGACCAAGTTCTATAAAATATAACCCATTTTGTTACCTTTTTATTATTACAAGCTTTTATTTAACTTCACCTGTATGTATGTATGTGGGTATCTATGTATGTAATCAAAACTTCCAAACATCCGATTGACTTGAAATTTCGCATAGCATCTTAGTTCCGATGACAATACAATAATATGGTTTCATCGGGTACATACCCCTTCCCTAACGTGGGGGGTGGAGAGGGGGTAAAACTTTAGTTTGTCCGATTTCCACCAAAATTGGTATCTGGGGGTTTTTGAGGATGATAATTACGAATTTTTGATCAGATTGCAAAAATTCAATATGGCGGATTCAAAATGGACGATTTAATTTCAAGTTTTTCTGATTACTTTCAACTGACTTCCACCTATCCGATTGACGTTAAATTTCGTATACCGTTATAGTTCCGATGACAAACCAATAATGTGGTATCACTGACTGCCTACGTCCCCCTTAACCTGGAGGGCGGAGAGGGGGTAAAATTTTAGTTTGTTGGATTTTCACCAATATTGGTATCTGGGGGTTTTAGAGGATGGGGATTACGAATTTATGATCAGATTACAAAAATTCAATATGGCGGATTCAAAATGGACGATTTAATGTCAAGTTTTTCTGATTACTTTCAACTGACTTCCACGTATCCGATTAACTTTAAATTTCGCATAACGTTATAGTTCCAATGACAATCCAATAATGTGGTATCACTGACTGCTTTCCTCCCCCCTAACGTGGAGGGCGGAGAGGGGTAAAATTTTAGTTTGTATTTTGTTTAGTATCAAATTGTTGGACGGCCTTCTCATCGGAGACTTAGATATTTCAAAATTGACAGGAAAGACTCCCTGCAATATCGATGCGCTAGCTGAAATGCATAGACTTAAACAAATTTAAAAATTAAAAAAATAAATTTAGGAAAAAAATCTTTTTGAAAACAAGCTTTTAAAAAATGGACTAAAAAGCATAAAATAATTTTTTGAGTGTTCTGATATCATAATAATAAAAGCGATGGGCGTATTTAATATTAGGTAAATGCATTTCCATGCGCATTTGGTGGATCGTCTACAACCGATGATGGGCCGACTCTTCTTTTTCAATGTGACAAAATAAATCGACACACTGCCGGTCGCGGATGATCTGCCTAATATGAAGCAGGCGTAGTAATGACCATCCATATCAGAAAAATGTAAGAGTAGCTTGAGTAGGGTTGGGTTGCATGCTATAATATAATGAAATTGGATTTTCACTAAACTTCGAGTTAACAAGGCTAAAAGAAAAACGGGTAAATTTCCTTTAATACGCCCATCGCTTTTATTATTATGATATCAGAACACTAAAAAAATTATTTTATGCTTTTTAGTCCATTTTATAAAAGCTTGTTTTCAAAAAGTTTTTTTTCTAAATTTATTTCTATATAGCCACGCTTGGTTATAATGACCGAAACTAAGCGGTCCGTTCAATGTCGTTATATCTTATTTTTTTCAAATCTAAATGAGTGATAAAAACTTATCAAAGTTGGGATAAATAAGTAGATACAGCTTATGACCAATTTCAAAAACCAAGTTCAACGTCACAAAACCGCATATTTTTAAAAATCATAAACCAAAATGGCTCCATCTAGCCAGTGAATCTGGGTGTAAATAAAGCTTTATTTTTGTTCAAAATTAAATTTTCAATTAATATGTGAAAACTACATTACTGCTGCTGCTTTCTTTTTTAAAATAGGTATAGAAAGATATATGATTTTTTCTCTCAAAAAATGTAGGAAACTTTGACACAATGACTGATGAAAATGTAATTCTTAATCTTAGTTTGGAAACCGCGCTGTTGTGGTTTGAAAGATATGATTTAAAAAATATATATATATCTGTGATTGACTAAAATTTTTAGTTATGACAAATTTTGGTAAAAATATAATTCTAAATATAATTTTAAAAACCGCATTTTCCAAACTTCTAAGGTTCTCGAATTATGATTTTTTTAAACACCGCAAATATTTTGTGCCAGATTTGTTTAAAATCGATTTATCAGTTTTAGAGTTATCGTGTCCCAGACAGACAAAAACCATTACGAAATTTGGAAGTTAGGCCTTTTTTGACCCAAATAACTTATTTTGAGTAAAAAACAAAATTGACGATCCTAATAGTCTTTTATACCATGGGCGCACCCGATGACCTTTTTTTTTGGTTGCACGGTTTTTGAGGGCGCGCTTTGTACCTGTCGGCCTCCCCCACACATTATGACCTTTTTTTTTTTTTGGTCGCAAGTTTTTTGCCGGCGCGCTTTGTAGCTGTCGGGCCCCCCCCCCCCAAGACAAAACGTAGAACGGGCTGCAACAATTAATAAAGCATTGACGGCTAGAGTTTTCAAATAATGTTAATTCAAAGTAGATACATAAGTAGTAACTATTTTTTTCTTAATATCGAGTTTTGTTCATCTACCTTCCTCAACCGCACAGCACGGGCTAGAGAAGCTATTATTTTTACCTATTTTTTTTTTTAGATAACGCCGAAAATATGTTATTTGGGTGTATGTGGACCTATCTAAACAATAGTGACGTGACGTATGTGTGTGTGTGTTTGTGTGTGTATGTATATATGTCCGTATCTACGATAGCTCCTAACCCGCTGAACCGATTTGCATGATAAAATATTGTTCGACACTAACGAGTTGATTAGATTTGGGTCAAAATCCATTAATGCTAATGACAAATTTTTGATTGGTAAATTTTTTTAAATATGCTAAATTTTTAACGGGACAATGCATCAATATGAGGTTTTGGGATTATAGTAGAGTATATTTTTTTTCAATAATTTGTGTTACAACTAAAAATTTCAGAAGAGCTTTGTTTTCGGAGATATTTACAAAAAACTGTTTACAAGGCTGATATAACATTGGAGTGTGCTAATGGACTAGGAAGGTATCAGATCCGTCATGGATCCGTTTATTTTATTGTAGTGTCTTTTCTTATGGGCCGCACATTCATATTTATCACCTGGTATAGCGAATCGGGTGAGCCCGAACGTCTGCCGGACCTAGGCTCTTAACTATCACTTGTTAAGCAACGCGCCTTCATAACTAGCACACGCAATCGCGAAAATAACATGTTAGTTCACCTTTATCTGTGTAGCGAGCCATGTGCTTTTGTCTTATTTTGCAAGAAAGATGAGCTTATTTTTACCCTCAACATATAGTTACCATCACATTGATGATTGTTCATTCAGAATGAACTTGTCAACAGAAGAAGAAACGGAGGTAAGTTGTATTCACTGTTTAGGGTTCGGTTCGGTTCGGTTCGGAACAATGGTTCGGTCCGGTTTGGAACAGTGTTTCGGTTCGGTTCGTATTATTTTTACCACCTCATCAAAATCAGCTTGGCAATATTTGCGTGATGACAGACACACAAAAAAATTGTGAAAATTGCATTTTTGATATCCAAGTAGGTATTTAAAAATTATTCAATGTACTAAAATATCGCGATTGCACATGCTGGTTATGAAGACGCGTTGATAACATGTGACGGATAAGAGCTGCGCTCGAGCTCGCTTGATGCGCGATACCAAGTGACAGATATAAATATAACATGTGATGGATAAGAACTGAGCTCGGGCTCGTTCGAATCGCTATTCCAGGTGATAGATATGAATATGCGGCTGGGCCTACCTATGTAGTGGTCTTAATGTTATCAGTTCTTATTCTTATTAAAAAGTGTAGATACAATTGTTATATGTAATTGTATCGTTTTTTCTTATGAACTATAAATTTTTTGATATGATTTAATTTGAGAATTAAACTAACCTATTTTTTTTTAAATCCCAATTTTGAGGAGAACTTTTAGAACTTTATTCCTTTTAATGATGAGTTTTCTTATACTTTACATTGCTTCAGGTAAACTTTGGGATAACGATTCAGACACGCCATATTGGAGACCAGAGATCCCGATTCCAACCAGTGAGGAATCCAAGGCCGCTTTGCAGGCAAGGCTAGCACTTTCTTCGAGTAAGTTACTTTTGTTTTATTTAGAATCCTTTCAGAATGCAATACATCCAACATATATAGTTTAGTGGTAACAAACCAAAAAATATGTTTCTTGTGTCCTGTGTAGACATGGAGACAGAGTTGGCTCATTTCAAAATGTGAGTTCTAAAAGACAAAAGCAGGAAGGGAAGTTTTATATAAATATTAAGTAAATTCATTTGAGAACATAACAAGACTGTCTATATTCTCCATTAGTTAAAAGGTTACATTTCCATAGGGAAACAATCCCTAACACTAACATAATAATAAAACTATTTGGTTATATAATTTTGAAAGCTAAATAATTGCCAAAGCAGGCTTCAAAATATCGTTATTTGAATTTGACATTTCCTGACAATGAGCAATTGTTTTTTATTGTTCATTATTTTTCACTAACTTTAATGTGTTATTTCTAAAAAGGGTGAAGACAAATAAAACATTTTAAGAATGGCTTATTTAACTAATAACAATTTTTTAATAATTTTAGTGACAAGAATTTTAATCTTATTCTTTAACCCGGCGTTGGTACACCTGGGTATAACATACCCGGGATTGAGAAAAACCAACTTATGAATTCGAGGCGCTTCAAGCTTGCCGCTCCGAACTCTCAAGCAACACTTGTTCTATTTGCGGACAACTAAAAAAATCGGGTTTAGTATCAATCTGCCTCTGGTGCTAGGAGGTAAACTTACTTCGGGCATGTGATACCCGGGTGTACCAGCCGCGTAACATTTTTTGTAGCAAAATCCTAAAATAATAATCCGTTGGGTTTTATTAACATTCCATATCTTCAAGGGATTTCAGAAAATATAAAACGAATAGCCAAACACTATAATATAGAAACAGTATTTTCATCGGGAAATACGATAAGGAGTTTTAAAAATAAAACAAAACCAGAAAATCCCTCAAATAATAAGGAATACATTTACCAAATCCCGCGTGAGTGTGGTAAATCATATGTAGGTGAAACGAAACGCCCTCTTCAGGTTAGAGTAAATGAACATCTAAAAAGTACCCAAGTAAGGGTATTGAAAAATCCGGTTTAGCGGATCATGCAATTGTCAAATGATTACAGGATTCAGTGGTCAGAAGCTAAAGTATTCCAAAGGAGTCGCATTGGCGAAATCGAAAGTTTATTGAAGCTGCGTTTATAATGCAGAATAAAGGAGTTTTTAGTCAACCAAGGACCGATATACCAAACATATGGAAACCAGGCGTCTTAGGATTATAAAAAAAGCGGCCCGTCAAACCTGACTGCACACCAAGTAGTATAAGTAGTAGCCCATAGATTAGATTGTTTAGTTTGCACTTGAAAACGGCTAGAGATACTTACTAACCGAAACGTCGTGTTTAAAATAAATAAAGACAACGAAAGTCCGAAATTTTGTTTCTATTTAAAAAGTATTTTTTAGTACTAAGTAAGAATTTCTTTGTTTTTTTTATATAAAAGCCCCTGGATTTTTTTATTTTTTCTATTTTTTTATGTATTATCTTCGAAATAAAATAAAAAATTAGGTTCCAAATTACTTCTAGCACTTTTTGCGCTATTTTAAAAAAATATATTTTTAAGTTTTAGAAAAATGCCCTTGTTATCTAAAAATGTATTTTAGTATCTAATGCTACATGACTAATGTTAATATAATAAAAACACAACCATCATATTAAAATTTGATGTCTACTGTTAACTTCAAATGCGAAATGGTAAGTGGATATGTCATACCCGGGTGTACCATCCATGTTAGGAAAAATAGGTGTACGAACGCCGGGTATAATATCTTTTTTTCGATATTTCATTGGAATAATAGAAAATATTTTAGAAACTTATTAATTAATTTTTGTGAAAATATTTTCGTCGAGGTTTTCTCCAAATTCGTTAATAAACATGACCGTACATATCCTGATGAACACAAAGTACCATTTCTAGTGCATTTTAACTTGTCTTTCTGTATGTCTTCCATATATGGATAGTAATGTGCAAAGTATACTTTACAAAACTTCTGTGTGACTAATAAACTTTAAAAAACAAGGTAAAAGTTCAAGATGGCCGCCAAAATAGATAGGAAATTGATCGAAACCGCGAACATTTAAAGCAGACTCATCGATTTTGTGGTATTTGGAGCATCTAAATTCAAATATAGAATAATTTTTATTGGGGGTTAATTAGGTTTAAAAAAATCAAATGTGATACATAACCTGATAGATCTATTAAGGGGTTTTTGGGTACTTGTCGCCTATTATGGGGTATATTATGGGTAATATGGGGTAGTCAAAATCTTTTTTAAATACAAGGTACTTCTTGGTTCTGTAACAAAACAGGATTTGAATTAAATGGTATTTTTGCCATTTATAAGTTTTGGAAAACATTCTTTAGTTGGCTTTGCTTTACCTTTACACTTCTTAAGGTTTTTTTTTCAACTGGGGAAATTTATCAACTATTTTAACTTTGTATAAAACTGTTAACTTTATTATTCAAAAAAAATGTCCGGTTTTTTTTTGGCCCACCCCGTTCACCCTGAAAATATTAATCATATGGTACATAACAAATTGCTCAGTATTAATAGTTCTTACCTAGTTAAGTAGCGTGAAAAAATGTTCACCTAAATATGAAGATTGCCATCGTTATATGTGCCTGTCAAATTAAAAGCGTCTGATTGATAATAACTTTGTTTCAAAAACGTTACGAGGGTTCAAACACCATTTGTACTGACCGATTCCTTTTTGCTTTATTTTTCATTAACTAAATTTAATAGGGACAACCCTCAATCGGTTTAAGGAGCGGCGCGTTATCAGGACACGGCCAACTGACATTTTATTAGTGAAGGAGGAGGATGTCCCCAAGTGTTTTTCGCTGACTCACTCCTTCCAGTTAATGTTAACATGTTGCTATTATCTGGCTCCAGACTTTATATATAATAAATAATGTTTATTCAGACAAATGAACTTAGTTTACATTTTCCTACACTCACTCAAATTCAAATCAACATAAATAAAAACCCACGAAACTCGCAAGTTGTGCTGTAAAAGAGAGTTTATCAATATGGAGAATAAACAGGAGTTCCCCACCAGAAATTTTAATAGCTTTATATCAACCAGAAGCTCTGATAAAACCAAAATTTAAAGCCAACGTATACTCAGCGAAAAAAGTTTAATCCAAATTATCTGATGGAGATATCGGTGGTGCTGTTCGTCTTTTATGTTCTGATGACATATTGCCTATGGCCGATGTATTTATAATTCTCTTCAAGAAAAGCATCCCATTCACCCTGAGACACGCAATTTTTTAGACAATAAGAAAAAAAAAATAAAAAAAGCTGTGGGCTGCAATTTAAAACTAAAAGAGAAACTAACCACCCATCTTAAACCTTATTAAGCTCATTTACTTAGGCATTACACTTCTTTTACACATGCATCAGCAAAAGTAATTTTAAAAATCGACTATCTGAATGCATTTAGTATGGGTTTTAGAGACATAATTATCTCTAGCTGTTTTCAGAGTTTTATCCTTATATCAACCAATGCTACAGAGAACCATCTTTATTGTCTTTTAATGAACATATAATCTATTCAGAAAGAATAGTTCAACAGGGTGAGCTTTGGACCACCTTTGTCTTGCTTACTCATTCACCCAATACTTTCTGATCCAAAATCTGAGCTTAACATATGGTACATTGTACCTAGATGATGATGATTTCTGAAGATTTTCAAAAAATCATATAGGTCTCTAATGAATTAGGTCTCCAAGTAAAATTCAAAAAAATGTGAAATTAAATTTCTCTAAAATAACCATATGCCTGGTAAGAATTTTACTTTAGACAAATTCCAATTCATTGCCCCAAATATACTGCAAATCAAATCTGACACTTTCTCTGTTTTGGGATGTCCGATAAATATTAAAACAGGTTATTCTTTTCTACAAAAAAAAAATCGATATACTTGCTCACTTTGTAAAAAATCTATCTATCTATCTATAAAGCCGGTTTTGAGATTGTTTTTACTATATTCTTTCAGAACAACTTTTTTTTTAATTTATAGTAATCCTTAATTTTTCAGAGCCGCTTCATTAGCTCACACAAAAATTACGTTTAAAGCAGAAGAGAATGTGACAAACACAGATGAAAAAGTTATATACATGTCAAATATAACCGTTGGCATGCAGTACATGGCGGGTAATTTGAATTCAAATTAAGGAATGCTAAATCTTGAAGATTTTAATCATGTTGCCTCCTTACAAAACTTTGGTGGAATATCGAGATGGTTCGGTGAGAATATTTCACTGAAATTTTGCGGAAATCTGTAGAGCCATTTTGAAAATATCATAAAAAAACGTCTGACCTCCCATAAGATCCAATGTAAAATTCAGGCCCCGGAGAACAGCTGATTTTTTCAAGGTCGTGGTCTCTATTTTTGTGTTGGCCTTGGTCAAACATGGACTAGGCTATCGGACTTTAAGTCATTGATTTGGTTTTGAAGTTAGCTTAAAATTGTGTCGTTACGATTTAGGCCGCTTCGACATTACCTGGTAAAAATTTACGTTGTGTTGCACTAACAACTTATCAATATGAGCACGGATCACCTAACAAAGTGATCCGTGATATGAGGGTTTCGAAATGTAGGAGAAACCATTTTTCTCAATAATTTGTGTTATAACCAGTTATAGGAGCTTTCGTTGCTGCGATATTTACAAAAAAACTGTTTTCAAGGCTAGTATAGTTTGCTAAGGGGCTAGGTAGGTATCAGATCCGTCATGGATTCATTTTTTCTCGCGAGTAAGTACTTATCATTTAGAAAAAATTGAAACTTTTCTTAAGGAATAACACACAATGTACTCCCTGCCTCCTTTGATTTAAACCCTCAAAACTTTTTGAATATAAAGCGCTTCTCACTGAATAAAAAAACCTTTTAACTTGAGTATAATTTAATTTAAATAAGGGAAAGTGTCCTTTCCCGCACAAAGCGGACCCGACCAAAAGTTTTTGTGCAAAGAAAGATGGGTAATTTAGAAATTCAAGTTTTCAAAAATAGCCGACTCCTAACTTTACTCACGTCTTTTACTATGCGAGTAAAACTGAACATTTAGAGTTTATTTGAATCGGTGTAGTCATTTCTATTGAATTAGAATCTTTTTTCTTAAATCAGTTTCAGGCATCAAAATTGCATTTCAAATCGTAAAAATTAGTTAAAATTAAAGTAGTTATTGCCAAATTATTTTTTTTTGAATTTAGCTAAATGTGATGGTCAGGTTGACAATAATTTTCGGTTAATTCGTCATAATTTAAAAAGAGCTTTAAGGGCAATTATATATTTTTTTATTTGGCGGGATTCCCTCTAATTTTATTTTACTTATAGCAGTCTAAAATATCAAAAAATGTAAGTTTGGTTAGTCTATTTTCGAGAAAAACTTAAATCGGAACCGTATTTTACAAATAGATACTGGCAAGTGGTAAGTAAGTGCTAGAATATTTTTGTCCTCCAAATATATCATAGTCGCTCGTCTACCCTACTTGTCCATCCCAATTTCTAAAAAACTCATTAGTACCAGTTGATAAAACCAATAACCTTATTATATCATTTGGTGGCAAAATTCTTCCAGGACATTTAGAGTTGCTTAGTAATAGTAAAAAAAATATAGTATTTTTGCCTAATTAAATATAATGTTTACTTGACAAATATAATTTTGACTTAAAGAGGATACTTGGTTGACCAATTTTTATTTTTCTTGAGCCAAACACTAATCATAAAAATAAATACCTTTTTTACGGCAAGAGAAAATAGGGCGACAAATACATATCTGAGTCGAAACTTTAAACCACAAAAAATTTGGGTTTGAATAAGGCAACCATGTTTGTTTTCGTATTAAATTTTTGAAATATCATTCATCTTGACAGATTTTTTTAAGGGAAACTAGTTTTGCATGTATTTTCTTGAATATTAAATACGTTTATTTGCAAAACACATACGCACTCTACAGCCGAGATAAGCCCTCAATCATAAGCCATTAATAAATGAAGCAGAAACCCAAAATTATATCTACTTATTTCCAGCGCCGTTTTATCATATGGGCACTCTAGGCACTAGCCTAGGACCCGCAAAACCCTGGTCCAAAAACTAAATTTAACTTTTAATTTATTATGGAAAAATATATTTTATTTTCTCTTGGTGCTAAATTTTAAAGATCAGAGAGTAAAAAAAATGCCTTTTTTAATTATAAAACAAGTTTTCGTAGCGAACCGGGTAAGGCGCGATTCACATTATACGTACCGCCACCGTCACGTCACCGTACCGTCAACAACCCGTAAGACATTCTTACATTGAAAGCAATGGACGTATTCACATTACACCGCACCGGCAAAGTACCGTCGCCGTCCCGACCGGCTAGTTTTCTCGAGGAGAATATTTTACGTGTCGTTGCCTGCCGGTGGCTTGACGGTAAGTATAGTGTGAATACGAAAACCTATCAAACCGGGCCAGCTGTCGGCGGACTCATTCATTTTGAGATAGAAGTCGATGTTTTAAGGTTATTTTTAACAAAAAAGTTTCACGGGCAAGACCTCAGAGGTAAAGGTAGCTACGGGGACGCGTTTCTGCCTCATTAGGCTTTATTCAGCCCGAGCATAACTATAAAATGGAAGGAGGTGTTTACTGAGGAGAGACCAACTGTCAATTTGCAGCTTCGGTCAGGGTTGCCTCGGTTTTGAGGCTAATTTTGACGTCGTGACGGTTGCCCTAAACCTAAAAATAAAAATTGCAAATCATCGAAATTGGAGGAAAAAAATAATTATTTTGGCAAAAAATTTCAAAAACTAAACGTAAGCAATTATCATCATTGTTTGCTCCATGGACACGCTTTACAGTGGGATGGATTCTACCTACACCAGCTATATTCTGGCTCCATGACTTGTCTTTCTAAAGTTTGAAAAAGATTCAATATAGAATCGAAACGTCCCACGGAATAAATAGTCTTTCAATTTAGCCAATTCCATGACCCACGAACACAACCAATTATTTTAGATATTTATAGATCTTTTATCCCTGATTTTAAAAATATATATCATTGTATTATTTTATTCAGTAGTTTTCGAGATATATGCGCTTAAATGTTTAAAATACTTAAATTGATCTCCTTAAAACATCAAGGCAGCCATGAAAAAGACATTCGCATTTCCACAAAAAGTGATGCTGTTGCTTTTGTAAGGTATATAATTAATTAATATTTACTATCCAGGGTGATTCTGCGCAGTAATGTGTGGCGCCGCAAGCCAGTAAAAACAAAAAATTATGCAATTTTTGTGAAAGAAAAAATATTTATTACTTCATTTTTAATTTTCTACATAGCCTCCTTGATTATTAATACAATTTTGAATAATTCTTACAAATTTGCTGTGGATAGCTTGAAAGAGTTCGCAAAATTTTCGTTAAGATTAACAATTGTTTGCCATATTTTCTGTTGTAAAATTTTAAGTGTTTGCGGCCTGTTATAATACACCTTATTTTTTAGGTAGCCCCACAAAAAAAATCAAGGGGAGACAAATCGGGGCTATTTGCGGGTCATAATAATAATGTGCCGTATCCAATACATATATCTATCTCCGTCCTGTTGCCATATTAAATTTCTATAGTTATTAACAGGGAGTTCTTCTAAAAGCTCTTCTATTTCATTTCGCAACAAATCATGTTATTTTTCTGCGGTTAAGTTACCATTTAAAAATATAAGCCCAATAACTCTGTTATTCAGGAGACCGCACCAAACATGTAGGGATCTGCGTCCTTGAATTTTGACAGCTTGTAAAGCATGCGGGTTTTCTCTTGACCAAACATGCTTATTTTTTCTATTGAACATTCCCGCCGGCGCCGTGGTGAATGCTCCCTCATCCGTAAAAATTTTATTTGACAAATTTATTTGATTTGCTGCTAGTCGTTGTATTTCCTGACAAAAATCTAATCTGTTTATTTTATTTTCGTTGCTTACATTTTGCACGAGTAAAAATGTATAAGCCTTCTATTTGTGATATTTTAAAACAGAGTACCATGATTTGTTATAAAAAGTTGCTGCATCCGGAATAGACCGTTCAGGATTCTCTAAAATAACAATGGAAAACATTTTTTTAAATATGATAAACTAACTTATAAAGAAAAACTAACCTTGAAAATATAACAAAATATTTAAGTCCTCTTCGGCGTTTCTTCCGACTGTTCTAGTTTTTCTTTTAAGTGTTTTTCTTTAATTAAATGAGTTAACAATATTTACTATTGTTTGGCGGGTTGGTTGTCTTCTGTCGGGAAACTGAATATAATACTGGTTGCGAGCTACAGATGCATTTTCATTATTTGAGTAAAATAATTTAATAATATCCAGTTTTTCTTCCTCGGCTCATCATCATAAAAATCATCCTTATCCGCTCTTAAAACTGAATTTGACAAGGTGACAAAACAATAGCATCACTTTTGTGTCAATGCGATTGTTTTAGCTCACACTTATACTATACTATAGTAGTGTGCTAGTGTGTTACCTAGATATTAGTTATCTAAAAATATGTGTATTTATGTTAATTCTAATTTTAAAACTTTTCTCAGATATGGCAGAGAATACTCAAAAGTAGGGGAAAAGTCATGTAAAGGACAAATGGCAGTCCAGACGTGCGAATTCGATAAAGATTGACTGTTTTACTACTCCAATTCGGCCAGACTAGTTTAAAAAAGTCTAGGGAGAATAACTTCGTTCGCCCCCAAACGCCTTTCATCATCCAGTCAGCACAATAGCGTAGCGCGATCGATCCAATGGAGGAGGGGGTGCTTTGATTGAATTAATGTATGTATATATATATATATATATATATATATATATATATGTATATATATATATGTATATATATGTATATAGATGTATGTATATATACAGTCGAACCTCTTTATAACTCGAACTGTATTATCAGTCCCGTCAACGTAAAGATCTCTCTAAGATGAACCGTGACAAAGTTTTGATAAATAGTTACGTAGGTATGACAACAAACGCAACTACGGCTTTTGTTATGTCTTATGGTTGAAAAGCTCTTTTAATGCTCTATATATTGACGTATAAATTCAATATGGCGGTCATAAGAAATAACAAAGTCGGCGATGGTTTCAAAAAATCTAGAAGGCCTAGAAAAAAACGTTATTGGATTGGCCGTTCATACAAAACTACCAAATTTCATTCATCAAATTTGTTTGCAAGATAGCGGCAATATTTCAATTTTTCAAAAAACACAATTTTTAGTTTTTGCTCGATAGGTTAGTAACCCCTGTAGATATAAATCCCCATGTAGTTGTTTTCATCTGCGACACCCTGTATATATATATATATATATATATATATATATATATCTATATATACAGTAGACTCGGGGTAACGTGAACAGTTTTAGGCTAGTTCATTTAATCGAGATTACTTAGATTACAAAAAAAAATCAAAATTTAATATTTTAAAGGCCTTTATTTATTGACCAAAGTAAAAAATACAGTTTAATATTTTTAATTTTATCAGGCCTTAATTTTTGTCCAACAACTTTTAGATTTTTATTTTGTTTTTGATGGCACATATTAAAATGTTACCTTCTTACCTAAGTAAAGAATTGACTTTAACACAAAATATTTATTCATATAACACTAGACCTCATGGATAATAGAGTTGAGACAATTTTTACAAAGGGCTTGATCCTATTTAATAGTTTGCCAGGTGAACTTAAGGACATACAATCTATACACACATTTAAGTTAAAATGTAGAAAATATGTATTTGAGAATGTTGCTATTTAATAAGAGTTAGATAGTTTAGATGTATTTACTACTTGATGATGTAATTAACTTAAGAGCTAAATTGATAGCTAATAAAGTGTTTATATACACACAAGACATTAATAAAGAGCTTACGAGAGTTTAAAGGTGGGATTTGGGGTAATTAAAAAAATTAAAATATTCATATCTCTTTAGCCGTGAGTCTTAGGAGCCAAGTTCCAAGGTTGAAATGGTAGCAAATGACCCCAACAATATCCCAAAAAATTTTGACGGTTCATGTGCCGAACACCCTGTATTTAGATTTGTTAAAAATAATGATATTAAAAACTATAAAAAAAGAGTTTAAAATGTACGCAATAATTTTTAGCTCCAATAGTTGGTAACCACCACGAAAAACAAGTTTACTATTAAAATTTGACGTTTTCTCAGTGTTAATGTGCAAGTTTTGATTACAAAATGCCTCTTCCTACAGAGCCTTGATAAGTAACATGTCAAAAACTTGAATCCTATAAGTATTTCTCACCCTCTTAACCCGATGTAAATTAGGGGTCCCAAAAGAAGTTTAAAGAATTCCCAAATGGGAAAAAAAGGGGGACTTAAATGAAACACTTTTAACCTGCAAGGGTTTTTCACGCCCCAACAAAAACATTTAAAATAAACCACCTGTATTTAATTCAAGACACGCGACCAGGTATAATGTAATCATTTTGTTAGACATGTTACATAATCGAGGGATTTAAACGCTCCATTCAAATCAACCCCTTTTTTTAAATGTATATGTATATTACAAACCTCTTTGGAGTTTGATATGTATATCGACTCTTTTGAAAGGGTTAACGCCATTGTAATTCATAAGAAGATATAATGTACGTACCTTTAAACAGGTTTTGAAAAGACAAGGGTGAATAGTGCAGTTGTCTCCCACGCGAATGAAAAAAATTGCTCTCTTTCCATATGTTTGTGATCGTGGCCAAAGTTGGACCCCTTAAAAAAACATTACCATAACCGTCATAACTAAATAGGCGATCTCGTCATGACGTCTGTCTGCGTGTCTGTATGTCTCTGTGTATTTGTCTATCCATTTAACTAACTGCCTAGCCGATTTAATTTATTACAAGCTTTTATTATTACAAGCTTTTATTTAGCTTCAGATGTTCTGTCTAACTAACTATCTATCAAATCTTGTGAAGCGTTTTTGACACACTTCCCATTATCCGATTTGGATGAAATTTGGTATACGTATAGTGATCCGATGACAATACAATATTAAAAAAAAATATATCCTCCCACCCCTACCCCCACCCCCTTTCATAGAAAAATGAGTTTTTGACACACTTTCCATTATCCGATTTGGATGAAATTTGCTATTCACATAGTGGTCCGATGACAATACATCATTAAAAAAAAATATCCTCTCACCCTCTCACCATAGAATATGCGGTTTTGACACCCTTCCCATTATCCGATTTGGATGAAATTTGGTATACATGTAGTGGTCCGATGACAATAAAGCATTGAAAAAAAAATCCTACCACTCCTACCCCCACCCCAGCTATAGAAAAATGCGTTTTTGACACACTTCCCATTATCCGATTTGGATGAAATTTCAACAATAATGAAAAAAATTGTTTTTAAGTTTTTTTGTTTTAAAATTTGTGTATTATTAAAATTACGGTAAGACTGTTATTTGTATATACATATAAAAGGTATTTACAGCAAAGATTCATGCAAACATTATTCATTATTTTTTGTTGGTTTTAATTAAATACATTTTAAATTAGGTGTAATCGGGCATTCATACGCACCTTGCAGGCTGGAATTATTTTTATTTAAAATTATTTATTATCTCTCGCGCCTATAGGTAACTAAATCAGGTATTGTTTTTAACAAATAATATTTTGCAAATGAGATTGTATCATTTTATCTATATGTTGCTTGACCTAAAACAAATATTTTATCAGGATATCTGTTTTTGTTTAGAGGTATTTGTTTGTCTGTCCGTACCCTCGATAATCATGCAATCAGCTGAAAATAGTTTCATAAAAATTGTCTTTATTAAGGGTAGTCTTTTTTAGCATAAAACCAGCGTATTATTACCCTACACGTCTGGGAATAGTACGCAAACCAACAAACTTGGTTTTATGAGTCTCATTCAAAGTCATTTTGAGATAGTCAAAATACACATTGCTTCAGAATTATGCTTAGGTAGGTACCATTTGCCCCCCTTCCCTAATGTCAGATCATGGGTTTATTTATTTTAGTAAGAACAAAAGTTTTTTTAAAACAATGGTTTTAGTTATTTAAATCTTTGATTGAATAAACTTTAGGGATATAAGCACGGGTTAAAATAAATTTTAAGTCATATTTGTACGCAGCGGCGTAGCGTGGGGGGGGGGGGGGGCGGGGGGTTCGTCGCCCCCCCCCGCCCCGAGGGTAGTGGCGCTCCATTTTTTTTTTTTTTTGGTCGCAAGATTTTTTATCAGTTTTCAGAGGCGCCCTTTTTAGCTGTCGCCCCCCCCCCCCCCCGCCCTTTCGGGCACGCTACGCCGCTGTTTGTACGTTAATTTGTTTTTGTCCGGTTTCGGTTTTGCGCAATTTTTGTCACTAATGTCTCATAATAAAAATTGTTGGAAATAGTTTGCTAAGTATACCTTTGTTTAATTAATCCTTTAAATAAAATTTGTTATGCTAAAAATGTTTAATGTTTTTGTCTACATAATAAAATCGAAATAAATAACGATTATTTAGATTACTTATTATCGATCATATTTCAAAATTAATTTATGAGTTTATTTTGAACGAGTGTATGACAAATTTTACCAATATATTTTAAATAATCACTAAATACAAATGAAAATAACCCAACTAAGAAAACGTTGATAGGTATTAATATGTACATACTTACAACAACCCTCGCGAAATTGATAGTTTTAGACGTGTACAGCTAGCAAGTCCGTAATCTGTGAGAATACCATCTGTGCAATCTTACTTGCGAGTGGAGACGCGGCCTTAGAATAATTTTTTTACAGGTACGTTTTAAACCTATCTATGAACCTTCAAGAAAAGGCCTAGAAACACATATAAAAGTGGATTTATAAAATATAACAAGAAGTCCTTGGGGAACTATTTAAGTCCGTTGGAATTGTCACGGGTTGTAATAGAGCCATTGCCAAGGCAAGGCGAGTTGGTATGCATAGCCTATACAGTGAGGTCGCCTTACATAAAACATATTTATTAAAAATTTTAACATTTAGTTTTAAAAAACAGCATCTAAACGTATATTTTGACTTTTTACAAGAAATATATATATATATATATATATATATATATATATATATTTATATATATATATATATATATATATATATATATATATACAGGGTGTTCGGCACATGAACCGTCATTTGCTACCTGTTCAACCTTGGAACTTGGGTCCTAAGAGTCACGGCTAAAGAAATATGAAAATTAAAAAATATTTTTTTTTCTGAAATTACCCAAAATTCCACCTTTAAACCCTCGTAAGCTTTTTATTAATGTCTGAAAAAGCACCATTTTTTTTATAATTCTGTAATCTTATGCTTTTTCAACTAATTAATAGATTTGTTAAAAAAATTGATGTACCAAAGGGACATACAAGGTTTTTTATTGAAGAACATTAGTGATTTTGTGAAAGAAAATCAATTTCAAAATTAAAAATCAACAAAAGTATCGACAATTGAGAACTTCATTTTCTTTTAAAAACTTCTTTAGTTGATTGCCTTTCTAACGGTACGCTACACATTGATAAAAAAAAACATTTCTGCTTTAAAATACGGATATTCCGTTAGAAGGGCGAGACTCGTTTGGAATTGGTAAGAAAAACAATTTGATGTTTATGATCGTTTACCTACCTAAACAAAAGTTAAACTTTTAACAGTAATGTATTGTGTTCTTTATTTATAAATTTTGTTCGAAAAACATCAAATTGTTTTTTTATCAAGTCCGAACGATTATTGCCCGTCTCACGGAATATCCGTATTTTAAAGCAGAATTGTTTTTTTTAATCAGTGTGTAGCATACCGTTAGAAAGGTAATCAACTAGAGAAGTTCTTAAAAGAAAATGAAGTTCTCAAGTGTCGATACTTTTTTTAATTTTTAATTTTGAAATTGATTTTCTTTCACAAAATCACTAATGTTCTTCAATAAAAAACCTCGTATGTCCCTTTGGTACATAAATTTAAATAAATCTATTAATTAGTTGAAGTTGCATAAGATTACAGAATTATCAAAAAAAATGGTGCTTTTCCAGACATTAACAAAAAGCTTACGAGGGTCTAAAAGTGGGATTTTGGGTAACTTGAGAAAAAAAATTAAAAAATTCATATCTCTTTAGCCGTGACTCTAAGGACCCAAGTTCCAGGGTTGAAAAGGTAGCAAATGACCCCAACAATATCCCAAAAAATTTTGACGGTTCATGTGCCGAACACCCTGTATATAGATATCACAAAAAAATGCTTGCTACCATGTCTTAGATAGGGATTTTATTTTAGAATTATTGATCCCCTTTTTAACTATTGAGTATGTACGAGATGGGGGATTTTAAGGCTAAACCCCCATCTTTGAACCTTTTTAATTTGTATTATTTATTACTTACCTTTATACCCAAATCTCTATTTTTGATTACAATTACCTATCAAACTAATTAATAATAAAAATTTAGCAACCGTTAATTAATTTTTGAATGGAAATTTACCCTTCATAATATTAGACAGAAAGACGATCTATGGAACAAATGTTTTGTAAACTGAAGACCTTGGGAAAATACACGAGGTTGGGGAAGACCCCAAATGAAATGGGCGGACGATTTGAAGAAATATGCGGGTACTAGATGGATGACCAGGGCGACAGACAGAGAATAATGATAAAGATATTGGGGGAGGCCTATGAGCAAAGATGGATCGAAGAAGGCTAAGTAGATATAATAGATAGACCCATATTCAACGTAAAAAACAGTTTTTTACTTTATTTTTTGTAAATATTCGATGAAACATATACTGCTTTCTGTAAAAACGAAACTTTTTTTAAAATAAATACATAAGTAGCTGTAACAAAATATTAGTTACTGTTCATAGGCTCGTATTGATAACATACGAAGGGTCAAGTTATATATTTATTTCTGTAAACATATTTTGAGGTAAATTTCGCAAAACTCAATATGTCTGGAGCAAAAACAGTGTCCAGGTAGAGGCGGTCTAACTCGGAGGGAAAAATCGAAGCGACAAAAAGTAATGTTGAATTAATTGAATGAAATTCCTGACAAAATTTTATTGGAATTTAAAAAATAAAAAAAGTGCAGGTTATGATGAAATTTCAAATAGTCTTATAAAATTTTGTGCTCTAGAATTATGTTTACCTCTTGGCATCATAATTGATAATTCTTTTAAATATGGAATATTTTCTGAAAAGCTTAAAGAGACTATTGTGATACCCATTCACAAAAAAATGACCCTACACAATTTGGTAATTTTAGGCCTATAAGCCTGATTCTATCATTTTCCAAAATATTTGAAAGAGCAATGTGTAACCGACTAATTAGCTTTTTTAATGAGCATAATCTTCTGAGTTTGTCACAACATGGCTTCATCAGGGGCAGATCAATTGAAACTGCCATTTTTGATCTTGTGGAGTACATCTTTGACAATTTGGAAAAGCAAAACAAGACTGTCGGAGCATTTCTGGATTTATCCAAAGCTTTTGACAGCCTGGGCCACGGTTTGCTGCTCAAAAAGCTTGATGTTTATGGAGTCAGGGGATCTACCTTGCGCTGGATACACTCTTACCTTACGAATCGTAAACAGCGTGTAAGTTTAGATTAGGAATGGGGTGGGATGTGTGTCCAGTGCAAGGGTGATCACCATGGGGATTCCTCAGGGGAGTGTCATTGGCCCTATTTTATCCATTCTGTATATGAATGATCTGCCCTATGTCACAAATTCGGATAACTCTGAAACAGGAAACTATGCTGATGACACAAACTTGAGAATTTTTGCGGAAACTCTACTTGAGCTCGAAAGGCTGGGGAACCGTTGTCTGGGTAGGGCTCGGGACTGGTTCGATAGCAACAGATTGCTTTTAAACAGCGAAAAAACTGTTTTTTTGAATTTCCATACCATTCAGTCTACAGGCACCCAACCAACCTCTATTAACATCTTATCAGAAAATCTCAAATTTGAACACAGTGTAAAAGTCTTAGGTGTCCACATAGATCAATATTTAAAATGGGATGTGCATATTGAGAAGCTCACAGGCAAACTCAGCAGTATCTCCTACTCCTTCAGAGTATTTAGTCGGTATTTGGATCAGAAATCTTTACTTTCAGTGTATTATGCAACTTTCTACTTAGTATTGAAATATGGTATAATGTTTTGGGGAAGAGCCGGGTGTCAGGACGGGCCGTTTCTTGTGCAAAAGTGCATCTTGAGACAGATCTTAGGTTTAAAGTTCAGGGAATCCTGCAGAGGCCAATTCCGAAAAGTTAACATTCTTACCTTGCCAGCAATATACAGCTTCGAGTGCTTGGTGTTTATGCACAAAATCTTCTCGAAATTTATTAGTTATCTGCCTCAACATAAACATAATACGAGATCGGGTAACCTAAACTATCCCAAACATAGATTATCACTGACAGAAACCAGTCCATTGTATGCATCTTTAAAGTTTTTCAACAATTTAACAAATAATATAAAAACAGAAATAAACAACAAACAATTTAAAAAACTAACTTTCCAGTACCTATGCAGCAAGGAACCATATACAATTAATGATTTTTTATATTAAAGTGACAATTGGCTGTTTTGTAATAAGAACTTTTTTTTTAAATGTTTTAAATTGCCTGTGCTGTTGTAAATTTTATTTTATTTTATTTTATTGTCAGTTGTAAATTTTAAAATTCGTTAGGTAATTTTGTTTATATTTCAAGGATTGGGAAAGGTTAGGACTAGTTTTTTCGTAATGAATTGTAAAATGAGGCTAATGTAAAATGAGACTAATGTAAAATGAGACTAATGTTTTTTTAAATTCTAGTTTTATGACGCTATTTATTCAAGTGGCAATTTTATTGTATAATTTAATTGTACACTTTTTGCAAATAAAGATATTCTTGAATCTTGAATCTTAAAAAGATATGAAATTTATGTAGTTAGCCTAATTATAATAAGGCTGAACTTTCGTAAAGCTTCATTTTGCAGGGACGTTTATTTATTTATTTTCTTTCGAAATTAGACGGTTTGTCGGACGTATCCCCACCCCAAACATGTCAAACTAACGAGATGAATAAATTTACAGTAAAGAATAAGTAACTGGTTTTTTTAGTAGCTTAAAGAATATGTTTGAAAGCAAATCGCAACATTGTCCCAAATAACGTTTGCTTGGTCTAGTCAGCTCGACGCTCAATTGATGCCTGCTACTGCGCACGTTGGAAATCACTTTCAAGAATTATTAGGGACTTATTGGAATAAAACCTTTATTTATTTTAGAGTCGGCTTTATTCTGACAGATTTACAAAGAAAACTGAGAGCTGACCTCTCAAAATTGCCATACCAAAGTTAAATTTAAAAATAAAGTCGCTGACTTTCATTTAATAAAAACAGGCACTAATAAATCCGGTTCTGAATACACAAAGGCAGAATTTTGAAAGAAAGCAGCTGCTTTTTATTTGTAAATCTGTCACAATACTGCCGATTTTAAAATAAAGTCAGGTTTTATTCCAATAAGTCCCTATTATCGCAGTGAAAAAAGTCGAGCGTCTCAGCAAATTGAAGTTATTTACGTATAATGAGCCTCCAGCTCATTACCTAAAAAATATACTGGTATACTGCGGGCTAAATCTCTAAAATCGATGTCTTTAAAATATGATAATAAAAAACAAAATACTCAGAAATTTATTTTTGATATATAAATTCTATATAGGCCGGAGTTTTTAGATCAATTGATGCATACATTTCAAAAATTATCTTCCGTATTTCTTGGATTACATTATACAGTTAGAAAAAAGTTGTTCCCCATCGCGGACTGAGGCCCATCTGGAAAGCCCGAAATTTAAGTAGGCTTTAAAAACTACTATAGAAAATCGCTTAATAAATCATGATGCTTATTTTAAACCATACGGTGTTGCCAAACAACGTATTATTTCCTAGTATTCTACAAACGTAGGAAAAATCACAGGACATTAAAAAAGTGGGCGATTGTGCATGCGTCTAGTAAACATGTTTATGTAAGTAAAATACTTTTTCTTTCAAACAGAAACATGAAGACGGTTAATATCCGCCCGGGCGGCAGTTCTCCTAGTTACGTCGCTGAGCACTACATCAATAAATAAATTTTGTGGTTAGTACGTGAGAAAAGTTAAGTTTAAAAGACTCTTTTACAAGATGCTGTTTACATTTTAGTCGTATATATTTAAGAAACTAGTAAACTAAAAGTAACCCTAATTTATAAATTTACGAAATCTTTCCTAACCAACCAAACATTACCTCATAGTTACCCCTTACCACGGTCATTAAATAAACCGGTTGTCTGGTAACTCAAAATCATGACGGCCGTGACGACAGAGCTACGTCACAGTTTTCCTAGGAAACAGCAGTCAAATGCTGTTTATAGGGTAATTAAGTCTTTTGCCAGGAAATTTTGTACATTTTGGGTCTTGTCGTCTTGTAAGTCGTGTTTATACCTGTTCCGTGCTTCCTCTAAATGTTTTAAAGACTAACTAAAAGAGATTTTAGAAAAAGATGGTTTAGTTTACATTGCAGGATTTTAGAACGAAAGCATCACAATGAGTTCCCTCAACATGCATTCATATGCCATGCCATCTTGGGTGCAAAGCCTTTCTTTTGGAGGCTTAACTGAGCCTTTACCATTATGGAAAGAAAATGTTAACAAAATGGTTCATAAAATTGCATGGTGCCAATTTTAAATTTAAAACAAATATTTCTATTCCATATAAATTCGTAAATTTATTTGTGAAACAAAGAGTGATGATAAGAATCAAATTTATAAATACCAAAAAGCAAAATGCTAGTATGAATTATTAATTAATGAATCACAATGAAACGAAAGCTTGATGATACAGGGACTGATGAAAGTCGAAAAACAGTAAAAAAGTTAAAGAAAATTATTTTGTAACTATTCTATAATTAGATAGGTACAGTTTTTTGTTACTTGCAATATGATTTAAAAACAAAACTGATGAGGACCATTCTTAAATTATATACTGGGTGGTTCAAGTTAAAAGTCCACCATTGCTAACTTTTGTATTATTAAAAATAGAAAAAAAAATTAAATTGGCAAACTGGTAGAATTTTTGAAAATTATAAAAAATGTTTAAATTAAAATTGGTTTTATGTTTTTTGTTAAAAAATTCGATAACTCAATGTTCGATTTTTTTTTATTTGAGCATCTTATAGAGCATCAAAAATTCTTATAGTTTGCCAATTTAAACTTTTTTCTATCTTTAATAATAAAAAATTTAGCAATGGTGGACACTTAACTTGGAACACCCTGTATAATGCTCGAGTAGGAGGGAAGGAATATTAGCGTTACAGTCAATGTATTTTTATTATAATTTTTCTTAAAATGCGTTAACAAGGGGGGATCAAAAATCCTGAATCTTTGCGTTATGTAATTTATAAATGTTCCAGTACTGCCATTGACTTAAAGTCATTTTAATTTCCTTTGTTTTAATTTTTTTGATAATATTTCTAAAAAAAAACTCATTTCAATTACTTCCTATCCATAAAAAAAAATCAATATTGCAGTGTGAGGCGAAAAAGTTAAATTAATATGAACAAGAGAGACGAATTAACTTAGGAAAAGTATGTATAATCGTGTCCTGAATCTGATATTTATAAAACTGTTTTTATTATAAATTTTTAAATTATTTGGTTGTTTTGCGGCATCTATCTTTATTTCTCTCATAATATAACGTATAGGTTTCTCTTTATTGATCGTCGAGCAGGCATATTGCCGCGTCATAGGCTGCCGAGTTCTTATTGGCTGGGAGTTACCAGACAACCGGTTTATTCACGGACCGTGACCCCGGACTACCTATTCTAACCTACACTAACCACCCGGATCCCCTGGTAAACCTCAATTTAAATAAAATTAGAAAATATGATCTACAGCGGCGCATCACTATTGCATTGGGTGTGATTTTAAAAGTTATCAGTTTAAAGTATTTTTTGCTAAAATTTTGGCCGATATTTAATACAGCCGGGCATAATACGGATAATATTTTCTTACTAGTTGAAATCATGTAAAATAAAAAATCGCAGAAAAGTTATCTCGACAGTTACGTCGTTTATTTGTGTTCTGCCGAGAGTTCCTTAGGATAGACCCACACGATATAGTTGTTGTTCTCTCTTCTGCTATACCACTGTCATTGGAAGTTCGAGAGCTGTAACAAACAGTCTGACAGTGACTCTCTAAAATGAGTGCATTTTTGGGAAATCCGTTCAAGAGCAGTTTTCCTGCGTATTGCTTTCAAATGTAGAGTCGGGGACTTTTTAAATTGCCGTTGTATTTTTTTCTGTCAAAATTAATCATTTAAAGAAATAAAAATTTTTTTTTTTAAATATGTATGTATACAGACAGAGGGTAAGGTTCACATTTTTTTTTTTTGGTTTAAACTACTTTTCTGAATTTCAAAAAGGAAATTTTTTTATTTTGTGGGCGGCAATTTAAAAAGTCCCCGACTCTATATGCACCCTAAAGACATATTGAATTTTTTAGATTAAAAGGGCCTTTATACCTTCGTACTTTTCTTCCTGTTCTATTGCCTAAATTTATTAGCCTCGAGTTTGTCCAAATAAAATTGCCAAAAATAAATCCAATACGATGTTTGTAAATAAAAACGCGGCCTTTCCTAAACGTCCAAACTTTGATAATTAAATAAATTAATGTTTGAAAGTTTCGCATTTCTCTCTCGCTTTTATGAAGGCCCTTTAATGATTTTTTGACAAATTGACATTAATTAATACTGATCTATAAATGTATAGGTGTAGCAAAATTTTCTTGGGTCCGAAGTATATACATACCCGTCTTTAAAAGCGTGTAGGTTGTCGTTTTACCTACCTACTTATGTATGCATGTGTTATTTGGGTGTATTAGGACCTGTATTAGCAATATCGTCGTGTTGTCTGTCTGTGTGTGTGTGTACTGAACCGAGTTTCATAAAACTTTCAGGTAACGAGCTGATTAGATTTTGGTCAAAATCCATTAATGCTAATGACAGTTTTTTGACAATCAAAAATTTTAAAAAGTGCGGTTTTCGGAATATAGTAGATTATATTTCGTTCAATAATTTGCTTTATAAACAAAAACTTCGTAGGAGCTTTAGTTTCTGAGATATTTACAAAAAACTGCTTTCAATGCTGATATATCATGGCTTCACTTGAAGTGTGCTAATGATAGCTAGGAAGGTATCAGATCTGTCATAGATCCATTAATTTTACATCAGGTACGAAATAATTTTTTGTGTTAATACTAACAAGTTACAGATGTTCGGCACATGAACCGTCAAAATTTTTTTGGGATATTGTTGGTGTCATTTGTTACCTTTCAACCTTGGAACTTGAGTCCTAAGAGTCACGGCTAAAAAGATATGAATTTTTAATTTTTTTTTCTCAAATTATCCAAAATCCCACCTTTAAACCCTCGTAAGCTTTTTACTAATGTCTGGAAAAGCACCATTTTTTTTTAAATCTTCTGTAATCTTATGCTTCTTCAACTAATTAATAGATTTGTTAAAATTGATGTACCAAAGGAACATACGAGGTTTGTAATTGAAGAACATTAGTGATTTTGTGAAAGAAAATCAACTTCAAAATAAAAATCAAAAAACATATCGACAATTGAGAACTTAATTTTTTTTTAAAAACTTCTTTAGTTGATTACCTTTGTAACGGTATGCTATACATTGATTAAAAAAAAATCTGCTTTAAAATACGGATATTCCGTCAGAAGGGCGACACTCGTTCGGAATTGGTAAGAAAAATAATTTGATGTTTATGATCATTTACCTACTTAGTTATAAACAAAAGTTAAACTTTTAACAATAATGTATTGTGTTCTTTATTTATAAATTTTGTTCGAAACGATCATAAACATCAAATTGTTTTTCTTATCAACTCCGAACGATTATTGCCCGTCTCACGGAATATTCGTATTTTAAAGAAGAATTGTTTTTTTTAATCAATGTGTAGCATACCGTTTTTTAATTTTGAATTTTGAAATTGATTTTCTTTCACAAAATCACTAATGTTCTTCAATAAAAAACCTCGTATGTCCCTTTGGTACATAAATTTTAACAAATCTATTAATTAGTTGAAGTAGCATAAGATTACATAATTATAAAGAAAAAATGGTGCTTTTCCAGACATTAATAAAAATCTTCAGGGTTTAAAGGTGAGATTTTGGGTAATTTGAAAAAAAATTAAAAAAATTCATATCTTTTTAGCCCTGACTCTAAGGACCCAAGTTCCAAGGTTGAAAAGGTAGCAAATGACCCCAGCAATATCCCAAAAAATTTTGACGGTTCATGTGCCGAACACCCTGTATATATTATCACTCTTGATTTTTTTTATAAGGATAAAATTTTATTAGGCTTTTACATGTAGCTCATTTCCGCTGCAGTGAGCTGAAATGATGGCCGCGAAGGTATGTTAGGATTTCCAGATTTTCGAGAGGGAAAAGCGTGGCAACCCCGACGCGGGACCGTTAGTATAGGATTCTTTTGCGATCAATTGAGCAGGGTTAGGTTAACACCGATTTTGACATGTGAGCTAATTTGAAGAATTGTAAAAAAAAAGATTTTTGAAATATAATTTTAAAAAATGTTTTACTGCTATGGAATATACCAAAAAGCTGCTTTTGAAATAGCAGTTTATATTACATAATATGTAAAAAGTAAAAAAGCATCTCTTTTTATTTGCCCGTATCAGTATCAAACTGCGCATGTGCAAAATCGATACGGGACAGTCAATACCCTATGTAGACCGGATAGCTGCGGCACCCGTAGGGTATCGCTGGCCCTAAGGCATCCAAACCAATTGTTGTGTTCTTTTTGAAGATCAGGTTCTGCCGTCGAAACCGAAATGGTTGTCACTGTATTTTACATAAACTGAGATAATCCCCTTTAAAGTAAGAATTCTTTAGTTGCCATTAAATGTAACACTGTTATTTTGACAGTTAATTAATAAATCTATATGGATTTTGTGTTTTGAGGAGACAAAGTGATCCACTGAAAGCCAAAACTTAATTTTCAATTTTTATGCAGTTACTCCTATTTCGCTTTGGACGGCAGAGTTAGTTGCCGGTCTTTGATCCGTAACGTTTATTATTATTTTTTTTACGTTTATGCGCACTCGCAAGGAGGTATCACGCTCGAGAAGCGGCAAGTGCGCGGAAATGTTGGTGTATGCTGGTTTTGAAACGGTTCAGGTTGTATCTGCAGGGAAAACTGTCGCAGGGAGTCCATTCCACAGCGATGCTGTTCTCCAGAGATATGAATTCTGATATAATGAGGTTCTTGGTGCCTCTATTTTGACAGTAAATTGATGGTTACCGTCTGTTTGACGTGTTCGCCTTGTAGGTGCTACTCCCGCGGGAATCATACGTGCCAGCTCTTCAGAGCATTTTCCGTGATAATACCTGTAGAAGAGAGATAGATCACCCACAGTTCTTCGATGTTCGAGACTATCCAAGCTACGGGTAAGTGCGGGGTCATTGATCAGCTTGATAGCTCGTTCTTGCACGGTGTTCAAAAGCATTAAGGTATGTTTGGGTGCCGCACTCCATATATGTGAGCAGTACTCCATAGTTGGTCGAATCTGGGCTTTGTAGAGTGTCAGCAGTTGGCTTGGTGTATACAGATGTCTGGTACGAAATAGCACTTCAAGCTTTTGGGATGCCCTTTTAGCTATATCTGCCAAGTGACTGTGCCAAGACATGTTGGTCTCTGCAGTGACTCCTAAGATGTTTAACTGGCTCTGCAATGTGACAGCACTTCCAGATAGCATGATGTTTGGCTCACCGGTGCTGGTCTTTTTTGAAAATAGGGCTGCTTGGGTTTTCTGCGCGTTGAACTGTACAAGGTTTTTGTTGCCCCAGTCCTCTATTATCTCCAGGTCGTTATTTATCTGCGATATTTGAGTTAGTCTAAGATGATGGAATTCACGTGCGGAAAGACATGTGGGTGATATGATTGAGGAGACTACATTGCCATCAACTGCAAAGCAATAAAGTGGATTTACTGTTTTATCTATGAGGTCATTTATGTAAATCAGGAAAAGTGTTGGCGAAAGGATTGCTCCCTGTGGCACACCAGTAGAGTGGGAGTTCTGACCATCCAGTGCAACATAAATGGATCTATCCTTAAGGTAACTTTCAAACCAAGTGCAAAGTTTCGGCGACAATCCCATTGCTTTGAGCTTGTTGACGAGCAGATTTTCATGCCAGACTTTATCGAATGCTTTAGATATATCTAAGGCAATTGTTCTTGTTTCACCCCGCAACTCAATCGCTTTTTGCCATAAGTGAGTGACGTATGTAAGTAAATCGCCAGTTGACCTATATTTTTGAAATCCGAATTGCTTGTCGTTGACAATTTTGTACTTTTCCAAGTACTTGGTTAGGTGATTGTTCACAACTCTTTCCATTACTTTTGATATCACCGGAAGTGGAGCAATTGGTCTATAGTTTAACGGATCTGTCTTTTTTCCTTTCTTTGGAATGGGTTGTACTGCGGCAGACCTCCATGATGATGGATATACTCCTTGCCTGTAAGATAAATTGAATAATTTAGCGAAAGTTGGGGTGAGTTCATTAGCACAATTTTTGACTACCATCGCGGGAATGCCATCTGGACCCATTGCTTTGTTTGTATCTAACTTTTTAAACTTATACCTGTGCTTTTAAACTTTTATTACCTAATAACGTATTAGAACTTATTACGCATAATGATAATGATACAGCAAGTATGCAAGCGAGTATTACTGCTTTTTACCCTAAAATATTATGCATTTAAATTCTTATATACACACGTTTAAGACAGGTAACAGTAATATTTAACTGTCAACCTTTTCTCGCACATGCCAGGGATTTTTAAGTTTTTAGTTACCTTGATAGGTAAAATTTTATTAAATATATTGTTTTAGTAAACGCCTTTTACAGTATAAAAAAACAAGGTAGTTTTCTTCCATCCATCCAAATGTTTAAAATGAAAAACAGGTCAAAATAATTTTTTTTAATTTCAGTCATAACGAACTGTGGTAGGTATGACGAAAAATAAATAATATTATCAATTCGGATCAGAGGTATTTACTTTAAATATTATTAACACCTGTAATCTATTTTGAAATATTTTATGTATTAATTCTATGTAAATACTGTTCCATAAAGATAGATATACATTTCAAGATTATATTTTTTATTCCGAGCATACCGGGTGGCATGGCGCGGCGAATTTACGTTTCTCTTCTCATTTCACAGCAGCGCCGTTTTGAGATATCAGATTTGGTTCCAAACACGTGTTGATTTCAAGGCGCTAAATCTCAAACCACGCCGAAGATGAGGAAGGTAAGTAGAACAAAAAATAGAAAAAAAGTTCAAGTAACAAACGTGGAATTTCGTACCCGTGAATTTAAAAATCAAACAACTTTCGTGGCTAATCGGGCAAAAATGGGTTTTTGTTTCTCTCATATTTTTCCGTGGGTAGCCTGAAAGCTTAACCTCACGGGAGTCCAAGATCTAATGGAGACCTAATAAGTGTTGTTTCGTCCTTATGGGACTCCTCAGAACACTGCTTAGACGGTTTTGTCTCTAATCATAAATAAATAGTGAGAAAACTATCGTAAGGAGTGCCATCTACCGAGATACGAGAGGAACAAGAAACAAAAGCAGGCGAAAAACTGCTAGACATATCGATCAATGAAAAGATCGAATACAAATAAAAGAAAACAAACTATAGTCCGTGACCTACGACAGCTCTTCTGTCTTTCAGGCCGGATCAACGCATATTGCATTTTTACCCGTCATCAAGACACGTGAGCGTCAATCAGCAGAATTTTTAAGCCAAATAATACTAACAAACGTGGAATTTCGTACCCGTGAATTTAAAAATCAAACTAGTTTCGCGTGGCTAATCGGGCAAAAAGGAGTTTTTGTTTCTCTCATATTTTTCCGTGGGTAGCTAATGGACACCTAATAAGTATTCAAATCGGCAATATATATACCTAATGTACAGAAATTGATTAAATTAATAATAAAATCAAAGAAATGAAAATTGTAAAACTAAAAAAGGAAATATCAACAATAAAAAATTTCCTCTAATCCAGTATCCTCTGGGATTGTCCCAAGAATGGAAGCGGCGTTGCCGCGTTGAATCGCAAGACCTATTTGTTGCTTAATAAAGCAATTTGCATGTTTATTGTTTATTAATTTTGACAATTTAGCTTCTTCACCCCAGGATCCCAACGTTTCGACGCTGAATATGAAAATGTAGCCTTTGGCTTCCAGCTTCTCCTAATTTTATTGATGTTTTGTCAAGATAAGAAAATGCGAAAGTATCTATAGTTTAAATAAATGACATACAATCACATGTAAGGGTTAGAAAATAAATTACCAAAAATTTTCTTGTCTGCATACACGAACAATATACACTAAAAGCAAAAATTTTGTGAAAGCTTTGGTTTTTGAAATATTGAAAAAATATTTTTATAGGACTTTTCACACCACACAATTCTATAACACCTTGTATATAATAGCTGATTTAGTGTCAGCTGAACATTTAGAAAGCAGATTAAATTTAGCAAAACCTCGATGCCAATTCTATTTTACTGACACTAATATTGTTAATTTAAAAGTCATAATTTAGTTGATTTAAGTTAAAATTTAGATACCTTCAAATAAGCAGTTTCTCACCAATTGGCGCAAGTGCGATCTTTAAACCTGTAAACGAAAATGCTTTTTTAAATTTGACAAAAAAATAATTACGAAGAAAATTACAACTTTCTTTGACTAACGATTTCACAAAAGACACAAACTAAGAAACATAATTATTAAATTTTGTGTCTCATTGGTATGGCTCTATTAGTTTTCCGAACATAATTGCTTGTCATTATTTGAAAAACTTTAGAAAAAAAATGTGGGGCATGCGCATTGTAAAAATTCTTTAATTTCTACTGCTTAGAAAAAAAACATCTGTTTAGTTTTGCAAAACCTAATAATTATGTTACTAGGTTAAGCGTATTTTATGGCATTTACTTATAGAAAGTAAGACCAGTATCTCAAATTTTCTGGTAAATTGTTAATCAATCCATACCTACTTTTTCTAAAGTTTTTCTTTGATTGAAAGTCGTAGACAATGATTGAGTATAAATAAAATTTCGGATTTCCATTTTCGGTTGGTTAGAGATACTTACTAACCGAAACGTAGTGTTTAAAATAAATAAAGATATAACGGAAGTCCAAAATTTTATTTTTAGAAATTTATTTGTCCATACGACTGCTTTTGTTTAAAATGGCTTTGACCCATTGATTTAGAGGTATAGATAAGGAAACAGAGAGAGAGTGCTGAGCAAAAATCAAATCTTCTGTCTCATGTGACGTATGTATTTTTTAACCGGCAATGAAGATGGAACACGACCCATTGCAGGCACGATAGAGAAGGATATAAAAATAACAAGAGCGAAGTAAATTTAATTTAATAACTTATCTTAAAGGGTCGAGACAGTTTGCATCTTTGTCAAATCCTCCCGCTCTGCATGCAAAAGAGATATCCAAAAAGAACTATTCTGAAAAGTGAACACACGCGTAGTAAATATTCGTTTAGTAGTCATCTCAAAATGCGCCGTATGTCTTGCATCTCTCTCAAACCCTCCCACATCGAGCGGAAAAGAGACACAGCGGGCCAAAATGTCCCGGTAAACGAAACTAACGCTCGTATTTTCAATCATGCATGTATGGAAAACCAGTGTTGCTAGTTAGTTTTCGATTTTTTCAGTGATTTTATTGTGTTTTTTGGCAAATTAAAGACAAATTTCTGTTTTTTTTTAAAGAAAGACGATAAAAACTATTTTCTTAACCGATATAATGGTTCGGCAGTGTACTGTGTGTAAAAAACTTGATGTTTTAGATAAAGAAACATCATTTCATCGGTGAGTTAAAATGTCAAAATATTGCCTAATGCATTGGCGTAGATGTTTAGTTTTGTGCATGTTTTGTGAATGGTTGTGTGTGAAAATATTATTTTATAAAATGATAATTTAATTGAACTAGATGTTGTCATATGGGTAGGTACTTTAGTTTATTTTGTTACAAAAGGGGATAACTAGGTAGAAGTTCGGTACACGGTTCTTGTTTATTTATTGTTTTTTGAAAAATTGTACGTTTAATATTGGTCAAAATTGGCTGACGCCAATTACAATTTACAATTTGTTATGCGTTTATAAAACAAAATAAACAAATATTTTGGCTCAAGGAATTTGCCTACCTATCTACCACCTACCTATAACCACAGGTACCTACATTTCTTACAAATCCAATTTTTCAAAATCAAGGCCTTTTTTTTATACCTATCTACAGGGTCTTTCAAAAGTAGTGGAACAACAAAATTTATCAGACATAAGCAACTTTCCAACTCTGACTATTTGAAAAATATATTTTTCAGATCTGCTGTTCAAAACAGTTCTGTTTATTTTTTACAGTAGCTGCGTTCGGTATTTACGTACGAGGGGAGGTAGATCTGAATCGTTCGGTAATTCTGCTCATACTACTCGGACGTAAATCTGGTTGCTCCGTGGATTTTGACCGACGATACAGATTGATCCAAGATTGTGACGTCATGTTGCGTATTTGTTTTGTTTACAAAAATATTTTTTATGTAAAAAGATTGAAGTCGAATTATTTGATGTTGGAGACAACAAATTATATAAATTTCCGACATCACAGGAAAATTTTGCCAAAATTATAGCTGGGCGTGAGTTACAATATGTACATAATGTTTTTGGTTAGATCGGATCCGTTCGTTAATTCCAATTTGCTCAGACTAATCTGTAATCACCTGACCAAAAATCCGTCGCGTCTGAAATGCAAATACCGAACGCAGCTACAGTAAGCAATTTTTGACGCTGCCATAGTTCCTAAGAGACTTGGGATTTTGAATAAAAAAAAAATAGTTTTTTTAAACTTAACCTAACCATTTTTACCTGTTATTTGTAGCGGTTTTAGTTAGTAATCTCATCTGTCGTTAAAATTTTAACTTCACTATTTATTTGTTTTTAAAGTAAGATACCTTACTTACTTAGTGGCCTTTTGACTTCCTTGGCGGACGTTTTAACTATAAGATTGTCAATAATGTAAAAAGGGTACTAAATCTTAACTTTTCGACTAAAAAAAGGATCAAAACATTGAATTTAGATGATCAAGTATACATGGTATAATTTAGATGATGCACCAAACTTTAAGGGTTGGTGCAGAAGGTCAAAACTGGAGAAAAAGTTCAAATAACTAGTGGTCAAAAGTTTTTTGTTTCCAAGTTAAAGCATTTGTCAAGTTTGAAGAGTGAGGTAAAACTGGGACATTTAAAAATGACAAATTTGACATCGTCAAATAATTTTCTAGTTCATTGTGATCAAAAAATTTTCTATTCCTTTTTTGGCCAAATAACCTTTGCAATAGGTATAAATTTGTAAATTTTTGTAAGAATTATTTTTTTTCTGAGCTATTAAATTCACAAAACAATTTTGAGATAGGCTTTTGTAAACATCTAAAGGCCTCTTAATAATTATAAAAAATTGTGATAATAGTACCAAATTTAAAAAGATTTTTTGAAAAAAAAAACAGATCACAGTCATAATTTTCAGTAATATTTTTTTGTTTAAATCATTTTATCACATAATTGTTACTTCTATTGTAGCACATATCTCCAAAAAATTTTGGTTTTCTATTGCAATTTTCAAGGAAGTTATAATAAAAAATCGAAAAAAATTCTTAACTTTGATACCCAGTATCTAAAAAATAAAGAGGTTTAATGCAAAGTGGACTGGGAAAAATATTCTTCTTTTGACCTTCTCTACCACGCCTTAAAGTTTGGTGCATCATTAAAATTACACCCTGTATTTTAATATTTTTATATAAGTTATTTATTGTTACAATTCTAATTTTGATTTTTGAAGATGCCAAAGTTCACCAGTCACAAATATCAGGCACCGAAATTAGTACAAAAAATGCAGATCAGTATTATAATCAACAACAAAAATATATGTATAGATCCTGTCAGTCTTATTGGTCCTGTTCAGGTTTAAAAAATACCTAACCAAACCTTACTACAATTTTTATATTCCTGCTGAGTTCTTAAAAGTAAGTCCTACCAGGTCCTGATTCTTATTGGTCGTTAACAGTATTAACATATTGATCAACCCATCGGTTTATTTCTTTGGTGCAAATAGTTGTTTTGCAATTAAATATTTTGGGATAACGCTTCTAAAAACTTTTTTTACGAAAAACCTTCAAATTTTAAAAAAATTAAAAATTTTTGAAAATTTCTTAAAACCTTAAAATGATAAATTTATAAAAAAATTCTTAAAACCTAAAAATTCTCAGAATATATTTCAACACTCGACTCAATAAGCTCAGGTCTACTACTGACTACAAATAGTTAGCAAACTCATATCGCAAGAAAATTGCGTAAAGTATTTATTAGACATTTTTGAATATTCTGTGTTTTTTAAATATTTTATCAAAAAAAGTATAATCGGAAGCCGAGTTGTACGGCGCCCAATGTTTTTTGAATCTAATTTGTCTATAAAAGACGTAACGAAGAGGAGAGTGATAAAAAAAACGTGTAAATTATATTATGTATGGACTTAACTTAAAAGTCATTTTATTTATTTTTATTTTACTTTTATTTTTATTTTACTCCGCCACTGCCTACATCTACGATTAAACCGCACCTATCACAGACATACGTAGTAAAGCAACAACCCGGCGTTGCCACATAAGAATAAAACCAAAACAAAACACGTTTTGTATCTCTTTCCCACTTACTAAATTTTGTTTTGCATACCGTTCCAAAACAAAAATGAATTTATGAATGAAATACGAGCCTATTCCAAGTCTACTACTTGAAGTTAATGCTTTGACCACTTCTTAGGTCCTTCCTTTAAAACGCATGCCAGAAATCTAATCTACTATGCATTAAAGCGAAAATACATTTCAATTTATTTTCTTACGGAAATTTAAAGGGCTTTTTATTCATACCGGGTTTATTTGATAAATTGTAAAGTAAATGTGGAAAACCAGATCCTTTAAAATTGCTAATATAATTTTGATCGTCTGTCAGCCTATCTGTCGTCGTATCCTTAAAGCTACTGGGCCATAAAATGTTAGTATATAATCCAAACTACATAACAAAAAACATGTTACATAACAAATTTCTTATGATATTATAAAAGAAAACCATTTTATATTATATACAAAGGAATAAAAGTGTCACTTATTATTCCGAGGCGAAAAGTGTGTACGATTCGTCGAGAGATAAAAATTTACATTTATCACGAGGCTTATAAGCTACTTTTGGCATTTTTGAACTTTTTTTCCGAGTTTTTGTTTAGTATTTTTAACTTTTTATCGCTAAAGTGTGACTTTTCTTCCTGATCTTTTATTTTTATATTATAAAAAGTTACACATTGTTACCTAACATGCGGGATGAAATAAAGGTGATAACACACAGTGTTGTACAGAAGTTTTATATATATTGTTACGGGTTCACAACGACAAATTAAAACTCGCAATTGTTGAAAACGATACGTCAATTTATTTCGACTAATTATGTACAAAAACACGCACTTAAACTTAGTAATAACTTGCTAATAATTCACTACTATAATCGGTCTATCAACTTCGTGTTAATCTCACGACCACTACAGTACGGTATCTGTGACTGACACACTGGTGCACGACCCCGGCCCTATATATAGGATCGTCCATCTCTCTCGAACTTTCCGGCAGCCTTCGACGTCCGGAAAGTTCCCGCACTACCGCGACCGCAAGCCACAGACAACGCAACTAAAACCTAGACTAAGAATACAACCTTAAGATAAATCGACCTAATACTACACTAAACCTAAATAAATTCCAATTATAAAATTTAAATAACTTGAATTTGTAACACTATCCTCCTCTTCAGGTTTGATCGTCTCGATCAACATTTCCCAGGTAAGGTTTTAGTCTGTCTAGATGAACTACTTTCATCTTGGACTTCGGGCTTCTCTGGATTCGGTAGACTACATCATTAATTCTCTTAACAACTTTATAAGGCCCTTCCCATGGTGGTGTCAACTTAGGTGATCTTCCTTTCTTGCGTTGAGGATTGTATAGCCAGACTTGATCATTCTCTTTGAACCCTGAAGAGTTTGCTTTCAGGTCATATCTCGCTTTCATGCGGTCACTGGCTATTTCTATTCGCTCTCTAACCACTTCATGGATATCGTGCAGCTTTTGCCTTAAACGTTCAACATAGTCATTAACCTCTAAGTGTGCTTCTTCAGGTGAACCAAACATGATATCACATGGTAAACGCAGTTCTCTACCAAACAGGATACTAGATGGAGTAGCTCCTGTCGTATTGTGAATGGCAGTTCTATAGGCCATCAAAAACAATGGAATATATTGGTCCCAATCTGTTTGGTGCTCATCAACAACTTTGCAAAGATGTTCCTCTATTGTTTTATTAAATCTTTCAACCATGCCATCTGACTGCGGATGCAAAGCAGTAGTCCGTGTTTTATGTATTCCTAAAAGGTCACAGAGATTCTGGAAGAGCTTAGATTCAAAGTTTCTTCCTTGATCTGAATGTAGTTCCAAAGGAATGCCAAATCGGCTGAAAACATCATTTACCAGAACTTCTGCAACTGTAGCGGCCTCTTGGTTAGGCAAAGCAAAAACTTCTGGCCATTTGCTAAAATAATCCATGACAACAAGGATGTATTTGTTGCCCTTTTTAGTTTCTGGAAATGGTCCGGCCACATCAATAGCAATGCGTTCGAATGGCAGACCTACGTTATATTGTTTCATTTGACCTCTGGACCTTGTTTTGGGACCTTGGCTGGCTGCACAAGTCGAACATCGGCGGCACCAGTTTTTCACATCTTGAGTAAGTAATTGACCCAATAAAATCGGTTTCGAATTTTGTCCATGGTTTTATTTATGCCTAGGTGCGCGCCTGATTTTCCACCATGGCATTCGGCCATTATATTGTCTACCATGCTCCTAGGAACCACTACTTGATTAATCACAGTAAGGCCATCGGCACTTTCCCAGGCACGTTTAAGGATGTTTTCTTCTACTATCAGTGAATCCCATTGTACCCACAGTGATTTGAATATCACCCCTTGGTTTGCGATATCTTGCCATGATGGTCGTGGCTTGTTCTCTTCTTTCAATCGCAAGATAGGTCCTACATCTTTGTCGTTAAGTTGTGTGGTTCTAATCGAAGCCGACATCCATTCTTCATCTGGTTCTAACTTTATCTGGCGCACGTAGGTAATTCCTTCTTTCTGGTCAATTTTCCTGCAATGTTTACAATCCTCGGGGCAAGGTCTTCTGGACAATGCATCTGCATTATTATGCACCCTTCCTGCTCGGTGCTTAATTTGATAATGGTATTGTTGTAGCTTTTCTATCCATCTCGGTTCATATACTGTAACGCAGCATGATCCGTTCTAATCAGAAACTCTTGTCCGTAGAGATATTTGTGAAAGTGATCTACGGATTTAACTATGGCTAGGAGCTCCTTTCTAGTAACACAATAATTTCTCTCTGGTTTGGATAGCTTCTTGCTGAAAAATTCGATGACCCGTTCTTCTCCATCTTGTACTTGGGAGAGTACTGCTCCTATGCCATCGTTGCTCGCATCAGTATCTAATATGAATTTTCCTTTTGGAATGGGATATGCAAGAATCGGACTAGAACATAATGCTGCTTTTAGTCTTCTAAATGCTTGGTCACATTCGGTATTCCATTTGTAAGAAGCTTTATCTTCTGTAAGTCTATGTAACGGAGACGCTATTTTGGCGAATCCTTCTACAAATCGTCTGTAGTATGTACACAGACCCAAAAAGCTTCTCAATTCATGTTTGTCACGAGGTTGAGGCCATTCTTTTATTGCTTGTAGCTTCTTTTCGACGGTATGGATGCCTTCTCGGGAAACGACGTGACCCCGGAACTCAACTTTTTCTTGGAACAGAAAACATTTCTTTGAGTTTAATTTAAGATTTGCGTTCCTGATTCTTGAGAATACTTCTCGTAAATTATCTAGATGTTCTTGAAATGATTTCCCCATTACTATGACATCATCCAAATAGACTAGGCATGTTTTCCAAGTAAGGCCTCGTAGAACGACTTCCATTAGTCTTTCAAATGTAGCTGGGGCATTGCACAGGCCAAATGGCATCACATTAAACTGATAAAGTCCACTTCCAGCAGAGAATGCAGTCTTCTCTTTATCTCTTTCAAAGATCCCTACTTGCCAATACCCACTTTTCAGGTCAAGAGTAGAAAACCAATATGATCCTGCCAACGTTGTTAATGTGTCGTCTATTCTTGGCAGTGGGTAACTATCTTTCTTGGTCACATCGTTAAGTTTCCTGTAGTCGACACAAAACCTAGTACTTCCATCCTTTTTAGTGACCAACACCACAGGAGATGACCAAGGACTTGATGACTTCAATAACACCGTCGCTGAGCATTTTATTAATGAGATTGTGAACTTCTTCTTGCTTGGCCATTGGTAGTCTTCTTGGGGGTTGTCTTATCGGTTGGGCATCGCCAGTGTTGATAGTATGTTGAATAAGGTTTGTGGGTCCCGAACTACTCCTAGTTTCGAAGATATTACTTTGTTCTTCTATAAACTCTCTCGCTTTACTATATTCTTCTGGAGTGAGATGTTGCCAAGTTGACTCAAATTGCTGAAGTACCTCCATTGGTAACTTGCTTGTATCCTCGGAAGTTGGCTCTTCACATCTTGTTACTTTCTGTACTAGTTCAAATAATGCTACCACCTCCCCCTTATTAATTTTGACACTATTTGGGAAAATATTGGCGACTCTGATCGGGATGTCTTTATCGGTTTTAACTAGTGATTTTGCAACGAGGTAGGTGTTGGGTGTGTTTTTATTGGCTTATGAGTCCGACGCAGCTTGATGTTTTACTTTCCAGCCTCCCAAAAATTATGGTCTCACTGTTACCGACTAGTCTTGTTGTGCATACTGCCACGACCTTTATTGGTTTTTATTGAAGTGACTATTTGACAAAATGAACTCTTCATTCCCAAATCTTAGGGTATTAAGTTTATTATCAAACGCAAATCCATGTTTACTTATCAAGTCCATTCTCAAAATAAATTCGTCTTCTATTTCGGCAACCAATACAGTGTGGCGAATCTTCAATCTTCCCAGTTGTAGGTCTATATCTGTCTGCCCCAACACGTCGGCGGATTCTCCAGTCACAGTCTTAAGTGTTATTTTCTTTTCTATTGGTCGAATTTTATATCTCGTTGCAATTTTGAACTTAAGCAATGATATGGCAGCACCAGTGTCTACTGTTATATTAACTTTTCTCCCATTAATGAGTCCGTCGATGTTAAGACTGTCAGCAGTATGTTTTAGGCTCTTAATAGAGTAAATTTTGGGGGCTCTATTCCCATTAGCCAACACCCGCCCCTCTGCGTTGACTAGTTTTAGTTTTCCTGATCTCTTCTTCGGTACTCTGTCCCGCTAGATGGCGAGCGAGACCTTATTTGAACGCGACAATCGCGTTGAATATGCCCTGTACGTCCGCATCTGAAACACTTTACATTTGGAGGGGATCGTCTGCTTTCTTTCAAAGAGTCAATCTTCTCTATCAGTGATTGAAACATTTGGTTTAGCGTTTTTGAGTTGACCTCATGTCCATTGCTCATTTCTTCTCCCTCCTGAATTGAAACAGCTCTTACTTTTGGCCTGGACATATTATTTGATGATTCAATTTCAAGGGCTTGAATCAACACTTCACTGCTGTTATGGAAGCGTTCTCGACGAAGTAACTTTGCTAAGTCCGTGTCTCGTAATCCGTTAATAAAGCGATCTACCGTGAAGGGATCTCTGTAATTTTCTGGCATTTCTGGGTAAGCTAAATACATCAGCCTCCTGATATCTGCTTCATACTCTTGCAATGATTCTCCTGGTCTTTGTTGACGAATATTTAATTCTGACCAATGTAAATTTCGCAAGTGTTCGTCTCCATACCTTCTTTCTAACGCTGCTACTAAACCATTATAATTCTGTTTTTGTTCGACTGGAATGGACCGTAAAAGTCCCAGAGCAGGTTCTCGTAGAGCTACTAACAAAGCTCTAGCTTTTTCTTCATCATCCCAACCATTTGCAGCAGCGGCAGCTTCAAACTGTTGTTTGTAAGTAGACCAGGAAGACGTACCATCAAAATTTGGAGGCTTAATGTTTTGGTTGGAATTTACAACACATCCTTGAGCTTTTATTTTGTTGTGTTTTTTCTGAAGCTGTATAAACTGTTTTGACATGTCCTGGAATTTTTCTTCTATGGTTTGAAAAACTTCTTCCCTAACATTCTGTAGTTTGGTCTCCACTTTTTCTTCAACATTTTGTACCTTTTCTTCTACATTCTGCAATTTATTTTGTACCTTTTGTTCCACACTATGCATTCTTTGAGTTATTTCTTCCTTAAGATCTTCGGTTGCACTCTTGAACTCTTCTCTCAGCTGTTCGGAGTTGCTCGTTATTTGATCGAAGTTTTCTTGAATGCCATCTAATCTTTGCTCAAATGTCTGTTTCATATCGTTCTGGTTTTGTTCGATGGTCTGTCTCATATCATTCTGATTTTGTTCAATAGTGTGTTTCATGTCGTCCTGGTTTTGAGCCATTTGAGCTGCTAGAGCCTGCATCATGTTAGTTAGATCTTCCATCTTTGCCGATCCTTGTCTAGTAAGCATCAACTTCCTGATAAATCACTTAAAACGTCTATTTTAGGGCTATAAAGCGAATGTCGAAGTCGGTTTTTCAATATCTCTTCCAATTCTTAAATAGAACCTAATGGAATGTTCTGGAATATACTGGTAAATGCTACTCGTTCTGCTACTAGGCAAATGTAGAAGTCACTTTTTGATTATCTCTTTTGGTTCTCGAATAGACCGTCGTAGAATGTTAAGGAATATTCTAGAAATAATTTCTAATTCTTACTTTTAAAATAACTAAGCTACTGTCGAAGTCGGTATTTGTGTATCTCTTCTAGTTTTTGAATAGAACGTCGTAGAATGTTATGGAATCTTCTAGAAATTCTTTCTAATTCTTACTTTTGAAATAACTAAACTAATGTCGAAATCGGTATTTGTATATCTCTTCTAGTTTTTGAATAGAACGTCGTAGAATGTTATGGAATCTTCTAGAAATTCTTTTTAGTTCTTACTTTTGAAATTACTAAGCTAATGTCGAAGTCTCTTTTTGGATATTTCTTCTGGTTTTCGAATAGAGCGTCGTAGAAAGTGATGGAATGTTCTAGAAATTCTTTCTGATTCTTACTTTTAAAATTACTAATCTAATGTCGAAGTCGGTATTTGTATATCTCTTCTAGTTTTTGAATAGAACGTTATAGAATATTCTAGAAAATCTCTCTAATTATCAATTTTTGGACTGTAAAGTTAATGTCGAAGTCGGTTCTTAAATATCTCTTTTAGTTTTTGAATAAAACAATATCGAACTTCTTCGAATATTCTGGAAAAATCACTTACTGTTTTTCTGTCCAATTGTTCTATCCGGTGGTAATATGTAAGGACAGTCTTTGCACTATTTATTTCTTTTAATCTCACTTCTGACACCAATTGTTACGGGTTCACAACGACAAATTAAAACTCGCAATTGTTGAAAACGATACGTCAATTTATTTCGACAAATTATGTACAAAAACACGCACTTAAACTTAGTAATAACTTGCTAATAATTCACTACTATAATCGGTCTATCAACTTCGTGTTAATCTCACGACCACTACAGTACGGTATCTGTGACTGACCCACTGGTGCACGACCCCGGCCCTATATATAGGATCGTCCATCTCTCTCGAACTTTCCGGCAGCCTTCGACGTCCGGAAAGTTCCCGCACTACCGCGACCGCAAGCCACAGACAACGCAACTAAAACCTAGACTAAGAATACAACCTTAAGATAAATCGACCTAATACTACACTAAACCTAAATAAATTCCAATTATAAAATTTAAATAACTTGAATTTGTAACAATATCTATACCATATAACATGTTTTGTGTTTTCTATTAGATGTCGGTAATATTAAAGAAAGTTAGAGAACTTTGTTGTAATAATAAATAATAAATAATGTACTAATAAAATAAATAAATAATAAATTTTTTAATAAAGTTATATATAATTTTATATAAATACATATTTTGTAATATTTAGAAGTTGTTTTATAACACATAATATATAATTGTAATTGAACAGATTTTTATATCCGTTTTCATGGAGGAATTTCATAAAAAAAAATTTCTACTACTTGCATTTATATATCCCATTATATAAAGTCATTTTCCTTGGTGTAATTTGGATCTAAGAAACAAACGGTTTAGAATTTGAAATAATATTAACACACCATTTTTACAAAAAAAAATAATTTTCATTTTACCTACATAAATTGTAAATGGTCCAGAAACTGCAAAAAGTTTAATTCCTTTGTAATGGCGGCCTTCATAATGTAAAAACAAGAACCAATCTTCACGTTCTGAGTTAAACGTTTATACGATATTTACAAAAAAAAATGATCACGTGTCTTAATGCCTGCCTATGTACATTAATGCGGTGGTCAACTTTACCTAATATCTTAAAAAGTTCACAACAATCTAGTTTATTTAAAGTAATTTCAAGTTTAAAAAACAAACAAAAAATGCAACATAATATGACAAATTTTTAGATTCTACATTAATAAAATGCTTTTAATCTTAGAACCTACTAACTAACGTTAAATAAATATCGAAGTTACTAAACTTATTCTTTTTACTGAATAAGAGTCACAGCTCTTTGAAATGTTCAAATTGTTAGTATTGATTTTTCCAAAATGCGTAATAAGAATAAAACAAGCAATCAAAGCTAAAATCACTGTAAAGAACAAACAAAGAAAAAAAATTTTTTTTCGAAAAATAAAATATAGAAATAGTAAGAGGAGGAATTTCCAGTTACCCCCGTATATGATGCTGATTCCAAACTTTTACGTTCAACACGAGGTCGGCATGGGTCAGCTGCATTATTCTTTTAAAGGACACCCTAATTTATATACTGTGTAAATACCCTTAGGTTTGCGCTATGCTCGCCCCCGCATAATGCTTTGTCTACCCTCTTTCTTGCATTGCATGTATGGCAAATGCTTTTGATTTGAATTTAGAAATTGATTATTTAAATGTTCTTTTTGTTTATATATGGGAGAGTTAAAATTTAAATTTATTCAATTTCCTAAATTCGACACAGAGAATCTTCAATCCTAAATATAATTGTATTTAAGGCAGTAACTTTGCGTCACGTGCTTTGAAAATACGTATTACTCATATAATTTTAAAATCAAAGAAAATTAGTTCAACTAAACCAACTCCAACTTATCTTTTTAAAACCAAGTAAGCAAATTTAACTTTTTACATACGTACGTAAAATATAAGTAAACAAATATTATTTTAGGATACATTTTTAAGTAAACTAAAACGCTATAAGCAGTAAACTCATGAATAATAAATTCTAAAGAAAGTACGTATCTATAAATCTACTAAGGTGTTTTATTTGTTTAAAAATCATTTATTGACAATCACAATAAATTAATAAGATAAAAGTCTATACCAATAAAATATTTAACTTTAAACAAATAGACCTTGTTTTTCTATGTTTCTATATAAAGTAAATACGAACTGGGATAAATTAATTCGACCGATCGAGTAATATTTTTTAAAATATCAATTTTTTTTTGCAAGAATAAAACTTAAAACTAGAAATATAATAGTATTTATTTACCAAAGACTTAAAGTGCCACATTTATCCCGAGGCAAAAAGTTTGTACAATTCTTCTAAAGATAAAAAGACACTTTTACCACAAACGCTATTTTTCTTACTTTTGGAATCTGTTCCGAATTTTACATTTTATTTGTTACTTGTCATCCCTAATAGGTCATAGGATATCCCTTTTCGGTAAGTTTTTATCCCGGGGATAGAGTGCCAAAAATTGAATTGAATTAAATTAAATTTAGGTTTTCAAAGCCATATTTTTATTTAAAAAAAACTATATTTTTATTAAAAATTTGGAATACATGAACGGCAGATTAATAAAATTAAAAGCATATTCGAATAAAACGACATCTGCCAATGCATTCGATCGAAATAAAAAAATAACCCCATTAAGTATAACAGAAACCAATTATAGAAGTGTGTTATCTAATAAAACCGATAATTCACTTGCCCACCCACTATTTTACTTATAACTACGTTTGATAGCGAGTCCTCGAAAAACCACACCTACTAAATAAATTAGTAAAGAAAACCAGTTAGTTATTTTTATGGCTAATAAGGTAAAACCCCATTTTTCGAACGGACATCAAGTGAATACTTATTTATTTATCGATGAAAATACATTTAATTGTTACCAAAACACTAAACACCTGTCAAAATTAGAAACAGAACCTAGGGCGGCCGGTGGCAAGTTGTCACAACCGTGAGACATCGGGCCGACAGCGAGTTGGACCGACGGCAAATCGGGTCGACAGCGAGTTGGTCCGGCGGCGAATCCGGTCGGAGCCGCGCCTGCACGAGTAGGCGGCGGCGAATTGTCCCATTCCCACTGGTTGCTATGCAAAACCCGAAAAATAAACCGAACCGAACCCTACAAATGTAATTCCTAGATCCGCCCCGGCTTACTTAACTATTTTCAATTTATAATTTCTAGAGGGTCAAGTAGGCTTGGTGTATAGCATATCCAGAATAAAAGAGTTTTTTTTAATCAAAATAATTTGGTTATCGATTGATTTGTAAGTAAAGTGTTATACAATAAGGTCGCATGAATTGGAATCGAGCAAATCTATAATAAAATGAAGAAACAGCTTATTTTGGGTGGAGGTGATTGATAAACCAAACAAAGTAGGTGTCAACATGTTTCGACAGTATATACGTAGATTGTGTAATTTTTTGTCCGATTTGTGTGCTGTGAAATCTCTTTTAACACATTTTATCGACAATTTCGGGGGGATTAATATCCTGAATAATTCCTTCCTAAGTACGGCCTTCGGTTTCACTAAAACGAATTTTGTTTTAAGAAGTTATACTTCCCTTGGCGTAGGGAAGCATTGTTTTACGTTGTTGACATTATAGTTCTCCTCTCTACTATATACAGTAGTGGTAGGAATGGTCAAAAAAGGATTTATATTAAAATTACAACCCAAAATTATAATCTTAGGAAATTACACATTAAAATCAAATTATTTAAAAATAAAAACAGTTATGTAAAATTATTACCAAAACATTCCAAATAAAAAACAATGTTATTAAACGTGCTAATATTACTATTTTTATTAATCATTAAGGTGCCATCGGATATGTAAAAAAAGCCATCTCTATTTTTTTGTAAATTTATTGACCTATAACAAAAAAATTAGTTCTTTAAAAAACTGACAAATTTGTTTCTATGGTGATTTGGCCACACAATCACAATATTATTTGATGTTGTTACATTTGTAATTTTAAAAATTTATTTAATATTTTTCTCTCACTTTTCAAACTTGACAAATACTATAGGTAAATTGAAAACAAAAACTTTTGAAGAAAAGTTATATCTAAACTTTTTCTAATTTTGACCTTCCAACCATTCCTTAAAGTTTGGTACATCTTTTAATTACACCCTGTATAATGTATAGTAGTTATACACTACTTTAGTTCAAGTTTAGATAAAACTTTTAACGAAAAGTTATATCTAAACTTTGTATATTTTTGACCTTCCCACCATTCCTTAAAGTTTGGTGCATCATTTAAATTACACTCTGTATAATGTATAGTAGGTACAAACTAACTTCACAAGGTTTCTATCTTTAAAAATTAATCAAATATTAAACAATTTTTAACTATATGTATAGGAGAGAAAAGGAATACTTATTTATTGGATAAAAAATTCATATTTAAGATTGTGGCAGAAAGAATGACATTTAAGCCATTTAGAAGAAAAGTGTTTTTTGCAATAAAACAGATCCCTATGTTCATTTTCAGGCAGGAAAACCCAAAAATTGTAGGTTTTTTCTTTAATAGAGTTTGTTATTTTATACTTTTCATAGTAAAAAAAGCTCCCAACCTTACAAGAAAAAAATAAAACTGGGTATAATAAAACTTTAAATAAAACCATTCTCTGATGATAGGTATATCAACAATTGAAAGTACCCAAATATAGCAAATATTTCTCGTCTAGGGGTCGTTCCTCCCCTCGCACCCGCCACCGTAAAGCCCAGCTAGTCTTGTGTGGCTTTTACCTAAAAAATTATTAATATTTATATGCTAGATGTCCCAGCAAAAAAACATTGACCATCTTAATGTAAAATCCATTAACATTTTCAAATAAAATTTTCACTTAAAAATTTATAGAATTCGTAGTAGGTCTATGGGAATCGAATTGATATGTATGTGGCAATATATAGGTATGTGGGTGATGGAACAGAAAATGAGGGGTGCATGCATTAAGAAGCCACATGATCATTTCTGCCCTCTGGCCACTCGATATTTCTATCAGTCCGAATACGGATGGCAAAGTGAGAAAAGCGCTATTTTCAAAGAAAATTTTTAAAGTTGAACACAAGTGTTTTAGCTTTGTAGGGACAACGATTAAAACCAAATTAGAGCAAAAAAAAACAGCAAGTAGTTTTAAGTTACATAATAACTGAAAGTGTAGGTGCATATAATATGAAAGATTTAGTAATAGTAATAATACTATTGGGCTTAATTAGCTTTTTCTTTTACAAATTGATGGTAGCAATTTTAAAAAACCTTATATAGGTAAATTTACAATAGAAAAATAATAACTACAAATTGGCAACCTAATATTAATTTATAAAATGATAAAAGAAAAGTGTCCTAAATTTAAAGTGAAGTTAAAGACATTTGGTAAGTTATTTTGTTGTTGAATACATAACTACACATTTTTTTTCATAAAAAATTTACCACTGAACGTTTAAATATGTAAGTGTAGCCTGACATAAAATTATCTGTTGCACCTAAATTATTTTTTATAAAATACTATTCAGTGCAGAAATAAAAATAATTGGAGTTTTTATACATAGTTGTTGTAAGATCCGCTGAGCTCTTTGTAATATTACCGAAAAATCTTGGAGACAAAAATCTTGGAAAAATTAATTCGGTACATGGAAGAATACGGCTGGCGCTGAGAGTAAAGAAAACATTGTTTAGGAAAATAGCAAAGAAAGTGCAAAACATCAATGAATAAATGTGTCAAAAACAAGCCCACTAAATATAAAAAAGCTTAATTATCTTCGGAACTAAAGTTATATGTTATAAATAAAATTATGCATACAAAAACAATGGTAAATCAAGCATAATGATAATATTTTAATGCAAAAGAGGCCAGTATTTAAAACTCACACTAAGAATTGCTAACTTTATAGCGTCGAGGCCTGGAGATTAAACGCAGCATTTACTAGAAGACTTGCAGCTTTTAAGATGTGGATACTTCAAAATAGCATGCAAGGCAGAATCTTAGAAACTCAACATATGGGAAGTTAAAACATACCTGGGTGAGATATTGTTTTTGATGAAATTTTTAGAGAAATTTCATTCTAGATTAACATAGTCATAATGATGTGTTGTCCTAAATACATTATTTAAATAAATATTTTAAGTGCAAATTATAGAAATAAATAAGTTTGATTAGGTTTGAAGTTTGTTTAAAAAAATTAATTTGCGTGTATCACTTACTACTACTACTATTATGTCGGTTTAGAACGTCTTTCTACAATCTATATTTCTTCGACGCCTATTCTCCACCTCCTTCGATCCTGACAATCATCTTCTGTCAGGTTTTTTGACTTATTGATCTTTGGATTGACTGATGCCATTCCAGTTTAGGACCCCCTCTTTTCTGCTCCCTATTGGTTGCCATTCTACAACCTGCTTTGGTAATCTTTTGTCGTTCATCCGTTGTACATGGCCGTAGCATATCAGTTGTCTTTTAATGATGTCATCCGTCATGCTTCCTTCGATTCCCATTCTTTCTTTTATGATCTCATTTCTTATATGATGTTCTGTTCTAGATATTCTCATTGATCTTCTTATGGCATCCATCTCGACACTTTTAATTTTTGATTTGTATTTTTCTGTTACGCGACAAGTCAATTCCATACAACAGCGTGCTTTTTACCATTATTTCATATATGTTAAATTTTACTTATTTTTATCTCTCTGCTCCATAAGATACTGTTAAGACATCCAATAATCTTGTTTGCTTTTACTATTCTTTTTTCCAGTTCTTCAGCGTCTATTCCTGTCCTATCAAATGTGTCATTACATGAGATATTGTTTGTCCATTGTCAAGTCCTAACTCGATTCGTTTCCAAAATTTGAGTACTGTGTCTTGTCCACCTTCCCTGATAACCACAGTTTTGGTATTCTTCCGTTAACTTTTCTATTATATACTCTTATGTCTTCTTTATCATTAGCTACAATTACTTGGGCATCAGCAAACTGTAGTGTGTACTTTACTTTTCCACTTTTTTAGAGCTACTGCGATATAGAGATACAACAATCCTGCCTCAAACCTTTCCTTACCAAGAATTCGATTTCCAACTTTAACTTTAGATTTCGCCCCTTTGTAAAGTTATTTTATTGCTTTTATGTATGTATGATTCATATTAGTTTGTTTTAACACAGTCCATAATTTTTCTACTGGAACGTTATAGTATACTTTTTGTAGGTCCACAAAGGTAACATGAGTCTCTACATTTATGGCACGCCTTTCTTCAATTACTTGTTTAAGACAAAAAATATTATCACTACAAGATATTGCACGATATTGCACAGTTATGGCAATCCTTTCTTCAATTACTTGCTTTTATGTATGTATGATTCATATTAGTTTGTTGTAACACTGTCCATAATTTTTCTACTGGAACGTTATCATATACTTTTTGTAAGTCTACAAAGGTAACATGAGTTTCTACATTTATGGCACTCCTTTCTACAATTACTTGTTTAAGACGAAAAACATTATCACTACAAGATATTGCAAGATATTGCACGAAACCCACTTTGCTCTTCTTCTTCTTGTTCATAAAAATCATTCTCTATTAGATCCCTAAGAATCCTACTGTACATTCTACTTAGAGTACTGGTTACTGAAATTCCTCTGTGATTGTGGCAATCCAGCTTGTTTCTTTTTTTATGTATTGAGGGCATGAATACTATTATCCAGTCATTGGGTAGTGGATGTCCGTTTATGCTCTGATTGATAATAAATCGTCACCATTCTGAAACGTCGTAACCCAACTCAACAAAATTTTACAGGAATAAGAAAAGTTTGAAGCAAATTACAGAGAGTAAGCATTATGCGACTTTGAATCGCGGGAATGATCGTTTTATTTTATTTTTTTGGTTGCGAGGATTTAGCAGCATATAGCTATGCATCATTACTAACTTGAATTTTCATTTTTTTTGTGAGTTACAACGTTTCAGAATTAGGGTGATGATATGTGAGATTTTATAGTAGTTTCTCTGATCCATATTTGAGCATTTCAGCGCATATTCCCCCAAGTTTTTAATACTATTATTCTACCTTGTGTCAGGCAAGTCACGCTGAGGATAGAAATGCCTTTTTCCGAAACACCGGTGTCCGTGGTTGACTATACTGCTATAATGTTGCCTTTTATACTTTGTTAAGATTTCTTGTTGGCTGAATCCACGTATATCGATGAATATCCTTATGTTTAAAAAAATCATTATTTGTTTTTAGTATGTGGGTTTCACACAGTTGCATCGCCAACCATAATTATTTCCCTGGAATTACCGATTTTGGTGATAGTCTCATCAAGTTGGTCGAAGAACATTTGTTTTGTAGCTACTCTTTCGTCATCTGATAATGCGTAGGCTGTTATTATGCCTATATCATGTCCAAGCATCTTCATGTTAACGCGAAGTATGTTTTCACTAATGTAATCGTAGCCCGTAATCTTACTATCTATCTTACTATTCTGAACTTCAGTTGCAATAATGTCCAACTTTTGGTTCACTCCCTGTACGTTCCATGTAGCTATATTAAGAATCTTTTGTCTTTGCTTTTTTCGTCTTCGAGAATTTCCATCCATTGCTCCGAGGCTTTGTTTAGGCTTTTTGGTAATTGCTTTATTTTACAAGTATTAGAGAACCAGTCTAATGCCTCAAACCCCGAATTGGAGGGCCAGAATTTTTAATCAAGGTTTTTCTCCTCTAGCCTTTGACGAGCCAGCGTCATACTGTAAGGCAACAGCTTCGCATGTATCCTATGCAGGGGCGCTTACAGGGTGCTATCACCCGGGCTAGGTGAACCCTTGTTTTTTGGCTAGGTGTGACTCCTCGATCCCTCCTCCTTTCGCCCAGTGCAATGGGACCCCAGTCTTGGGACTGGCGTGGTTGTGTATTACCTAACATTCAATAAACAATTTGAATAAAAATAAGGCCATCCTTTTAAATACCAGAAATATTCAACAAATATGTCAATGTATACAAATAAACAATAATTTTTTTTTGTGTTCGGTTTAAAATTTTATCATTTTTAAAGTTGAAGTAATACCTGTACATTTTATAGATCCCTTATCAATACTGTGAAAAGCCGTTAATTATATCTATCGATAACACACATTTATAGTAAATATTTTATTTTAAATATTCAGTTTTCAAGTAATCTTCACAATGACATCTTTGCTTAATATCGGTGGCAATATGAATATTCCAACCAATAATAATAATGCTAATATTCCAACTTATCAAAATTACTTCAATGTGCTCAACTTTGAAAATAACGTGCCAAATTTTAGTTTACCTTATCCGGGTAAGTACCTTGATAGAAATTTAGTCTAGATTTGTCTTGAGTCACTTAGCTCTCGAACTTTACTTTTTAATTAAGTTGTTTTTTTTTCTAATTTATAAATAAATAATTTTATTGATTTGAAAATAATAATAATTAATGGATTATTTTGGAATTAATAAAAATTGATTTTAGAATAAATTAAAAATAAACGGTGCCTGGTATATCTCATAGTTTTATATTTGAAATTTTACGATTTTAAAAATATCTCAAAAACTCAAATTGTTAGTTAAACTTAAAGTTGTAGAAAAAAATCGCGATATGGAGTTTTGAAATCACCACGTTCATTTCTTTAACTCATGTTCTTATATATATTTTAATTAAATATAACTAAAAGCCACGTTTAAATGTACAATTTCATCCATTTAAAATAAAAAATGATTTTTTGGTTATTTTTTTATTAATTATAATAAAAGTTATAATAACCACCATTTTTATGTGTTTTGTAAATCCTAACGCGTTTTGAATGTTGCAACAATTCGTTTGATTAGGAAACATGTAACTACAGTGAAATTTGCATATTTATTGTAGACATACATGGAAAAAAATGTAAAATAACTTTTTTAATGTAAATGGGTGTAATTGTTTATTTAAACATGGTTTTTAGTTTTTATTAACTTTTCTTTCTTAAAATTCTTGGTATTGTCAAAAATTAAGGTACTGATACAAAATTCATATTTTTAAACAAAGCTTGTATAGGACTAAAAAAAAATGATTTCTGAGGATTGTATTTTAGGTTTTAGACCATGCAGAACTTTTTATAAGGAATAACTTTTTTTCCTAAAATTATTAATAAAAAAGTTTTCCATATGGTTCCAACTTAGCTAGACATACTGTAGATGTAAGGCTGAAAAAATTATATTTTTATTGACTTGCTTTATCAGAATCTTAAGAAATAAGCGCACAGAAATGATTATATTACATTAACATATTACTAATATTATATCCAAATATCTCAACATAGAGGGACCCTAATCGGACCTACCTATCTATAAGTTTTTTGGTCCGTCGAATCCAAATATAGAGTTATTTTGCCGAAACCTCAAAAATGTCGAGTTAATTGCAAAAACGTTGATTAAAATATTTTAAATATGTTAATATTATAAGGCAAAGATAACAAAAATACATTTTCGAAACCAAAAATTAAATTATTTCCAATAGACTAGATAAGACTAACCTCAATTAAAAAAATCGAAGAATTTTTGACTACTGCGCATAACTACTTTATAAAGCCTCGTTGACTTTATTTTAAAAAATAATTACATTTTTATAATTGGAATTATTTTGCGATTTTCAGCCTTTTTCTCATTTTTTTGTGTTTACGCGATAAACGTTTTTTTTACAATTTACTCATAATTTTGAGATGTGCGGCCAAATAAAGCCCAGATTTGGATTTAACGCACCAAAAAACTTCTAAATAGGTAAATCTGGACACATATTTTTTTAAAAAATTTTAAAAGTCAAATTTTTCAATTTTTTTTTTAAATCGGATATTAATAATCTTATTTTATCAGCAAAATTGAAATGATCAAGTAATCTAATCTGTTACTTTTTTACATATACAACACTCTTATTCTAAAAACCTACTTTTATTTCATTGCATGATTTTTCTATTAGTAAATACTTCTCATTGTATGATTTTTCTGTGCGCTGTTTAACTGTATGCGTTTTTTTCTGTGTGAGCTTTTTTCGGTGCAAATTTTTTGCTATGTGCGCTCTTTTACGTGTGTGCTCTTTTCCTAGTGCTTTTTTCCTATGCTCTTGTTTCCTGTACCCTTATTTACGGTTACCGCTTTACCTTTACCCTGCTCTTCCCAGATTTTGGTTCCAGAACTCAACCCTATAATAAAAATCCCGCAAATTCCTATTGTTTTTCAAATCTTAAAAAAATTTAATGCTAATTCCATAATATTATATTTTTCTAAAAAATATTTTAATAAATAAAAATGTTTCCAGAGCTAATACATCCATGCCAAAGCATTATTTTTGATATATTTTTAAAAACGCAAAATATCTATTACTGTCAAATTTTGTAATATATTTTTTTTAATTATGGTTTTTTTTCTTCATAAGCTCTGAAGTAAAAAGTTATACGTGAGTAGACCCTTTTCGGGGGCCCGAACCAAATTTTTTTTGAGTCAGAAAGAAAGCACCTCAAAAAACTTTTTTTTCAAAAAATTAAATATCAACCAACAAGCCAGTGGCGGCTCGTGAGTTTTAATACAGGACGGCCATTCTCGGTGCTCTTAACCTTAGGTCAAAACTATACGCAATATGTTTTAGAATGTAACATTTTATTTATTAAATTTTGTTCTTAAATGGCTACTGATTAAATATTTGACTAAAAAATATTAATTTATTTAACTAAACATTGACAAAATTAATTAAAAAATTTGCACAGACGCTCTAGTTTAGTTATTATTTCACAAAGTTGATGTAAGGGGGCCCTAAGATCAGAAAGGCCAACAGCGTACAAAGAAAACATCTATACGATTGATAAATCGAAAATTTCGCCAACGTTGCCGTTCTTTTACGAGCTTGCATTCCGTATGTTTTAGCAATAGAGAGGGATAATCGCAGCCCACGAGAAAGACCGGCCCGGGCGCGGAAGTATCACGTGACCATAGGAGGGTCACAAAAGAACGCCTCACGGCCAGCTGTCATTATAAAACATGTGTGTTTTCAGTTTTGGTATGTTTGTTTACGTCGATTTTTTTTTAATTCGGGCACGAATTTTATGTACATTTTATCAAATTTATTAAAATAACGCAGCCCACAAAAAAGACTGTCGTGATGTGCGTTAAAATAATTAATTGGCTAATGAGTAAATTTAATAAAAAATACCTATAAAATAAACAATGCCGCGAACGTGTAGTGTTGTTGGTTGTCGGTCCAACTATAAAGCTGAAACCGAATATATGTCAACATTTAATTTGCCAGTGGATAAACAAATGCATGAAATTTGGTTGCGAAAAATTCCTAATGATTTAATTATCTTAAAACGTCCACAAGTTTGCATCAAACATTTTCCTAACGAGCAGGTTATTTGGTTTGATAAGTGTGTTGTAAATGGATTTTTGAAAATATTCCGAAATACACAAGTAGACAACCTGTATCTACTGTTCGATTAGCTGATGTCGAGAGAGAGGTAAACAAAAATTGGATTTTAACCCAAGAACGTGATACAGTCTGCGTGTGCCTGATGACATTTTTGAACAACAATCCATCACTGTTAGCATCTCTAATTGTTGAGGGAGATCTGTAATTTTTTGTAAATGTTAACAATGTGTCCATACCAAAAAACAAACTGCCAAAAAAAGTAGGAGTTTTATTTTTGGACAGCCCCGATACACTTGAAAGCTAATGCAGTTTATTGAAATGAAAGTTGCAAACGGGAAAGAAGTGGTAAAGGATAAGATTGATCAAGTAAGAGACATCCTTATTGACATTTTCGATAGTGAGAGTGAAAAATGTGTTCAATTGTCATTTTTTATTAAACAATTAGGTCTCTTGAAAAGGTCACCTGAGAATCGAAGATATTGTGGATACACTTTAATGTTGACTACATCTTTGTTTATCCAGTCATCCAGTGCATACATGTCAATTTATAAAACTAAGGTAATATGTCTTCTGCACCCTCGCAATATTAAAAAACTGATTTGTAAAATATCGCTAACAGAGAGTAATCTCTCTGGTAGTGTGCAATATTTAAAACGTAAGATACAGCTTTTAAAAGAACATGAGTTAGTAGTTCACTTACACATTGATGAAATATATATTAAACTTTGTGACAAGACAAAGAAAAATTTTAAAACTTAAAGCTTAGGTTTGTTATGTCCAATTTTAAAAGACTTGTATAGATTTGAAGTAACTAACGATATTATGTACCTAATATATGTACCTGAAGATATTAGAGTGCAAATTTTATATAATTTTTTATTTTATAGATTCAGTTCTTTTATCTATAATAAACACATACATCAGAAATTTTTTTTTTTTAATTTTTACCTGTATGAGAACAAAAAAATTTGGTCAATTTATTTAAATTGTGTAAAAACAGATAATACATTAAACAATACAATAAGAATCCTGGAACTCCTAAGATCACGTGACCGCTGACTTGCTTATAACGCGCCATGGCCGGTCTTTATCGTTGGCTGCGGGGATAATCATAGTCGGCAATGGGTGTCGTTCGGCGGGAAGACAGCATAAAAAACGCGCATCGGGGTCCCCATTCTGTGTACCGTATCAAGGGCGGATCCAGAGGTGCTTCTCGGGAGGGGCACTTTAGGTGACATTCTCTGGTGGTAAAAAACGGTACATATTTTTTAAGCAGCATTTTATTGAACTAGTCAGTGGTTGTCATTTCGATGATAATAACAATAGACACACAGCAAAAATTTTGAATTTTTATTAGCAAAAACATTACTTTTTACTCATTTTTTGTATATCCAAAAAATTCTCGGGGGGGGGGGGGGGGGGCAAGTGCCCCTAGTGCCCCCCCCTCCCTGGATCCGCCACTGTACCGTATAGGTTAATAGCGATATATTATGTCGCCCACTAATTGCGAAAAATAGAAAGCAAGGACGACATATCTATGGAACTCGACAGGACATAGAATCTGGGCCCTCGTTATGAAGCGACGCGAATTACTGGTGGCGCATCCAACAAGATTTAAACTTCAGGGTGCAATGCGAGGGACGATCCAAAAGATGCTGCCAATGGAAATTAATAGCATTTATAATATAACATATCGCACCCCCGCTAAAAAATAGTCACAACTCAAAAAACATTGTTTTGAGAAAATCGCTGTTAAAGAATTTAGTTCATTAGAGAGATTCATTTTTCACTTACATGACAAATTACGAGTTAACATGTTATGTTATATCAACAGGAACCTATTAACTCAGTGTAATTGGTGCAGTACGTTTCTCAGAAATAATGATTTTTGTCGTTTTTAGTTAAAAAAAAAGACAAAAACCCGATATTGTGACACTTTTTTAGAACAAGGCATCATGGCGTTGTAAATCAGGATGTCACGCAGGATGGTAAATAATATAAAAAAGAAAACAAATAAAGAAGAAACTTTGTATTTATTTTTACAACGAGTTATAAAATGCTGAATAACAACTGGGAATGTGATTATTCTCCAATAAATTCAAAAGATTTTTTTCTTATTCTCCTTAATTCTAAGTACACTGAACAATTCGAAAAAACAGTCACAACACAAAAAAGAACAGTATGTTACTTGTTATATGGGTCAGATTTAACCAATAGTTCACACGAAAACCTTCACAACTCGAAATGTGACTCTTTTCAGCATGAAACTCCACGTTCACGCTGTTATAAAGTCAAAAGTGACACTGTAAAGGAACGCATCCTCAGCTAAACTGGACAAAATAAAAGAGTCACATCGTCATTTCACGGTGAATTGTCGAGACATAAATGTGACGCTTTTATGGAAGAAAGTACAAGTTATTTCGATGATGGCGGCAGGTTTATCTCAATAAAGGCGATTTTTGAGTTGTGACTCTTTTTCAGCGGGTGCGCGATATTTGATTATTTTGAATGCCTATATCGAAAATAATAGTTTTCATCATAGATTATTAAATTGATTATTACAGATATTTACTCTAGGAGGTCATTGATCAAATGTCCTTATGGAGAAGCCGCCATTGCAACAAGCGTTGCAGTTGTCACCCTGTTAATACTTACCTATACATTTTTAAAAAATTTCAACGTTTTAGAAAGTCTAATGTAGACTAAAAAGAAATTATGCAGAATAGTATTAAAAAGCTTAAATACGAAAAAGCTAGCGGACCTGGGGGAAATACGCTGAAATGTCAAATATGGATTAGAAAAACTACTAGAAACTCTCACATATATTATCAATCATAAACGGGCATCCAGTACCCGATAATTGGAAAATATCATTCATATCCTCAATACATAAAAAAGGAAACAAGCTGGATTGCAACAACTACAGAGGAATTTCAGTAACCAGTACTCTAAGTAGATTGTCCGGTAGGATTCTTAGAGACCTAATAGAGAATGATTTTCTTGACCAAAAAGAAGAAGAGCAAAGTGGGTTTCGTGCAGGCAGATCAGTGATAATGTTTTTTTGTCTTAAACAAGTAATTGAGAAAAGGAGTGCCAGAAATATATAGACTCATGTTACCTTTGTGGACCTACAAAAAACATATGATACCATTCCAGTAAAAAAATTATGGACAGTGTTAGAACAAACTAATATCAATCATACAAATATAAAAGCGATAAAAGAACTTTACAAAGGGTCAAAATCTAAAATTAAAATTGGAAATCGACTTTCAAAAGAATTCCAGGTAACGAAAGGCTTAAGACAGGGATGTTGTATCTCTCCAACTCTTTTTAAAATATATATCGCAGTAGCTCTAAAAAACTGGAAACGTAAAGTACACGGCATGGGAATACAACTTAACGACCGATTTACCATATACACACTACAGTTTGCTGACGACCAAGTAATTGTAGCTAATGATAAAGAAGGCTTGGAGTATATGATGAGAAAGTTAACGGAAGAATACCAAAAGTGGGGGTTAACAGTGAACGTGGACAGGACACAGTACTTATGTATTGGAAACGAATCAAGTGAGTGAGAACTAGACAATGGATAAACAATATCTCCATGCAATGAGTATGTATACTTGGGTGTCACATTTGATAAGACAGGAACAGACTGTAAAGAACTAGAAAAAAGAATGGTAAAAGCAAAAAAGGTAATTGGTTGTCTTAACGGTATTTTATGGAGCAGAGAGATAAAAAAGAATGGAAAATTTTACATAAATGAAACAATGGTGAAAAGCACGCTGCTGTATGGAATTGAGACTTGTCGCGTAACAGAAAAATACAAAGCAAAAATGGAACGTGTCGAAATGGATGCAATAAGAAGATCAATGAGAATATCTAGAACAGATCATATAAGAAATGACATCATAAAAGAAAGAATGGGAATCGAGATGACTTCACTAAAAGACAACGGATGAACGACGAAAGATTACCAAAGCAGGTCCTAGAATGGCAACTAATAGGGCGCAGAAAAAGAGGGCGTCGGACAACGTAGAAAAACGTTCTAAACCGACATAGTAGTAGTAGTAATGTAGACCAATTGTAATGTCTAAATCTAAAAATTTTATAAATTAAATTTAAATCGTTAAAGGATCAGGCACACCTCTTATGGGATTTCTGTAATCCGTCAAACTTCATGAAATTTTGGTATGTTGTAGACTGAACCTTTCTTATCAAAAGTTCTCATGGGCTCAACTCAAATTAATAACCAGTTTTTGAAATACAGGGTGTTGAAATTGATAATGTCTAAGAAGCATAATAGCTCTCTAGACGGGCTTTCCAAACATAAACGCAATGTTTTTATTACATATATTTACGATTTATTTATTTTTTTAAATCTGTACCTTTAATTCTTTATCTACAGGGTGTTTAAGTAAATATCAGTCGAATGTTTTAATGAGAATCAAGCTTCAGTGTGCTGCAGAATCAACCTTGCTCATCATAAGTTCTCACGGAACCTTTCTTATCAAAAGTTCTTAGGGGCCCAACTTAAATTAATTTCCAGTTTTTGAAATACAGAGTGTTGAAGGTGATAATGTTCAAGAAGCATAATAGCTCTTTAGACGACATATACGAAATGTTACTATTATATATAGAGTATTTATTAGTTTTCTAATGATTCTTTTAATGATAAAGCTGAACTTATTAAGTAATTAATACAAGGTGTTTCGACAAATATAATTTTTTAAATACTAATTAAAGGTATATGTATTGTATTTATACTTGAGCATCTTATATTAACACAGGGCTTTTAGCGAAATTGTGCTGCAAAAAAAGTGAAAAGCGACTAATTGTCAAGAAAACGGAATTTTTTCTTAAAATTCTCTACCAAAATAACGGATGAAAAATATTAGATAACGTAATAAAATTACTTTTTAATAATTTCTAGTTTGGATAACCCGCTATAATGCTTCTTGGACATTATCACTTTCAACACCCTGTATTTCAAAAACTGGTCATTAATTTAAATTGGGCCCTTAAGAACTTTTGATAAGAAAGGTTCAATCTAAAACACACTAACGCTTGCTTCTCATTAACAGTTTCGGCTAATATTTACTTAAACACCCTGTAGATAATGCCTTAAAGGTACAGATTAAAAATAATAAATAAATCGGTAATATACGTAAAACTAACAGTGCGTATATGTTTGGAAAGCCCGTCTAAAGAGCTATTGTGCTTCTTGGACATTATCACTTTCAACACCCTGTATTTTAAAAACTGGTCACTCATTTAAGTTGGGCCCATAAGAACTTTTGATGAACAAGGTTTTTTCTACAACATATTAAAGCTTGTTTCTCATTAAAAAATTCGACTAATATTTACTTAAACACCCTGAAGATAAGGTTTTGAAGAAACAGATTACAAATAATAAATAAATCCGTAATATATGTAATACTAACGGTGCGTATTTGTTTGGAAAACCCGTCTAAAGAGCTATTATGCTTCTTGGACATTATCACTTTCAACACCCTGTATTTCAAAAACTGGTCATTAATTTGAGTTGGGCCCAGTGGTAGAAAAAAGTTTCGGGGTGGGCCAGAGACAGTTTTGGGGGGGGGGGCCGAGACCGCATGAGGCTGTATTTTATGCTATTTTATGATTGTATTCATGAAATATGTGGAAAATATCCAAAAAATTTTCAGCATCGGGGGGGGGGGGCCGGGCCCGCCAGCCCCCCCCCCCCCGTATATACGCCACTGGTTGGGCCCATGAGAACTTTTGATAAGAAAGGTTCAGTCTATACCATACCAAAATTTCATGAAGTTTGACGGATTACAGAAATCCCATAAGAGGTGTGCCTGATCCTTTATTTTAATCGGGGATATTTTGAAAAAGATAAATGCAATAATTCTTATAAAAGTTATATTTCTGAACTTGACAAATCAGAACTAATGTAATTTCGGTTCTTGCACACAACTGGGCAAAACAATATATGGACCTAATATCTTTTATTAATCACGCTGATTAAAGATATGCAATTAATTTCTGTGCTCGAAAATGGCTCTATAATATTGAAAATTAACGATCTAGAAAAAGCAATAATGTGTCTTAATTGAATCTCAGTCAGGCAGGCTGCTAGGACCAGGCACTAAACGAAAAGAAACACATTTTTCTTTTATTCGGGTATGATGCAAATTATAAAGTGGGCCAAAAAAAACCGTACATTTTTTTCGGCTGTAGTTTTTTGCCCTTTGTTCGATTTTTGTGATTTTGGCCTCTATCGAAAGCTAGTGCTTACACAGAAAAAAAGAAGTTCTTCAGTTAAGAAAAGTACTTTTCTTGAAAAAATTATCTTGACCCAAAAGCAAAATCTTGAAACATTTCAGCCGATATTTGACCTATATAAAACTCTACTTCGGAACGAGCTACAAATCTCAAACTTTGCACAGTCGTAGATCTTTATGGAGTTAACAACTCCTCCAAGTTTCATGGGATTCCATAAAGTAGTTAAAAAAAAAATTTAAAAACCCCAAAATTTTCATTTTCTTTCCTCCTCTATAAATGTAAAGTTATGTAAAAGTAACATTATCCACTTCCAGAAACGCTAGAGAGCTGAGCATTGGAAGACTGATAGGAACTATGACAAAACTATAGGAAACAATTTAAAAACACGACAATTTAAGTTTACTTCCCTCCCTATACATGTAAAGTTATGTAAAAGTAACATTGTGCACTTTCAGAAACGCTAGAGAACTGAGCTTTGGAAGGCTGATAGGAACTATGATAAAACCATGGAAAAAAAATTAAAAAACCTCAAAATTTTAAGTAAGGCATTGCAAAAGTTCTGAACAATATTTCGCATATTTTACTACTTTAAAAATTAAATATTATCCGATTCCTTTAAAAAAGAAGTAAAATCATAACAAAAACATTTAATGTAAAAAAAAGCCAAGTATGCGAAAATGGCATTCCGTAAAAAGAATTGATATAAAAGTAAAGCCAAGTTCTCCAATACAAATTTCAAAATGAAAGGTTCTTACTAGTTTGGAAATGTTTTTCTAAACTTGGCTATTACGGCTGTAAATGACTCTTAGGCACAGTGCTTAATTGAACATACAGAAGTTTGGCTGTAATAGCAAAGTTTAAAAAAACATTTCCAAACTAGTAAGAACCTTTCATTTTAAAATTTGTATTGGAGAATTTGGCTTTACTTTTATATCAATTCTTTTTACGGAATGCCATTTTCGCGTACTTGGCTTTTTTTTACATGAAATGTTTTTGTTATGATTTATATTTTCCACAATAATGTAAAAAATTTTAATACAGCTTGTGCTGTGGTCAGTTGGCCAGGTTTGGTATATTATTGGTTGGTCAGTTTCCAACCTACATAAGGTAGCATCCGAGTATTATTCTGTGTGATTCATGTCTTTAGTGGATGCTCACTTTTTAATCAAATATAATTCTTCATACGAGTATGTATTCTAAAGTGGCGGCAGGCCACATGTGGGTCTATTTTGCCCATGTACCTACTAAGTTTGACTAAAGTAGCATATTTTTTTTCACCTCGTACATAGAAAAACTCTGCAGACTACAACAAAAAGTAATTTGGGCTAAACACATTGCCTTAAAGATATGCCACTAAGGGTCCATCCCACCGACTTTTTTTTCGGTGCCATAGCCTTAAGAGTTTCTTATTATAATCATAATATGACGTAATAAGGAACACTTTAGGCTAAGTAACGAAAAAACAAGTCGGTGCGATGAGCTATAAGGGTCCATCTCAATGCCTTTATTTTCGGTTGCATAGCCTAAAGCGTTTCTTAATATAATCATAATATGACCTAATAAGGAACACTTAAGGCTAAGTAACAATAAATTTACAAAAAAAAACTTTTTGAAAACAAGCTTTTATAAAATGGACAAAAAAGCATAAAATAATTTTTTGAGTGTTCTGATATCATAATAGTAAAAGCGATGGGCGTATTAAAGGAAATTTACCCGTTTTTGTTTTAGCCTTGTTAACTCAAAGTTTAGTGAAAATCCAAATTCATTATATTATAGCAGAGAAATGTAAGGGTAGAAAATTTAACCCAACCCAACCCAACCCTACTCAAGCTACTCTTACATTTTTCTGATATGGATGGACATTATTACGCCTGCTTCATATTAGGCAGATCATCCGCGACCGGCATCGGCAGTGTGTCGATTTATTTTGTCACATTGAAAAAGAAGAGTCGGTTGTGGACGATCCACCAAATGCGCATGGAAAGGCATTTACCTAATATTAAATACGCCCATCGCTTTTATTATTATGATATCAGAACACTCAAAAAATTATTTTATGCTTTTTTGTCCATTTTATAAAAGCAGTCAGTGATACCACATTTTATAAAAGCTTGTTTTCAAAAAGTTTTTTTTTCTAAATTTATTTTTTAATTTTTAGATTTGTCTAAGTCTATGCATTTCAGCTAGCGCATCGTATGTGAATTTTTAAATCAATTAGATACCTACGTGGAAGTCAGTTGAAAGAAATCAGAAAAACTCGTTAATAAATCGTCTATTTTGAATCCGCCATATCATCCTCATCCTCAAAACCAAATGATACCAATTTTGGTGGAAATCCGATAAACTAAAATTTTAACTCCTCTCCGCCCTCCACGTTAGGAGGGAGGTAGGCAATCAGTGATACCACATTATTGGATTGTCATCGAAACTATAACGGTATGCGAAATGTAAAGTCAATCGGATACGTGGAATTCAGTTGAAAGCAATCAGAAAAACTTGACATTAAATCGTCCATTTTGAATCCGCCATATTGAATTTTTGTAATCTGATCAAAAATTCGTAATCCTCATCCTTAAAAACCCCCAGATACCAATTTTGGTGGAAATGCAACAAACTAAAATTATACCCCCTCCCCGCCCACCAGGTTAGGGGTGAGGTAGGCAGTCAGTGATACCACATTATTGAATGGTCATCGGAACTATAACGGTATGCGAAATTTGAAGTCAATCGGATACGTGGAAGTCAGTTAAAAGTAATCAGAAAAACTTGACATTAAATCGTCCATTTTGAATCCGCCATATTGAATTTTTATAATCTGATCTATAATTCGTAATTCTCATCCTCAAAAACCCCAGACACCAATTTTGGTTGAAATCGAAAAAACTAAAGTTTTACCCCCTCTCCACCCCCCATGTTAGGGGGGAGGTAGGTACCCGATGAAACCATATTATTGTATTGCCATCGGAACTACGACGCTATGCGAAATTTTAAGTCAATCGGATGTTTGGAAGTTCTTCAAAAATGACTTGCAAGATTTGATTACATACATACATACATACAGGTAAAGTTAAATAAAAGCCTGTAAAAAAAAATCGGTGCGATAGGTTATAAGGCTCATATATCTTTATACGAGTGTTATATACTAGTTCTCGCCATACCCAGTATTTGAAATATTCAGCAGGTAAATATGTTCGCAAAAAGTGACACGACATTCTTGATTTTTTTTACACATGCTTTTTTGCACTTTTTGTATATGTAATTTAGACAATTTACCTTACACAAAACTATAAAAATACTCTGCCAATATATGGGCCCCTAAGCTCACACTAGGTAAAAACTGAAATATATTTTATTCAACTCCACACTAAATTACCTTTTGTTTGATACCACACAAGCCATGTTTTGACTTAAACTCAAATTTTTGAAATCCACCCCCACCCTTAAAAAAAACAAAAACTAAAATGTATTTTGTTGAACTCCGGACTTAATTACCTTTCGTTTGATATCACACACGCCATATTTACACTTAAACTCTAATTTTTGAAATATACCCCCACCCTTTTTTTTTAAATAAATTAAAATGTATTTTGTTTAACTCCAGACTCAATTACCTTTCGTTTGATATCACACACGCCATATTTTCACATAAACTCTAATTTTTGAAATCTATCCCCACCCTTTTATTTGGTTTGTGTTCGGTGGATTTTGTTCATTTTTAAATGGGACCATCTCGACCCAAGATCCAGCCCAGGTACCAAATTTCATTAAAATCGGCCAAGCGGTTTTTGAGTTATGCGCGTTGGTCGTTACAGACAGACATACAGACACACAGACAGACAGACAGACAGACAGACAGACATACAGACAGACAGACGGCGCAACAAAAAAGTTTCAAAATCATCTGAAACGCAAAGATATATAAAAATTTTTGAAATCGGAGCAACTTTTTTTTTCTCGAAAAAATTAGGATCACCATAGCTCACACTACTATAGTATAGTATATGTGTGAGCTAAAAAAGCAAACCTTACATAGTAAAAATTTACTTAACAATAGTTAAGTTTTCAAATTCGAAATTGCAAATAATGCAAGGATTTAAAACTATAAACAATTAGTGAAATTAAAGAAAGAAAAATAAGAAAAACATTTTTTGTCTTCGGCCGGGACTCGAACCCGGAACCTATATACAGTTCGAAGAGTCGGCGCCGAATCCTCTTGCTCTGTACGCAAACGTTCTAAGCATTGAACTACCGAAGACCATACATAAATTTTTGAAAAACTTCGATCTATGCAGATGCGCGGTGTCTTAATACAGGAACGATAAATTCTCAGGGTATTAACTCGACCAAGTCATCCAACTGATCTCTTAAATTCTTCTTTCCCACTGTCAAAGGTATGATAACTCAAATTAGACGTAAAGAATCAACGTCTGAAAGCATGAGATCACCTTTTCGTAGTGTTAAAATTTCTGATCGCAATGGGCGATTGCCAATATAATTCTCAATTACCAAATTACAAATAATGCAAGGACCTAAAACTATAAACAACAAGTGAAATTAAAGAAAGAAAAATAAGAAAAAAGTTTTGCTGTCTTCGGCTGGGACTCGAACCCGCAACCTCTTGCTCTGTACGCAAACGTTCTAAGCATTGAACTACCGAAGACGATACATACATTTTCGGAAAACTTCCATCTATGCAGGTGCGCGGTGTCTCAATACAGGAACGAGAAATTCTCAGGGTATTAACTCGACCAAGTCTTCCAACTGATCTCTTAAATTCTTCTTTCCCACTGTCAAAGGTATGATAACTCAAATTAGACGTAAAGAATCAACGTCTGAAAGCATAAGATCACATTTTCGTGTGTTAAAATTTCTAATCGCAATGGGCGATTGCCAATATAATTCTCAAATACCAAATTACAAATAATGCAAGGACCTAAAACTATAAACAACAAGTGAAATTAAAGAAAGAAGAATAAGAAAAAAGTTTTTCTGTCTTCGGCCGGTACTTGAACCCGGAACCTATATACAGTTCGAAGAGTCGGCGCCTGTGATCTTATCTGAGTGATTATTGAGGTGTACGTCAAGGCTTTACTTTAAGCTATTTGATTAAACGCCTCCTTTAAGGCGTGAAAATATTGTAGGCGAGAGAAGCCTGCCAAGCCAGAGAAAGAGGCAGCGATCCACCCATGTAGAACATTTAGATGGTAACTCGCTCTCCGTAAAAATCTACTGCGCCGCACAACGAGACAACTGGGACGAAGAAATGCCGTCCATATCTACCCTTATCTCACGTACCGACGTAACTGACAAAAATTCAAAAAATGAGATATGCTATCAAAATATTTCCCATAAGTACGACTTTTTGCTCACGAAGTGGCGTAACCGTATCTCTAGCGATAGCACGGCAGTAGAGTTGTTTGTGTTCGACGTATATACCAATTTTAATACAGCTGATTTGTTAATTTGCGCTCTCTTGAGAAATTCATTCAATGCTAGTTACGTCAGTACGTGAGATAGGGGAAGATATACAAGCGAATTTTTCTCTGAAGTACTGACTTTAATCGGGTAGCGTTCTGCACATAAATTTTTAAGTACTTAATGAGTATCATTTAAAATCTTAAAATAAACTGTTCTCCCTTAAAGAACAGAATATAATGTCACCTGTTTGTAAAAATCTTCTTTTCGATTATCGAGTAACCATCGCGTTTTGAGGATTACGCAAGATATATATTTTTTTCATAGACGCTTCGCAGAAATAAATTGGTATAAAACGCATTTTTCTATAGATGGGGGTGGGGGTAGGAGTGGTAGGATTTTTTTTTCATTGTTGTATTGTCATCGGACCACTATATGTATACCAAATTTCATCCAAATCGGATAATGGAAAGGGAGTCAAAAACGCATGTTCTATGGAAGGGGGTGGAGGTAGGGGTGGGAGGATATTTTTTTCTAACATGTTGTATTGTCATCGGGTCACTATATGTATACCAAATATAACGGGATGTCTGTCAAAAACAAATTTTTCTATGGAAGGGGGTGGGGGTAGGGGTGGGAGGATATTTTTTTCTTATTGTTGTATTATCATCGGACCACTATGTGTATACCAAATTTTATCCAAATCGGATAACGGGAAGTGTGTCAAAAACATATTTTTCTATAGAAGGGGTGGGGGTAGGGGTGGGAGGATATTTTTTTCTTAATGTTGTATTGTCATGGGACCACTATGTGTGTACCAAATTTCATCCAAATCGGATAATGGGAAGTGTGTCAAAAACGCTTCACCAGATTTGATAGTTAGACAGAACATCTGAATCTAAATAAAAGCTTGTAAAAATAACATCTTTTTTGACGGAAATGCTGAAACTCAAGCAAATGGGTACTTGAGTTTGATTAGAGGATCGAATCCTTCTTTAAACAGTGTATTTCGTTAAGGTACAACTGTATTATTTCTTTGAGTTGATACCTTTTTGGACACGGCAAAGAAGTCAATTTATTAAATGGAGTACAGTGGCATACAAAAAAATTTGGGGGTCTGAAAAAATTCAAATTCATGCGCCATCTTGAGTTTCATAGAAATGGCAATTTTGACTAAAACGTCGGATAGTCTTACACTGAAAAAAAAATGTCTTCAGTCAATGCAAATTGCTTTGATCCAAAAAAAAATCTGCTTTCCTATGCACAAAGACGATATTTTCTTAACAAAAAAAAACTATTCTCTTGAACTGCTGGTTTCCGTTGAAAATAAAAGTTGCCTTTATCAAAGAAAATTGATTTGTTTTGAATGGAAACGGCAACCTTCTTGTTTTGTGTTTTCTAGTATTATGGAATAAATCGCTATTTTCGTTTTGAGATGCCGGATATTTTGAGTTAAAAAATTGAAAGTCTTGACGCAAATTAAATCTATATTTGTGTTAAGACGATATTAGTAAGACATTTTATATCTTGCTTCAAAACCACTTTTTCTTCGCACAGGGCAGTTTGTTTTAAACCAAAACAATTTACCAAGACAATTATTTTTTTTTCCAAAACAAGCGGTTAGATGAAGAGAAAACAATTTGTTCGGAGACAAGAAAAGATGGTACGGCGCGCGAACTTGGCGAGGCACTGCCGTGCCCTCAGAACAATATAAGCATGTTATGCACAATATTGTGCATTTTGATTCCGAAGTGGAACAAAATTTAAAAAATTAAGGACAAGACTGTGAAAATTGTTTAATAGTTGTAGATAAAACTGCACCGGCATCAATTATTTTGTACAGCGTTGTATAAAAATAATTCCACAATTTGTTTAAGAACTTGCCACTTGTTGTTATATATTCATGTTGAAAATGTTTGCAAATTGTGCAAAAAAAATTAACAGAAACAAATAATATTTTCTCTGTGTATGGTTGAGATCTAAAATGATCCGAAAACACGTTGTAATTTGATAAATAAAAACGTGTAGGGACCCAATTTTTCTTTTCCGGTTATTAATTTACGAAAACTGAAGATCAAATGCAAGGTGACACATTGGAGCAATTACAGAACGTTAACGAGCAAAGTCCCAAGATTAAGCAAAATTGATTATTGCTAGTTATATTTTTGGAGTTATTTATCAAAAGCACAAATAACTAAGCCAATAGTTATGGCCAGTATTTGTTTGCAAAACTCACTTCTTAGTTCTTACCGGTTACTCTTCTTTTGAGTTGTACTGCGTATCTCATTTTCTCATTAAAGATCGATTTTCTGATTGCACCTTATCGTGCTCTTTTTTTGAGCCCTTAAAAATGGTGTAATCAGAGTTTTGCTATACCCCGTGGTTTCGGTAATACAGGGAGTTTTTTAAAAAATTGCATTTATATTAATACATCTCGCATATGGCAACTTTTTTAGAAGAAAATAATGACGTTGTCAGTTTTTTAAAATTTTGTTTAGTTTTTGAGATATGGTATTTATCAGAGAAAAATTAAATACGGACACGGATTTTTTTATTAGTATTTTGATTGGTTTCATGATATTCTTAAGGTTAAAAAAAATATTTAATATGTTTAAAAATAATTTAGTCCGAACCTGGAAATTAACAACATAAATATAAATTAAAAATTGCTAGTTGAAAGATTTTTAGTTTAACTGTTTTGATACTTAGCAAAGTAAAATGGTTTTAAGTTCATTTAAAGATTTATTTGAAACAAAGTCTACGACAAATACAAAAAATAATAACTAATTTTTCCTTAATAATATAAATGTTCAAACTGATTGCCATTATGTGTAATTTTTCTTAACGCATTTTGCATAAAAATATTTCTCCCGTTTAAATATTGGGATTTTACTGCTTGAATAAAGCAGTCAAACATATCACATTTTTCAAAATCTGGATATGGTCGATTTCTAGCCATTTTAGAATAATTTTGAGTGAGCCATTCACAAAAATGACAAGTAAAATGACAATGTAAATTTCACGCTTTTGTTTTTCTATGTCGAAGTAAATTTCATGAGTTGCTGTGGTACCATCAAATAATTACTATGATATTATTTTTGTAACTTTTTAACTTTAATATTTTCTTTCCGTAAAATATAAATAAAAGCTTTTATTTGGTATATATTTTTTGAAAATATCCTTACGCCTAAGAAATTCTTATACTTTTCAATTTTTTAGATTTTTTAAATTTAGAATTATTAAGTAAACCCCCCCCACTCCGACCATGTATATGTCACACCCGTCCAGCAATTTTTATTTTAAAGAGAAACAATTTGTATATGTCTACATTAAATTTTAACGCCTTATATTACATAACTAAGCTCCTAGTTTTTTTTTCTACTCAACACCTTCACCATAAATTACTCAAAAAATAAATGAATTATTTTTTATTTCTTAGATAGATGCAATTAATAATAAAACACCCTGTATCTTTGCTCTGCACTGGGTTCGTTAAATAATACTATAGTGTTGTACTATAATCGTAGATAATATTTAAGACTAATTCAAAAGAAATGCAGAACTTAGTTTTTATCAACATTTCTTAATTAAACGAAACAATAATTGTCTTGAAAGGCGAATCGAAATGACTCCATGCGAGAAAGTTTTTATCTACAATTAAGCCAATATGATTTTCTTAGAACAAAACAAATTTATTTTATAATTTTTGAAGCAGATATTGTCTAGAGGCGATAGAGCAGACCTAAAAAACTATCGACCTAAAACACTCCTTAATGTAATTTATAAGCTTTTCACGAAAATATTAACAGATAGACTAACAACAAAATTTGACGGATATCAATCAAAAGAACAAGCAGGCTTCAGAAAAGGTTTCTGAACAGTTGACCAACTTTTAACAATGAAAATCCTAATAAAACGAACCAACGAATACAACATTCCACTATATATTGCGTTTATAGATTTTGAAAAAGCTTTCGATAGCATTGAGCACTGGGCAGTAAAAGCATCTTTAATTAATAGCCGAATCGATCACAGATACACAGATTTAATAGCCAATATATATATAGCGAAGCTACAACATCAATCAAAATCCACGAAGCCAAGCCACATAAGAAGAGGTGTCACATAGGGTGATACAATATGCCCTAAATCATTTAACCAGGCCCTAGAAGATGTTTTTAAAAACTTAGATTGGGAAGAAATGGGCATCAAAGTAAACGGACAATACTTGAACCACCTAAGATATGCTGATGATATCCCCTTAATAACAGATAAGAAAGAAGAACTGATAAAAATGCTGGAAGAACTGGATACAGCAGCTAAAAATATAGGCTTGAGTATGAACTACACTAAAACTAAAATCATAACAAACATAGATGAAAATATCACGATCAGAATAAACCAAGAGAAAATAGAACAAGTAGAGGAATATATATATACCTGGGACAAATTATTAAATTAAAAAAAGAAAACTAAACAGCTGAAATCAAGAGACAAGTAAGATTGACCTGGGCAGCATTCGGTAAATTAAGCGACATATTAAAAAATAGACCTGAACACTTACAAAATGAAACATGGATAAGGTAACAAAAGCCCGAAAATCAATGGAAAGACAAATGTTACATGTGAAGCTAACAGATAGAAAAAAGGAATGAATGGATAAGAAATAAAACAAAAGTAAGGGATGTCAGAGGAGAAGTAGCAAAATTAAAATGGAAATTTGCCGGTCATAATATCAGACAGAAAGACGATCGATGGAACAAATGTATTGTAAACTGGAAACCTTGGGAAAATAAAAGAAGTTAGGGAAGACCACAAATGAGATGGGCGGACGATTTGAAGAAACATGCGGAAGCTAGATGGATGAATACGGCGACAAACAGGGAAGAGTGGAAGATATTGGGTGAGGTCTATATCCAAAGATGGATCGAAGAAAGCTATCTATTGAAAGAAAAATATTAACCCAAAAAAGTTGACACAATGTATTTAAAACGGTAACTTATTTGAATATCATCTTTAAAAATAAGCAAGCTTAAAAGAAAAATAATATAGTCATTATAGACCGGTCAAAGAAAAAGTTAGGGTCAAAGGAAAAGTTAGTGCTAAACCGGGGAACTAGCAAGGAAACTCTGGCTCCAGATATATAGGTACAGGGATGTATGCAAAAGCCCTTAGGGTTTAGAGGGTGAAAAATAATAGTATGGGGTCAGCAGTCCCTTGGGGGCTGTGAGGAGTAAACTACCCGGGACGCCTACAGATGGACATACATGTACCATGTACTTTTAAATGTCTAGCTTTTAACTAAGCTTCGAAAGATGGCCAGAAAAAGCCAGAATAGTTTGTTCGAACATAAGTTGGAATTAAGACTAAAGCTAGAGAGGCAAACCACAGGAGCGGGAGTATACGTGGAAAAACTAGAAGTTCAGAAGGGCTACTCGCTCGGTGAGCTAAACGCACCCAAGGTTGCTGACGGCTTGGTGAAAGAATGCGCAGAGGCGCTGGAGACCCTAAACGATGGCAAACGGGTGACGCTGGTTTGGGTTCCGGGACATACGGGGGTACCAGGCCACGAGAAGGCGGACGAACTTGCACGACTCAGGGCAGGAACCGCCTATGTAGGACCGGAGCCACTTTTGGGCGTGACAAAAAGACAAGTGCAAAGCGGACTCACAAATGGGCCCAGGATGCGCTATTAAACTCCTGGGAAACAGGAACGGGTTGCAGACAGACCAGAGAATTCGTAGACCGTCCAAAAGCGACCAGAATTAGATGGATGCTGGGACGGACATGAAAAGACCTCGGACTGCTGATAGGTACTCTAACCGGACATAACCGGTTGAGGAGGCACATGACACGTATAGGAGTCAAGAATGACCCTACCTGCCTAGCCTGTGGACAGGAAGAAGAGACATCAAGACACCTCGTGGCAGAATGCGAGGCCTACGCAAGCATGAGACAACAGGCACTCGGAACGCCAACTCTGAGCGAGGAAGAATTGCACATGCTCAAATGGGCAGACTTACTGGACTTTGTAAAGAGAACAGGAAGGCCCAATGAGTTACCCGACCGTCAAAGGGAAGTGCAGAGAGTGGGTTAAGGGACAGACTTGGGGCATGGCCAAAAGGGCCTACTCTGGCCTACTTGTCAGACCTGCTGGTCAACCCCCCCCCCCACTACTACTACTACTACCACTAAAGCCAAGTGGATGGAAAGAGCTTGATATATCATATCAATTTTCGAGCGTAAGAAGTGCATTTTTAAACAGGTTAATAAATCTCTGCGCTAGTCGCGCTGTCATTTTACGAATCTACGAAGAATATTTGCGTTGGTCAGGAAGAGCACTTATAGTTATATACTAGAACCATATAGAATTATTTTTAAGAACATCTATGTTACAAAACAGAATAAGAAGTTTGGGGATAATTTTATCAGGCCCCTTTGGGGGCCCTCAGAAAATAGAGTGAAACCCCCTACCAACTGTCTTGGAAATTTTTCAAATTTAAATGTCTGAAAACCACATTTTTTTATTTTGTGACTTGAAAAATAGTTGACTGAAAAGACAAAATCAACAACAACTTTTCTATTCTAGTTTTCTTATACGTTTACAATAATTTTTTTATGAAATGGCGCGAGAGAATGATCCAAAAAATGCGACGGTTCGGTTTGGTTTGGTTTGGTTTAATCCTAAAAACAGAGAAGTGAATGTAAAATAAATGGATCCATGACGGATCTACTCAGTGGCGGTTTCTCTATAAGTGCACATGTGCACGTGCACTCCCAAATTTTACTTAAAATAATACTAAAATTTAATTAATAATTACCCCAAACGGAATTCACTAAAGACTGGAATATTACCTACAAATTAATACCCGGTAGGTATGTGTTTGTATTCGTGTTCAAACTACCTGCGGTGCATGCTGGCGAATGCGCTATATAGTTAGTTCGAATCTAATTATTTACTTTTATTTGCTCGGTAGATGTTGTGTCGCATTCTAATTTCGAAATATAGAAAGAGAAGACGACATGTCCCAATAGAATTTTACAGTACGTAGAATCGGAACCTTCCTGCGGCAGTGCCTAGGACAAAATCTGTGCAAAAACTAGCCTCGATGCCGCCCGCACCCCCATGACGCCCCCCCGCACCCATGGTTCACGTTGCATGTTAGAGGAGCTCAAGGGCACTTTTAATTAGTGCACTTAGACAATTTGGCATAGTGATGTGCAACGATTCCTTTTCCAAGTATTGAGTAGATACTGATACTTCCTATTCGAGTATTAGATTTTATTAGATATTATTGTTGTTAATCAGGAAAGCCACAGAAAAAAAATACTTGGTTTAAAATTAATTTTACTGCAACTACAAATAGTATTTTTAAATACGTGAATAGACATTTCGGCAGCCGCAAATGTTCCTTCTTATGTAGCCGCATTCATAAATAATAGTCCTTCCTGGGACGACTTTAATGTACATATTCTTAACTACGAAAAAGGAATAGTGGAAAACCTAAAAAAATCGTAAGAATGGCAAAGCCTGACCACATCTAACCTAAGTTAACTTCAGGGTAGGCACCAGAGAGTCGCACCGTGGGCAACTGCCCACATGGTTTTGGTATAGGGCCATCCAAATGGCTAAAAAAACTAAATTTATTTTAAAAGATATTAAAAAAATGCGGCACATAATTTTGGCAAAAAAACGATTAAAGCAAAGGGCCGAATGCAAGTATTTTTGATTTTTATTTTAGTTAACGAAAACGGTAAATTTATTGCTTACACTTTGTTTTTAAGAGCATTTTTAAGAGGTTGACTTTACCCACACGAGTGCTTCTTGATTGTTCTGTGGCACGTTTGGCGATGGCGCACACAGGCGGGTTTTAAGAAAAAGCTGGCCATAACCCCTAAACACTAAAAAGCGCTACTTAATTGTAAAATTGCTATTAGCGCAATCACTGATGATCATGCTAGGCCGTGACCATGTCACGCCTAATTTGAAAAACAATTGCCATAGTAATGACAGATGAAACTTCCATTTAATTTTTTATGTTATTTGCGTTACTTAAATTTACAAAAGTTGATGGTCAAAAAGTCCTTTTAAAATTTGCGCCTATTTTAAAAAAAAAACTTGAACATGGATTTTGAATCTGGAGGTATGTAGCTATTTATTGTATATATTTAACATTGTTTTTTATTTTATTGGTAATATTTTAAACCGGTTTAAAGCAACCGATGCAGAAAACTTTTAAGTTTTTCATTTTCTGAAATAGAACTTGACTAAATGTTTCAACTTTATTCAACTTTATTAACATTTTTGTTCCTATTAAGTGCATGCATATGTTTTCTAAGTAACAAAGTCAGTTTCAGCTGCGGAGTTATGCGGATCGAGTAAAAAAGTTAAAATTTCTTTTTGTGTATATAGAAAATGGTCCAGTGAGAAATACGTACATATTATGCAGAAATTCATAAATAAGTTTTCTTAGCTTTAATAACAATGGTTTTTGTAAACCAAAAGTATACTTATTATGTCACATGTATTCTGATTTCATTTTTACCTTCCTAGCCCGCGCAGCAATGGCTAGAGAAGGTATTATTTTCGACAACAAAAAAATTGAGATACCGCTGAAAATGTGTTATTTTGGTGTATTGTATCTTAGTAATTTTATCATGACGTCTGTCCGTGTGTGTGTGTGTGTGTGTGTGTGTATTTAGGTGTGTGTATATCTGTTCGGCACATCGCTCAACCGATTTTCATGAAATTTTCAAGTAAAATAGTGTATGATACTGTTAAGTAACAACTTGTTTTAGAACCAGAAACTTTGTTTTAATTAATAAAAACTGCTTTGTGTTCAAAATAAAATTTTAAAGAAGAGACAAAAAACTGGCTATGATGCCCATACACGAAGTAAAAAACTTATTTATTAAATCCTATAGAGAGCACCATGCACGAAAATTTTCCCGTGTCCAAAATCTGCAAGATATATTTATTAATCTTTTGGTTTCTTTTGATCCCTATATTGCGGACATAATAACAAAAAAAGCAAAAAAAGTTTTCGTCATTTAAAGACTATCCCAAAGAGTTAAAAGATATGTTCCTAAGCTGTGAAAAAAATGTTGTTGCATAGGTAAGAAACAATACAATTTTCATATGGTATGTAAGCTTTAAAGTTATTTGTGTATGTATATTGTGTATTATCTAATTTTCTTTACTTCACCAAGTTGGGTGAAAATTTACTGTACACATTACATTGTTAAAGAAATAGACTTCTCTTGAATACCGTTGGAACTAGCAAAATTGTCTTTTCTAGGAACTGTTTTTATTCTTGCTGGGCGATATACTTTATTGATAACGAAAGTCGGAAAAAATAGAAAAAGTTCAATGAACTTTTTTTTTGCAAAAATAGCACATTGTTTTATGCAATGGTTAAAACATGTTTTCATGGAGCTCCGCAATTTTTAAAATCAAATATTTCAATATCTTGTAAAAGTATATACAACCAAAATTCTGGATTCAACGATTTTTTAGGAAGAATTTTAATTAATTAGTAAAGTTACAAATTTTATTTTTTTGTGCGGGTCCTCAAAGAATTTTTCGTCTTTATCTTGTTTAAACAATAAATATTTTTTTTATTTCTATATGCAATTTTAGGGGGCTCTAAATGGATCTCAGGTTTTGACCAGCTTCTTCGTGAAATCCGCCTGTGTGTGGCGGTCATGCGTTCGAAAATTTTATTTCTCTTTCCACAAAGTTTCGGCTGACTTTGATACTGCATAATCACGTTGTTAATTAACAACTAAAGAGGTGATTTTTTATAAGCCCTTTTTTAGTGGTTCTTACTTACACAGGTAGTGGTCCTAGAGGTTTCTAATCATGGGAATTGAAATTAATTATTTAAATTGTATTCTCGATGTGGCTGGTGGTAGGTTTGGATTGGTGATTTTTAATATTCCTGTAATCTTAAAAAAATCGCTGGCGGTGAAAACAGTTTTTTATAAATAACTGGGTTTCTATAGTCTTTACGAAAAAAACTCAGAATACCTCTTTTGAGGCTGTCAAGTCAAATTTTTGCTTTCCACAACATATTGTCACGAAGGGCGCTTAAAATAAACTTAATAATTATTATTCGCAATAACTTTTTGGGACAACCTATAAGTCGATATAAACCGATTGACGTCAATAACTATTATTGCAACTTGGCATAAATAGTTGATAAATAGGCGGGCAATGCATATTTCCGGGCTTTTTTCCCTTACAAATTTTAACCCCTGTATCCCTTTGTTTTTTAAACTTGGTTTGCCTCCACCATGTCACGAATAGAGGCGGCCGTGGGGTTGGTTAAAGGTATTGGCAGGTCGTTAATTACCAGTCACTACCTTACAACCCCAAGACTTATTCGTTATTTAATTGATACCGCGCCGGTCGAATCGATCTAACGGGGTTACTTCGATTCGAGCCGACGGAGATCTTTGTTTAAAAACTAAGGGATGCAGATTAAATAACACCTGTAGGGGATTACAAGATGTATTATAAAATATAAGAACCGGTAACTGATATTACAAAGGTTGGAGAGTTGGCTACGAGGGGCAACACCCGGACTTACCTGGAATCAACAGGATTTGCTCCACCGCTGGTTACCACAAACCCCAGTTTACACTCAAATCGTCGTTAGTTTTTCTGGGTCGTTACGTAACTCGACGTAGCCCGCACTCACCCGGTCTTAAAGTTCGTTATAACGAATATTTCCCAAATAATTAAAAAGAAACTTAATAATTATTATTCGCAATAACTTTTTGGGAAATATTGGTTTGACTTTATGTTAAGCGCCCTTCGTGACAATATCACAAGCAATTCTTCGTGTAAAATTTTACTAGTGGGGTTCCAGAACAAATTAGTTTAATTATGATGAGGGCATTTTATTGTCTTGCCTATAGTTCCTTACAAACACGTAAATATCTCTCCTTTCTGGGGGAGGGTACTCCTATATAGAAAGTGCTATTATTCAGTAAATGTCAGAAATGCTCGTTGCAGTTGCCGCCCGATGCAAATCCACCGTATGCGAAAGATTTTAGGGGTGCCACGCCCAATTTTTCTCCACAAGACGTTAAAATTTTGATACAAACTTGCTCAGGAGGGGTACTGTCCCCCTTATCTACGTGCCTGACCCCTAAGACAACAACATTAGATTATCTAACCAATGCGAAATTTTAATAGCATTAAAAGGAGAGGTTATCTGCCCCTCGAAATGGGTTTTTCTGTTTAGCGTTTAACACCGACTGCCTGTATACGATTTTAAGGTATCCACTTGTATTAAAAAATAAGAATTTTAATTAATTAGTAAAGTTACAAATTTTATTTTTTTGTGCGGGTCCTCAAAGAATTTTTCGTCTTTATCTTGTTTAAACAATAAATATTTTTTTTATTTCTATATGCAATTTTAGGGGGCTCTAAATGGATCTCAGGTTTTGACCAGCTTCTTCGTGAAATCCGCCTGTGTGTGGCGGTCATGCGTTCGAAAATTTTATTTCTCTTTCCACAAAGTTTCGGCTGACTTTGATACTGCATAATCACGTTGTTAATTAACAACTAAAGAGGTGATTTTTTATAAGCCCTTTTTTAGTGGTTCTTACTTACACAGGTAGTGGTCCTAGAGGTTTCTAATCATGGGAATTGAAATTAATTATTTAAATTGTATTCTCGATGTGGCTGGTGGTAGGTTTGGATTGGTGATTTTTAATATTCCTGTAATCTTAAAAAAATCGCTGGCGGTGAAAACAGTTTTTTATAAATAACTGGGTTTCTATAGTCTTTACGAAAAAAACTCAGAATACCTCTTTTGAGGCTGTCAAGTCAAATTTTTGCTTTCCACAACATATTGTCACGAAGGGCGCTTAAAATAAACTTAATAATTATTATTCGCAATAACTTTTTGGGACAACCTATAAGTCGATATAAACCGATTGACGTCAATAACTATTATTGCAACTTGGCATAAATAGTTGATAAATAGGCGGGCAATGCATATTTCCGGGCTTTTTTCCCTTACAAATTTTAACCCCTGTATCCCTTTGTTTTTTATACTTGGTTTGCCTCCACCATGTCACGAATAGAGGCGGCCGTGGGGTTGGTTAAAGGTATTGGCAGGTCGTTAATTACCAGTCACTACCTTACAACCCCAAGACTTATTCGTTATTTAATTGATACCGCGCCGGTCGAATCGATCTAACGGGGTTACTTCGATTCGAGCCGACGGAGATCTTTGTTTAAAAACTAAGGGATGCAGATTAAATAACACCTGTAGGGGATTACAAGATGTATTATAAAATATAAGAACCGGTAACTGATATTACAAAGGTTGGAGAGTTGGCTACGAGGGGCAACACCCGGACTTACCTGGAATCAACAGGATTTGCTCCACCGCTGGTTACCACAAACCCCAGTTTACACTCAAATCGTCGTTAGTTTTTCTGGGTCGTTACGTAACTCGACGTAGCCCGCACTCACCCGGTCTTAAAGTTCGTTATAACGAATATTTCCCAAATAATTAAAAAGAAACTTAATAATTATTATTCGCAATAACTTTTTGGGAAATATTGGTTTGACTTTATGTTAAGCGCCCTTCGTGACAATATCACAAGCAATTCTTCGTGTAAAATTTTACTAGTGGGGTTCCAGAACAAATTAGTTTAATTATGATGAGGGCATTTTATTGTCTTGCCTATAGTTCCTTACAAACACGTAAATATCTCTCCTTTCTGGGGGAGGGTACTCCTATATAGAAAGTGCTATTATTCAGTAAATGTCAGAAATGCTCGTTGCAGTTGCCGCCCGATGCAAATCCACCGTATGCGAAAGATTTTAGGGGTGCCACGCCCAATTTTTCTCCACAAGACGTTAAAATTTTGATACAAACTTGCTCAGGAGGGGTACTGTCCCCCTTATCTACGTGCCTGACCCCTAAGACAACAACATTAGATTATCTAACCAATGCGAAATTTTAATAGCATTAAAAGGAGAGGTTATCTGCCTCTCGAAATGGGTTTTTCTGTTTAGCGTTTAACACCGACTGCCTGTATACGATTTTAAGGTATCCACTTGTATTAAAAAATAAGAGAAATATATCCAACCCCCTTCCCCTAAAGCTGTATGTTGTTTCTTTATGAAATGAAGTATTTTTAGTGTTAAAATTCACCGGTTGCGCATAAATTTAAAAAAAAGTTTTGGTCCATGCTTGACCCTCCGATGCTGGACATAGATGGCGGCACGCACTATATCACGTTCCTATTCTATCATAGGAATACTGCGTATAGGGAGTTGGGTCTGGTTACTAATAAGCCTACTTTATGGAATGCTGTTCTCCACTGACGACGTGCAAGACACAGGAACGTAGGACTGGGGGTGCTACCTTTAGTAGGTTAGAAAACTAACCAAAAACCAATCCCTCCACTTTGTATCTCTCTCTAGCACAGTAGAGTCAAGCATGTTTGTTAGTACAAATTTCTTATTTAATAATATTATAAACTCTTGCGTTATGCAAGGTAAAACTCCCTGGGTTCTTTGTACCTACTTGACATTTGTTTTCCAAAACAAATACAAATCAGAATAGGGAACACACCGGACGAAATGGGGAGAGTTTAGTTACTATATTCAAACTCTCCCCGTGGGTGCCATTACAAAATTAATTTTGCTGTCTAAATATAGTCCAATATATTTCTTTTCCAATTTCATAACCACAATACTAAATGTTTAAACTTTTTATTAAAATAAACATACTTAATTTAATGTATTATGAACTGGAGAAGCTTTTGTTGTTAAAATATTAGATCAGGCCCGTGAAAATCGTAAAATCTTTTAAAAAGTAGAAAAAAATATATTTTTAATCCAAACTGGACAGCTCGTATGCTACCTAACGTCAGCGCAGGGGGACGTTCATGATTAACGCCGTGTGCACACCAAACGCGCCCGGCGTTGCTTTTTTGCCCGTTCACGATTGACGCCGCGCGCGTCCGGTTGGATGAATTTTCCGTTCATGATTCGGTTGCTGGCTTTGGTGCGCACACCGGAAGGCGAAATGACGTTAACGATTAAAACACGGCGAACAACCATTCATCTCTTGATAGTTGGGTAAAATTTAACTTGTCGCGCATGCGCATAGCGAAGATAAAACATATGAGAGCAAACTCTAACCCAACTTTACTTCTTTTTTTTTTTAATTCCACCAAAGTCTTTGGGCACTCAAAGCCTAGTTTCCACCTATGCGTGCCCACCCTGATTCAAAAAACACACGGGGCAAGGATTTTCACCGGTTTTAAATGCAGCGTCACCTGATGCGTTTTTTGAATCAAGGTGGCACGCACGCATAGGTGGAAACCGGCTATAAAAACAATACGAAATTCTAGTACAATTTTTGGTGCCTTCAAAGAATAACATAAATTGGGTTCATCTTTTAAATCTGTGCTATTGGTGGGAAAATCGTTTCGATTCAAATCCGCCAATAAAAAAAAATAAAAAATTGGCAAATGACAAATGACAGACAGAAGACGTCCGGTAAACGCCCGGCCCCTCTGGGTAAAATTCACACGGTAAATTTTAACCCGAATCATGAACGCAACCCTGGAACGATACAAACTGACACGAGGGCTGCCGAAAATCTCTGCCGAATACCGAAAAAACGACTTCATAGTCTGCCCGGGTCTAAACTCACTCACACACACACTCCACACATACGAAAATATGAAAATCTACATTCTCTCGTGTGGTTACCCCCTATCTAATAATTTGAAAATATTGACATGCAAGTGTATTATTATTTTTATTCGATATTCGATTTTCTTTTTAAAAAAGAACATGCAAATGCCAACTTACTCGCATAATAATAAGTAATTAATATTGAAATTTCTAATTTTGGTTTTTCTTTGCGTTTCAGCTGAACCACGATCATTACCTAGGCTAGACAAATCAGGAGGTTCCCCTAGACAAGACGGTAAGTTAGTTAAAAAAAAGTTGAGTATTTACAGGATGTTGGTGTAATTGCAAAATATTGTATATTTAAGAGGCTATTATAGCATAAACCACCTATATGAACTAAAAAATATAGCCCAGTCAAATAACGAAAAAAACCTAAAAAAAAAAGGTGAATGTTTGTATACTTATCCCTTGGCATCTGGGGTACATCCTCACATATTCTACGCCAAATTATCCTTGAGGTTCGCTGGGTTTAAGGATTTAAATCAGTTTTTTGCTATTTTCTGGAAAATTAATAACTCTTCCAAAAAAGATCAAGAAAAAAAAACATATCCGAAATTATTAGGTCTATATCGCACACCCGCTGAAAAAGAGTCACAACTCAAAAATCGCCCTTTTTGAGATAAACCTACCGCCATCATCGAAATAACTTACTTTACTTTCTTCCATAAAAGCGTCACATTTAGTTTCGACAATTCACCGCGAAATGGCGATGTGACTCTTTTATTTTGTCCAGTTTAGCTGAGGATGCGTTCCTTTACAGTGTCACTTTTGACTTTATAACAGCGTCAACGTGGAGTTTTATCCTAAAAAGAGTCACATTTCGAGTTGTGAAGGTTTTCGTGTGAAGTATTGGTTAAATCTGACCCATATAACAAGTAAAATACTGTTCTTTTTTGTGTTGTGACTGTTTTTTCGAATTGTTCAGTGTACTTAGAATTAAGGAGAATAAGAAAAAAATCTTTTGAATTTATTAGAGAATAATCACATTCCCAGTTGTTATTCAGCATTTTATAACTCGTTCTTTTTTTATATTATTTACCATCCTGCGTGACATCCTGATTTACAACGTCATGTCTAAAAAAGTGTCACAATATCGGGTTTTTGTCTTTTTTTTAAACTAAAAACGACACAAATCATTTTTTCTGAGAAACGTACTGCACCAACTACATTGAGTTAATAGGTTCCTGTTGATATAAAATAACATGTTAACTCGTAATTTGTCATGTAAGTGAAAAATGAATCTCTCTAATGAACTAAATTATTTAACAGCGATTTTCTCAAAACAATGTTTTTTGAGTTGTGATTATTTTTTAGCGGGGGTGCGATATTATAAAATTAAGAAAATTTTGTTTTTTCTCACCCTATAGGTGACTTGTTTTAAAATGTTCATGGTTTGTAATATTAGGCTTGATTGCCACTTGTATAAAAATCCCTGCACTTAAATTTAGTTTTTCTTTTTTAAAAGTTAAACAAAGCTTAGGACAATGATCAATACCAGCCGGACAACCAATTAGTGCAGGCGCTGTAGGTAGTTTAGTATGCAAAATATGAGGACTGCACTTTGACAGTGGCTGAGAATAGTTCACAGATTAACGATCTGGTTGTGGCCAAGCCAGGTTTTGGTCCAATTTTTTTTTATTCCCCCTCCTCTTATAGTCGTATTCGAATTTCTGAAAATTTAACTATGTTGATGCCCTAAGGCCACAATGACAGAGAAATGAATCAATCAATAAGACCTAACCTAAAAATAAAATTATCTTAGTTTTTTAAACTGCAAAAACCCCCCAAAACCCCCCATACCCCCCAAAACCTAAAATGTTTAGGTTTTCTTCAAATTTTCTTAAAAACTAAGCTTCTTAGTGAAAATATGTAATAATTACCTTTATTGTAGACAAGAAAATTTCCTTTTTAAAGATGTCAAGTGTCAGTGGGGTACGACCAAAGACAAACTTTTCAGCGGCGTCCGTTTATTGAGGTAATGCAAAAAAGTGAATAAAAGAAACATGCATATTACCTGTTTTCCCCGATTTTCTTGAAAACCAAGCTCTCTATCAAAAATTGTGTCATATAGTCGGTTGTAGACAATAAAATTTCCTTTTAAACGGTGTATAATAGGGCAACATTAGTTTTATTTTTAACAATTTAGGGGCTTTCGTAAATTACATCATTTTGGAAAAATCAAAATTAATTTTGTTAGAGGTCTTATCCAATTTTCTTAAAAATTAAGCTCAATAAAAAAAAAGTGTTTATAAGTTTATTGTAGAAAATAAAATTAACTTTCTAACGATGTATAAGTTAGTAGGGTTTGATTAATGACAACCTCTCCAGCGACATCCGTATATGGGGGTCATTTAAAAAATAAATAAATAAAAACATTTTTGTCACATGTTCACACGATTTTCCAAAAACCAAGCTCTTTATCAAAAAATATTTCTTATACTTGATTGTAGAAAATAAAATTTCTGTTTAAACGATGTATAACGAGCTAAGAAAAGTTTAATTTTTAAAACAATTAAATTAATTTAGGTTCGATTTCTTTTAAGATCTTTAAAATTTGAATCAGTGGCGGTAGTAGGCCATCCCCCCTCACATCTCTAACCGTACCTACAAAATTATGGCGCATGATGTGGAGATGCAGATGGCAGGTATAGTGTGGTGCTTCATTTGGTAGTTTTTAAAAATTTATTTTATTTACGGACGCCCCTGAAGTTGTAAAAATGAAATTATTCTTACCAAGTTATACATCATTTAAAAGGAAATTTTATTTTCTACAAATCAACTGTGAGCCATACTTCTTATAAAAAGCTTAGTTTTTTTGGAACATGTGACAAAAATGTTTTTTTTTTGTTTTATATGACCCTTATATACGAACGTCGCTAGAGAGTTTGTCCTTAACCAAACCTCACTGACTTATATATCGGTAAAAAGGGAATTTTATTTTCTACAATAAAGTTTAAAACACATTTTTTTCAATTGGGTTTAGTTTCTGAGGACATTGGATAAAACCTGTAAAAAATTAATTTGTTTGGTGATTTGTAAAAATTGATTTTATTTACGGACGCCTGTAAAGTTTTAATTTAAAGCTCAATCTTACTTTGTGATACAGCAATTAGAAGAAAATTTTATTGTCTACAATCGACTACGGAACATGATTTATGATAGAAGGCTTGGTTTTTAGGATAATCTGGTAAAACTTGTAGCAAACATGTGGTTTTTTTTTACATTTTCTCAATAAACGAAGGCCGCTGGAAAGTTTGGTATTAGCCTGACCGCTCTAGCTTATAGATTATTAAAGAGATTAGTTTATTTTCTACAATAAAGTGTAAAATAATTTTTCTCCCAAAAACCTTAGTTTTTGAGAAAATTGGACAAAACTTGTAAAAAAAACGTAAATTTAGTGATTTTTCAAAATTGATGTTAAATTACGGACGACCCTAAATTGTTATAAATAAAAATAATCTTACCTTGTTACACAACATTTTGAAAGAAATTTTATTGTCTACAATTGACTATAGGACACAATTTTTGATAGAGAGCTAGCTAGTTTTCAAGAAAATCGGGTAAATCCTGTAATAAACATTTTTCTTTTTTAATTTTTTTTACATTACCTCAATAAACCGACGCCACTGAAGAGTCATTGGTCGTACCTCACTGATTAATACACCGTTAAAAAACAAATTTTATTGTCTATGATAAAGGTGATTCCATATTTTTCCCTAAGAAGCTTAGTTTTTGAGACAATTTGAAGAAAACCTCAAAATCTCAGGTTTTGGGGGGTTTGGGGGTTTTTGTAGCTAACATTTAATAAACTAAAAAAGTTTTATATTTAGGTTGGATTTTACACATTTCTGATTAATTTCTCTGTCATTGTGGCTTTAAGGCGTCAACTTAGTTAAATTTGGCTTGGCAACATCGAGATCGTTAATCTGTGACCTTTTGTCAGCTAGAATCCATTGTCAAACTGCGGCCCTCATATTATGCATACTTAACTACCTACAGCGCCTGCACTAAATGGGATTTTGACACATATATTTTTATACAATACTGTTCGAAACAAAAGAACCGTTGTTAAATGTGAAATTCCAGCCATACAGATTTTAAAGCAATTTAGGATTGTACAAATATTTCTTTTTACACCAACCATTTTTTTTGTAATTTACTTTATAGTCGTATTAATTTTTTTTTCGAACAAGCTGTACCTATAAGCACAAAAACACTAAACGCAGCCAATAAAATTTTTGGTTAACATTCAATCAAGATTGATCAAGACATTACTTGGAAAAGTCAACAACACCTTCCGAAAAGTTAAATGTTTTCAATAATAAAACTTGTGTTAAGCGATTCGTTTTTCTAACAATTTATACACAATAGCCCACGTAAATTGGTTTACTACGAGACATGCTTCCAAAAATCTTAATAATTTAAAATTCTGGAAATCTGAACAATGAGGTGAAGTCTACAAAAAAACTTTAATTCATTATTTTTCGTGTGTAGTATAATCACAAGTATACTACGGATTACTGACAAAAATATGCAGTTTCTTTCCCTGCAAGAATAAAACACCCTAACCTTACTTTTTGACTGAGGCAATTTTGGGTCTGTTAAGAGGTTAGGCAGTATTGGTCGGACCATTAATAATCGATTAAAACAGGTGTTGTAAAATCTTCATCAAAGATCCCACTAAAGACGCTATGGCGCCGGACTATATTATTGGGGGGGAAGCAAATGCTACTAAACCTAGCTAATAACAAGAATCAGTGTTAATTTTGGAATACTGCCTTAAAAAATTGTTCACGATAAAGAAAAAGGTTGCTCAATTTTCCCAACTCATCCTAAATTTTCCCAACTTTCCCTTAATTCCACAATTGTTCCGCAAACTTGAGGGGAGCCTCCTCCCTTGGTGATGCCAGTGCCGAAACAACAATAATGGAAAATGTTAAATAACTCAGTACTTAAATTCAATTCATTTTATTAATAACAATCGACTTAATTTAGACTTTTATATTCTATTCCCTCTATATTCCCTTAACCATTAAAAATAAATAAAAAAGACGTCCTTTGGTTGAACTCAGTACTATGTAAGTGTAGTTGTCTCTTGTAACAAAGGGCACTGTTTTTCTTGAATTATTAGCACTAAAATTAAAAAATAGATACATAGGTATTAAAATTTAAAAAAAATAATAATAATAATAAAATAAACAATTCTTTTAATAGGGAAACAAAAAAAAACTAAAAATTTTAAGATTCAACTACCAACGATTCGCGAATTCACGGAGAGGGGGGTGTCAAGGGGGTAATTTTGTTGACTTGTTTTATGTAAATTATTATATGTATTTCTGATAAATTGCAAAACACTTGGTCATAGTATATTACACGGTGAAGTTGCGAGAATGGTACATTTTCAAAGCCATCAAATAAATTTACTTCGAGGAGCTTCTTTATAAAGCAACTTTGTGTCTGTGCAAAAAATTGAAACGTTTTAATATTATAAGGGCCTCGAATAAGTAGGTTTGATCAAATATATTGTCTTTGTTATAGCGATAGTTACGAAAGTTTCCAAAAATTTTCAAAAATATTAAAATAGTTCACAATAATAAAAGAAGAAGAAGTTGTAAATATTTTGATATTCTTTAAAATGTTTATTGTTTTCAATAAAAAAAATTCAAATGTTTCAAAATTCTAAAAAAAATTCAAATATTTTCAAAATTTTAAAAAAAAATTTAAAATTTAAAAGTCATAGTGCAGCAGGTGATAGAAGAGTTTATTTCTGATAAAAAAGTATATATATCATGGGGGTCGATCAACACTCATCTGTTTTTAAGATATAGAATTTTTAGTGTTAGAGGAGTGGGGGAAAAATCGCAAAAAAAAACATAATGGATCTTAGTTTTTTTATAAGAAAATCTGTATGGTCCTTCCATTTTAGAGGAGGATCTATTGTAACACTCTTTAAGATTCAACCTTGATTGATCGGTATTTCCCAAAATGTGTTTTTCCTAAATGGCATAATTATATATAATTTATTGGTTGGTAGGCTTTCTCGGGTTAAATAAACATAATGTTAAAAATCAAAACAAACTGGCAACACATTGGAACATTTTAAGAGTTCTAATATTAATTTTAGATAATAAAATCGAAAAATAGTGTTTTTGCAAGAATAGCGTAAAGGACCGAATAATTCCTTATATTTTTAATGGCTCCGTAATAAAATAGCAATGTACAAAATAGCGGGTGTTAAAGTAGCGGTATCCAAATAGCGTGAATCAAAATAGCGATGTAATGAACAAGCGACTATCAAAATAGCGATGTCACAAAATAGCGATTGTAACAAAATAGCGATGTAATAAAATAGCGATGTAACAAAATAGCCAGTATCAAAATAGCGATGTAACAAAATAGCGACTATCAAATTAACTATGTAACAAAATAGCGACTATCAAAAGAGCAATGTAACAAAATAGTGATTCAGTATATTAAAAAAAAATATTTCCTGACTTTTTTCCCAGGATGGTGTGAATCCGAACCGAACGGAACCGAACCGAATAGAATTTGGTTCGGTTCGGATTCACACTCTCTAGGACACCGGAAAAGAAGTCAGGAATTTTTGTTTTTAAATACACTGGTTTGGTTCGACTCGGATTCACACCCTCTAGGATCCAGGGAAAAATTGACCTGCACCTATTTGGCCGGCGATCTTTTGGCCTGCCCTATTTTGACCTGCATGATTTTGACATGCGCTATTTTGTACTACTGGCAAATAAACTCTCATCCAAATTTGAATTTTGAATATCGCTATTTTGGTTGTCACTATTTCGATACATCGCTATTTTGATATGTCGCTGTTTTCTTACAAACGCTATTTTATTACATCGCTTGTTTGATAGTCGCTCTTTCATTACTTCGTTATTTTAATAGTCGCTATTTCATTAGTCGCCATTTCGTGCTTCGCTATTTTGTACATCGCTATTTCGTTCAGGAGCCCTTTTTAAGGTATTAAAAGCGCCTATACTACACACTATAAAAAATAGACAACAAATGAACCGCTCGGAAAAAACGAGTGTGAGGGCGCTGTTAGATGCGTAGGAAGTGAAATATACGTGCTCTAATAAGTTGTGGCTAAGCTTAATATTCCCAATGACAAAATTTTGATTGAAAATTTGATAAAATATTTCACTACATATCTTGTGAAAAGGACACCGCCAAGAATAAAAGGCGGTTATGAGATAAAGAAAAAAGGAAAGAGTAAAAAAACGTACAAAACTAACTTTAAACAGTAGCATGTCTTCTAGTGTGTTCGACATTTCTCAGTTTTTATAAAACTGAACTGAGATACACGAGACAAGAATATAAATTAAGTGTGGTAAAAAATATTCAGATCTCTTTAAACAGTGGCGGATCGTTTCGCGTTCTTGAAAACTTATTCAAAATCTTATTTAAACACCACAGTCGCTTGATCTGTTACTACGCTTGACCAATACCAGTTTGGAGATATAACACTTTGAAAGTTTAAAACTGGCACGTTCTTTACCTGTTGACCAAATGAATTATTAGTAATATCTTGTGACATGGCCTGTTTTTTCCCAGTTTAAATATTCCAGATAATAATACACATCTAAAGACATCATTTGACATATATAACCTACTTTCTTAGAAAAATTGACTTTGCACGTTTTTTCCCTGTGCTCTTCAAATGCTAGTATTTTTAGAATACAAAACGGTGTTTAGGGGGTGGGGGGGAAGCTGGTCATGGAATTTGACGCATTATTTTTTTTGTAAAATTTAAACAAAAAATATGTAGCAACTTTACATGGAAAAAACTCTCAGCCGTTCTCCGTTAAATTAAAAGCTCTGCAATTCCATCAAAAAAATAACTTTCAGCAAGCCGCGTAAGATGAACACTAAATAAAACTGAAAATTAAAAACTTAAACACCTGTAACACCACCACACGCACAACACATCAACAACTGCAATGTAAAACAAACAAACTAACCTCACTTTTTACGAAAACTGTTTATCCGTGCGCACGTACCTATCCAAAGTATAAGTAACTCCGGTTAGGTGTGGTCTGACTACCAGGCATATGTGTTTCGCTCTCATCAGAGCACATTAGTCTGACATAATATGTAATTTAAAATCCTTAGAAACATTTTTTAAAAATAGATCAGATTCTAGTTAATCTATTATTACTTAAGCTTTATTATCAAAAATATTATCTGTAATTTATTCTGTATATTTATTATCTGTATTTATCTAACACATTCTCTTTACTTTTCTAATGGTCGTAGTCTTGATCCTATATAATAAAAAATGGTTGTAAGTGCTTCCTAATACCCCTTTTTAATAAAAATCGGTCGCGTGCAAGGGGTTAGTCGAACTCCACTAGCTAGAAAATAACTGATTAATTATTAGAAGAATAATATTTGGTTTCATATATGGAAAAGTCCCCTGAAGTCTCTGATAATATCTACTTGTATACTGATACTGGCATGCGGCATTGGCAGGAGCGCAACTTCTTTAAGACGGAAAATTAATAAAAATCGCAAAAAATTAAAGCAAAAAAATAGACCAAGTCATTGATTGCTTTGAAAATATGTTATAGTCTTATCTTAACAAGTATGGCACCAACCACACCCAACACAAAGTGTATTTTTACATTATTTCTGTGTTTTAAACCCAGTATGTAAATTTTGATGATAGTGTTTTAGGCGATATTAAAAGGCATTTTTTGAATTCCAAAAACAAAACTTGATCATACATTGCTAAGTATTTTTACGAAGTTGTTACTACGCACATTGTACAGATTTTTCCTTTGTCAGAGTTTATTTTTATCAGATCCTCTTGCATTTATTTGACTTTTTGAGCAACCCCTAATTTAAAAACCATAATAGTGTGAAATTTTGCACATTCCCCGAGTCGGTAGCCTGACTACTTATCGCAGCAATATTCAACTTATCACACCCCATGCAAGACTTAACAGCCCAGAAAAATCAACTGGACTGGAAAATTGCTATACACACTTTTCACCATTTTCGGGTTTATTATACAAAAGTGATTGCCTTTCTGTGTGTGATTTTATTAAATAAATAAGTAGCTAAAACAATGGTAAAACTTCGCTGTTTTTAGCTATTGGCGACATAAAACATAAAAAATACTAAAACAAATTGCTTTCTAAAGGTAAAATATTTTAGCACCATGAAGATGAGCCGTTTGAGCTAGTAAACTACGTGAATTACACATAAAACAAAATAATGCTATAAACACAACACAATTGTGAGTTACAGACTAAACAAAGCGGGGAGAACTGTTGAGTGAACCCTAAGTTTAAATCTGACTTTTCTAGTAAATTAAGTTAAAACAAAATTGCTAATTAGTCTTACTGACTAGATTGTAATAAAAAAAAAACACAGTGTGTTTGACAAATAAAAAAAAAAAAAAAAAAATGAAGATGAGAGAAGATTTACTAAGAATTTAATTTGATATTTAAATGTTTCATGGATGGGATGGATTTAAAATAGGCTAGACCGAAGGACTGCATAGGTTATAATATGTCCCCCCTACATCTACATGGAAATTGTCGACACCTAATTTTTTTGTTGCCCTTGGGATCTAATTTCAGGTTTTACTTGTTTGGGCACTTTTCAATTACAGCATATAACAAGGGCGGATCCAGAGGTGCTTCTCGGGGGGGGGGGGCACTTTAGGTGACATTCTCTGTTGGTAAAAAACGGCTACAAATTCAGGATAATTTATTAATAAAATTGGTTGTAATTTCGATGATAATAACAATAAACACTTTCATGCGCCGCAAGCAAAAATTTTGAATTTTTATTAGCAAAAATCTTACTTTTTACTTATATTCAAAAAATTCTCGGGGGGGGGGGCAAGTTCCTCTGGTGCCCCCCCCCCCTGGATCCGTCACTGGCATATACGGAGAGGATTGGGGGGAAGAAGAACCGCGCATGTAAAATGGTCAAAGTAAATAACTCATTAAGAAACCGTATGATGATGATTCATATTTGAGTGAGATCTATTGTGACTAGCTTTTGACTGGTTTCTCGCCACTATTTGCCTAATCATCCAAAAAGAAGAAACCTTATCATTTTCTTTAAAAAAATATAATTTTCATAAAAATCAGTTTCGTATAGCTGGGAAAACATATGCGTTTCTTTTTTCCAAAGTCGTTAAACGAATTTACAAACTTCCTTTTAATGGATCAGCAATAATTATCGCCTTGACATAAAGGGACATCGTACGTATTTTTTCGTCATAATCGATATATGCTACATACAGGAAGAAAGTTGTAATAGGCAGTCTTGGACTTCTAGCGGCATCAGTAGAGTGTGAGATATCGGTAGTAAAAGTAGCGTGAATCAAGTCAAGCACTGGGTTCTCTCCTGTCAAATTAAAAGTAAATAAGTACCTACTTTTATATATTATTCTTGTTATTAGGGACCAATTGCACTAAATAATTGGTAGGGTTATTTGGACATACCTATGGTGGAGGTGCCGGGTAGCTATTTGACAATATAATACTTAATAGATTTTATTAAATCGTTTCAAGTCAACTGCAAATTAAAACCAAATCGTCCAAAATTTCATCGTAATCTTTTGCCCACTACATCATAGTCGCGTCATATTCGCGTTGTTTATATTGTTATGGCCCTTTTGCAGCTTTATATGAGGCCAAAGGGGTCCTTTGAGATTTAAAAACCACCGCGTCATTCGGTAGATTGATGACATGACCGACATGTCAGACATTGTTAACGCGCGTATCTCAACTTTAGGGAATGGTTGTTTAACCCCTTATATGTAAAAGTCTTTTACCTATTTCTACCCCTAAATATCAGTTCCTGTTAGAACATTTCCTTAAGAGTTTTAGTATACCTATGTATGTTAGACACCAAATAATTAAAATACACTTTTATTTATAGACTCACTCACTCACTTGATTGATTCATAAATGTATGTACAAGGAAATTGGTTATATTGGGTGGCTTGATTAAAGGTTAAATTAGATCGCAGAAAGAAACTTTAAATATAAAAAGTTTATTTTTACCTTCCTAGCCCGCGTAGCAATGGCTAGAAAAGGTATTATTTTCGACGAAATAAATTTTTTTGAGATAACCCCGAAAATGTGTTATTTGGGTGTATTTTGAACTATCTTAGGTTATCGTCTTGATGTCTGTGTGTGTGTGTATACTATTTCTGTCCGTAACACGATAGCCTCTAAACCGCTGAACCGATTTTCATAAATTTTTCATTTAAAATATTGTTCTCTCGCTGATTAGATTTTGGTCAAAATCCATTAATGCTAATGACAGTTTTTTTGACAATTTAAAAAAAAAGCTAACTTTTTAACGGTGCATCGTATCCCTATGCGGTTTTCGAATTTTAGTAGACTACCTCAAAAACTTCGTAAGAGCTTTAGTTTTTGAGATATTTACAAAAACTGTTTTCAAGGCTGATATATCATGGCTTCACTTGAAGTGTGCTATTAGGCTAGCTAGGAAGGTATCACATCCGTCATGGGTCCATTTTTATTTAAAGTTGCATATTTTATTTTTATATTTTCTTTTAATCTATGTAAGAAGTATCAGATGTCATTCCTTAAGTTAAATTTTCACAATCACTTTCATAAGGTAAAGGAAACACCCTATATATTTTCTTTTAGAACGCAAGACGTACTTCCCTTGATTTCAAAATTATATGGTTTGTTTACATTTGGATATGCCGTTTTTGAGTTAGTTTTAAATTACTGTTAAAGTGCAATAATGATATAATCCAGTCAATAAAAGCATTCAACATTGATTGAACTTTTAGTTTTGATGCCCAAAGCGCACTTATGAAATTATACAGTTTTGTATTTTCATGAATCTGGTTATTGGATAATTTTGTACCCAACTGCGACTAGTAGTTACAAGTAGATTTAGCAGTTGGGTGATTTTTTTATTAATTTTTTGTTTATTTCCAACTTTTAGGTTTAGTTCCTATTTAGCCTTATAGAAAGCACTATGCATTTATCATTTATTTAGCGTTACCCGAAAAGTACGTGTAGATTTTCTCCGGACACGGACAGTGTTACCTTCCATTGAGTGAAGGTACGGGAGGAGAGAGGGAGGAGGGAACTAGTAAAATGGTGTTGAAAAAAATCTTAAAGCGTGTGCAGAAAGAATTTTTGTAATCGCCCTATATTTGAAAAAATTATGCTAATATGGTTTTTTAAGAGGGTGGAGGGAATGACACGATGGGAGATGGGTGGATACAGACATTTGTTGCAACGAAGATTGGTCAAGTTTTAGTTCTTTCTTAACCCATTAGCTGCCACGGTCCCCATATCGCTGCCTTGCTTTGATAGTGGCATAACTGGAAATATGATAATTTTCAGGACGCTTTTAAAAAATAATGGCAAAGGCAAATACAGTCGAACCTCTCTAACTCGAACCTGTATAAGTCGTACCTCTCTATAACTCGAACGCTTTAAGTGGTCCCTGCACTCTTTATATGTATTTTAACCTCTTTAACTCGAATTTCTATAACTCGAACTCTCCATAACTCGAACTGATTTGGCTGTCCCTTTAAGTTCGAGTTATAGAGGTTCGACTGTATTTATATATTTATTTGATTTAATTAAATCAATCAATAACTTACCCATGATTGAAATAGACAGTAAGGATAATTTTGGAAAATAAAGGACAATACGATGAGAAGGAAGTTAGTTTTTAAAGAAAACGCAAAAACGCATCTTTTTTAGTTGTGTCACTATCAAAGCAAAGCAGCGATATGGCGATTTCACAAATTTTTCAGTCTGGCATTAACGTACAGTAGACTCGCGATATAGTGAACATACTATATAGTAAACTACTCCAAATAGTGAACCGATATTTTTTTGTTCATGTATTCTGTAGAGTGAACAAACTGCCTCTCGAAGTAGTGAACCCAATTGCTTTAACTAGAACAAACATGTTAAAACAGAACGATTTTAGACATATTGTTTCTTCTTTCGCGCAACTAGATCAATTAGTTTTTGCAGTAATTGCTTACATCAGGTCGCGTCACGTGTGTTTTGAGCAATATGGGCAAAAGTAGGAAACATTTGAGCTTAAGTGACAAAGCCAAGATATTGGAGAACTTAAAAAAAAAGGTGTCTGAGTAACTCGATCGAATTGAATCTAGAATGATAAAGTTGATAAAACAACATCAGAAGTCGTTGATTTGCAGTTAATCCCGAAGTAAACATTCACAGTACTGATGTACATGACCGGAACAACGATATTTTACTGGAAAAAGAAAATGAAGACTCAAATGAGGTAAAAAAAGAACCACGTCAGAAACAGTTTCAGTGCTAGAGGCAGTGGTTACGATGCCTATGACAACCGCAGAAGCAGAACGTTGTTTCCCTACCCTATAGAGAATTAAAACTTTCCTTAGGAGCACAATGGGTGAGAATAGATTAACTGCCCTAGCATCTATTGAGAAAAAAAATGATTCAAGAAATTCCAAAGTTCAGTGAATTGGTTATTGAAGAATTTATTTCAAAAAAGGAAAGACCCCCTTCATTTTCAATACAAGAGGTGTTTGTGAAAGACAGAAACTAGGTATGATACATTTATTATTTATTTATAAAAACAATAATAACAGGTAACTAATAACTAATCTAACTAACTAACTTATTTTTTAATTATTTGCTCTAAATTATATGATATGACGGCCCACTCGATGGCCCAAAAGATTGGGCGTGACATTCAAAAAAAATTTCGCCTGCACCGCAATTTCTTTTTTGGGTGTGCACCCCCAAATCTTTTTACCACGCGCCGCCACTGACTGGATTATATTATTATTGCACTTTAACAGTCATTTAAAACTAACTCAAAAACGGCATATCCAAATGTCAACAAACCATATAATTTTGAAATCAAGGGAAGTACGTCTTGCATTCTAACAGAAAATATCCTTTTCCTTATGAAAGTGATTGCCATTTTGACTACCGTTTCGACAAAACTAATAATATATTTGCAGTATTGTGGAAAGACAATAGCTGTGTCAGACCACTATACAATCATGAAGTGGTACTTCCAATAACCAAAGTCACTAGATGGTCAAGAACTGAACAAAAAGTTCTTTTGCCGCAGCCGGATGTGATAGCTAAATAAATCACACAATAAATATATGGGGGAGTAGACAAAATGGATTGGACCATTCAAAAATATAGAATAAAAAGAGAAAGAAGATGGTATTTCCCTATATTTACAAATGTAATTGACATGGCTTTTGTAAACGCCTATGCAGTATACTGTGTTGCAGATGGTATCTTTCCTGTATTAGATGTTAGAAGATCCTTCGATAGAACCCCAGTGGTCCAAGATCTAATGAAAACCTATTAAATGTTGACAGTTAACTGTTTCGACCTTAAAGGACTCTTGCATGGTCAATGTGACACCTTTGTAAAGCTAGAGAGACGGTATATACATTTTATCCTACAATACTGCCTGCGATACCGTATGCTTTTCAAAGAAGTGACGACATTTGCCGAATGCCGCGGGGTAAAGACGTCTGTTGGTTGTCATGGCAACGTCGCATGCTTTAGCAGGGCACAGAACCTGTGACGCCAGATCCAGCTGGACATTACTTAGGCAGAACAAATGAAGGAAAGCAAAGAAAATGTGCCGTTTGTAAACCAATGTTCGTAAATATGTTGTAACTTGGCATTCAAACTAGTTCTTTTACTAGATATTTTGAATAAAAAATGCAACTTATATTTCCTTTATATTTGTATTATTTTTAAGCATGCTATATGCCACGGTCCCCAAACGGGAATCCACAATAAAAAATGTCAAAAAATGACAGGTTTGGAAATGTATGTCAATTATTCATTTTCTCAATAAGTCATACATAAGAGTTTCAAAAATCGGAACAAGCAAGAAAAAAAATTAATTCATGGGTTAATTAAAATATATCCAAGATTTTTAGTTTTAGTCAAAAACTTTGTTCCTGAATAACTTTAGTAAGTTTGAGTAGTATAAACAGGGTTATAGGTGGTTGTGGCAAAATCAAGAGTTCTAAAAATGGCATTATTTAATAAATATTTTAAATTTTATTTAGAGATTTGTAGACTAATCAGAAAAATATCTCATTTTTTAATTGAGTATTTTTACAATCATGATTTGGATAAGCCAGTCAAATAGCTTAGTTAAGACGCAGAAATATGTAAGTGCCCCATTTACCCATCTTTTAAGCAGAAATGTTGTTAGTTTTTTATGTTTTTTTTTTAACATATACACACACACTTGTGCTTAAAAGATTGGCAAATGAGGCATAAATGACAAAATAAAATAAAAGTTATTTCAAGACTAGGAAGTATTCCAAGGTGTCATAAAAGGTAGGGTTGGAAAAAGAACCCTTCTATGATAATATTGTTATTTAGCTTTAATGTTAAATTCAAGTATGCACATGGATTCTCTCCTCTTATTGACCCTAATATATTGCAAAAAAGAGTTGCTACAAGCCCGCTCACTTCAACCAATGGCAATTTTGTTAAATCACCCCCATTTAAATTTAACTCCTTCTTAAAAATCTAAAGCACCCCTGCTCAACTTTTTTTATAATGCGTTACGCGCGCCATGTTAATGTGCTTAGGGCTTAAAAAACCCAACAGTAACGGTTTATATGCCACGTTTTGATTTAAATTTAAAATGATCTGACAATAAATGCGCATGATAGCTTTCACACGCAAAAATGGCTAATCAAAATACATTTTTTATTAAAACGACCTAAATTCCTAATAAATAGACATTATCAGCCTTGGTGTTTACTCAATATAAGTGGGATTTTCCAGGTAAATTGCACTAAACACCAAAATATTTTTTTTGCTGTTTTTTTAAAGATATTAACTATGAGAATTTTTTTAAAAAAAGGGAGAAGAGAACTATATTATAGAGGCTGCTGTATTTTAACTATTTGTTTCTGCGTTTGTAAGTCAAATAACTAAATTATTTTTGTTACAATTTTTTGTGTTGACTGCCTATCAAGAAGTTTTTATCTACACTTAATAAATACTGGCTTACCGATTACGGAATTAATTAATTAAAAAATTTCAACCACAGTGCGATCATATTATACCTGCACACACATTCTGGAACTCTTTATTTTTAGGTTTAGATTTTTTAAAGAAAAAACCGATAAAATAAGATAGAATGTACATTCTTTGTGGGCAAAAATTTTGTCCTAATATCAAAAAGTATTTTTATGTCCTTCATTTTCTTAAATTTTTTGATTTCATTTCCTTTATCTTTTTCGATTCTGCTAAAAATTCTCTAAATAACACAAAAGAAACCACAACATTAAATCCATTAGTTTTCGCGAAATTACATCTCAAAATTTTCGAAAAATACTTTTTAATCACATCCCTAAGTGTACCTTAGGGATGCATGTCAGTGTCTGTCTAGGTGATATTTTTTGTCAGAACATGTCAGTCATAATGTGTTCAAATGTGAAAAAACAAGATGTAATACTAATTGGGTGGAATTTTTAGATTTTTTTTGTGTTATTTGGAGAATTTGTAGCAGAATCGAAAAAGGGATCGGCGACTTTAAGAAAATGACGGACATGAATAGTTCCACTACTTATCAAAAAAATTTGTAGACCTGCAATATAAAAACCCATGATAGGTGTACAATATATTTACCTAACTGGTGTGGAAATTGTTACTTTTCCGCACACGACGCTTAGCGGAGTTCGGGCACGCCGTCAAGGGCGGAAAAGGCACTTTCCGCAAGAGTTTGGTACAAAATTTTTCCTAGTTGCATAAAAAGCTTCTTTTTACATGTATTTTTTACATTAAAACAGCAGAAAACGATATTTTTTCATTTTTACTTTAATCGAGTTTATAAATTTAATGCGTCTCATTAGTCTGGTTAGGCCTAAAACGCAGTTTGACAATTAGCGGACGCACGGTAATTTATAATTAAAGTTTTACCTAAATTGCCGTCACTCTATATTATTCTTTTGTGTTACTCAATACAAAAGGTGACACTGACAAGTTTATTTGATATTAGGGGGGCAATTCTTCAAAATTTGAAATAATTTGAAATAATCTGACGAAATTCGAAACAACAGAATTTAGGTGTAAATCTTGACAACACTGCAATTTCAGCTTTGTGTAAAACGTCTTACACCACACGGTAATGGGCCAACTTAGGAAATTATGAAAACCCCAAAAATTTAAAATATGCGGGAAAATTTAATCTAAATCCTACCTTGAAACTCGGCTACTGATAATCCACAAGTTCTTGATAAATTGTATTTTTCCGAGCACCTCATCATACAACGGTTTTTCTTTCTGTCACATTTGACAACTGTCAGTCACAGATCACCAAGGGGACTGTCAGTTACGAAATACTGCCGCTGTTGCCAATTCATTGTTTCCAAGTGAAACCAATAAAGGGACCGTTCACAAGTTGGGTTTCACTTTTTAAATATGTTGTTAAAATATTATTACGAAAAACTCTTACAACGTAACGTGCAAGGTGGTACCTAAGGGGGGATCAATCTCCCCCCGATATTTTTAGGAATAAAAAGTAATCAAACATTTAGTAGTGATAATAGTAGTAGAGATATGGATAATTCTCATTTTTTACGGCGGAATTGATTCTGATTTTTGAGATTTTTGCTTATAATAGCTGAAAACATGCTCAAACTAAAGTTTGGTTAAGTATTTTGTTTTCTAAAAAATTAAAATCTTAAAGGTATTTTTTTATACCTAAATGCATGGAGAGTTTCTTAATCTCATAATTTTATTCATAAACATTTGTGTGTTTTAAATAATATTACTTGACTTGACTGCAAAATCAATCCAACATTTGAGCAGCTGCTAAAAAATTGTTTTTCTTTATCGTGTTTTTGAACTTGATTTTAAAATAAATTTGAATGAAAAAGTATGCTTGGCAGACTTATTTTTTAGCCACTCATAGGTAGGAAGGCTATTGGGGACCGTCAAAAAAATCCTTTTTATTTTTGCTCAAAATAAATTTGGGCCAAAACATTCATAGTTCTTTTAAAAATAAAACCAAATAATTTAAATAATTAGGCACTTTGTCTGCAAGTTTAATGAAAATGTTTACTTGGTTTTATTTTCTAAAAGTTTAAAAAAACAAATTCAATTTTTTTTTACCCTTATTATATTTGTTATAATCAAAACCTTAAAAACTATTTAATTTTTTTTTATTACTTTTTCAAATTAGGTAGCTATTCAATGAACCTACAGAGTAAATAATTTTGCACTGGAATTTATTCTTTAGCTTTTTAACTATTTTTTCAATTTCAATATATTTTAATTATAGTATCTAAGGTTTTAAACCCGTTATATTTTGTTTGTGTATTTTATTCAGGAATATGATTTTTGGTACAAGGAATGAATCGAAAAATGAATGAAATAGTACATGAGTGCAGCAGAATGAAGGTAGACCTTGCTGTACTAACAGAAACGAAAAAGAAAGGAAAAGGATCTGAAAACCTAGGACAATATGACCATTTCTATAGCGGAGTGGCAAAAGAAAAACATGCCCAACAAGGAGTATCTATTTTGGTCAACAAAAGATTTAGAAAATTTATCACCAACTGGGAAGCAGTCAATGAAAGGCTAATTAAAATGAATATAACAATAAAAGGAATGAGACTTACGATTTTTGGAATCTATGCGTATAACGACGATGCAAATGTAGCCGTGAAAGACAATTTTTTTGAAGAAATACACAATGAAATATCAGCAGTAAGTGCATCTAGAGAAATTGTCATATTGGGAGATTTAAATAGTAGAACCGGTAACAGAGTTAATGATCTGACAGTTGGCCAATATGGAGAAAATCTTGTTAATGACAATGGAAACCGGCTAATTACAGTATGTGAGCAATTAGACCTAAAAATCCAAAACGGTTTTTTTCAACATAAGGAAATACACAAATATACCTGGACCAAACCCTCACAAAACCTGAAATCCGTCATTGATTATCTTATCACTAAACAAAAGACTAAAAATTCAAGATGTCAGAACAAAGCGTGGATCAACATGCGGAAGTGATCACTATTTTCTGGAGTCCAAAATTCTCTTTCCTTATCAAGGCCGAAGCCTGCATCAACAACATCTTGATGATACAGTGATTGAAGAAATTGATCACTGTAAATATAATCTACTAAGCCTAGAACATGACAGCGTAAAAAACTTATACAAAAAGAGACTGAACGAAAAACTTAATACAAGTTCAGGTGAAACCCCAGATGAGGAATACGAATGTATTACATTAAGCATCCACCAAGCTGCAAAAGAAGCACTAGGATTAGTGGAAGAAACTTCTAAAAGAAGAAAACCATACTGGTGGGATGCTGAGATTGAGAGAGAAATAGAGGAAAAAAGGAAATTATATCACACCTACTTATCCCAAAAGACAGATAGAAGCAGACAAGAATACAAAATCGCGCAATCAAAGGTGAGAAGAATGATCAGTGATAAGAAAAATCATTCGTGGACGCAAAAGTGCCAGAAAATAGATTCTTACTTAGGAGGTAGGAGAAGTACCGAAAGCTGGAAAACTATAAGATCGATTAAAAAAGAAACATGCAGAGATATCATTTCACCAATACCAGACAAAGAATAGGCAGAGCATTTAAAAAAACTTTTAACTGAAGATAGAGCAGAATTCAAGGAAGACGCAAGAGACAATATAATTAGAACGATGGGATCTCCAGTACCCCTCACAATCTCTGAGGTCAAAAACGTGTGCACAACCTTAAAAAGCGGTAAATCTGCCGGACCCGGAAATATCCCAGCCGAACTTATTAAATATGGCACTGAAGAACTGTTTTGGAGATTACGGAATCTTTTCCAAAAATATTTAAATGGAACTGTAGTCCCAACTGAGTGGAAAACGTCATATATATCCACAATACACAAAAAAGGAAGGAAAGATATATGTGACAATTATAGAGGTATATCTGTGACTAGTACGCTAAGCAGAATATACGGTAAAATAATAAGAAATAAAGTAGAGAGCGAATATAAAGACATGGAGGCAGAAGAACAGGTATTTCGGTTTCAGGGCGGGTAGATCGACTTCAGATCACCTCTTTTGTATAACCCAAGTTATTGAAAAGAAAATGGCATACGGTCAAGAGCTGCATCTGCTTTACGTGGATCTGCAGAAGGCATATAATAGTATACCACTAAATCTGCTTTGGAAAGCGTTGGAAAACACAAACATAAGCGTACAACTAATTAAGGCCATCCAAGAGTTATACCGCAATAGTAAGGCAAAAGTTAAAATAAAAGCAAAACTAACCAAAGGCTTTCAAGTAAATAAAGGTCTTAAACAAGGTTGCTGTATCTCGCCTACGCTCTTCAAGATATACTTGGAACAAGTCCTTAAAGTATGGAAGAGAAAATGCCAAAACATGGGAATTCCGTTGGACGAAACCACCTTGTATACTTTATGTTTCGCCGATGATCAGATAGTAGTGGCTCAGGATTATGACGACCTCGAATATATGACACGAAAACTAATAGAAGAGTACAATAAGTGGGGACTAGAGGTTAATCTCAATAAGACAGAGTATATGTGTATCGGTGGAATGAAACAGGATCTAATCTTAAATACCGGGCAGCGAATTCACTCCTGTGATGAGTATAAATACTTAGGTCTAAAAATTACAGCTGACGGAACACTAGACAAAGCTATAAAAGATCGAAACGTACAAGGAAGAAAAGCAATAACTTTATTAAATGGAATAATTTGGGACGAAAGTATATCAAAACATAACAAAAAGCTTATATATAACACCATTATAAAAAGTATTATTACATACGGCTCAGAAGTATGGCCAATCAAGGATAGAACAGAAAAAATGCTTTCCGCTACGGAGATGGACTATTGGAGAAGAGCAGCAGGGAAATCAAAAAGAGAAAGAGTTACAAATCAAAGAATAAGAGAAATTATGACAGTGGGTGAACGTACTTTAGTGGATGATATAAGAACAAAACAACTGGTGTGGTACGGACATGTACAAAGAATGAATGATGAAAGACTACCTAAACAAATACTACAATGGAAACCAACTGGCCGAAGAAAACGAGGACGGCCAAGGAGAAGCTGGAGAGAAGGAATAGACAGTGAAATAAGAATAAGAGGCCTAGATGATGAATTATGGGCAAACAGAAACGAGTGGAGATTGGGTATCGGAAGACGTAGAACGTTGTGAAACCGATAAATATATAAAAATATATATATATATATTTTATTCCTGGATTAACATTAATATTGATAAAGGTACACAATTGACAGGGTGCAAAATTTTTTGCCGACTTTTTTGGACGATAGCTTTTCTAAAAGGTTCGATGTCATCACATTTTGTGCATTTCCTAATACAAAACAGACCATAGGCGACTCGTGTTGGCGGGTAAATAAAAAAGTGAGGTTGGGTTGGTGCATAGAGAATTTGTCTCTGGGTTGGGGGCAGGGTCGAATGAAACGTGCGATTAATTGTGGTAAAATAGCCAGCAAGAGAATGTTTGTTTGTGAAAGGGATCCGTTCACAAATTAAGTGAAAGAGACAAGTAAGTTTCTTCTTGTATATAAATATAGGTACTTAGACCTAACCAGGTCAGGTTAGGTTTTAAAGTATATTACAAAAAAAAGGCACCTGATGTGGTCAAGTTAGTTTCTATTATTATATCTAATAACCCAAGCTTTCGACATTCTGGACTTTCAACATTTTGTAATTCTTCTTCATTCGCACACACAGTTTCCCATAGAATCTACATTTATTTTTATTTTAATATTTATTTTTATCCTTATAAACCCAACAGTAACGTCTTTTAGACGAAAATTGTTCGTAGCACCCCTGTAATCTTCCGCCGGCGGCGACTGTAGCAAGTATTTCTGATTACCCTATCCAAAACCTCATGGGCCGTCACTGAATAACAGCAGTTTCTATATGGGAGTACCCCCCAGAATAAAAAACTATATACGTGCCTAGCTTTAATAACAAAAGTAAAAAAATAATCACCACTTCAATAATTTGACCAGTATCGCACTTAGTCAGATTTTTCTGGCAGATTTTAAAGAAATAATTTGACATTCCGTTAGAAATCCGTTCAAATATAACGGTGGCAACAGCGTAGAGATAATTTTGTAGCGACCCTTCCACGACATGCAGTTAGTCCCTCTTTGTTAATTTTACCGTGAAAAACAAAGAAAGAAAGTAAACTTAGCTGACCTCATAAAGAAAACGAATAGGACTAATAAATTTGAAAGAAATGTGACGAAATGTGACGAAATCTGACATTTCAGTTTGTGTGGTTAATGGTTATCTGCTTTGAATTTATTTACAATTTTTATATTAAAAATTTTCAACAAATTACGGTTTTTTAATTAAAAACAAATATTATATCGTGAAGCTACATCTATCAAAAAGTGGGAAATGGCCTTTTAGGTAAGTTTTTAAGTTTAAAAATTGCCTTTTAAACGAGAAATCTTAAGCGCCAGATTATGTCACATTTTTTCAAATTTCGCCAGATTTTTTGAAATGTAAAGAATTGCCCCCTAGCTCACACATATACTATACTATAGTAGTGTGAGCTATGGTGATCCTAATTTTTTCGAGAAAAAAAAGTTGCTCCGATTTCAAAAATGTTTATATATCTTTGCGTTTCAGATGATTTTAAAACTTTTTTGTTGCGCCGTCTGTCTGTCTGTCTGTCTGTATGTCTGTCTGTCTGTCTGTCTGTATGTCTGTCTGTAACGACCAACGCGCATAACTCAAAAACCGCTTGGCCGATTTCAATGAAATTTGGTACCTAGGCTAGGTCTTGGGTCGAGATGGTGCCATTTATGAAATGATCAAAATCCACCGAACACAAACCAAATAAAAGGGTGGGGATAGATTTCAAAAATTAGAGTTTATGTGAAAATATGGCGTGTGTGATATCAAACGAAAGGTAATTGAGTCTGGAGTTAAACAAAATACATTTTAATTTATTTTTAAAAAAGAGTGGGGGTATATTTCAAAAATTAGAGTTTAAGTGAAAATATGGCGTGTGTGATATCAAACGAACGGTAATTGATTCCGGAGTTTAACAAAATACATTTTGGTTTTTGTTTTTTTTAAGGGTGGGGGTGGATTTCAAAAATTTGAGTTTAAGTCAAAACATGGCTTGTGTGGTATCAAACAAAAGGTAATTTAGTGTGGAGTTGAATAAAATATATTTCAGTTTTTAGTTATATTAGCTCACACTTACACTATAACTATAGGACCTAGTGTAAGCTTGGGGGCCCATATATTGGCAGAGTATTTTTTATCGTCAGGCGTCAGGTTTTTAGTTTGATTTGTCTGGATTTGTCTTGGCGGTGTCAAAATGCAGTCTGGAAATTGTGCTGGAAATAAAGATTTTGAACTGCCACGCAGCATTTTGGACACTGCTGAGTGTTATATTGTTATAAAACCAAAAAATTTCGCTTAAATTTATGCTTAGCTTAAAAAAAAATTTTGATAGTTTTTATAATTTCTATTTGGTAATAGTGCCATTTTTTACAAAAAAACAGTTTTTTACGCACATTAAAAAAAATTACTCATGGCATGCGACAAGTTGAAATTTCCACATTAAAATTGGTGCGGAAAAACGCGTTTTATGCTCGCAAGTTAAAAAAAATTGCTTAAGTCAACGTTTTTTCTGAGTTTTATTACACTTTTGAGCATAGAATACCTCGACCAAAGGGTATTCGGTTTGCACGTTTTGGAAATTTCGGAGAAATATGCCAAAAAAACAGCTTCTTGAAGGGATTTGATGCCTTTAGCGTGGCACCATCTCTCAAACAAACTATATTCCTTCTTATACCTGTGACGAGATTTTGAAGGAAGCAGGTCCAAATTAGCGATTCTAGCGGCTTCAAGAACTGACTGGGGTAGATCTTCGTCTGAAGAATCCATTGAAAATCTGATTTTTTTGTTTGAAAAATTCAAAAGACGCTTGTATCTGCAAAATTGGCTTTGTTTTGACAGTTTGTTTGTACTTTGTTGCTATGGTGATTTAAGATGCCAAATCTAAAACCACTAGTGTTCATTGTTGTTTGACATTGACAATGACGATATTTATACCGGGGAGGTTAAAAACTTATAATTTGAACCTATTTTACTGAAAACTTTATTTTATCGAAAATATTGAAAATATAGCAGAATTTTAGTCAATTTGAATATTTTTAGGATATTTCGTGTGGTAGGAAAGATACAAATGTATTTTGAACGGTCTAAATGTTATAGAACACCTCAAAATCGTAACAAATTTACTTTTCCGCACTAGTGCGGAAAAGTGGCACTTTCCACACTAAAATGCGTGCGGAAAAGTGGACTTTTCCGCACGCTTATAGAAAAACATATTTGAATAATTTTCTGAAATTAAGAAAAAAATGTTGGGTCCAAAGAAACTTTTGCTATTCTTATTTTATGAAAATTCGTAAGCTAAAAATAAGCGCTTCAGACGTGTTTGCAGGAATAATTGATCTTGTAAATTTTAAGTTAGTATAAGCATTCAAAACTTTACAAAAAGTTATTTTCGTTTTATTTTGGCCACCCAAGAATAAACTAAGTTTTTGTAGTTTTTTATAAGATAACGTATAAAAGATAATAATTAAAAGTTTATAATTAAAAATATTGTTTTAGATGGTGATGTTAAACATGATCTCAGTGATGACGAACAAAGTCTGGATAGCCCTCTTAACCATAATGAGGAACATTCGATGGATTCAGAACGAGGTGCCCTTAATCTGGTACGCATTTTAGCTCACACATATACTATACTATAGTAGTAGTAGTAGTGATCCTAATTTTTTCGAGAAAAAAAAAGTTGCTCCGATTTCAAAATTTTTTATATATCTTTGTGTTTCAGATGATTTTGAAACTTTTTTGTCGCGCCGTCTGTCTGTCTGTCTGTATGTCTGTCTGTAACGACCAACGCACATAACTAAAAAACCGCTTGCCCGATTTCAATAAAATTTGGTACCTAGGCTGGGTCTTGGGTCGAGATGGTCCCATTTAAAAATGAACAAAATCCAATAAACACAAGCCAAATAAAAGGGCGGGGGAAGATTTAAAAAATTAGAGTTTAGGTGAAAATATGGCGTGTGTGATATCAAACAAAAGGTAATTGCGTCCGGAGTTAAACAAAATACATTTTAGTTTTTGTTTGTTTTTTAAGTGGGGGTAGATTTCAAAAATTTGAGTTTAAGTCAAAACATGAAGGTAATTTAGTCTGGAGTTGAATAAAATATATTTCAGTTTTTAGGTATGTTAGCTCACTACACTATTATAACAAAAGTACCTAGTATGAGCTTAGGGGCCCATATATTGGCAGAGTATTGTGTATAGGTTTCCTATTAGCGTGCGTGTTTACATGATATCGATCGCAAAAAATTGTTATTTCAACAGTTACTTTTAACATATGAAAAAGATAGTTAGCACAAACACCGACCGAGGGTGTTCACAGGAACAATCGTTTGATTTGAGTCCCCGAAGCGCTCGGCAGATATTCTATTTTGTTTGAATAAGTTGCATGCTCTTTAATACATCCCATTCAAAAAAAGAGAAAAAGCTGCCGAGCCCTTCGGGGCGTCAAATCAAACGCTAGAGCCTGTGAACAGCCTCGCTTGGTGCTTCGGCTAACTACCTTATTCATATGCTTTTAATTATGTGTCCATTTGAGAGTAATATGTGGCTCTTCTCTGGTAATATCGTGAGTTTGCGTACTGCTAGAAGTTGCTGAGAGTAGACACGCATTATAGTAGCATTTCTCTCTCTCCTACACGAAATCTGCTATAGCAAGTTTGAGGGTTGCTCTCTAACATCAAATTCAATCTGTACACTTGCAAGCTGCTCTATACTCACGCGCTGTCTAATGGTCGATCGAAGCTCTCTAACAGATAACGCACCCTTAGACAGTCCGTACTTTGACAAAAAGAAAATTTGGTTAGGTCTAGCGAAAGTTTTGCATTTGCATGTATGTTTTGCTAGGGTTTTAACATGCGTGCAATTAGGCATAAAAAATCTTGGTTCCACAGCAGTTTTTGAACTAAAATTGTTTGCCTTTTAATTGTCTTAATTCAAGTTATTTGAATTTAAAATAATCCTATAAAGCCTTAATAAGAAAATGCCGCGTTAACTAGGCACGTCAAATTTCACTTAAGATATAAAGAGCGGCAAAAATTCGCTGAGCTGTGCCAGTAATAAACATTTTTTTAATTAGTTAATTTAGAACAGGGCTTAAAAATTTTAGACCACTATCACCAGAGTATTTGATAAATTTTAGTTTTTACGAGTATGGTGTTTAATAAAATCTTGTTTGTTTTTAATATATTACATAATTTAATTTGCCTAAAAATTAAATTTTTTCCTTATAATTATTTCTTAGCTTTTAAACTCCTTTTAGTCAGGTTTGAAATAGGCAGTTTTTAGTTCCAGCTTGCCTATTTGTGATACAATATTGTGTGATACATTTTCATACAAAATCGTAGAATACGAATTTCGATATGGTGCTCTGCTCCCCCTCCAAAGGGGTGGGGGTGGGTTTTTTCTTGTTGAAATGAAAATTTGAGTTAGTTTTACTTTGCTTTTTTAATTCCACTATTTTTTAGAATTTTGGAACAAAATTACACTAACCCCCCCCCAATTTGGTCTAAAAACGTGATTTTTTAAATATTTTTATTTCTACATAAAACACTCTTGAGAAATGGATGCTGATAAAATCTAGTACGCACATTCAAACGTATAGTTTTTGCAAAGTCAGTTGAACAAAGGTTAAAGCCGACCATCGGCATATCCTTTAAAGAAAGTGACATGGGCGGCGGTAGATATACTCATGAATATTATTTCATTTTATTATGGCGTAACCTAAAGAACTAAAAATAGATAATAAAACTTTCTATTCCTACACCTACAGAAACGACACTGATTTATTTTCTAACTCTGCATACTGCCGACTAAAGGGGTCCCGAAAAGCAGACCCGAAAGCAATTAAAAGCGCATCTCAAAAAAATCTGCCAATCAGGTGCCGTCTATCCACCTGTGCTGGGTCGGTCAGAAAACAAATACTTTGTGCTCGGACCGCGAAGAGCAGCGCCTTTTCTCTGTCGGTAGGGTTGAAATTATACCGAGAAGATTTTATATGAATTTGGATAACTTTTGAAGGGCAGAATAAGGCAAAATTTCATGAAATCGATAGAACCCCGTATTAGGAGCATTTCAGGTGACTTTGCAAAAACTATACAGGATTACAGGTTTAAGATGGTGTATCGGTTATTTATATCGTCTCAAAAATAACACCCCTACATGGCGTCAAATTAGGGGTAGTTTCTTAAAAATAAAGTGATTCTTATTAATTAAACTATTTTTTCTCAAAAACAATGAGTTTTTCCACAAAACTTATAGAGCACGGTTTGCCAAGAAATACGAATTGATGAAAAAATTGTCCAAATTGCTTTTTGGTGTAAATATATCGATGGTTGAAAGGCAAAAGAGCATAAGCGATACATTATTTGAAATAGAGTTTTAAGCGCCAAAATTTATTTATTTATTTTTTCTGCGTCGAATGAGCTATTATTCAGGTTTCTAAGATGATTTTTTTGTCGCTCAAGTCAAATGAAAAAAGAATGGATCCTGGTTTTTTGTAACTAAGCGACAAATAATACTTTAAGTGGCTCTGCTGGAAAGTTTGAAAAATGTCGCTTATGACCTTTTACCTTTCAACCATCGATATTATTTACACATTAAATAAAGAAAAAAAAAACAAAAATTACCATAGTGAGAATCGATTGCTCTTTGAAAACCCCATAGGAACTTTCGTCAATGTTTAAATCCAAGATGTCCGACTAAATGATATTTGTCTCTTTATGAAGGATCCCTATTTTTAGCAGTATAGCAGTTGATGTTAACCATGATGCTTTTTTGTTCATTCAAAGCAGTTCAGTAATAAGGAATTTTTAAACAAAGAAATGTAAGCAGAATTAAAAAGCAAACAGGTTGGTAAAATATCCTTTTTGTAAGCAGTTTTTCTAAATGGGCTTAATCGACATAATATTAGGTCAAATCTTGACAGCTCCAAAGAATTTTATTTTCTTGCGTGTATTGATAACCAAAATTAAGGAAAAATACAAAAATGTAAATTTTGATAAAAACTCCATTTTTATTTAAAGGAACTTAATCACGCTTCTAAAGTCTGATATCTTGTTAGAAAGGGCCACTCATTGCCTACCTAAGACTGAAATTGAAACTGTTCTAACTAATGTAGTTATTTAGATATTTCAAAAAATCTGTATCAATGTCACGGCACATTTTAAAGCGTTGCGACGCCGCATATATTACGTCGCCGAAAAAAAAATATTTTTGTAAATGTCTTCATAAGTCTATGAATCGTAACAATTTATATCAAAATCACCACAACTTTTGAAATTCTGCTCAACCAATTGTTTCGCCCAGGGCGCCTAAATATCTAGGGAGGTTCCTGCTATTGGCTTCAGTTATTCTAATATACCGTAGGATTTCAAGTTCTTTATAAATTCAAAGCATTTTGAGGTATAAAACTTATTAATATTTTGACAGCAAATAGTTCAAGTTTTTGTAGTCGGCACCCCTAAATATAAAAATTTTGTTTCCGTTTTTGAGAATTAAGGTTCCCTTTAAATTTAGTATTGCGGTATAATTTTAAACATTATGAAATTATCATTTGTAAAACAATATTTAATATAAATACTGAGTTTTTCGGAATTTCGACAATTTTTTTAAAAGTTCTATTTTTAAGTATGTTTGGCATACAAACTCTAGCAAGATTTTTGTAAAATTATACAGTTTTTTAAAGCTTGTTTCTTAATTTAACTAATTTTAGTAGAGGATCAAAATTACCCAAAAAATATAGAAATGCGAGGGACACAAATAAAGAGATGTCAAATCCAAATGTTTTTTTTATATAGCATTTTACTTAAGTTTGAATTTATACTACCCGGACTATTTTTCTTTTACCGCAATAATTTTTCAAATAATTTTGTTTAGTTTTAATAATAATTAGGCAAAAAATGAGAATAACATAAGTAGTAGTACTTAAAAAAAATGTATTCTTAAGTGCAATTTTTTTGAATTTTTTATAAAACGCGATATTGCTGATTTTGGTATTTTTTTGTACGGTTCCATGTAAAGATAATATATAAATTTAAGCACACTGTGATAATCAAATCACCACTAAACTGTTTTGGAGGGAGCCAAATAATCCAAAAATTAAAAAAATTACAAATTTAAATTTTGTTAAAAATCCCATTTCTACAGTTTTTATTAAAAAAACTCAAAATATTTGTTGAGATTGTTATAGAGCGGTAGAAAGATACATCAACTGGCTGCACAAAAGTGAAAGCAAAATTGTCCTACATATTACCGTTTTTGAGATATCTGACAAGAAGCAGGTTACTATCAATCTTAAGCTTTAGGACGTCGCGACGCTACCTATACTGCGACGTCGCGCAAAACATTTCGAATGGAGTGCTTAAACGGCATGCCAAGTTATATCAAAATCACCCAAAAATTGAATCTTTCAAAATTGACAGCCCGACCAATACCTACGGAGCACTTGGCGTATGATTCAGTGCCGCGTGAATGTCACCGCGCATGAAAATTTTAAAAATTTCTTTTCTTATATAAGCTACATAGCTTCTAAGCACATCATTTGAAAGAGAAATGATCTAAATATAAGGTGTATTTATTCGTTTAGGCCTCGGATGCTTTGGTCCTGTAAAAAATCCACTGCAAACAAAAAAATTTTCTTTGACTTAAAAAATAAATGAATCCATGACGGATCTGATACCTTCCTAGCTAGCCTATTAGCACACTTCAAGTGAAGCCATCATACCAGCCCTGAAAACACTTTTTTGTAAATATCTCAGAAACTAAAGCTCCTACGAAGTTTCTTGTTATGTCACAAATTATTCAGCAAAATGTATTCTACTATATTCCGAAAACCGCATATTGATCCGTTAAAAAGTTAGCATTTTAATAAATTGTCAAAATTGTCATTAGCATAAATGGATTTCAACCAAAATTTAATAAGCTCGTTAGAGGGTCTAACACTATTTTACCTGATAGTTTTATGAAAATCGGTTTAGCGGTTTAGGAGCTATTGTGTTACGGACAGATATACACACACACATACACACACACACACACACACACACACAGTGTTTTATAAAAAAAAAACATGGATTTTCCTAGTCACAAATTAAAGCTGCCCTGGAGAGCAACAAATTCAAACTAAGAAGTCAAATGATATATTTTTTGTAGGAAGTTTCAATCTCTACAAAAGTGGTATCCACGAGTTTTCTTTTTAAAAATACGGTTTTAGATAAAAAATTGTTTAATGAAAAAATTCACTTTACTTTTAAGAAACTACCCCTAATTTGACACCCTGAAGGGGTGTTATTTTTGGGACGATATAGATAAGGGATACACCAAATTAAAGCCCTAATCCCGTACTTTTGAACCCGCCTAATAAATTTTATCAGAATCCATTTGTTAGGGGTGTTTTTTGCCAAAATTCAAATAAAAATTAAAAAAACAACGTTTTTTTACTTAATTTGGGGGTTGCAGGTTAGATAATTAAATTATGTTCGAAAATGCTGAAAATTGTAGATAAAAAATCCAAAGTGAAACTGACCCGAGTCTTCATTTTTTTAAAAATGCCACCCCCCACTTCCTTGGAGGGGCTGCAGAGTGGTTCTCCACCATATGAGACCTCCACCATAGAAATTCGTATTCTACGACTTTTCCTGAAAATCACATAATATTTTATTACAAATAGGCCATTCCAAATAAATATCTAGCTTCAGTTTTTCCAAAACATTGCAGATATTGATTATCCTTATACAAGAGCTGTAATAACCAATAATAAAAGCTTTTTATTTAAAAAGTTTAAATCCCTTGGGGAAATCAAACTATACAAACCGCTCTTTTATTATTAATCCGGGGGCAAACTATGCCAGAGTTATAACTTCGCAAACTTCTGGCATTTGGTATGGATGATATTTGATTTTCATTTCTTTATTTGTTTATTTAACCTTTTTTTTAAATTTTTATTAAAAAAATAATCCTTGGCTGCAAAGCTATCGATTATACACATCAGTGGCGGTTTCTCCATAAGTGCACATGTGCACGTGCACTCCCAAATTTTACCTAAAAAAATATGCGGTGCCTAGCGGATGCGCTATATAGTTAGTTTGAATCTAATTATTCACTTTTATTTGCACCGTAGATGTTACGTCGCCTTCTAATTACAAAATATAGAAAGAGAGGACGACATGTCCCAATAGAATTTTTCAGTACATAGAATCTGAACCTTCCTTCGGCACAGCGCGTATACAAAAACTAGCCTCGATGCCGCCCGCACCCCCGTGATGACCCCTGCGTTATCGGTTCGCGTTGCATGTTAGAGCAGATCACGGGCACTTTTAATTCGTGCGCTTAGTAGTTATGAACAACGATTACTTTTTCAAGTATGGAGTAGATACTGATACGTCCTATTCGAGTATCAGATTTTTGTATTCGGTACTAAGTAATCATTATATTATCGGTAAATCCAATAAATACTGAGATTTTGTATGTTATCAATCGTATACGTATATGCAATAGTGCATTTACTAATTTAAGTAAATAAATAACGGTCCAAATGATTACAAGTACTCCAAACTCGTTACTCATACGGCCGATGCCGATACAATTGATACGAAAGTAACACTTCGGCTTCGGTCCCATTCGGGATTCGAGTAACGAGTATTTGGTGTCGAAGGATTCGATTACTTCGAATCCGCCCATGTATCAGATATTTAAGTATCGAGTAGATAGTATTTGCACACCACTAATTTGGCATTATCGGACGGGCGCTGGCGGTTTGTTTTGATTTCGACGATTTGGTATTTACAACAATGGCGGAAGTTTCTAATTCTGATAGCATTAACATACAATATTTAAAGGCAATTAAATTTTCATCTTTGCCATTAGAAGAGAAAATATGTAAACTAGGTATGATACATTTATTATTTATTTATAATTTCAATAATAATAGGTAGGTAACTAATATCTAACTAAATATCTAATTTTTTAATTATTTGCAAAAAAAATTTCGCCTGCGCCGCAATTTTTTTTTTTTTGGTTTGCACTCCCAAAGCTGCCGCCCCGCCACTGATACACATCGAACTTGGTTATTTTTTTTACTTCCTTACTTTTATATGATTTTTAGCTACGAACTAAATTGACTCCAGCAGGTCCGTATCGCCAATCATAAAACGCGTTAATTTAAGCAACCAAATCAATCAAGGTCTTCGTTATTCTGAGTGTCATAGTGGCTTTATTTTTCTCTATAATTAAATTTTTAATCAATGTGTGAAAACTGTGTTACTCTAGCTGCTGTTGTGTCACCTGGCGTTATGACAAATTACGCTGAAAATGTAAGATTCTTAAAATTCATATAACAACCGCTATTATATGCTATTATAAAATAGGCATCCTGCTTTTAAAATTATTTCAACCCCTTCTACCCTTGCAGCCCTCTGACCTACACTAAAGTAATGGCCTTATTCACGGGTACCGCCAATTTGTTAAACCAAATTTGGTTTAAATGTGGTGATTGGGTCTGTTTTGACCAAAATAACTTATTTTGAATAGAAGTAATAATGTTTTTCTCACGCTCCCGACACATTCGCACGTTTGGCATGGTATGGATGGATAAAAATCGAAATAGGTAATTCAGAATATTCTTTTCAGGTCACTCAAAGCACAGACGGACAACCGTCCCCGAACTCCCATATTACCAGCACGAGTCCGGGGGTGACACCCGCGCTGGCCGCTTTAGGGGGACTAGGGAGCATTTTTGGCAATCCCCTTCAAATGTTGGGTAGTCTTCAGGCGTTCCAAAGTCCCCAGAGCTTGCAACAGCTTCAACAGTTGGCCATGCTTCAGCAAGCTAATGGTAACCAGATGAACTCGCAGGCGCAGTTCTTTCTGCAAAACCAGGTAAGAACTACAGTTTAAAAAAATTTTAATAATTTTACCATGTTTAACGAAATTCTCTTAATTTGCATTTCTATGAAAAACGTTTTTCCTAGTTTTTATATACTATTTTGTTTTAAATTTATTTCTAAGAAAATATTTTTTACACTTTCACTTTATGACAAATTTTGTTGAAAATATATTTCTAAATCTAATTTAAAAATCGCATTTTGCTAGCTACTGTGGTTCTCGAATTATGATTTTCAATAATATTTCAACCCCCCTTCTACACACCCAACAAACAATTAAAGTTGTAACGACGAAACCCCAACTAGAAAGAATTTCTTAAAAGTAACCGCAACGTACTCCCGCTACGTCTCAGTATACCATACAGCGACGTTATAATTCCCTAAGTGGGGAACCAATTTCTGGTTATAACTACTTGGCCAAGTGTTTAAAGTCACTGTAGTAACAACTACACTACTACGTCGTAGCCAGGTATCTACTACGTCGTAGAGGCTGTTTTTTTTCCGTAATGGCATAAAAGTTGCGATGTAGTTGCAAATAATATAATCGTTTCTTTTTGGTAGAATTGTTACACAATATGGTGGACACAACAGTAAACAGACTTGCTTAGTTTTTTTGTTTGGTTATGGTTATAATATGAACTATGTTATCCAAAAGTGTGAGAATTTACGAGCAGAGGATCAAAATTCGAGTGCGACGCAAAGTTTTTTGTATAACATGCATTATATATATTGCAAAAAACCGGTGCGCCCGTAAATTTGAGCCGTTTTCTGGTAGCTGATGGAATTTTTGTGTTGTGATTTTGGAGGTTATGTTTTCATAATCGACAGTTAACTCCAACAAATGGTGCTTAAGAAGAGCATTTTTGGTAAGCTTCAACTAATTTGTTTATAAAATAGTATGGCTCTTTAATATGAGCTCATAAAACGACAACAAAAATATTAAATTTTCTTTCTTACATAAAAACATGGCGTCCCAAACTATATTCCCTGATAGTCGAAAAGGTTACTTGAAAGTAGTTGCGGCTTTAAAGTTGATCCAAAAAGTTATTTTGTCTACATTGTTACATCAGATGTTACTATGATGACACAAACTTTTGAGTTAAAAATTAAAGTTATAATGTAGTTGTCGGATACACTTGTTTGGGACTCCAATGAAGCTTAACTTTCTAGTGGTAATTAAGTAGGATATAAAAGTCAGGGCGACTACGAAATAACGACTAAAAAGAAAGTAAAACTTTAGCAACGTCCTATTGTGGTAGAGAAGACTATCAGAATCGACTATCAAGAAACAATCCTATGAAGTAGTTTAGAGGGTCGTTTTTACGAAACATCTACTATTTCCTGATACTAAATAGTAGTTAGAACTAAAAAGTAACAAATTTTGGTTGGGATCACCACATTTCTACTATAAGAAAGTAGCAAAGCCTTTAGAACATGTAGCCGCTACTATAAATGTTAGTTGGGCATTTGCTGCCTTCTCACCTTAACTAAAAGCTCCTTTATTCATAGGTATAGTTTTTGCAAAGTCAGATGAACAAAGGTTAAAGCCGACCATCGGCATATACTTTAAAGAAAGTGACATGGGCGGCGGTAGATATACTTATAAAAATTATTTCATTTAATTATGGGGTAACCTAAAGAAATAAAAATAGATAATAAAACTTTCGACACTGATTAATTTTCTAACTCTGCATACTGCCGACTAAAAGGGTCCCGAAAAGCACACCCGAAAGCAATTAAAAGTCGCCGTCGTGGTGTAGTGGTAGCAGTGTTTGTTTCCCACACCAGCGGCCCAGGTTCGATTCCTGGCTAGGTACTTGGTTGTTTGTGTTTGTTTAAAAATGCTTTAACTTTGCTAAAAACTTTGCGAAACTGGGCGATTGATCCTGATTGGATGGAAAGTCCCAGTATAAATAAAAAAAAGCAATTAAAAGCGCATCTCAAAAAAATCTGCCAATCAGGTGCCGTCTATCCACCTGTGCTGGGTCGGTCAGAAAACAAATACTTTGTGCTCGGACCGCAAAGAGCCGCGCCTTTTCTCTGTCGGTAGGGTTGAAATTATACCAGGAAGATTTTATATGAATTTGGATAATTTTTGAAGAGCAGATTGAAGCAAAATTTCATGAAATCGATAGGAGGAGCATTTCAGGTGACTTTGCAAAAACTATACCGTAAAATTGTTGTGTCAAATTTGGTTTATTCCGAGACATTAGATTATACGAGGACTCGTATCGGCTACTAAGCCGCTCAGAACCTATACCTCCAAGATTTTTGTGCATAAACCTAAAAACATAATTCTTATATCAAAAATTAAGTAGTCAATTGATCGCTACAATGATTAAACCTAATAACTTGAATAACTAGGTTTTAGATTGAATAGGAGATATGAAGCTGCGTAGAATAAAAACGTGCCGCTACCTAACTTAATGTTCTGGCGAATGCGGTCGGAAAGTGACAAAGAACCCCGCAATTTTGATATTATGTTGTACAGCCGTGTAAAAGCATCATAACCTAAGTTAGAATGTGATGGCCCTTCTGGTTTAGACACAGAAGCGGATCAAAGGGCCACAGAAACATATTAAAAATAAATATTTAGCAATAAAACTCCAAAAAAAAATTAGCGTTTTAGTCAATGCTCGTAAGCTAAGAAAATATAAATCCAGCTATTTTGACATTTTTTTTTCAGTCGCGTACCTTGCTTGTTATTTTAATTTTTGGTATAAAAAATACGTTTTGAAAAGTTATAATGTCTCTGAAATGACATATAAACATTCTACCTGGTTTCAACGTCTAGCTAGCAAAAAAATATATTTTTAAACATTTTCATACAAAGGAATTTGTAAAATAAAAAAGTCTGTTTTTGGGTAATATTTTTCTCTAAAAATATACTTGTTTAATAAATTTTTGTCAATTCAAATATTATTAAGAATAATAGTTAAAAACAATGGCGTGAATTTTTTTTTGTTTGAAGAACATTCCGAAAATCAGTTACATTATTTTTCACATTAGGACGACCAATAAATATATCAATTTTTTTAGTTCGGTTAAGTAAAGTTTAGTTCTAAAATAGCTATGTGTCTTTTTTGCGTTACTTAGCTTAAAGCGTTTCTTAATATGTGCGATGGGCTATAAATATAATAAAATAATGTAGCTAAAAATATGAATTTAATTTTTTAATAGATGTTTTTTTTTACTACGACACTGCTTTCAATTAATCTTATAAATATTTTCGTTCTAACAGCAAGTTATTTACCAATATCAGATTTTCCTAACATATTTTAGAAATCAATATAATCTAAAAGGCAAACTATAAAAAAATGTTTTAAAAATATTTCCTTTGGCAGCTATGCTGCCGTCATAAGCAAAAACATAGTAAGTACATTTGATAGCTCACATTCTAAGGTAACACTCCATTTAAAATATATTATCTGAGATTGTTTGACTGTGCAATATCAAATATCCTTCTCTGTTTTTGCTTATGACGACAGTATGATGCATGGGCGCACCCAGGGGGGGGCGGGGTTCGAGCCCCCCCCCCAAGCCTTAGATTTTTTTACATATTTTGCACATATTTCATGAAAAAACACAAAAAATATCTTAAAATTCGACATCATGAGGGTTCGGGCCTCCCCCCCAAGAGGACTCGCCTTTCCCCAAGACATATTCCTGGGTGCGCCACTGTATGATAGTTAAAATCTGGGAGGATTACTAAATATGTTTTGAGAGATACCCAAATCTTATACAAAAAAAATAAAAATCCAAATTTTTAGATTTTGTGGCCAGAAGAAAATGTGTGAAATTAAATATCATCAAAACCGGAAATGGTCGCGTAAAATTTTTGTAATTTTTGTGATTTGACTGACCTACACGGGTTAAAGGAGCGCAAAAATACAAAAAAAAATGTAATATTTGGCAATAAACTATTTAAACAAAAAATTGGTGTTTTAGAAATAATCAATGTCTATGAGCTACTGGAATATTAATCTAGCTAAATTGACAATTTTATGCAGTTGCTTTTTATTTTTTTTTCTATAAGATTTAGGTATCTCTAAAAATATATTTAGTAATTCTCCTATTGGATTTTAACTAACTGCCAAAATAGATAATTTAAAAACCTTTTTGAATATGGGTGTACTTGATTTTTACCTTCCTAGCCTAGTTTTCGACGATTTTTTTTTTCGGGATAACGCCGAAAATATGTTATTTGGGTGTATTTTGACCTATCCTATCAATATCGTCGTGATGTCTGTGTGTGTGTGTGTATGTGTGTATTTTTTTTCTGTCCGTAACATGATAGCTCCTAAACTTTAAGGTAAAATAGTCTTGGGCACTCTAACGAGCTGATTAGTTTTTGGTCAAAATCCATTAACGCAAATGAAAATTTTTTAAAATGCTAACTTTTTAACGGAGCATCGCAACAATATACGGTTTTCGGAATATAGTAGACTAGATTTTGCTCAATAATTTATTTTATAACTAAGAACTTTATTTATTTTTATTTTAAATTTATAAAAAAGTGTTTTCAAGGCTGATTATCATAGCTTTACTTGTGCCAATAGGCAAGCTAGGAATGTATCAGATCCGTCATGGATCCATTTATTTTACTTGTAAAGTGATAAAGTTTGCTTTTAAGATAATAATGATTTCTAAAATATGTTAGGAAACTCTGATATTGGCTTAACACTCGTGATTAAAACGTAAATATTTATAAGATTAATTAAAAGAAGTGTCGTAGTAAAAATACTCTGCTAATATATGGGCACCTAAGCTCACACCAGGTACTATAATTATAGTGTACGCGTAAGCTAATATAACTAAAAACTGTAATATATTTTATTCAACTGCAAATACCTTTCGTTTGATACCACACAAGCCATGTTTTGACCTATATTCTAATTTTTTTGAATTTACTCCCACCCTTTTTTTAAACTAAAATGTATTTTATTTAACTCTAGACTCAATTACCTTTCGTTTGATACCACACAAGCCATATTTTCATTTAAAATCTAATTTTTGACATTTACCCCCACCCTTTTTTAAAAATAATCTAAAATGTATTTTGTTTAACTGCAGACTCAATTACCTTTCGTTTGATATCACACACGCCATATTTTTACATAAACTCCAATTTTTAAAATCTACCCCCACCCTTTTATTTGGCTTGTGTTCGGTGGATTTTATTAATTTTTAAATGGGACCATCTCGACCCAAGACCCAGCCTAGGCACCAAATTTCATTCAAATCGGGCAAGCGGTTTTTGAGTTATGGGCGTTGGTCGTTACAGACGACAGACATACAGACAGACAGACAGACGGCGCGACAAAAAGTTTCAAATCAAAATCATCTAAAACGCAAAGATATATAAAAATTTTTGAAATCGGAGCAACTTTTTTTTTCGAGAAAAAATTAGGATCACCATATCTCACACTACTATAGTATAGTAGTAGTGTGAGCTAAAAAATAGATTTATCAAAAAATTAAATTAATATTTTTAGCTACATTAACCGATTGCTGTGTTATACTAATGTTAAGAGTTTTTGAGAGCTAAACCTTACTTAACCGAACTAAAAAAATTGCCATATTTATTGGTGGTCCTAATAGGTGGCCATACACACAGAGGTTGATCCGCCGGTTTGGAACGGCGCGGTTTAAACTGGCGGAGTTGTCTTTCAATTAGTGGACATTCCACGTGCCAGTTATAGCCGGCACAGATTTATCTGTGAGTTCAGACCGGCGGGCGAAACTTGTGGGTTCCGCGCTCACAGATATTTTAACCGGCGCAGACTTCTCTGTCGGTTTAATCGCTGTTCAGGCCAACGGCTTCTCTAATTTGGATATCTTGTTTCGTAGAATCCTCTCTTACCAAATTTATTAAAAAATCATACGTGTTAATAGAGAATTATTGAAATAAAGTCAGGCTATAATGGTGCCAGGTACAATTTTGACACCTTTACATTGTAATATCAGCTGTGATCTTTTAACACACGGCCTTTGTTTACTATATGAACCGGAATAAATAGTGCCTTCTTTTATTAATTGAAAATAAACGACGAAAGTTTTAAATTTGACTTTGATATGTCAATTTTGAAGGATCAACTGTCAGTTTTTAATGTGAATGTGTCAAAATAGTGCCTGGCACAATTATAGCCTGGCTGTATTTCAATAATTCTCTGATATCCATTCTTAAATAATTTTTAAATCGTCTGGATCATTTTCTCGTAACTCTTTTAATAGAAGGTCATGGCTAAATAGTTTCCTCTTAAGCAAATAAGTTTTAACCCACTTGGAACGTCTCTCTTTTACACCACTATGCATTATTTTCATATTAATAATCATTCCCATACACAGAGCCTGCTTATATTTAGCACTAAACAATTTACATACGCTATGCTTAAAATACCGTGCCGCATAAAACTTTCGACTTAACGAAATTCCACAGTTTTGGTTAAACCGGCAGATAAATCTTGAGTTTTAGCCCACTAACGCGCGGTTATGTCTGCCACAGACCGATATGAAGGATCGATTCGAAAGATTTTTTTTTGTGTTAGTGGACTGCAGCAGTTTTAAACCGTTACGGACAAAACTGTCAGACTTATCTGTGCCGTTCCAAACCGACGGATCAACCTCTGTGTGTATGGCCAGCTAATGATCATGCACAACTTTTAACAATCAATACACCTGTGACTGTTTTTCGGGATGTTCTTCAAACCCTTGAAACCAAAGTATGCTAGTTACATAAACACACGCTTCAAAATCTAAATTTTTGGAATTTCCTGATTTGTAGTTTTTTTATAATTAATTCTAAATAATTTAAAAAATCAGCATTTTGACCCTAACAGGAATGTACAAAACTAGCAATATCTCGAGAACCACTTACATTAGGACAGTGAGAAATATCTTATTTTAAAGCCATTTTGAAGATATTTTTTATGACATATCATAACATAATTTTTGCCACTTTTTTGTATTGTGAATTTTTTTTTAAATTTCAAAAATGCCACTTTTTAATTTTTTTGAAAAAATATATAATTTTGTTTAGATTGTTACCTAATTATCTACAAAATTTTAAGATGGACAAATGATGGGTTCAAAGTCAAAAGAAATATCAAAAATGTTTATTGCAATAAAAATGATGTATTTCAATAAGTAAACATATTTTAGACGCATTACAAGTGATTCATATAATATTAAAACAAATAGATACAGGTCTAAATACATACAGTAATCTAACTAAAAATTTGTAAATAATGCATTGCAGAAACGTACGATAATATTTTATATTTAATAAAATGTTGTAAGATATTTTATATATCGCTTATAAACCCAATGATATTCTTATACTTACCAAAATTCAGAATTGTTTCAGTCTGAAAGGAGTCTCGAAAGAGCGATCCTTGGTATTACCTGTGAGTATATGGCCCCATATAGAGGTGCAACCATAGAAAAAATGGTGCAACCGGCGAGCCTTTCAATATTAAGGGGCAGATGGCGCTGAAATAAATTCGTCTGGTACGCACTATTCAGGCACGGTGGATAGAATAGACCGGTGTTCAGATCTTATATATATCTGTCGAATTTTCACGTCACTGGTGGTCCAGCTGATTTTTGTAAACAAAAGTTAGATATGATATGAAGAACGGAACTACTAAAATTTTTTGAATATTTTGAAAACTAAGGCAATTTTCCCACTGTTTTCGGGTACATCCTTATAAAATATAATTTTCTAGACTTATTGTCGTTATTTTTTTTTAGCCCGCTTTATTTCATATTGCACAAAACTTAAACTACAAGTCAAACTGAATGTGATCGTTTAGTATCAAAGGTGAACCGAAGACTTGGGAAGTAAACAAAGATCAGCGGATTATTTTTGAAGCTGAAAGGAACACATTATTTTCTTCGAATTTTAATTTTTGTGTAAAGAGAAATGAAGCGGGCTAAAAAAAGTAACGACGGGTATGTCTGAAAAATATTATTTTATAAGAATATACAAAAAATATTAGTTGTTTATATCATATCTAACTTTTGTTTACAAAAATCAGCTGGAACCACCAGTGTCGTGAAAATTCGACATTATTTATCAGATCCGAACACCGGTCTATTCTATCTACCGCGCTATTCAGGGACTACTACTAAGCTTTAGTTGCATGTGCGAGTTACGAGGTTCATGCCTATCATACAAATGCTATTAGATCAAAGTAGTTGTCTCTGAAGATTGCGTACTAGACAAATTTATTTCAGCGTCACCTGCCCCTTAATGCTGCAAAGCTCGCCTGTTGCCACTCTATATGGGTGATATACTCAAAGGTATTATCGAAAACAAAGATAATCCCAAAGATTTAAATTGGCCCACGTTGAGAGACCTTAAATTCGTTCGCGGCCGAGTTTTTCACTCCCTAAAAGGTTATGTTTTTTGTTGCGATCTGTATTCTGCGATTGCTTCGACGCGTAGCGCTGGGAAGAGGATCGGATCTTCCCAGCGCTACGCGTCACTCATTACAGGCGTCAGCATACAAGGGTTTCGAAAAGATGGCGCCAGTAGCCAAGGCTACAAGTAAATATTAAAAAAAAAATATAGCTCCCCTTCCCTCCCATTGAGTGGTTAAAATCGGTGTAGCTGAACCCACTCTTGCCTGTGGCCGAACCGTCAAATAATGATCGCAAACGGATCATAACCTGTCCAGGCACGCCCCGACCCGGTTAGGATACGTTTGCCATCAATTGACCACTATAATTACTTTTTCCAACACCGATTGCTACTTCCCAAACGGAGGGCAGGTGAGATATCATTCATCAAAAATCCCGCCTAATTATATTTATTGTTTATATCCTATAATTTCCTACTAATACGTAGAACTGTGTTTTGGCTGAGTATTTTGACAAAAGTGGTGTGTCGTCTTTGCTTCGCGCATTCCAAAACGTCAACGCGATTTTTCGCAAATTCAAAGGTCAAATGACCAAAATAGGTCCCAAAAAAGTGAGAATCAAATCGCTTTCGTCAAAATAGGGTATTAAAAAATCAGATTATAATAAAATCTCAACCTCACATTTATACCAAACAAAAAAATAAATTAAAATCAAAATTAAGCTAAAACGGTTTCTAGCTATAGTCGGTATTTAAAAGCAGAATCTTATCTAATGCTAATAGGTATATCTGACATGTTTTATCGAAAATATTTTTTTATTTTTAATATTCTTTATGCTATTCCTAAAATAAGGGATTCCTTCAAGACTTCCCGCAGTTGAGAGGTTCTCACATTTAAGTGTGTTATTACAAAAGAATTAAGATATATAAGAAATTTTAAATTCAATCTTCCACTGTTGAAAAAGTACTTTTTATCCAAAACTAATGAAAGAAGAGGGATGTTGTATAATTTTTAGAGGGTTAAACTGCATTTGCGAAGCACAAGGAAGCGAATTCGTTCGATCGTTGTTGCTGTAATGAAAATGCGGCATTTTATAAACACAAACTGTGCGCAAACTAATATGCCTTGTTGTCAAATGCGGCACCTGGCGTTGTCGTTAGGTAGGTTACGCACATGCTGCAGATAAGTTATTTGAATCTCCTGAGCGCTGGTCTAATACTTTTGAAACATACCTTCTATTTCTTTTTTAGCTCACACATATACTATACTATAGTAGTGTTAGCTATGGTGATCCTAATTTTTTCGAAAAAAAAAAGTTGCTCCGATTTCAAAATTTTTTATATATCTTTGCGTTTCAGATGATTTTGAAACTTTTTTGTTGCGCCGTCTGTCTGTCTGTCTGTCTGTATGTCTGTCTGTCTGTCTGTAACGACCAACGCGCATAACTCAGTTTAAGTGAAAATATGGCGTGTGTGATATCAAACGAAAGGTAATTGAGTCCGGAGTTTAACAAAATACATTTTAGTTTTTGTTTTTTTTTAAGGGTGGGGGTAGATTTCAAAAATTTGAGTTTAAACCAAAACATGGCTTGTGCGGTATCAAACAAAAGGTAATTTAGTCTGGAGTTGAATAAAATATATTTTAGTTTTTAGTTATATTAGCTCACACGTACACTATAACTATAGTACCTAGTGTGAGCTTAGGGGCCCATATATTGGCAGAGTATTTAATATATACTGCAAAACCGTATAATATCCTTGACAAAAATTGCACAAAACAATTTTAACGTTGAATTTTAATACATTTTCAGGTACACCAAATAGCTCAGGCAGCTCAACAACTTCACCAGCTACAGAAGGTCCAACAGCAGCAAACTCAGCAACAGCATCAGCCACAGTCGAACACTAATCACCTCAATAACAGTATTTCTCAAAACACACAAATTCCCCAAAATGTTCAAACCACGCCTCCAAATAATGCGCATAATAATATCCCAGCTAGCATGTTGACACCCAGTACGCCAAGTTCGGGAGGTACGTTTTTAAAATTATACACAGTCATAAGGCTCTAACTTACTTGCGCCTTCGGTTCATTAAAGCATGAGAACTATGGAAGGTTAGTTTAAGACCAGACTTATCAACAAGTAGAAAAAATTAATAACACATGACCTAAAAATATTTTTTTAAATTTAAATTGTTTCTAGATCGCTATTTTTAGATTTAAAATTAAAATTAAATGACATCAAAAGGTAAGTTTTTACCAACTTTCACAAAAATCATATAAAAAGATAAAAATGGGGCGGAATTTTACTTTTTTGTCCGGCGAGCTGCGAGCGCGGCCCTGCGCTTGGCTTAAACTATAAGTAGTAAGGGGTGACCCGTAGGTGTGACAACTGTGTCAGGGTCAAATAATTTAGAAATTCTATTGATTAATTACATATTTTTACTTTACCAAAACTACTTACAGCAAAGTATATTTGTATTAATTGGCAGGTTTAACTCCACAACATCTGAAAACTCCATCAAGAATAATGGAACCGTCACCTGAGGAAACTACAGATTTAGAGGAACTTGAACAGTTTGCAAAAACTTTTAAACAGAGGAGGATAAAATTAGGTAAGAATGCAGCTCATAAGGGCCCTAGGAGCTAGGTATTAAATATTTAAAAAATAAAAATGTGTACAAAGAGTGTATGTTTGACTATGACTCTCATATGCTAGTCAGTGAAGGAGTGTAAAGGGATTTGATTTTGGTTAGTTTTCCAACCTACTAAAGGTAGCATCTCCAAATGTACATTTCTCTGTGTTTTACGTCGTCAGTGGAGAACAGCTTACGATGAAGTAGACGAAATCCGTATAAGTCGTTCTTCATATTCATCATATCAAAAGCTAATATAATTTATAGACTAGTCAAATTATTTAAGAGAAAAAAATTACTTACAGGACTTGAAGCTTTGGAAGTTGTAGAGCGGCAAAAAACAAAGTTAAAAAAAATAAATGCGTGAGCAGGGGCGTTGCGGGTTAGGTTTGGGGGGGGGGGGGGTGGGTTAAAAGGGGCAGGAAATCGTATTATTGCGATTTACGGCGAAAGTTGACGTCGGAGAAAAAAGTGTCTAGAATAATATCTAAAACCTTTATTTGAATAGATATCAAAATACGATAAATACAAAAGTTTCATAATTTTTTACAGTTAAGTTTAAGAACCTTAAGGTCGGAATGTAATTTTTTTTCTAAATGTCAAAACTTGACAGGTTGATGGTTTTTCTTTTAATTGAACATCCTATATATTATCTTAGATTTTTATAGATCTTTTCTGCCTGATTTTAAAAATAAAAAATTGTACAGAGAAGTTTCAGGGGCCATACCATGATTAAAGTCGACCCTGAATATCAATCAAGAAAAGGTAATAACTCGAGATTCCAGGAAGTAAAATCCAACTTTTTAGAACGAATAATAATTAAAACTTTTTAATCTAGACTAGGGGAAATGGAATCTGGAAAAAAAGGAAAACTGCTGATCAGCTAACTAACTAAGCTTTAAAGCTAAATATATAATTGTTTTTTTCAGGGTTTACTCAAGGAGACGTAGGCTTGGCAATGGGAAAACTATACGGGAACGATTTTTCGCAAACGACCATATCTAGGTTTGAAGCTCTTAATTTGTCTTTCAAAAATATGTGCAAATTAAAGCCACTGCTTCAAAAATGGTTGGAGGATGCTGACAGTACGCTAACAAACCCTGGAGCACTTAATAATCCTTTGACCACACCGGAACCTATTGGCAGGTAAATTAATATTATTAATTTTAAAATATTTTAAGGAAACCGGCATAATTGTGACGTCCACTTAACATGTGAAATACTTTTTTTGTTTTTAGCTCACACATATACTATACTATAGTAGTGTGAGCTATGGTGATCCTAATTTTTTTGAGAAAAAAAAGTTGCTCTGATTTCAAAAATGTTTGTATATCTTTGCGTTTCAGATGATTTTGAAACTTTTTTGTTGCGCCGTCTGTCTGTCTGTCTGTCTGTCTGTCTGTCTGTCTGTCTGTCTGTCTGTCTGTCTGTCTGTCTGTCTGTCTGTCTGTCTGTCTGTCTGTCTGTCTGTCTGTCTGTCTGTCTGTCTGTCTGTCTGTCTGTCTGTCTGTCTGTCTGTCTGTCTGTCTGTCTGTCTGTCTGTCTGTCTGTCTGTCTGTCTGTCTGTCTGTCTGTCTGTCTGTCTGTCTGTCTGTCTGTCTGTCTGTCTGTCTGTCTGTCTGTCTGTCTGTCTGTCTGTCTGTCTGTCTGTCTGTCTGTCTGTCTGTCTGTCTGTCTGTCTGTCTGTCTGTCTGTCTGTCTGTCTGTCTGTCTGTCTGTCTGTCTGTCTGTCTGTCTGTCTGTCTGTCTGTCTGTCTGTCTGTCTGTCTGTCTGTCTGTCTGTCTGTCTGTCTGTCTGTCTGTCTGTCTGTCTGTCTGTCTGTCTGTCTGTCTGTCTGTCTGTCTGTCTGTCTGTCTGTCTGTCTGTCTGTCTGTCTGTCTGTCTGTCTGTCTGTCTGTCTGTCTGTCTGTCTGTCTGTCTGTCTGTCTGTCTGTCTGTCTGTCTGTCTGTCTGTCTGTCTGTCTGTCTGTCTGTCTGTCTGTCTGTCTGTCTGTCTGTCTGTCTGTCTGTCTGTCTGTCTGTCTGTCTGTCTGTCTGTCTGTCTGTCTGTCTGTCTGTCTGTCTGTCTGTCTGTCTGTCTGTCTGTCTGTCTGTCTGTCTGTCTGTCTGTCTGTCTGTCTGTCTGTCTGTCTGTCTGTCTGTCTGTCTGTCTGTCTGTCTGTCTGTCTGTCTGTCTGTCTGTCTGTCTGTGTGTCTGTGTGTCTGTCTGTCTGTCTGTCTGTCTGTCTGTCTGTCTGTCTGTCTGTCTGTCTGTCTGTCTGTCTGTCTGTCTGTCTGTCTGTCTGTCTGTCTGTCTGTCTGTCTGTCTGTCTGTCTGTCTGTCTGTCTGTCTGTCTGTCTGTCTGTCTGTCTGTCTGTCTGTCTGTCTGTCTGTCTGTCTGTCTGTCTGTCTGTCTGTCTGTCTGTCTGTCTGTCTGTCTGTCTGTCTGTCTGTCTGTCTGTCTGTCTGTCTGTCTGTCTGTCTGTCTGTCTGTCTGTCTGTCTGTCTGTCTGTCTGTCTGTCTGTCTGTCTGTCTGTCTGTCTGTCTGTCTGTCTGTCTGTCTGTCTGTCTGTCTGTCTGTCTGTCTGTCTGTCTGTCTGTCTGTCTGTCTGTCTGTCTGTCTGTCTGTCTGTCTGTCTGTCTGTCTGTCTGTCTGTCTGTCTGTCTGTCTGTCTGTCTGTCTGTCTGTCTGTCTGTCTGTCTGTCTGTCTGTCTGTCTGTCTGTCTGTCTGTCTGTCTGTCTGTCTGTCTGTCTGTCTGTCTGTCTGTCTGTCTGTCTGTCTGTCTGTCTGTCTGTCTGTCTGTCTGTCTGTCTGTCTGTCTGTCTGTCTGTCTGTCTGTCTGTCTGTCTGTCTGTCTGTCTGTCTGTCTGTCTGTCTGTCTGTCTGTCTGTCTGTCTGTCTGTCTGTCTGTCTGTCTGTCTGTCTGTCTGTCTGTCTGTCTGTCTGTCTGTCTGTCTGTCTGTCTGTCTGTCTGTCTGTCTGTCTGTCTGTCTGTCTGTCTGTCTGTCTGTCTGTCTGTCTGTCTGTCTGTCTGTCTGTCTGTCTGTCTGTCTGTCTGTCTGTCTGTCTGTCTGTCTGTCTGTCTGTCTGTCTGTCTGTCTGTCTGTCTGTCTGTCTGTCTGTCTGTCTGTCTGTCTGTCTGTCTGTCTGTCTGTCTGTCTGTCTGTCTGTCTGTCTGTCTGTCTGTCTGTCTGTCTGTCTGTCTGTGTGTCTGTATGTCTGTCTGTAACGACCAACGCGCATAACTCAAAAACCGCTTGGCCAATTTTAATGAAATTTGGTACCTAGGCTGGGTCTTGGGTCGAGATGGTCCCATTTAAAAATGAACAAAATCCACCGAACACAAACCAAATAAAAGGGTGGGGGTAGAGTTTATGTGAAAATATGGCGTGTGTGATATTAAACGAAAGGTAATTGAGTCTGCAGTTAAACAAAATTCATTTTAATTTATTTAAAAAAAAAGGGTGGGGGTATATTTTAAAAATTAGAGTTTAAGTGAAAATATGGCGTGTGTGACATCAAACGAAAGGTAATTGAGTCCGGACTTTAACAAAATACATTTTAGTTTGTGTTTTTTTTTAAGGGTGGGGGTAGATTTCAAAAATTTGAGTTTAAGTCAAAACATGACTTGTGTGGTATCAAACAAAAGGTAATTTAGTCTGGAGTTGAATAAAATATATTTTAGTTTTTAGTTATATTAGCTCACACGTACGCTATAACTATAGTAGATACGTAGTGTGAGCTTAGGGGCCCATATATTGGCAGAGTATTATATTTATGCTCGAACTTAGCACAAGCTGTAAATTTAAATATCAGTGACAGGTCTAGGATGGTCGCCCAGTGTATGAATTCCTAAAACCAGTGAAAATAAGAATGAGCATTTCTTTTAACTTTCTTCTAACCAGGACTATTAGAGATGCGGAAATCAATTGAGATCGCATGCGCAGTTTGCCTCTTTCACCCGATTTTTAAGGAGTACTCCTCACGCATTCAAGAATTCATATGCGTTATAATCATAAACTTTTTTCTATTTTGTAGGCGAAGAAAGAAACGCACGTCAATAGAAACCAGCGTCAGAGTAGCGTTAGAAAAAGCGTTTCTACAAAATCCCAAACCGACATCAGAAGAAATTAGTATGCTGGCTGACGGGCTCTGCATGGAAAAAGAGGTAGTCCGCGTATGGTTTTGTAACAGGCGGCAAAAGGAGAAGAGAATCAACCCACCAATTGCGGCTATTGGGTCGCCCAGTTCCGGAGGAAACATAAATGGTAATTAGTTAGTTTTTTTTCAAATTTTGTGAATCCCTATCATTTTTTTTTCTGATTTACCCAACTTGCACTTTATTTAGTAACTAAAAATAATGCAGTTTTGATTATAATGATGCCTTACTAATCATAATTTTTTTCAAAATCAGAATTTTGTAAAAGTGATATAAGCTCGGATATAAGTTATCTTTTTTATTACCTGAGCTGTTTTGGTTAAGTTTATTACTACATTGGTGGAAATCGCTATTATTTTTGGAGTTGGTTAAATCTTACTTACTTCAACTTGGTTCCCAGTGCTTTTATGTAGGAATGAAATAAAATATTTGTTTTAATCTGAGTTACAAATATGGTATATTGTAATTAATATTGTTACGGGTTCTCCACAACAATTAAAACTCGCAATTGTTGAAAACGATACGTCAATTTATTCCGACAAATTATGTACAAAAACACGCACTTAAACTTACTAATAACTTGCTAATAATTCACCACTTTAATACGCCTATTAACTTCGCGTTAACATCTAGCGATCACTACCATTGGTTATCTCTGACTGACTGCCTGGTGCGCGACCCCGGCCCTATATATAGGATCGTCCATCTCTCTCGAACTTTCCGGCAGCCTTCGACGTCCGGAAAGTTCTCGTATTATTGCGACCGCAAGTCATAGATAACGCAACTAAAACCTAGACTAAGAATACAACCTTAAGATAAATCAACCTAATACTACACTAAACCTAAATAAATTCCAATTATAAAATTTAAATAACTTAAATTTGTAACACTATCCTCCTCTTCAGGTTTGATCGTCTCGATCAACATTTCCCAGGTAAGGTTTTAGTCTGTCTAGATGAACAACTTTCATCTTGGACTTCGGGCTTCTCTGGATTCGGTAGACTACATCATTAATTCTCTTAACAACTTTATAAGGCCCTTCCCATGGTGGTGTCAACTTAGGTGATCTTCCTTTCTTGCGTTGAGGATTGTATAGCCAGACTTGATCATTCTCTTTGAACCCTGAAGAGTTTGCTTTCAGGTCATATCTCGCTTTCATGCGGTCACTGGCTATTTCTATTCGCTCTCTAACCACTTCATGGATATCGTGCAGCTTTTGCCTTAAACGTTCGACATAGTCATTAACCTCTAAGTGTGCTTCTTCAGGTGAACGAAACATGATATCACATGGTAAACGCAGTTCTCTACCAAACAGGATACTAGATGGAGTAGCTCCTGTCGTATTGTGAATGGCGGTTCTATAGGCCATCAAAAACAATGGAATATATTGGTCCCAATCTGTTTGGTGCTCATCAACAACTTTGCACAGATGTTCTTCTATTGTTTTATTAAATCTTTCAACCATGCCATCTGACTGCGGATGTAAAGCCGTAGTCCGTGTTTTATGTATTCCTAAAAGGTCACAGAGATTCTGGAAGAGCTTTGATTCAAAGTTTCTTCCTTGATCTGAATGTAGTTCCAAAGGAATGCCAAATCGGCTGAAAACATCATTTACCAGAACTTCTGCAACTGTAGCGGCCTCTTGGTTAGGCAAAGCAAAAACTTCTGGCCATTTGCTAAAGTAATCCATGACAACAAGAATGTATTTGTTGCCCTTTTTAGTTTCTGGAAACGGTCCGGCCACATCAATAGCAATGCGTTCGAATGGCAGACCTACGTTATATTGTTTCATTTGACCTCTGGACCTTGTTTTGGGACCTTGGCTGGCTGCACAAGTCGAACATCGGCGGCACCAGTTTTTCACATCTTGAAAGTAATTGACCCAATAAAATCGATTTCGAATTTTGTCCATGGTTTTATTTATGCCTAGGTGCGCGCCTGATTTTCCACCATGGCATTCGGCCACTATATTGTCTACCATGCTCCTAGGAACCACTACTTGATTAACCACAGTAAGGCCATCGGCACTTTCCCAGGCACGTTTAAGGATGTTTTCCTCTACTATCAGTGAATCCCATTGGGCCCACAGTGATTTGAATATCACCCCTTGGTTTGCGATATCTTGCCATGATGGTCGTGGCTTGTTATCTTCTTTCAATCGCAAGATAGGTCCTACATCTTTGTCGTTAAGTTGTGTGGTTCTAATCGATGCCGACATCCATTCTTCATCTGGTTCTAACTTTATCTGGCGCACGTAGGTAATTCCTTCTTTCTGGTCAATTTTCCTGCAATGTTTACAATCCTCAGGGCAAGGTCTTCTGGACAATGCATCCGCATTATTATGCACCCTTCCCGCTCGGTGCTTAATTTGATAATGGTATTGTTGTAGCTTTTCTATCCATCTCGCGACTTGCCCCTCAGGTTGTCTCATTTTCATGAGCCACTGTAACGCAGCATGATCCGTTCTAATCAGAAACTCTTGTCCATAGAGATATTTGTGAAAGTGAGGATACGGATTTAATGATGGCTAGGAGCTTCTTTCTGGTAACACAATAATTTCTCTCTGGTTTGGATAGCTTTTTGCTGAAAAATTCGATGACCCGTTCTTCTCCATCTTGTACTTGGGAGAGTACTGCTCCTATGCCATCGTTGCTCGCATCAGTATCTAATATGAATTTACCTTTTGGAATAGGATATGCGAGAATCGGACTAGAATATAATGCTACCTCCAGTCTTCTAAATGCTTGGTCACATTCAGTATTCCATCTGTAAGAAGCTTTATCTTCTGTAATTCTATGTAATGGAGACGCTATTTTGGCGAATCCTTCTACAAATCGTCTGTAGTATGTACACAGACCCAAAAAGCTTCTCAATTCATGTTTGTCACGAGGCTGAGGCCATTCTTTTATTGCTTGTAACTTCTTTTCGTCGGTATGGATGCCTTCTCGGGAAACGACGTGACTTTTTCTTGGAACAGAAAACATTTCTTTGAGTTCAATTTAAGATTTGCGTTCCTGATTCTTGCGAATACTTCTCGTAAATTATCTAGATGATCTTGAAATGATTTCCCCATTACTATGACATCATCCAAATAGACTAGGCAGGTTTTCCAAGTATGGCCCCGTAGAACGACTTCCATTAGTCTTTCAGATGTAGCTGGGGCATTGCACAGGCCAAATGGCATCACATTAAACTGATAAAGTCCACTTCCAGCAGAGAATGCAGTCTTCTCTTTATCTCTTTCAAAGATTCCTACTTGCCAATACCCACTTTTCAGGTCAAGAGTAGAAAACCAATATGATCCTGCCAACGTTGTTAATGTGTCGTCTATTCTTGGCAGTGGGTAACTATCTTTCTTGGTCACATCGTTAAGTTTCCTGTAGTCGACACAAAATCTAGTACTTCCATCCCTTTTAGAGACCAACACCACAGAAGATGACCAAGGACTTGATGACTCTTCAATAACACCGTCGCTGAGCATTTTATTAATGAGATTGTGAACTTCTTCTTGCTTGGCCATTGGTAGTCTTCTTGGAGGTTGTCTTATCGGTTGGGCATCGCCAGTGTTGATAGCATGTTGAATAAGGTTTGTGCGTCCCGAACTACTCCTAGTTTCGAAGATATTACTTTGTTCTTCTATAAACTCTCTCGCTTTACTAAATTCTTCTGGAGTGAGATGTTGCCAAGTTTACTCAAATTGCTGAAGTACCTCCATTGGTAACTTGCTTGTATCCTCGGAAGTTGGCTCTTCACATCTTGTTAATTTCTGTACTGGTTCAAATAATGCTACCACCTCCCCCTTATTAATTTTGACACTATTTGGGAAAATATTGGCGACTCTAATCGGGATGTCTTTATCGGTTTTAACTAGTGATTTTGCAACGAGGTAGGTGTTGGGTGTGTTTTGTTGGTTTATGAGTCCGACGCAGCTTGATGTTTTACTTTCTAGCCTCCCAAAAATTATGGTCTCACTGTTACCGACTAGTCTTGTTGTGCATACTGCCACCACCTTTATTGGTTCTTTATTGATGTGACTATTTGACAAAATGAACTCTTCGTTCCCAAATCTTAGGGTATTAAGTTTATTATCAAACGCAAATCCATGTTTACTTATTAGGTCCATTCCCAAAATAAATTCGTCTGCTATGTCTGCAACTAATACCGAGTGGCGAATCTTCAACCTCCCCAGCTGTAGGTCTATGTCTGTCTGCCCCAACACGTCGGCGGATTCTCCAGTCACAGTCTTAAGTGTTATTTTCTTTTCTGTTGGTCGAATTTTATATCTCGTTGCAATTTTGAACTTAAGCAATGATATGGCAGCACCTGTGTCTACTGTTATATTAACTTTTCTTCCATTAATAAGTCCGTCGATGTTAAGACTGTTGATAGAGTAAATTTTGGGGGCTAAATTCCCATTAGCCAACACCCGCCCCTCTGCGTTGACTAGTTTTAATTTTCCTGATCTCTTCTTCGGTACTCTGTCCCAGTAGCGACAATCGCGTTGAATATGCTCTGTACGTCCGCATCTGAAACACTTTACATTTGGAGGGGATCGTCTGCTTTCTTTCAAAGAATCAATCTTCTCTATCAGTGACTGAAACAGTTGGTTTAGCGTTTTTAAGTTGACCTCCTCTCCAGTGCTCATTTCTTCTCCCTCCTGAATTGAAACAGCTCTTGCTTTTGGCCTTTACATATTATTTGATGATTCAATTTCAAGGGCTCGAATCAACACTTCACTGCTGTTATGGAAGCGTTCTCGACGAAGTAACTTTGCTAAGTCCGTGTCTCGCAAGCCGTTAATAAAGCGATCTACCGTAAAGGGATCTCTGTAATTTTCTGGCATTTCTGGGTAAGCCAAGTACATCAGCCTCCTGATATCCGCTTCATACTCTTGTAATAACTCCCCTGCTCTTTGTTGGCGAATATTTAATTCTGACCAATGCAAATTTCGTAAATGTTCATCTCCATATCTTCTTTCTAAAGCTGCCACTAAAGCATTGTAACTCTGTTTTTGTTCCGCTGGAATAGACCGTAAAAGTCCAAGAGCAGGTTCTCGTAGAGCTACGAACAAAGCTCTAGCTTTTTCGTCATCGTTCCAACTATTTGCAGCGGCGGCAGCTTAAAATTGTTGTTTGTAGGTAGACCAGGAAGACTTACCATCAAAATTTGGAGGCTTAATGTTTTGGTTGGAATTCACAACACATCCCTGAGCTTTCATTTTGTTGTGTTCTTTTTGGAGCTGTATAAGCTGTTTTGACACGTCCTGGAATTTTTCTTCCATGGTTTGAAAAACTTCTTCCCTAACATTCTGTACCTTTTCTTCAACATTATGTACCTTTTCTTCTACATTCTGCAATTTATTTTGTACCTTTTGTTCCACACTATGCATTATTTGAGTTATTTCTTCCTTAAGATCTTCGGTTGCAGTCTTAAACTCTTCTCTCAGCTGTTCGGAGTTGCTCTTTATTTGGTCAAAGTTTTCCTGCATGTCGTTCTGGTTTTGTTCAATGGTCTGTTTCATGTCATCCATGGTGTGTTTCATATCGCCCTGGTTTTGAGCTATTTGAGCTGCTAGAGCCTGCATCATTTTAGTTAAATCTTCCATCTTGGCCGATCTTTGTCTAGTAAGCATCAACTTCGTGATAAATCACTTAAAACGTGTATTTTAGGGATACAAAGCGAATGTCGAAGTCGGTTTTTCAATATCTCTTCCAATTCTTAAATAGAACCTAATGGAATGTTCTGGAATATACTGGTAAATGCTACTCTTTCTGCTACTAGGCAAATGTAGAAGTCACTTTTTGATTATCTCTTTTGGTTCTCGAATAGACCGTCGTAGAATGTTATGGAATATTCTAGAAATTCTTTCTAATTCTTACTTTTGAAATAACTAAACTAATGTCGAAGTCAGTATTTGTATATCTCTTCTAGTTTTTGAATAGAACGTCGTAGAATGTTATAGAATCTTCTAGAAATTCTTTTTAGTTCTTACTTTTGAAATTACTAAGCTAATGTCGAAGTCGCTTTTTTGGATATTTCTTCTGATTTTTGAATAGAGCGTCGTAGAAAGTGATAGAATATTCTAGAAAATCTCTCTAATTATCAATTTTTGGACTGTAAAGTTAATGTCGAAGTCGGCTCTTAAATATCTCTTTTGGTTTTTGAATAAAACAATATCGAACTTCTATATTCTGGAAAAATCACTTACTGTTTTTCTGTCCAATTGTCCTATCCGGTGGTCTTTGCACTATTCAGTTCCGAATATTCTGGCAAAATCACTTACTGTTCTTCTTTTTAATTGTCCTAGCCGCTGGTACTGTGTAAGGATAGTCTTTGCACTATTTATTTCTTTTAATCTCACTTCTGACACCAATTGTTACGGGTTCTCCACAACAATTAAAACTCGCAATTGTTGAAAACGATACGTCAATTTATTCTGACAAATTATGTACAAAAACACGCACTTAAACTTACTAATAACTTGCTAATAATTCACTACTTTAATGCGCCTATTAACTTCGCGTTAACATCTAGCGATCACTACCATTGGTTATCTCTGACTGACTGCCTGGTGCGCGACCCCGGCCCTATATATAGGATCGTCCATCTCTCTCGAACTTTCCGGCAGCCTTCGACGTCCGGAAAGTTCTCGTATTATTGCGACCGCAAGTCACAGATAACGCAACTAAAACCTAGACTAAGAATACAACCTTAAGATAAATCAACCTAATACTACACTAAACCTAAATAAATTCCAATTATAAAATTTAAATAACTTAAATTTGTAACAATATGTTATTCAAGAACATTTGGTCAATTTCAAAAAAATGTACATTATTTAAAAAAAAATAATACAAATGTTTGTCAAGAAACAGAGTAATAAAATAATATATAAAAGTCAAACCCCGAAAAAGTTATAGGTATGTACTATTAGCTCACACATATACTATACTGTAGTAGTGTGAGCTATGGTAATCCTAATTTTTTCGAGAAAAAAAAAGTTGCTCCGATTTCAAAAATTTTTATATATCTTTGTGTTTCAGATGATTTTAAAACTTTTTTGTTGCGCCGACTGTCTGTCTGTCTGTCTGTATGTCTGTCTGTCTGTCTGTCTCTCTGTAACGACGCGCATAACTCAAAAACCGCTTGACCGATTTTAATGAAATTTGGTACCTAGGCTGGGTTTTGGGCCGAGATGGTCCCATTTAAAAATGAACAAAATCCACCGAACACAAACCAAATAAAAGGGTGGGGGTAGATTTCAAAAATTAGAGTTTATAGGGAAATATGGCGTGTGTGATATCAAACGAAAGGTAATTGAGTCTGGAGTTAAACAAAATACATTTTAATTTATTTAAAAAAAAGGGTGGGGGTATATTTCAAAAATTGGAGTTTAAGTGAAAATATGGCGTGTGTGATATCAAACGAAAGGTAATTGAGTCTGGAGTTAAAAAAAATACATTTTAGTTTTTAAAAAAGGGTGGGGGTAGATTTGAAAAATTAGAGTTTAAGTCAAAACATGGCTTGTGTGGTATCAAACGAAAGGTAATTGAATCTGGAGTTCAATAAAATATACTTCAGTTTTTAGTTATTATAGATTTCAAGTAGATACACTAAAACTATAGTACCCAGTGTGAGCTTATGTGCCCATAGATTGGCAGAGTATTTTTAATAGTACTAAGGTATAAACAAATTGTTGTGTGGAGTTAATTCTTTAAATAGGCAATCATATCTAGGAAAATTTTATTAAAATAAATCTGTATAAGACAGGTACCTAAAGTTCACTTCAAAGTTGCATTTCTGCATAATAATTATTAATAATTATCTAGTGAAACTTTAGTACCACCTACACAGTTTTATTTCTCTGTATTTAAATTATATACAAACCGAGGAAAAAGAACATTTTAATATTTTGGTCATAGATAAATAAATAAAAAAAATAAATAGCTATCTATAATAGCAAATATATATAATATATAATAATATGTATGTAGCTGTGTTAGATGTCTAGTCCGATCTAATGACCGCTTATAGTAACAAAGAGTCCCAAAAGAAGCTTTACGCCAAGTCAAACTGACTTAATGACCTTTGAAAACCCAGCTGTTTAAAATAAAATTTGACAAGAAGCAAACTAACGACCAGTCTATCATAATCTGGATTTTAAATATCCATAAGCAAATAAAATATAACCAAAATATTATTCATAATAGAAATCTATATTAGATTTAATTAGTTGAATTTAGGTTATGTCGTTAAAAAATTATATCCTAATATAAATAAATAAATAAATAAATCATTTTTCAAAGAAAATTGTTAAAAAATAAAAAAAGAGCCTACTTAAGTAAAGTGGAAATCCTATAACGATTCCCGGTCTTAAAAAAAAAATATGTATAAAAAATACAGATTATGCTATAACATATTTATACAGTGTCCCCCATAATGTGCGCAACATATGGGAAAAAATTTTATTTGTGAGATATGGGAAAAAATTTTATATACGATCAATCCTGCTTGTTGAATAACCTAGAAAGACATTGTGACATTAGTCACGTGATCACTGTCATGGTGGCAAATTCAAAAAATTAGTCATGAACAGCTACAAAGTGAGGTTAGATGGCAAAATATCGCAAAAAGTTATTTGAAAAAAGTGTTTAGAATGTCATTTTAGGGTCTTCTATGAAATTTGAAGCAATAATAATAAAAAATAAGAAATACCCTATTTTTGGCCCTAGCCTTATTATGAATTAATTTTATTCAGATTTTATTCTTGAAATAGTTCAAGTAACGCAATATTTATTGGGCAAAGGTAAAATAATTCCAAATTCTTTATTAAAGTCATTCATAAAAAATTAAATAAAAATATCCGATTGACACATGTACGTTTCTTGTCGCAATGGCCTTTTGTTTTGACAGTTTGTAAGGTTTCCGTAAATTTAAATTTAATACCACAATGGAAAAGAACAACGTCATTGATATTATTTAATAAATAATATTGATGATGAGGCTTTTTTCTAGTGTGGTATTAATACTAAGTTCACGGAAACCTTACAAACTGTCAAAAAAAAGGCCATTGAAACAAAACAAAAAATTATTTAATTATATCAATAAATAAAATAAAAGTCCTAGCTTTCGCTGAATTTTTGTTTATTATCATAGTAAGTAATTTCTATCCTCGTCTATACTTCTAAGGCTGCTATCCAAATGTAACAACTTTTTTTTCTACAAAGAATCAAGATCTAAAAACCAACAAAAAAATCGAATTAGAAAAACAAGTTTAGTAAAGTGCAACTGAAAATTCGCCTAATTTTACGTATTTTATTTTATTTTGGTCATGTATAAAATGGCCGGTTGTTGAGAAAAAACGAGTTGGTGCCTAGAAGAAAACTTTTAATATAGGTTTTTTATTCTAGGTCCGATGTACGCTCTAGCCAATAACCTTACTCCAAGTCCTCTTAGTTTAGTGACTTCCAGTCATCAGAACTTCAACCCGAACCTTATGGTCAAGCAGGAATGACATCAGGCTGTCAATTTTTTCGCCGATCACTATATGGATTAGCAGTCGGTTAATTACAGTGCAATGTATTCTACAGCTCAAGTATGTCATCAAAGAACGCATGCGAACGATGGTATGCGGATGTTCGATAGCCCAGCGGAAGTGCTTAATAAGTGTCATGCTATGAAACAAGCGCGCATTTCTACACAAAAGCCTGACTGTACAGTTTTCAGTACTCCTACGGATTTAAGGCTTAAAAAATCGTTTTATGACATTAATATGGCAATTTTAGAACGTACTGGTTTCGAATGTAGGTATATGGAATTAAATTATTAACCCATATTGACGTTAAGGTACTTATTTTTTGTAAAAATCATACCATTCAAGAATTAAAGTGTACGTAGGATATAGGTCTTCCAACAAAGTTTGAAGATTCTCTGTTGTTTTTTTATTTTTACAAAAATAATCATATTAACAATTGCGCACACAAAAAGTTAGCAGTGGGAATTCCCGACCCAACTTGATTGGACCACGTCATTGTTAAAGAAACTTAAAATAAATTTACAAACAATGCCGCACATTCGACATGTTTTGATAGAGTGAGAAACTTTACGGAAAAGAGAATTTTTTTTTTTGATAGATAACAAAATTAATAGAAGGGCCTGGTAAAGGAGCGCCCTTAATTTTAAAAATTTACTTACATTTATACCAAATAATTACTATTTTTTAAATACTAGTTAATTTTGGTTTCTGTCGTTTGTGGCAAATTAGATTTTATTTTTGTAAAAAATGTACTTTATATCGATTTTTGTTCTTAAGTTTTATTTAGTTCTTTTTTTTTATCATATATAACAATTTTGTACATATTATATACATGTATTACATGAACTCGTTGTCTTTAATTTTGTGTCCTTTTAAATAACAACTGCGCGTAACATTAAAAAATAAGTTAAGATACTTATGTTTTTGAAATATACCTTTTAGAAATATTAGTCACTTATAGCCCATTGCACCGACATTTTTTTTCGTTACTTACCCTAAAGTGTTCCTTATTACATCATATTATGATTATATTAAGAAACGCTTTAAGCTATGGAACCGAAGAAAAAGTCGGTGAGATGGACCCTTACTTACCTAAAAAGCCTAATTTTGTCAAAAGACAGTCTTTTCAATATACAGGGTCTAACAGCTATCATTTTAGAATATCTATTGCCAAAATTAACTTTAAAATAATTGAAAAGGATATTTCAACAAAATAGTCACTTAAAAGATAAGTTTGTGGGCAGTAATTGTTATTGTTTATTGCAGGGTAGCTCGTAGCTGACCTCCTTTTCAGGAACTACCGACAAACTTTTTTCTTCTCTTCTTTTTTACTGAAAAGTTGTTTTATTTTATGAAGGACCAATAAACTTAAAAGTTGTGAAGCTTAAAGAAGTTCCTATTAACAAATATAAGTGTTGATACTTATTAGAAAAAATTAAAATATCAACGTTTACTTTTTAATTTAGACTTTGGAAGATCTTATAGAATCGTAGATTTCTCCAGGGTGAAGTAGTACCATAATGAAAGAAGTGAATAGAAAGTAGAAAATACTTCACAATCTTTTTTATTTATTAAAACACACTACGCGTTTCGATATATAAATATCATTATCAAGTGTGATTTGTAAGTAATAAAAGAGTTGGTGCGACTCTGAGTGATTTTTGTCATAGCTTTTTGACGGGGCGGACCCAACAGGTTAGGATGAGCAACTATATCTCCAATAATATTTTTGTGCACTCTGGTGTTCCACAGGGATCGCACATTGGTCCCGTTTTTTTTAATTTATTTATTTTGGAACTTGGAGATGTGATTGTTCATTCTGATCATTTGGCGTTTGCGGACGATTTTAAGCTGTATAAAATGATTGAGTCGTACCTCGATACACAGTTGCTTCAGAGTGATCTTAATAGTGTTGTAGGATGGTGTAATGATAATGGTTTGGAGCTTAATGTTAAAAAATGTATGTCCATTTCTTTTGGTCGTGGGAACAATCAAATACAAAACCAGTATTCTATTAACAATTTACCATTAAAAAATGTGACTTCTATAAAAGATTTAGGGGTTATTTTTGATACAAAGTTAACCTTTGTCTCTCATTTTGAGGATGTTAAAAATAGGGCTATGCGAAACCTTGGCTTCATCACGCGTAATAGTGCACACTTATCACCACAATGTTTCAGGCTTCTTTACTGCTCTCTTGTGCGCTCTGTGTTGGAATATGCATCTATAGTGTGATCCCCATATTATAAATGTCATATTGATAATTTGGAATCTGTACAGAAAACATTTTTAAGGCATTTAGAGCAAACATAAATATTTACAATGATTTTTGTATAAACTATAACATTCTGGCTGAAACATTCAACATTGAAAGCTTGGAGACTAGAAGGACATGTATTGATGTCTTGACTTTTTACAAAATTTTAAATGGTTTATTTTACTGTCCTTCGATTCTTCAATTAATATATTTCAACACCAACCAACGAAGAGCCAATTCACCAATGTTTCGTATTCCATATCATCATGCTAACTATGGATTTTTCTCCCCGGTTACTCGCACATTAAGATTTTATAATACACATTGTCTTGACCCTTTTTCGTGCAGTCTTCATACCTTTAAAACAAGACTGAAATCATTAAGTAATTAAGTCTAGTTATATAGTAATACTGTTAATTTTAAAATTTTACACATCTACTAGTTTACCAATTTTTAAATTTTATAATTTGTTTTGTTTTTTTTGTTTTTGTTATTTGTGACCATCTTGGTTTTTCTACTATAGTATTTTTTCTGTAATTTTTGTAAAATGGCTCTGCCGTCGAAATAAATAAATAATAAAAACGGACCTTAGTTATTAAAACAGAAAAATAACACATATTAGTTACAAGAAATGAAAATCCTTCTTTTAAGGCCAAAATCTAGGACACAAGTGAAAACATAAAAACTACACAGTTAAACAAACATCTTAACCTTAACATTTAAATGCAAACAACAATATTAAATACAGAATAGTTAAAATAAATTAAAAAATGTATACAATTAACGTCATCTAATATATAAAAGTTTAAAATATTACAATAGTTTTAAAAATTTATAGTTTAAAGTTAAATACAACAGGTTAAAAAATAGATTTTTGAATGATGTTAATGTATTTGTTTGTTTGATTGATTATCGTAAAGCTTTCGACTGCGTAAAACACGACAAACTTATTGAAATTCTTAGTAAGACCGGTATTCACAAGAAAGAAATTGATATTATGTCAGAGCTGTATTGGAACCAAACAGCTGTAGCTAGAATTAAAAACAAAACATATCAAGCTAGACTGATTAAAAAAGGGGTTAGACAGGGCTGCATCTTATAGCCATTGCTGTTTAACATTTATTCCGAAACTATTTTTGGAGAGGCTAAGGATGACATTTTAAAAGGTACAAAAGTCAATGGAACAGTAATAAACAACATTCGATATGCAGACGATACCGTAATTCTTGCAGATAATATAGGACCTACAGTTTATGATGGACCGTATAGTTCAATACAGCGAAGAACATGGTTTATACATCAACCCAACAAAGATAACATTACTAGTGTTTGCAAAAACAAATACTGTTGCCAACTTAACAGTGAATGACGCATCTTAGAACAAGTTAAAATGTTTAAATATTTCGGTACAAACGACAATTGCCAGTGGGATCCCAAAATAGGTCTCGAATTGAAAAAGCGAGAACGGCGTTTATAAACATGAAACAGTTTTTTAGTTCCTGTCACATCAACCAGGACTCCCGAATGCGGATGGTCAGATGCTATGTGTGTTCTATTTTGTCGTACAGGTGTGAAGGATGGACTCTCGACTTAATTACAGAGAGAGACTTGAGGCGTTTGAGATGTACTTGTATAGACGCATTCTGAAGATATCGTGGGTACAAATAATAACCAAGCTGTACTTGACCGAATGCGCAAACCACTTCAACTTCTCGTTACAATCAAAAAAAGAAAGACCAGATACATTGGACATGTAATGACAGGTGAGAAATATGATCTGCTTAGGCTGATAATACAAAGCAGAAGATCAGTTAAAAGACGACAAAAATCTTGGTTAAAAGACTTGAGAAGATGGTTCGGCTGCACGTCTACTGATATTTGCAGAGCAGCGGCTTCTAGAATTATAATTGCCAAATGGATCGTCAACCTTCAATAAGGAGACGGTTTACTAAGAAAAAGTAGATTTAAATTTAAGTTTTTAATTTTTGGAACTATTGTAATAATAGTTGTATCAATTTTTAATTTATTTTATCTATATTGTTGCTTGTATTTTAATTTTAAGGTTAAGATGTTTGCTAAATTGTGTAGTTTTTATTTATTGACTTGTGTCCTAGATTTTGGCCTTAAATGAAGGATTTTTCTTTTCTGTAAGTATTTTTTTTCTGTTTTATTAAATAAGATCCGTTTTTATTTTACTTACAGATCACACTTGATAATAATATTTATATATCGAAACGCGTAGTGTGTTTTAAGAAATAAAAAATATTGTGAAGTATTTTGGAATTTCCCTTCAATCCTTTCATTTGTAAGATCTTTTTTTAAACATTTTTCTATATTTAGTAGTCGTAAGGGCGCAACTATATTTACTTTTTTGTAAATTTACTTAAACAATTTAAATTTTTATTGAAATTAAAATTGTTTGACTGAAAATATTTTTGCAAAGAAAATTCCTTAGTTTGTAATAATACTGTAAATGGCCAAAAATGTTGCATTTTTATTGTAAAATTGTGTAAGCAACAATTTAAAAAATATTTTGTTACAAATTTCATACATATCTCCCATATTTCATTGTAAAAAATTGTATTCTACCTAACAAGTGCAGAAAATCGATCTTGCCGCACGCAAATGCCATTGACAGAACGATAGGTAGCAAGTTCTGCCAAGCATTTAAGTGCGGGAAAATAGGTATCTGAAAGTGTTAGGAACAATGGCTTTTCTTTGAGCGTCAGGAAAAAAAAAATAAACCAACACCACATCGAATTATTTAAAGAAAATGGTTTTAACAAAGTGTTAGTTACACAATGGCAACCAAGGCATTTCAAAGGCAAAGAAACTTCAAGTCTAGGTAAAAAGATTTTTTTAAAATTTCATATAGCACTGCAGAAGAACTTTTTCCGCACGGCGCCGGCGATGATTTCTTTTGACTGCTACAGAAAATGAGATTTTGCGCACGGCAAACTCATACTAAAAACGGTGTTTTGCAAAACTTTTTGCACACGGTTACGTCATACCGCACGCTTCTTTGATTTACTTTTTTATTCTGTCATACCTAAGTCAAATTGTGGAGTATGGTAAGTGGGCTAAGCTTCTCAGCAACCGTTATCGCTTTGTTTTTTTGTGGAACAGAGACGACAAAATAACTTGTTAAAATATTTAGTAAATAAGAAATAGCACGATTAGTGTTTCTTATTTGTAGTCATATCAAAAGTACAGTCGAACCTCTATATCTCGAATTTAGTTATGGAGAGTTCGAGTTATAGAAATTCGAGAGAAAGAGGTTAAAATACATATAAAAAGTGCTGGGACCACCTAAAAGGTTCGAGTTATAGAGGTTAGAGTTAGAGAGGTTCGACTGTATTGTAAAAAATGTTTGAATACCTGTTTGCTCACTCGCCCTACTTGTGGACGTCGTTTTCGGTTTAGTCCACCAATTTGTCTCAGTCGTGTGCAAAGAGTTGTTTTCAAAACTTGCTGTTTAATAAACTATTCCATTTCCGCACTAAAAATAGTGTGGAAAATGCGATTTTCCTCACGCTCATAGGAAAATTTATAAATATACATTTTACATTAAAAGTGGCAAACACTAAAAAAGTATCATATCAGCGGGTCAGTTTTAGTAACATTGAAAACGATGTTCCTGTATGTGGATTTTTATAGATGCATTTGTATAATGTTTTAGAAAGTAGAAAACACAAACTTTTAAAAATGTTCAATTTTTATTAAATTAGCATTTTTAAAATCTGTTTTCTTTAATCAGGGTAGGTATATATGTGTAGAATAAAAATTTATAACTTAGATATCCAACAGAGTATACAAGTTGTCCATAAATATTGTAAACCAGTAATCAATGTTGTCAATTTTTTGAAGAAAAAAAAATGTTTTAAACATTAACATCTTTTAAACGTAATCACTTAGATTGGTTAACATATATTTGGTTTAAAAATGTTGCCAACATTGATCAACCAATTATTAAAATTATTTATTAAACTGTAGTGATTATAAAAAGACCCGACAAGAAAATGTGTAATATAAAAAGCGGTCTAGGCAATAACATGTATAATATTTTCATTAAAGAAATGGATTCGTAATTTTATTGCAGTTTGATTTAAATATCCTTTTTTTATTTAACATTATTAGAACAAACAAATTATAACACAAAAATTTCATGCAAAACAGGCCAAGTACGCGATAGTGGTATTACATAAAAAGGATTGAGATCAAAGTATAGCCAATTACACATTTCAAATTAAAAGGTTCTGTTTCTTTACATAAGATGTTTTTGTTATGATTTGTTTGTTAGAAATAATGATAAATAAAAAATACATGCTTTTACGAGAAAAAGTGTAGGTGGGAGGGGAGTTAATTTTTAAGAACCTGTCTATAATTTCTGTCAGTCTGCCAAATCCCAGCTCTCTAGCATTTTTGGAAGTCAGCAATGTTAATTTTAGATAACTTTAAATATTAAGGAAAGAGAAGTGAATTAAAATTTTGTTTTTTAAATAGTTTGCCGTCTAGCGTTTCTTGAAGTGTGCAATATTAATTTAGTGTATAGGGGAAAAGAGTAAATTAAAATTTTGGTTTTTTTTTATTTTTCCAAACGCTTTTTCACGTGGTGGAAGTTAGCATCAGAATCAGATTCAGATTCATTTAAATTACAGTACACAAGTTCGTTTTTGCTGTATTGTGCTTTTTTTCATATTTTAACGACGCGACATAAGAATTTTTTGTATCGGATATTACTATAAAATGGAAACTATCGATCCAGGTGTTACGGGGGAGAGTTAGAAACTTAGTTTCAACAATAAAATGGTGTATAGGAAAATCCCGAACCACTTGATTGATAAGATAGTTGTGATGTAGATGTGCAGACAAAACTTGTAAATGGTACAGCAGTTCACGCGAACTTGGCGGAGCCCTATGATTTATGGTCAGTTGCACCAAGTGTTGAGCGTCAAATGTCATTTTGGTTGTTTAGCACAGTCCAATGTGATACTTATCAAAGTAGCACTTTAGTGTGTTTTTTTGAAGTTGGTGCGTATAGTAAATAGATAATAATTTTTGTATTTTCATTTGATACACTGTATACTTAATAACTTTAATAACTATTTAATATATTATTACACATTATTAGTTTATACAATAAATTTTAGTACCCGTAAATAAAAAAAAAAATTGAAATCTTAATACAAACTTTCTCTTCTTTAAATTTGTAAAAAAGGGGTGTCAACTTTTAAAATCACAATATTCTATACACCGAAAATAGACTTTTTCAAAGACAATTCGCAAAACCGAGAAAAATACTCTGCCAATATATGAGCCCCTAAGCTCACACTAGGTACTATAGTTATAGTGTACGTGTGAGCTAATATAACTAAAAACTGAAATATATTTTATTCAACTCGAGACTAAATTACCTTTCGTTTGATACCACACAAGCCATGTTTTAAATTAAACTCAAATTTTTGAAACCTACCCCCACCCTTAAAAAAAACAAGAACTAAAATGTATTTTGTTTAACTCCGGACTCAGTTACCGTTTTATATCACACATGCCATATTTTCACGTAAACTGTAATTTTTGAAATCTACCCCCACCCTTTAAAAAAAAACTTCAGACTTAATTACCTTTCGTTTGATATTACGCACGCCATATTTTCACATAAACTCTAATTTTTTAAATCTACCCCCTCCCTTTTACTTGGCTTGTGTTCGGTGGATTTTGTTCATTTTTAAATGGGACCATCTCGACCCAAGACCCAGCCTAGGTACCAAATTTCATTGAAATCGGGCAAGCCGTTTTTGAGTTATGCGCGTTGGTCGTTACAGACAGACATACAGACAGACAGACAGACGGCGCAACAAAAAAGTTTCAAAATCATCTGAAACGCAAAGATATATAAAAAAAATTGAAATCGGAGCAACTTTTTTTTTCTCGAAAAAATTAGGATCACCATAGCTCACACTACTATAGTAACTATAGTAGGTATAGTATATGTGTGATAGGGTTGCCAACCGTCCTCCAGCCAGGAGGACAGTCCTCCTTTAAGGCAAAATGTCCTCCGTCCTCCACAGACCCTGTGGAGGACGCCATTTGTCCTCCTTTATCAAAATTATGTGCTTAAATCAAAAATAACGTGATAAAAAGACATGAGAAATGACCCGAATTCATAGGTGTTCCCCATTTTTTTTCTCTGTCATCCATATAAAATAACACATTTAAGAAATCAATAAACCAAGCCTGTGGAACGTCTGTAAAAACAGCCCTAAGCAACGGCGGAATCATTCGTAAGTTTTCGTCACGTCTCCCGCGGCAAAGCAAAGGTCATTCAAGTGTAACTCTTCTGAGGTCAAGTGTTCTGTCACAGAAGAGCCACTCTTCTGAGGTTCTGTGGTCAGTCCGGCACAGACGATCACGCATAGAAGATCGCAGAATTTGCACCCTATGTTTGCCTCCAAGTTTTGGTTTGTTTTACTAAGTATTTAATATTTTTTCTCTTTACTCTTGGGGTATAGTAGTAAGGTAAGTAAACAGTCACTTAAGATGATTGCCCCAAATGCCTTAATTTACTGTTTTTTTTTTATTATTGAAATCTAGCACTTCTGCTTATGCTGCAATATTTTATGCTGAGTTTATACACTATACATACAGATAAAAATAATACAGTCGAACCTCTCTAACTCGAACCTCTATAACTCGAACCTCTCTATAACTCGAACCTTTTAAGCGGTCCCTGCACTTTTTACATGTATTTTAACCTATGTAACTCGAGTTTCTAGAACTCGAACTCTCCATAACTCGAACTGTTTTGGTTGTCCCTTCAGGTTCGAGTTATAGAGGTTCGACTGTAGTTGATTCTATAAAATAAAAAGTTGGACAACTTTTAACTTTTTTTTATTTTTATCTGAAAACAGATGTGCAACATCACATCATATGATTTGTTGTTGTTGTTTTGGTATAGAATTTGATTATTTTTTCAGTTTTTTTAACCATTTTAAGATTTTTAAGCAATCCAACTTTAAAAAGCCATTTATCTTTTAATTCAAAAAAACTTACAGATTGTGTTTTTTTACAAAAATATTGATGTTTGTTTTTTATTTTGGCTGTCTAAATAGCAAAATGGGTATTTTAATTTTTATATACATAACCCTAGCATAAAAATAAAACAAAAGTACATATTAAAAAACTCTGCCAATCTATGGGCACCTAAGCTCACACTAGGTACTATAGTTATAGTGTGAGCTAATATAATCAAAAACTGAAATATATTTTATTCAACTCCAGACTCAATTACCTTTCGTTTGATACCACACAAGCCATGTTTTGACTTAAACTCAAATTTTTTCAATCTACCCCCCACCCTTTTGAAAAAAACTAAAATGTATTTTGTTTAACTCCAGACTCAATTACCTTTCGTTTGATATCACACACGCCATATTTTCACTTAAACTCTAATTTTTGACATCTACCCCACCCTTTTTTTAAAAAATAAACTAAAATTCATTTTTTTTAACTCCAGACTTAATTACCTTTCGTTTGATATCACACACGCCATATTTTCACATAAACTCTAATTTTTGCAATCTACCCCCACCCTTTTATTTGGCTTGCGTTCGGTGGATTTTGTTCATTTTTAAATAGGACCATCACGGCCCAAGACTCAACTTAGGTACCAAATTTCATTAAAATCGGACAAGCGGTTTTTGAGTTATGCGGGTTGGTCGTTACAGACAGACATACAGACAGACAGACATACAGACAGACAGACAGCAAAACAAAAAAGTTTCAAAATCATCTGAAACGCAAAGATATATAAAAATTTTTGAAATCGGAGCAACTTTATTTTTCTTGAAAAAATTACGATCACCATAGCTCACACTACTTATAGTAGTAGTGTGAGCTAATAGAATTCATATTATTTTCTACAAAAACAGTGTTCAAAATTTATTAAAAAACTACTTCCGCCCATATAAATAAATTCATTTTTAAAACTTGTTTTTTTAAATAACTATTAATTTTGATTGAGCGGTTTCAACAACAAAATATTTTAATTTTTACTTTAAAATGAGTCTCAGTGGCGGCTCGTGGTAATTTGCAAAGGTGAAGCAAAACAATGACATAAAGGTACTCACCGCAGGCAAAAAAAATTAGGCATCATGATCAAAAATATTAATTTTGAGCCTTAAAAAGTAGTTATTTTACCCATTATTGTAAAAAATAATATGATATTTAAGCTCCTGATTAATTTTTATCTGTATAAACCAAGCACACAATACGTTTCTGTTTTGAAACGACAGAATAAACCATTTGTATTTCCTTTTTTAAGTTTCACCTCCCAAGAAAATTTGTTTGGCGTTTGTGTTGATGGTTCGTATATATGTATGTACCTGTTACAATATATATACCAATATATATACGTACCTACCTAGTAAATTTCTATATTATGTTTATACATATAGAGCTTTATTTTAAGGAACATGCACTAGAATTTTTTTTTTAATTGTGAGGTCATATAAAAATGTCCTCCTTTGGCTCCAGTGGGAGTTGGCAACCCTAATGTGTGAGCTAAAAACATTCCTATGCATAATATTTTACCTGCAGCTTATTTCATTTACATGTGGTGCTAAAATTCAGAACAGACTTTATTAAAAACGGGAAGGTAAAAAAAATCTAATTAACGATTACAATAGGTTTCGTCATCGCCCTAGGCTTTGTAAAAAAATTTTGGTAGTTTAATAATACTAAAGATAGTTTTAGTAGGACGTACTTAAATGTAGAATGTATTTTTCCTTTTGGTGTTTTAATATAAATAAAACAAAATATATTCGACATATGTACGAGTGATCTTTAAATTTTTACTTTGATAGAATTAATATAAACATTTATTTAAGATTTTAACAAATAAAAAAAAAACGTTTTGAGAATTAGCATTATCCTATCCTATAGCCTTTATTTCAATAATTCTCTATTGACAAAAAAAAACTTTTTTTTTTATTTTTGTTGGGATTTTGCTAATTTGTTAGGTGATCCGTGTAACTAGTTTACGTCAGAATGGCCGGCTGCTTCAAAAATCAACGTAGTTCCCCCACCACCTGAGTTATTTATCTGTTTGTTTAGTGATCCGTGATTCATACACGAGCAGACATAAAAATATTGATTATAGTACAATGAATAGAGGAGTTTTACCCTACAAAAGGTCCGGTAGTTCTGAATTTTGGATATGTTATTAAGGTCGAAAGGGTAGTTAAAAATCTGAGTTTTCGTCACCCCCACCCCTGTGCTTCCTCCGCCATCTTGAAAAAACCTTCAAAAATTGGCACTTTTTGTAGTTTTTTGCCTGTAACTTCGTTCCAGTACACTAAATCCCAAAAAGAAATTTTTTAGAGGATATAATTATCTACAATTGGGTGGTACCATGGTTGTTCTGCGAGCAGTAGTAACGGAGCTAGGTAATTTCCAAAAATGACTAAAATTACGTGCTTGGGCAAATTATCAGATTATTTCTACTTTAGACGGCATAAGCTCCGAAATACTTTGTTCTAGAGGGTAAAAGTTCTAAGAACATATCTTGTAGAGAATTTTATCAGCTACAAAATCCATTCTTTAAATGTATTTTTAAATATTGTAATGGAGTGGGAGTAACTTTTAACTTAAAGTAAGTTAGAAAATAATCATTTTTTTAAATTTAGTGCTTTAAACGGCACGTTTTTTATTTATTTTGATTTTTTTTTATGTAAATTTAGTGACGTACAAAAAGGTAAGAGAGCTTAGGGGTCAAACACCTCCTTAAACTAACCACCTCTTCAAAAACCTCCCCAGACCCCCCAAAATCTAACATATTTAGATTTTCTCAAATTTTCTAAAAAAATACGCTTCTAAGAGAAAAATGTGTAATATACTTTATCGTAGACAATGAAATTTCCTTTTAAAAAGGTACAACTCGATGGGGGTCAACTATTTATAAACTCTTCAGCGGCGTCCGTTAATTGAAGTAATTTAAAAAGTAAAAAAATATCCATGTTTTTTCCATGATTTATTCGATTTTTTTTAAACCAAGGTTAATAGAACAAAATGTGTTATACATTATTGTAGCAAATAAAATTTCCTTTAAAATGCTGTACAGAAAACTCGGATTGGTTTCATGGTTATAAATTTAGAGGCGCCCGTAAATTTAACCAATTTTAAAAAATGACAAATTAAATTATTTTTGTTACTAGTTCTATCTAATATTTTCAAAAACTAAGCCTAATTTAAAAAAATGCGATGATGCACTTTATTGACAGTAAAATTCTCTTTTCAACGGTGTATAACTCGATGGGGTTTGACTTACAACGAACCCGCCAGCGACGTCTATAAATGGGGGCCATTTAATTATTTTTTTTTTTAATTATGTTTTGCACAGATTTTATTTGATTTTCTGAAAACCATGCCCTTTATCAAAAAAATTCTTTTATACTTCATTGTAGATAATAAAATTTCTTTTAAACGTTGTGTAACATGGTAAAAAATATTTCATATTTAACGCTCCAGTGGTGTGCTTAATTTAAAACAATTTTTTTTAAATTACCAAAAAAATTAATTCTGTTACATATTTTATTCAATTTTCTTAAAAACCAAGCCCTTTATCAAAAAATTTGTTTTATACTTTATTGTTGATAATAAAATTTACTTTTAAATGGTGTATAACAAAGTCGGATAGTAGTAGGACTCTAGATATGTTCTTAGAACTTTTACCCTAGAACAAAGTATTTCGGAGCTTATGCCGTCTAAAGTAGAAAAAATCAGAAAATTTGCTAAAGCACGTGATTTTACTCATTTTTGGAAATAACCTAGCTCCGTTACTACTGCTCGCAGAACAATCATAGTACCACCCAATTGTAGATAATTATATCCTCTAAAAAATTGCATATAACTCTTTTTTGCGATTTAGTGTACTGGAACGAAATTAAAGGCAAAAAACTAAAAAAAGTGCCAATTTTTGATGGTTTTTTCAAGATGGCGGAGGGAGCACAGGGGTGGGGGTGATGAAAACTCAGATTTTTAACTACCCTCCTGAGCTTAACAACATATCCAAAATTCAGAACTACCGGACCTTTTATAGGGTATCCCCCCTATTTTGACCTCTATTCATTGAACTATTAATTGTGTCGCTTCTGAATGACAGTCACTAAATATTCTGCGTTCCAGGGATGTTTTTGTCGTTACCTATTATGAGAAACACGTGAGTAATACCGATAAACAAAATCAAACAATCAAGTAAATAAGTCGGCAGCAATACAAAACACTTATAATATTGAAAATGCTATACTGTTTATTAGTTTTATAAAAAGGTGATAACAATGGGGTATTTGCAGAAAAAATTAACAAATTAAAAGAAGAATTCCGAGAATTCAATTAAAAGAAATGGAAATTAGCTCACACTACTACTATACTATAGTCACAAAAAAAAGCTGCGGTTCGGTCTGCGATTAAGCTATGACTATAGTAGTGTGAGCTATGGTGATCCTAATTTTTTCGAGAAAAAAAAAGTTGCTCCGATTTCAAAAATTTTTATATATCTTTGCGTTTCAGATGATTTTGAAACTTTTTTGTTGCGTCGTCTGTCTGTCTGTCTGTCTGTCTGTCTGTCTGTCTGTCTGTCTGTATGTCTGTCTGTGTGTCTGTATGTCTGTCTGTAACGACCAACGCGCATAACTCAAAAACGGCTTGCCCGATTTCAATGAAATTTGGTACCCAGGCTGGGTTTTGGGTCGAGATGGTCCCATTTAAAAATGAACAAAATCCACCGAACACAAGCCAAATAAAAGGGTGGGGGTAGATTTCAAAAATTAGAGTTTATGTAAAAATATAGCGTGTGTGATATCAAAAGAAAGGTAATTAAATCTGGAGTTAAACAAAATACATTTTAGTTTATTTGAAAAAAAAGGGTGGGCGTAAATTTCAAAAATTAGTGTTTAAGTGGAAATATGGCGTGTGTGATATCAAACAAAAGGTAATTGAGTCTGGAGTTAAACAAAATACATTTTAGTTTTTAAAAAAAGGGTGGGGGTAGATTTGAAAAATTAGAGTTTAAGTCAAAACATGGCTTGTGTGGTATCAAACGAAAGGTAATTGAGTCTGGAGTTCAATAAAATATACTTCAGTTTTTAGTTATATTAGCTTTCACGTAGATACACTATAACTATAGTATCCAGTGTGAGCTTAGGTGCCCATAGATTGGCAGAGTATTTTTTGATGTCTTCTAAGTACTTTGTAGAGAACTGGGGACGTCTTGGACTGAATGAAACTCATCTGGGAAAGACATACTTGTTCGCCGCGGCCGACTTACCGCTGACCACTTAATTCGTCGCTGGACCATCTCGCCGCCGGGACAGTTTGTAATTTGTAATAATTTTGTTAGTTTATTTTAGTAAACATCTTTTATTAAAAAAAAAAAAATAATTTTAATCTATTTTTTGAAAAAGGATTTTTTCAAAAACGATTTTTTGTGGTGATTTTTTTTGTGGGAAATGGCGATGTCTGAACAGGTTAGGACGTTTGCGATCAGTTGACCAATGTTGGGTTTAAGTTAAAGTTAAGACCCCTAAATACATAACTGGTCTGGTGGTGAGTTGTCCTAGACCCACTCAGCTATACGAGCCTAGCTAAGAAAAAGAAATGGATAAATGAATAAGAAGAGAACATAAAATGTGGAAATTTACTAAAAGCGTTTTCTCACGATTCGATTTTATTTGATCAACTAAAATCGGTCAAGTTTCTTCAGACCACAACCAAAAAATCGATCGAATTAGTTGAATAAAAATGGCGCCAAGGGCTGTAATACGTGCAATTGTCAATGTTGTACATGATTCTTATTGTTTTAATTTAATTTTTAACATTCGCTGTGTAGTTAGACCATCTATTTCCATTGCCCGGGCCTTGACATTTAAAGCATTTTCTCTTGCATCTTTATTTTTGTAACGATCTAGTTAATGATTCCAAAGACAGTCATTACTATGGTATAGTTCTATTAATTTAAACATTTAACACATTCTGACCATTTTAAACTCATTTTGTTTTGCTTTTAATGGAACATTACTCTGCAAAACTACTGAAAGCGGAGACCTGCTGAGGTAAACTGCAACAAAATACAGTGATTCAAGTCGACCAACAAACGTTCACACTCCTCAAACAAGATTCGACTCGACGAAAAATATAGATGACTCATAACTTGAACGATAAAGTTTGAATGGATCAAACTTTTGTGGAATCGACAAAAGTTGATCGATTAAAGTTGAGGCATATGTTCTCACAGTTCTTTTTTAACCACTTTGAGTTTATATTTTATTGATTTGATTACAATGATAGCCTTAAGAATACTAGGAACTTATTGGAATAAAACCTGACTTAAAGTCGACTTTATTTTGACACATTTACACAGAAAACTAACAGCTGTCCTCTCAAAATTGACATACCAAAGCCAAATTTAATAATAAGACGCTAACTTTCATTTAATAAATACCGACACTAATAAATCCGGTTTTTAAATACACAAAGGCCGAATTTTGAAGGAGAGCAGCTGCTTCTCATATATAAATCTGTCATCATAGAGTCGATTTTAAAATAAGGTCAGGTTTTATTCCAATAAGTGTCTACTAAAAGTAAAAACGTTTACAACAAATAAAACAGAAATACAACTCCTCATCTCCGATAGGTTCAAACTAAGTAGTCAGGTCTCTTGTCCATTTATCCAAAATGGAACATCTTTATTTTCATATATTTATTTAAGATCTGTATAATTATGTAGATACGTTATTCAAATTATTAGAATTACCACATGTATTGTAAATACGATATATTAAACAGTGTAGTGACTCAAATTGAATTTAGCTTAATAAGCATTTATTGTATATATAAACAGAAATATTGGTAATTAATAAAACAGATTCAAACTGATTGTTTGAAGACTATTTTCAGCCTAGCATACAAGCTAGTAGAGCGTGAATCTGCGTTCTGACAACTATTCTTTAACTTTATAGTAAGTAGCAAGTGCCCCGTCTGGTTACTATATGGTTCTTAATTCAACCTGTAGCAGGTGCTTCGTTTGGTTATAGGTCTTTTACTCAAAACTCGTAGCAAGTGCCTAGCCTGGTTACGAGTTCCTCTTTCCGAATTAGGGCAAGTGAACTAGTCTGGTTGTAAGTCACATTCCATTCCTTCTGCCTTATTGCAAATGCCGTGACAGAAGTCCCGTCTTGTAATAAGGCCCCTTTCTCTCCTCTACTCTAACAATCAAGAGTCTTAAAGTAAATTAGCCTTAGAGCGACAAGCCTAAAGCTGCACATGATCCTTCAAGCAAAAAGTCAGAATGGTCAAGAACCAGCTCCTAGCAGCCATTCAGCACCCAGAGGTCCCAACAAGCGGTCCCAGAGGTCCAACCAAGCCTAGCAGCCATTCAGCACCCAGAGGTCCCAACAAGCGGTCCGAGAGGTCCAACCAAGCCCAGTAGCGGCCATTCAGCACCCAGAGGTCCCAACAAGCGGTCCGAGAGATCCAACCAAGCCCAGTAGCGGCCATTTAAGCTCAAAGGTCCCAACAAGCAGTCCCAGAAGTTCAAGCAAGCCCAGTAGCGGCCATTAGGCACTCAGAGGTCTCAACAAGCGATCTCAGAGGTTCAAGCAAGCCCAGTAGCGGCCATTGAGCACTCAAAGGTCCCAACAAGCGGTCCCAGAGGTTCAAGCAAGCCCAGTAGCGCCCATTAAGCACCCAGAGGTTCCAACAAGCGGTCCCAGAGGTTCTCTGAATCCGCCCTTGCATCTACATGACATAATGCGCGGCGAAAACGCGTTTTGGTCCACTTTGCTGACATACGGTATGTTAGTGTATCGTGGTGTAGACTATAAAAATTTAATACTAATTTTTTACAAAATAAATCGATCAATGACGGATCTACACTTCCCAGCTAGCCTATTAAAACACTTCAAGTAAACTCCATGACATATAGGTCTTGAAAACAGTTTTTTGTAAATATCTCAGAAAGTTCCTGCACAGCTTTTGGTTATCACATGTTATTAAGCAAAATGCATCTACTATAAACCGCATATTCATGCGTTAAAAAGTTAGCGTTTTTAAAATTTTTTAATTGTCAAAAAACTGTTATTAGCATTAATGGATTTATGAAACAGACGGGCAGAAATACACACACAGACAGACATCGATATTGCTAAGAACACTCAAATAACACATTTTCGGCGTTATCTCAAAAAAAAATACTCTGCCAATATATGGGCCCCTAAGCTCACACTACGTACTATAGTTATAGTGTACGTGTGAGCTAATATAACTGAAATATATTTTATTCAACTCCAGACAAAATTACCTTTTGTTTGATACCACACAAGCCATGTTTTGGCTTAAACTCAAATTTTTGAAATCTACCCCCACCCTTAAAAAAAAACAAAATCTAAAATGTATTTTGTTAAACTCCGGACTCAAGTACCTTTCGTTTGATATCAAACACTCCATATTTTCACGTAAACTTTAATTTTTAAAATATACCCCCACCCTTTTTTTTAAATAAATTAAATTGTATTTTGTTTAACTGCAGACTCAATTACCTTTCGTTTGATATCACACACGCCATATTTTCACATAAACTCTAATTTTTGAAATTTACCCCCACCCTTTTATTTGGTTTGTGTTCGGTGGATTTTGTTCATTTTTTAAATGGGACCATCTCGACCCAAGACCCAGCCTAGGTACCAAATTTCATTAAAATCGGCCAAGCGGTTTTCGAGTTATGCGCGTTGGTCGTTACAGACAGACATACAGACATACAGACAGACAGACAGACAGACAGACATACAAACAGACAGTCAGACAGACAGACATACAGACAGACAGACAGACAGACGGCGCAACAAAAAAGTTTCAAAATCATCTGAAACGCAAAGATATATAAAATTTTTTGAAATCGGAGCAACTTTTTTTTTCTCGAAAAAATTAGGATCACCATAGCTCACACTACTATATAGTATATGTGTGAGCTAAAATTTACTGAAAATAATACCTTTGCAAGCCATTGCCTCGCGGGCTAGGAAGGTAAAAAATGTTATGTTTTATTTAAATTATTCGATGATTCAAAAATTTTGTATAAACCCCATAGTATTGTTTATTTCTTGTATCGAAACACACTTCAAAAATAGTGTAGTGTGCAGTGTAAAATAAATACGTACAGGAGCGGTCAAAAAATGTTTTGCTGTTTTTACCACAGCCGTTAAAGGATTTGCTTGTGAATCGCCACAATTTTTTTCCTGTGATTTCTTTGTGTCGAGGGATGGATTGGGTATACTTTTATTAGAACAAAAAGGGTATGGCAATGGCAAACCAGAAATAGCGCCTAGAGTACAGAACAAATGAGCCCACCGACTCACCAATTAGTATAGTTCATTGCATAATTTTTAAGGCAACTTTTTTTTCGTTGTTCTATGTTATTGTTATGGTAACCGGCTGATAACTGTCAAAATTATCTCAAAAATAAGAATATACTTTTCTTATAATAAATACAATTAAAATAAATTCCAAAATAAAAACTCAAATATTTTGCAAATAAAGAACACAGAGAAAGCCGTAGAAAAATATATACACGGTGTTCACGAACATCGAAACAGAGGTATTTTTGAGTATTTAGAGTGCGAATTTAAAGAAACGCTCGGACACGTCGATTTTGTTTTCGAGGGGGACACTTTTTGGATGTAAATTTTGTAGCACGAAACCCCTTCAAGGAGCATACTGAGAAAGTGGGTCTGCTTTGAAGGCCTTTTGAATGACCTGTGTAAAAATTTCAAAAATCTAATAATTACCTTTAAACTTTCAAATTTAACTGGACTGATAAAATGAGAATTTAATTAGAATTTTATTATTTTTTGGATATAATTTTTAGTTTATCATTCCATGTTAAATTTGAAAATTTGAAAGCAAATATCTCAAAAACTAATCTATGGATTTTCGAAAATTTTACACGGTTGTAAAAATATTCAAGAGAGCTTCAAAACAATGTGGAAGTGTGGAAAAATTAATTTTGTCGCTCTTATTTTTGACCGTTTTTTTGGCTGCTTCGCTAACTTCGTAAGAAGTTAGCGAAGCACCCTTGTCAAAAATGGCTTTAGACATGACGTAACGAAATCGAATATGGTGGATAATTTACCGTTAATTAGTCGTTAATTAGTTGTGGAAAAATTAATTTTGTCGCTCTTATTTTTGACCGTTTTAGCTCACACATATACTATACTATAGTAGTGTGAGCTATGGTGATCCAAATTTTTTCGAGAAAAAAAAAATTGCTCCGATTTCAAAAAATTTTATATATCTTTGCGTTTCAGATGATTTTGAAACTTTTTTGTTGCGCCGTCTGTCTGTCTGTCTGTCTGTCTGTAACGACCAACGCGCATAACTCAAAAACGGCTTGCCCGATTTTAATGAAATTTGGTACCCAGGCTGGGTTTTGGGTCGAGATGGTCCCATTTAAAAATGAACAAAATCCACTGAACACAAGCCAAATAAAAGGGTGGGGGTAGATTTCAAAAATTAGAGTTTATGAAAACATATGGCGTGTGTGATATCAAACGAAAGGTAATTGAGTCTGGAGTTAAACAAAATACATTTTAGTTTATTTAAAAAAAAAGGGGAGGGGGTAAATTTCAAAAATTAGTGTTTAAGTGGAAATATGGCGTGTGTGATATCAAACGAAAGGTAATTGAGTCTGGAGTTAAACAAAATACATTTTAGTTTAAAAAAAAGGGTGGGGGTGGATTTGAAAAATTAGAGTTTAAGTCAAAACATGGCTTGTGTGGTATCAAACGAAAGGTAATTGAGTCTGGAGTTCAATAAAACATACTTCAGTTTTTAGTTATATTAGCTTTCACGTAGATACACTATAACTCTAGTACCCAGTGTGAGCTTGGGTGCCCATAGATTGGCAGAGTATTTTGGGTGCTTCTCTAAATTCATATGAAGTTAGAGAGGCACCCTCGTCAAAAATGGCTTTAGACATGACGTATCGAAATCGAATATAGTGGATAATTTGCCGCTAATTAGTCGTTAATTAGTTGTGGAAAAATTAATTTTGTCGCTCTTATTTTTGACCGTTTTTTATATGCTTAATTCATATGAAGTTACAGAGGCACCCAAAAAACACTCAAAACTAAACGCGACAAAATTAATTTTTCCACAACTAATTAACGACTAATTAGCGGCAAATTATTCACCAGATTCGATTTCGATACGTCATGTCTAAAGCCATTTTTACGAGCTTCGCTAACTTCATATGAGTATAGAGAAGCACCCAAAAAAACGGTCAAAAATAAGAGCGACAAAATTAATTTTTCCACAACTAATTCACGACTAATTAGCGGCAAATTATCCACCATACTCGATTTCGATACGTCATGTCTAAAGCCATTTTTACGAGTGTGCTTCGCTAACTTCATATAAAGTTAGCGAAGCACCCAAAAAAAACGGTCAAAAATAAGAGCGACAAAATTAATTTTTCCACAACTAATTCACGACTAATTAACGGCAAATTATCCACCTAGTCACGATTCGATCTGCGATGGGTGCTTCGCTAACTTCATGCTCATGATTTTAATTGGGCTGAATCCAGGTATATCGATGAATATCTATGTTTAAAAAAACCCTTTTTCTCTTTAGGTTGTGGGTTTCACACAATTGCATCAGTCTCAAGCTATTATCATTTGTTACGTCCTACCAATTTGTTTATTTGTTCGACTATTAAAATCGCCAAGCTTAATTATATCCTGGTATTACCGATGTTGGTGATAGTCTCATCAAGTTCGAAGAACATTTGTTTTGTAGCTATTTCTTCGTCATCTGATGGTGCGTGGGCTGTTATTATGCTTATATTATGTCCAAGCATCTTCATGTTAACTTAAAGTATGTTTTCACTGATGCAATCGTAGTCCGTAATCTTATTTTTTAGGATTATCTTCATTTCTTTGATTTTTATGAGGATTATCTCCTTTCTTTTGGGAGTCCAGTGAATATGTGGACAAAATTACGGACACTAGCTGTACCTGTTCCGTTCTTTTTTATCTCTGTGAGTGCAATAATATCTATATTACTATTCTACACTTCGGTTGCAATAATGTCCCACTTTTTGTTTACTCCCTGTACGTTGCATGTAGCTATATTCAGAATCCTTTGTCTTTGATTTTTTCGTCGTCAAGAATTTCCATTAATTGCTCCGAGGCTTTGTTTAGGCTTTTTGGTAATTGCTTTGTTTTACAAGTATTAGAGAACCAGTCTAATGCCTGAAACGGCTACTTGGAGCAAGGGTTTTTAATCAAGTTTTTCTCCTCTAGCCCAGGTAGCAAGGGGTCATCAAATGACGTCTTTTTTTCGTCGAAAAGTGGTCATTTGGATGACCAGCAGGTCATCTACCAAAAATGTTGTCTTTAAGGCGTCATTTATTTGATGTCTTTTCGTAGTGTAGTTTTTGACGTCTGAAAAACGTCATATATTGGTCGCTACCCACACTGCACACTTTTTTCAAGGGACATACTAGTCAGTACTTGACCAGATTTATTCGAAATGTTTGTACGTATGTAAAATAAATTAAATTTTAAATCAAGACATACTTCGAGGCTTCTTTCGCTTCAAGGTGTAGGAGATGTGTAAGTCTAGGTTTAGGTCTATTTTGATCTGTCCCTCACAGAACACCGCTGTACCTGTTCCAGTACTTCTAGATCTAAGTCACAGAAGAGTCGCCTTCTGTGTCTAAGGTTCCTTCAGTGTTCTCAACTGCAAGGAATATTTCATATATTCAAGCGAGTTTAAAAAAGTCATAAATAGGTCTGTGTGTGTGTCTGATGTTCTGATTTGGTCCCAAATACGTCATATTGCTGACGTCTTTAAAACGTCTGAAAATGACGTCATTACGTTTTAAGGACGTCAGCAATATGACGTATTTGGGACCAAATCAGAACATCAGACACACACACAGACCTATTTATGACTTTTTTAAACTCGCTTGAATATATGAAATATTCCTTGCAGTTGAGAACACTGAAGGAAACTTAGACACAGAAGGCGACTCTTCTTGGGTGTGTCTTTTGAACGTCATTTAGAGGTCATTTACACGTCAGGTTAGAGACGTCGTCAATGGTCATTAAAAATGACCTGTTTTTGACGTTTAAAAAACGTGACCTTGCTACCTTTGAGCCTTTGACGAGCCAACTGTAAGGCAACAGCTTCGCATATACATGGGCCCTTACAGGGTGCTAAGACCCGGGCCAGCCTGGTTCTAGCGAGGTTTTACTCCTCCATCCCTCCTCCTTTCCATTAGTGCAATGGGACCCCGGCTGGGACTGGCGTGGCGTAGTTCAAACATAAATCTACCGCTTGTTTTAAAAATTCAAACTCAAATAAAACGCGCCAGTCATTTTGCCCGCCTGCCAGCCAGTGTCAACTGCAGTGTAAATAAATTGGTAAATTTTTTTTTTAAGTCACAAGCTTTTATAAAATGCACTAAAAATGAAAAAATTATTTTCTAACATCATAATAATAAAAGCGATGGCCGACTAATGGAAATTTTGACGATGTTAGCACGATAAACTATCCGTATCAATTAAATATCACTATTTGCAAGAATCAATCTAGCAGGAAAATGCAGAGGTACCAAACCCACCCAACCCGACCTAAGATACCCCAGCATTTCTCTGACATAGGTATGGCAATGGCATAACATTGCGGCACATCAAACATATCTTTGATGACCTGCTATGTTGAATATTCTTTAAGTGTTTAGATCACAAATTTAGATTAACTTATGCTTTGATTTGCGGCCATCGCTTTTATTATTATGATAATATTAGAATGTTAGAAAATAATTTTTTAATTTTTAGTGCATTCTATAAAAGCTTGTGACTTAAAAAAATTTTTCACCAATTTATTTTCTACTTTTTAGTCTCAGTCTTGCTATGTACTCTATTAAATGAAAATATTTGTTCAATAACAGAACAGAAGAGTTTATTATAAGAGTAGAGTAGATTATAATTGAGTTGTTTGGAAACTCATTTTTCTATTGGGGGAAGGAGAGGGTGGGGGTAGAGGTAGAAATATATTTTAGCTCACACATATACTATACTATAGTAGTGTGAGCTATGGTGATCCTAATTTTTTCGAGAAAAAAAAAGTTGCTCCGATTTCAAAATTTTTTATATATCTTTGCGTTTCAGATGATTTTGAAACTTTTTTGTTGCGCCGTCTGTCTGTCTGTCTGTCTGTCTGTCTGTCTGTATGTCTGTCTGTCTGTCTGTCTGTCTGTCTGTGTGTCTGTATGTCTGTCTGTAACGACCAACGCGCATAACTCAAAAACCGCTTGGCCGATTTTAATGAAATTTGGTACCTAGGCTGGGTCTTGGGTCGAGATGGTCCCATTTAAAAATGAACAAAATCCACCGAACACAAACCAAATAAAAGGGTGGGGGTAGATTTCAAAAATTAGAGTTTATGTGAAAATACGGCGTGTGTGATATCAAACGAAAGGTAATTGAGTCAGGAGTTTAACAAAATACATTTTAGTTTTTGTTTTTTTTAAGGGTGGGGGTAGACTGTCTGTATGTCTGTCTGTCTGTCTGTCTGTCTGTCTGTCTGTAACGACCAACGCGCATAACTGAAAAACCGCTTGGCCGATTTCAATGAAATTTCGTACCTAGGCTGGGGCGTGGGTCGAGATGGTCCCATTTCAAAATGAACAAAATCCACCAAACACAAACCAAATAAAAGGGTGGCGATAAATTTCAAAAATTAGAGTTTATGTGAAAATATGGCGTGTGTGATATCAAACGAAAGGTAATTGAGTCTAGAGTTAAACAAAATACATTTTAAATTATTTTAAAAAAAGGGTGGGGGTATATTTCAAAAATTAGAGTTTAAGTGAAAATATGGCCTGCGTGATATCAAACGAAAGGTAATTAAGTCCGGAGTTCAACAAAATACATTTTAGTTTCTGTTTTTTTAAGGGTGGGGGTGGATTTCAAAAATTTGAGTTTAAGTTAAAACATGGCTTGTGTGGTATCAAATAAAAGGTAATTTAGTGTGGAGTTAAATAAAATATATTTCAGTTTTTAGTTATATTAGCTCACACGTACACTATAACTATAGTACCTAGTGTGAGCTTAGGGGCCCATATATTGGCAGAGTATTTTGTTTGGGCTGTATTGCCATCGGACCCTTGTGCATATACCAAATTTTATAAAAGTCATTTGAAGTGAAGTGTGTCAAAAACACATTTTTTTATGAAAGGGGGTGGGGGGTAGGGGGTGGGAGGACGTTTTTTCATTATTGTTGTATTGTCATCGGACCACTATATGTATACCAAATTTCATCCAAACCGGGTAATGGGAAGGGTGTCAAAACCGCATTTTCTATGGAAGGGGGTGGGGGTAAGGGTGGTAGGACATTTTAGCTCACACATATACTATACTATAGTAGTGTGAGCTATGGTGATCCTAATTTTTTCGAGAAAAAAAAAGTTGCTCCGATTTCAAAATTTTTTATATATCTTTGCGTTTCAGATGATTTTGAAACTTTTTTGTTGCGCCGTCTGTCTGTCTGTCTGTCTGTCTGTCTGTCTGTCTGTATGTCTGTCTGTCTGTCTGTCTGTCTGTCTGTGTGTCTGTATGTCTGTCTGTAACGACCAACGCGCATAACTCAAAAACCGCTTGCCCGATTTTAATGAAATTTGGTACCTGGGCTGGGTCTTGGGTCGAGATGGTCCCATTTAAAAATGAACAAAATCCACCGAACACAAACCAAATAAAAGGGTGGGGATAGATTTCAAAAATTAGAGTTTATGTGAAAATATGGCGTGTGTGATATCAAACGAAAGGTAATTGAGTCTGTAGTTAAAAAAAATACGTTTTAATTTATTTAAAAAAAAGGGTGGGTGTATATTTCAAAAATTAGAGTTTAAGTGAAAATATGGCGTGTGTGATATCAAACGAAAGGTAATTAAGTCCGCAGTTCAACAAAATACATTTTAATTTTTGTTTTTTTTAAGGGTGGGGGTGGATTTCAAAAATTTGAGTTTAAGTCAAAACATGGCTTGTGTGGTATCAAACAAAAGGTAATTTAGTGAGGAGTTGAATAAAATATATTTCAGTTTTTAGTTATATTAGCTCACATAACTATAGTACCTAGTGTGAGCTTAGGGGCCCATATATTGGCAGAGTATTTTTTAATGTTGTATTGTCATCGGACCACTATGTGAATACCAAATTTCATCCAAATCGGATAATGGGAAGTGTGTCAAAAACTCATTTTTCTATGAAATGGGGTGGGGGTAGGGTGGGAGGATATTTTTTTCTTAATATTGTATTGTCATAGGATCACTATATGTATACCAAATTTCATCCAAATCGGATAACGGGATGTGTGTCAAAAACAATTTTTTCTATGGAAGGGGGTGGGGGTAGGGGTGTTAGGATATTTTTTTCTTAATGTTGTATTGTCATGGGACCACTATGTGTGGAGCAAATTTCATCCAAATCGGATAATGGGAAGTGTGTCAAAAACGCTTCACAAGATTTGATAGATAGTTAGTTAGATAGCTAGTTAGACAAAACATCTGAAGCTAAATAAAAGCTTGTAAAAACAGTAAAAAAACGAATGTATGACGGCTATGATGTAAAACCGCTTGCTGCTCTAAATCAAACTTTAGTGCTATCATTAGTGCTACATTACTGGGCCCTGGGAGCTACTTCCACAGGGCACCCTGCAACACATGGTAATAACACAAGCAAAAGGCAGGCGAAAGCATTTTTACTTTTGGCTTAGAACTTTAGACATTTCGTGGGAACCGCGCAATTATCAGTGGTAGTTTTCATTTATTTTTGTACATAAAATAAATTGGTCCTTCGACCACGAATATCTTTTTTTTTGGGCTCTGGAATTCTGTGTTCCATAATTTGATTCCGCCATTGTTGCAGTTTATTCCATTTCAGTATTAGTTTCAAAATTGACCGCTAGGTGTACAAAGTAGCGTGACGTTTCACGAAAATCACAAGAGGGATCGGTGTTTGCTAAACCACCCAAATCAGTTCAAAAACAATAGTCGTGAAGTCTTGACTGCTTATCACTATTTTTGCGAAAGTTTTATTTACCTTTTCTCGTGATGAAATTTTAGGTTTATTCTACACGCGTTTAAGTTTTTGATTTTATTAGTTGAGAGTCAATAGTAATTTTCTCTTGCTAATTAATTTTCATTAAATATAAACGCATTGACGAACAAACTAAAAAGGTATCAGCTTTATAGAAGCATCAAAAATAATCGAATAGATGAAATATTGGATTGCGGCCAAGAATCCTTAACAAAGCAATTTAACTAATTTTATAGTTGGTATGAGCATGTTAGTACGGTTCACAAAGATTTGTATCATAACAAAAATATTTCATGTAAAAAGCCAAGTACGCGAAAATGGCATTCCGTAAAAAGAATTGAGATAAAAGTAAAGCCAAGTTCTCCAATACAAATTTCAAAATGAAAGGTTCTTACTAGTTTTGAAATGTTTTTTAAACTTTGCTATTACAGCCAAACTTCTTTATGTTCAATTTAGCACTGTGCCTAAGAGTCATTTACAGCCGTAATAGCCAAGTTTAGAAAAATATTTCCAAAAAATGTGTATCTTAATTTGGCCGTCCTGGTTTTCTTTGGCCAGTTGGGTTAGTGTTTAGTACCCGATTTGGCAAGTTGGAACCGAACCGAACCGAACCACTACTACTATGTCGGTTTAGAACGTTTTTCTACGTTGTCCGCTGTTTTAGTAATCTTTCGTCGTTCATCACTTGTACATGGCCGTACCATATCAGTTGCCTCTTAGTGATGTCATCCGTTATGCTTCCCTCGATTCCCATTCTTTCTTTTATGATCTCATTTCTTATGTAATCTATTCTAGATATTTTGTTTTGTATTAGCTCACACTACTACTATACTATAGTAGTGTGAGCTATTGTGATCCTAATTGTTTCGAGAAAAAAAAAGTTGCTCCGATTTCAAAAATTTTGATATATCTTTGCGTTTCAGATGATTCTGAAACTTTTTTGTTGCGCCGTCTGTCTGTCTGTCTGTCTGTATGTCTGTCTGTCTGTATGTCTGTCTGTAACGACTAACGCGCATAACTGAAAAACGGCTTGCCCGATTTTAATAAAATTTGGTACCCAGGCTGGGTTTTCGGTCGAGATGGTCCCATTTAAAAATGAACAAAATCCACCAAACACAAGCCAAATAAAAGGGTGGGGGTAGATTTCAAAAATTAGTTTATGTAAAAATATGGCGTGTGTTATATCAAACGAAAGGTAATTAAGTCTGGAGTTTAAAAAAATACATTTTAGTTTATTTAAAAACAAAGGGTGGGGGTAAATTTCAAAAATTAGTGTTTAAGTGGAAATATGGCGTGTCTGATATCAAACGAAAGGTAATTGAGTCTGGAGTTAAACAAAATACATTTTAGTTAAAAAAAAAGGGTGGGTGTAGATTTGAAAAACTAGAGTTTAAGTCAAAACATGGCCTGTGTGGTATCAAACGAAAGGTAATTGAGTCTGGAGTTCAATAAAATATACTTCAGTTTTTAGTTATATTAGCTTTCACGTAAACTATAACTATAGTACCAGTGTGAGCTTAGGTGCCCATAGATTGGCAGAGTATTTTTCTGTTACGCGACAAGTCTCTATTCCATACAACAGCGTGCTTTTCACCATTGTTTCATATATGTTAAATTTTACATTCTTTTTAATCTCTCTGTTCCATAAAATACTGTTAAGACAACGAATAACCTTTTTTGCTTTTACTATTCTTTTTTCCAGTTCAGCCTGTTCCTGTCTTATCAAATGTGACATCCAAGTATACATACTCATTGCATGGAGATATTGTTTGTCCACTGTCTAGTTCTAACTCACTGGATTCGTTTCCAATACATAAGTACTGTGTCTTGTCCACGTTCACTGTTAATCCCCACTTTTGGTATTCTTCCATTAACTTTCTCATGATATACTCCATGTCATCTTTATTATAAACTACAATTACTTGGTCGTCAGCAAACTGTAGTGTGTATATGGTAAATCGGTCGTTAAGTTGTATTCCCATGCCGTGCAATTTACGTTTCCCGTTTTTTTAGAGCTACTGCGATATATATTTTAAAAAGAGTTGAAGAGATACAATATCTCTGTCTTAAGCCTTTTGCTACCAGGAATTCTTTTGAAAGTCGATTTCCAATTTTAATTTTAGATTTTGACCCTTTGTAAAGTTCTTTTATCACTTTTATGTATGTATGATTGATATTAATTTGCTCTAACACTGTCCATAATTTTTCTACTGAAACGGCATCATATGCTTTTTGTAGGTCCACAAAGGTAACATGAGTCTCTATATGTTTGGCGCTCCTTTTCTCAATTACTTGTTTAAGACAAAAAACATTATTACTACAAGATCTGCCTGCACGAAACCCACTTTGCTCTTCTTTTTCTTGTTCATGAAAATCATTCTCTATTAGATCTCTAAGAATCCTACCGTACAATCTACTTAAGTTTAAGAGTACTGGTTACTGAAATTCCTCTGTAATTGTTGCAATCCAGCTTGTTTCCTTTTTTATGTATTGAGGATATGAATGAAATTTTCCAATCATTAGGTACTGGATGTCGGTTTATGCATTGATTGATAATATATGTGAGATTTTCGAGTATTTTCTGATCCATATTTGAGCATTTCAGCATATATTCCCCCAGGTCCGCTAGCTTTTCCGGATTTAAGCTTTTTAATATTATTTATTCTTTATCATTTCTTTTTCGATGATTACTTCCCCTCCATGTACTTCTATTTCTCTCGTCTTTTTCTTCCCTCTGGGTAATAAATTTTGTAAAATACATAAATATGTATGAAATGGAAAATAAATATATTTTTTTTCCTCACTATACTGATAACGGTAACTACGACTTACGATTGGACATGTTAAAAACTGCACATACCAGATGTGGCTATACTCGTTCGTTGCGATCTCTGTATTGAGCTCGATTAAGGCGGCTCTTGCGGTAAATATTTAAATTAAAAACTGATAACGATAAGGACACGTTACCAGGGTCCGCGTATAAAATGTTATTTTATAAAAAAAAATTAGGAAAAAAATTTGATTTTAACAACCGGCTATACATACTTATATATATATAAATATTAAACTACACTTATAATGTTGAAATGTGTATGATACATTAGGTTTTCTATTTTAGTTTTTTTATTTTAGTGGATGCAAACCTCTAACCGGTTATGATAACGGACCATGACGTTTGGGCTAGTCTTACACAAATATTAACAATAAATAGCAACTTTAGCATCAAACTAAATGTAGTGCTTTCAAGCAATATTAGAGGCAATTTTATTTGTACAAGAAAAAACACTAATATACTAACCACTAATTTTATTTTGGATGTTTACATGAAAGGTGTACCCTTTTTCAATAATGACTTATACATGTCCTATGGGTTATTCTGTTTGGTTAAGGCAAATTTTTTTACGCTGCGGATCGTGCGAGTCGCGCTCACTGGCAAAGTCATTTTGTTTTAGGCTCGTAACATATAAACCTTGTCACTGAGGTCTTGTTTAATTCCTTAGCAAATTGTGGCCCTCCATACTGTCCAACTTTTTGTTTTATCGTTAAAAGTGGCACTTTAAACCCTAAGTTTATCATATCACACGCCTATTACAGGACCAATTTCCACCCACGCATCTTCTTATAAATGTTTTTTAAATAGACTGTATTCTTTGGATCCCATATGACAGGTCTATTATTGTACTTTCTACTAAATGTAATTTCTATCAAATGTTCTTCTACCAAATGCTTTTCTATCAAATGTTTCTCTAATAAAAAAAAATTCTACCAAATGTTTTTCTATCAAATGTTTTTCTATCAAATGTTTTTCTATCAAATGTTTTTCTATCAAATGTTTTTCTATCAAATGTTTTTCTATCAAATGTTTTTCTATCAATGTACTTTCTACCAATTGTTTTTCTATCAAATGTATTTTCTATCAAATGTAGTTTCTATCAAATGTTTTTCTACTAAATGTACTTTCTACCAATTGTTTTTCTACCAAATGTATTTTCTACCAAATGTATTTTCAACCAGTAGTATTTTCTACCAATTGTATTCTATCAAATGTTTTTCAAATTTCTGCCACCCTTTTTTGCGGCAGGTGAGCTAATTTACGGTTTTTTGTGTATAAACCTGGTCTTTCCAGATCTGCTAGGCCTAGTTAGGAGTTTCTTAGATGTCTGACAGCAACGCAAATTAATTTTTAAGCAAAGTATAAGATTAGAATATAAGATGTTAACCCTTAAAAAAGTATAAAGTAAAATTACAAATACATCCTATCCTTTTGAAATACCTTGTAAAAGGCCACAGCCGACACAACAAGGAACATTTTCTCACTCGACCCAACTGTTGCTGAAAATCTATATTACAGCGGCGCAACTACGCTATTTTTGCAGTAAAACCGCGCATTTCAATTCTTTAGAATCGTGAGCTACAGTGTTTAGCTACGGTTCAATCTACAACTTTAAATAACAAAAATTTAATGATTTTTTAAACATTTCTAAGAAGTTGACGTAACACGTGGTAAGTACACATTTTAAAAAATTACCTTGGCATTTTGAGGTGCGAAAGGAGAGCTAGAGATACAATTTTTCCAATTTTATACATGTTGCAGTATCAATTTGCTGAATGCTACTTTTTTTGCAGTTGTGCGTTTGCTTATAAAATAGCTTACGAAAGATTTTATCTTTACTTTCCTAGATTAGAATTTATATTCCATCAGGGAAGAAAAGTTGATCTATCGCCTCAAATATAGTATTTGGGTGTTTTTCCTCCTAAATTACTGATTTTGTAGTCTGTTTATAGTTCTCATACCAGCAAAATAAGCAATTTTGGTTATAACATTTAAAAATATGTACATTAACCCAGCATCAGTGTGGTGGGATATGTAATGCCAAGGTCATTAGAAAACTTTGATTATGTTTAAGTTTTTGGTTCCCCCACCACATCATCCCATTAAGCACAAAATCGTAAAAAACGTTAAATAAATGTTGAAAAACATTTGTTTTTTTTAACACAAATTTGTGTTAAAATTAAGTCAACTTTTGACATTAAAAAAACATGTAGAAAATCCTAACGAAAATTTCATGTAAAAGCATTACCAAAAATATATTTCTTAATAACGTTAAGAAACCAGCATTAAAAAAACCATAATTTCACTACCATTAAAAATAATATCATCAATATATGGTTATTTTTATAATGTTTTTCCTAGATCTCACTTCTAACGATGAATTTAAGATATATGTGGCGTTCCACGGAAGCTGTTAACGACATGTGACGTTCAAATGTCAACAGTGTCAAATAGCGTTAGTCGTCGGCCGTTTTTGGTACGACGCAAAATCTATTTAATAATTTATTTATTGTCTTTGAAAATTTACCATTTTTGCTATTTTTACCATGAAAAATTTCAATACTTTGGTCAAGTTTTTCGCAATTTACTAGAAATTTTGGGGGTCTACGGGCAAAACAGACCTTGGTTTGGATTCAGCGCACTAAAAGACATATAACTGGTAGTCTGGTCAAATGTACAGACGATTTTTTCGATTTTTTTCTTGTGTGAATATTTTAGGAATTTTATTAAAACAAGTTAACAGATATATTATTTTTTCAACCTTTTGATTAAATATCTGTATTAGCTACCAATCTTTACACGCTACACGTTTTTTTGGGCTCTGGGGTGAAGTTACCCCTTTTACCCTAAAAACATACAGTATAGTGATTGTAAAGGAACGAAGACAAGTAATAGAAAAGCCAAATAAATACTTTTTTTAACCCTAGTTTTATGTAGATTTTATACACAACCCCCCCTTTTTTGGTTTAAAATTGAGAAATTCGATTTCTTTTCAAGACCATCCTATTAAAACAAAACCGATAACCAAAATTAAAATGGTCAGTGGTTTTTAAGATATCAGTGAATTTGCAATAAAGGCTCTGAAATGGACCCTGTTTAGTGGCGGATCCAGGATTTCCGGGGGGTTCAGTTCGGTAAAAATTTAGAAGTGGCAGCTAACATCAAAATATATTTTCTTAGTAGCTTTTGATAGGTTTGAGCTGTAAAAGGCGAAAATTTCTTAAAAATAACGTCGATTTGGTGAAAAAAGTGACGCTGCGAAAGTAAAAAATAAGTTTTATATTAGGGAGGGGACGGCTCCCTCTGCCCCACCCTGGATGCGCAACTGACCCGAAATTTAATCAGTCCTCTTTATTAAGGTCGCGAGGTATTAAGGTATTTAAAAAATACAGTTACACCATGTGTGTTTGTTTATATTTATTATTTGTATTTTATTATATTTAATATAATAATTTATTATATTTGAATGTAATAGTGTATGATGTAATATTCAAATTAATATGTATTTTTACAGATAAAAACTTTTAAGATGGCTGATTCCCTAGTCAGGCAAAATTTCCATGAAGAATGTGAAGCTTTAATTAACAAGCAAATCAATATGGAATTGACTGCGAGTTATGTTTATTTAGCATTGGTAAGTGACCATTTTTTTTTTTTTACTTTTTTTGCACAAACACCAAAAACTTTGTCTCTTATACGTAAAATGGACGAAGTCATCGGAAGAATGGTCCATCCGAAGGACGTCTATTTAAGGTCCAATGTCTAACCATTTCTAAATCCCATGGACGTTTATTTTACTCAATAAGCAAAAAAGCATCCTAGTTTCGTAACATTTGTGTAAACATAAAATGTGCGACGTTAAACCAAAAGGCGCAGTTACGGAACATCTTAGCGTCGCTATGTGTCTTGCGCAGAAACCATTTTAGCAATGAAACAATGATGGTTAATAGATAGTTTAAGTTGTGCTACGTATTTTTACGTAAAACTGCACGTTAAGCGCTCTACGTTTTGTTCCAAATTTGAGTTTAAGTTGAATGTTTTTACGTTACCATAACAAGTCTACTAATAGCAGAGAATATGGAATTCGGCACTGTGTTTTTTTGACAGTTTTATTTTTTGTCTTTTCAACTACAGTAGGAATATATTTGCAAAGAATCGTTTGTACTGGAAGCGGAAATTATCGTCTAGGCCTCATTTTTCGATCGTTGAATCAACCAATTCTATTCTTTGGTAACGTTAAGGGGCCCTCAGACTGCCGTAAGCTAACGTAAATACGTAAACTCCTAACGTGACCTTGACGACGGTGTGACGAAGTAAAAATACGTAGCACAACTTAAAGTATCTAATATTCCATATCAATGGTGGAAACTGCCTCGTGCTAAATTACGTTTTAGTTGCATCAGAATTTTATGCTCATCAATGGAGATTGGGTTTTGTTTCCCATGCGACAATTCCGCATGACTGATACAAGAGAAACAAAACTCGTATGTCCGTATGTATATTTTGTATGGATTTAAATAATGGCTTGCAGTCGACTTTAAAGAATTTTAATGATATTTTCCAAAATAAATTAATAATTTTTTGCAATATTTTGTATAAAATACTGCTTAAAACGGTATGTAAATGTCCTTTCATATGATGTAAAAAAAATGTTTTTTTTTAGTTGGAGGATTGTATAAAAAATATTAAAATTAAAATTAAAAAAAAATCTAAAAATTTACAAGAAAAAATAATCCTATTCTCTACTTATAAAACGGATATTAACAATTTATTCTGAAATTGTTATAAATTCTGGCTATTCGCCAATATAAGAAAATGCAAGTTGATGCAACGGAAAAACACAGAGAAATCGGAAATGAATGCATGCATTTTTGGACCGCGGCTGCCTAACTTTAAATTTTTTCAAGATGCATGCTATTTACAGGTCTACTATATATGTTTTTATAAAAGTCATATAACACGCTAAAATACTAAAATACAAAAGAAAACGATGGACCTCCATGTTTTAATAAAATTAGATAACAAACATAAAAGAACTTGCTGCTAAAAACGCCAAAAATAATAAAATTATGTCAAGCTTCATATTTTGACGCGTGTTTAGAAAATTTTTTAGGGGATTCCTAAAATAAATTTTTACAGCTGCCTGAAGACAATGAATTGCTCTTTTAAAAACACCAAATTTGAATCTCAAGCGCCTGCGCCGCGTGGGGATTTTTGTATATGAGCTGTCAAACATACATAATTTTTACAAGTCATTTAATTTTATTTAATTAAACATTCCATTTTTGGTATGTTATCCAATTTTAAGTATTAAAGTATTTTTTATAGACGTCGGTGCACCTTATTGATAAGACTTATATAAAAATAACACTTTTCAACGCCCCGTTTATACTTCCCCTCTCCCATTTAATGGTTTATTTATAATAATAATAATATAAAATACTTATTTTCAGATGATAATTATTTTTATTTTTATATAACTAAGTATTTTCCTGTTAAGTTTAAATTTGATTTATTGTTTATCACGCGAATCTTTTGTGGCCCACTTAATCATGTTTAACCCAATTCTGAGATAAGTATCCTTAAGAGTCTTAGCAACTTTTCTATTTGGGACAACACCTAGATCAATTAGCAAGTATGGTGAGGCACTTGCTGTTTCTTTTTTCAAATAATAAATATTATAGTATAGTCTATTGTCTGTTTAACATTTTTGAATTTAATACCAGGAACCATTTTTAACATTTCTAGTTAACAACTTTAATTTGAAAGTTTTAAAAAGCTACTTTTAAAGCGGTTTCGTACATGATGTTTTTGACATTCACCTCATGACCAAATGAAAGGTCCTCACCTAAATGTTTTTCCAACAAAAACTTTATGACCATAATAGTTTTTTAAATTTCATTGGAAAAAAGTTGACGACCAAAAAAATAGGTCCTCATCTACATTTTTGTTTAGTTTTTTATTAAAAAAACTTTATGCCCAAAAATGTTCTGTTCAGTACTTATCACCTGCTTTTTCTGACAATTGGTAAGAGTTAATAATTGCTTTGTCCCAAAAGCAGCTTTTAAAAAGCAATTTACAAAATAGCAACACATTACTAAAATCTCTATGATACATGATCAAAAAATTTATGGTATAAAGTAGGAAGGTAAGTTACCTGTAAAAATTATATAATAAATTGTATTTATTTTAATCAGTTTAGATTTATTAAAAATTATTAAAGTTGTCAACTACAAATATTAATAAAAAATTCTAATATTATATTCGGTAATTTTTTATAAAAATGTTAACATATACTGGGTTATTTGAAGAAAGAAACAGGAATAGCCTAACCATATTTCTAAATTTCAGTTCTCCTTTTACAAGCATAAAACCTAAAACATAAACAATAACGCAACATTTTTCAATGCCAATTGAAGACATTGGCGTGAAAATGGTGCAAGCCATAAAAACTTACAAATTTATATTTTTAGTGCAAATAGTTCACAAATAAAGGTACAAGACACATAGAACTTAGTTTAAAGATTATACTCAACTACCTTTAGCGCCTGCACTGAAACATTACTCATCGAAGATAGGCAGCAAACTCTGTAGTGCAAAGCGAAATGCGAGTAACGGCAAAAAGTTAAATATAGTTTTTAGCATTTTGAACTTCTAGACAGTGGCGGATCCAGGATCCCTCCCAGATATATAACTTATTTTTTAGTTCAGCAGTATCACTTATTTAAATTTGTCACAAATTCCACTAAATTTTTTAAAAGCTTTTGCCTGCGGCGCTATATAAATTTGCTTTGGATACTAAATTTCGCAACTCAGATTTATCAGAAACCGCTAATAAAAAACATGTTGATGTTTGCTGCCACTTTGCCCCCCCCCCCCGGCAATACTGGATCCGCCACTGCTTCTAGATGATCAATTTGTATCTTCAAAGCCCAAAAGCCATATAGATCTATTGTAACTGTCACAATGACAATGTTACATTTAATCGGAACTAGAGAATTTTTACTTTAAAGGGAATTATCTCATTTTTGCGTCAAATGTAGTTACAATCATTTCGCTTTAGATGTTAGAACTTGGCCTTCGAAAACCATAGAACACAGAAAATGGTTTAAATGCGTTAGAACGATAAAGTGATACAGCTATCCGTTCCACGTAGGGTAATGGAAGTCCCGTTACGATTCTTCATATGCGCAGTTCGTTACTGATACGGTTACGGGGATATAGATGCTTTTTTACTCTAGTATTTTCGTCATTTATCAGTCAAATAGCTATTTTGTTGAGCGTATGGATGATAATAAAATAATAGGGACTTTTTGGGCAATTAAATCGCCTCTAAATAACGATTCCTGTGCATTTTATGCGTATTATGTGTTTACTTTCGGCGTTCTCTCGTTATGTATGTATGATTGATATTAGTATGCTCTAACACTGTCCATAATTTTTCTACTGGAACGGTATCATATGCTTTTTGTAGGTCCACAAAGGTAACAGTGTCTATATTTCTGGCGCTCCTTTTCTCAATTACTTGTTTAAGACAAAAAACATTATCACTACAAGAGAGCCTGTATGAAACCCACTTTGCTCTTCTTCTTCTTGTTCATGAAAATCATTTTCTATTAGATCTCTAAGAATCCTACTGTACAATCTACTTAGAGTACTGGTTACTGAAAGTCCTCTGTAATTGTTGCAATCCAGCTTGTTTCCTTTTTTATGTATTGAGGATATGAATGCAATTTTCCACGGTACTGGATGTTAAATTTATAAGTGTACATAAATTTTAGAGACATCTTTTTCTTTCTTTTTTTTTTTCGGCCACAATATTTTTGCAAAGTACTTTTCAATAATTCAGGCATAGACCTGTGTGCGCCGATAAATTGTTAGAGAACATAAATTTAGGTGAATTTGCTAGCTCTCACATGGTGATCCGCCCTATAATTTTCAGGATCCCGAAAATTTATGAATAACTCATTTCAGTAGTACTTGCCCTTTTCACAATACAGTCGAACCTCTTTAACTGGAACCTCTATAACTCGAACCTCTTTATAACTCGAATCTTTTAAGTGGTCCCTGCACTTTTTATATGAATTTTAACCTCTTTAACTCGAATTTCTATAAGTCGAACTCTCCATAACTCGAACTGATTTGGTTGTCCCTTGAAGTTCGAGTTGTAGAGGTTCGACTGTATTTTAAAATGCTGTCAGGAATACTGATCGTGTGAGGGCAGTTTATTTAAAAATATTTTATTGGGTTGTCATATTAGGCCAGCTTTTCCTTATTACCTTAAAAAATATTCTTTACAGGCCTATCATTTTAATCGTGAAGATGTCGCGCTAAAGGGCCACTACAAATTCTTTAAAGAATGCTCAGAAGAAGAAAGGGAACATGCCGATAAACTGTTGGAGTACCTTAACAAACGCGGAGGCAGAATTATTTTGGATGATATCACTGCTCCCGCTAAACAAAGCTGGATTACCGCTGAGGAAGCAATGGCTGATGCTTTGGAGTTGGAGAAGTCAGTAAATGAGGTATGAATATAATTATAATAAATTGCTAGATCATGCTGATATAAAATGAAATAATCATAGCCTCAGAAAAGAAAATTCGCAAGGATAATAAGCTTTTTGGACAGCCGGCTTATTTAAATTATTTTCATGACTATTTTCTATTCTGTGACTTAAAAAAAGGAGGCGAATGCTCGTGCTATATGTTTCGAAACAGTGCGGGTCAATAAATACCTCATCAATTGGTGACGTTTCATATCAATATTTTCGAATTTATGGGCGTTATACGATGAAATACCATTCACAGAGATGTAAATTGTCAATTTATAAATAAAATTAAGAAACAATGTCTCAATTAAAAAAACAAAACTTTAACATTAATTTTTTGATATTGATATTTCAGCTAAACGAGCTCTTACCTCGTTTCAAAACATGACATAGCCAATGCACGCGCAGTTACTTACGTGAATTGGCTAACTTTAAGGCGTCCACAAACGCCCGTGAACGGCACGTCACCTCTATGAAATAATAAAATGGTGATGCATGTTTTTGAATTGTTTTTTTTTTAAGTAAAACCACAGATTAAGCGAAAAAAGAGTACAAGGGGTAAACTAAAACAACAAACTTATTATTAATATCAATTTCAAGAATCAAAAGGTTTTTCGCACAAACAAAAAATTTCGAAAAACAGAGACATAATAATAATAATAACCTAGAAATTGCGATGCTAACAATGCACCTGGGGGTCATCAAAATATACATATATGATATTTTGACATTTGAGACAGGCGAATAAACAATAAAGATATTGATCAGTTGGTGGGTGTGCTTTCGGGCTGTTCGGCTGTCGTCGTTGGAACTTCGTTCTCGACGTTTCGCCATCTCGAGTGGATGGCATCTTCAGGAGATGTCGACTGTTTGTCGGCTTCTCGAAGACTGCTGGTGACGAGAAGCCGACAAACAGTCAACATCTCCTGAAGATGCCATCCACTCGAGATGGCGAAACGTCGAGAACGAATTTCCAACGACGACGGCCGAACAGCCCGAAAGCACACCCACTATTGGACGATGGCCGCGAAAGCCTTTCACAATTTGTATTGATCAGTTGTTTATTTATGACAAGTGCTATTTGGTTATTGAATATAATTAGGTTTTTAGAATGCAAATATTTCAACAACTACCGCACCAAATGTCAACACATCATATATTCTTGAACTCGAAAATAAATATGTGTATTTATTTTGGGTTTAATGTATAGGGTGTTCCGTAAGAGATTTACCATGTTTGTGTTTTTTGACAACTTTGCAATATTCATTTATTTTGTAAATAAAATTTTGCATTTGAAATATACAGAAATACGAAGACTTAAACCCAATCAATTTTTTGGATTTTGAAGTAATCCTTTGTTTTTATTTTAGTCTCTTCTCACTCTGCATTCGGTAGCTTCAGATCATAAAGACGCCAACCTGTGTGACTTTTTGGAAACGCACTATCTTCAGGAACAAGTAGACGCTATCAAAAAATTGGCCGACAATATAACAAACTTGAAGAGAGTCGGAGAAGGCCTGGGAGTGTTTATGTTTGATCAGAAATTACATGATTAGATTTATGAATGTGATTTGACAATGTTCATTTTATAAATTCAAGGTGAATCTACACACCAAATACATTGGCGTGAGTGTATAATATGTTACCTATACCGGGTAGGCCAATTATAACTTTTGAACTATACCATTGATTTTAATGGGACAAACTGCACTTGGCAGATAATTAATCAGAGTTTAAAAAGAAATAAACTTTTTTGTCCGCCATTTAAAAATCCAAGATGGCGGACGAAATAAAATTGTACCCTTCAAAGATGCTCGTTTATTCTTGTGTTGCGAACATGTTTTAATATTTTTTTTAATCACTAAAAAAGCAGCATTATTGCCACGCACAACACGGTATGAATCAGCAAAATCGGTTTGGTGGTTCTAAAAAAACATATTTTTGTTTTAACCATTGTTTTGAATATTATACGATTGCCTTGCCAATCATGTCTGCATTTATTTCCTTATACATTCATTACAACTGAACCGATTTTGATGAAACAAAAAATATCCTGGTAAGAATTTATTAACATCTTAAAATTTAAGATGGTGGACAGAATCATAATTGATTCTTCAAAATGGCATGTTCTCTGTGTCTTATTTTCTGAAAATGTTTTAGTTTATTTTTAATTTATAGAAAGGCACTACTTTTCCCCCGCACAACAAGGTATAAATTAGTAAAATCGGTTTGGTGGTTCTCAAAATATCTATTTTTCTTTCAGCCATTGTTTTACAGATTATACGATTGCATTGCCAATCCTGCCTGCATTCATTTCTTTATAAACTCATTACTACTGAATCGATATAATTAAATAAAAAAAATCATGGTTATAATTGATTGCTTTTTAAAGTTTGTAATCGAAATGTGCCACCATCTTAGAAGTTAGGATGTCGGAAATAATTATACTTGACCCTTCAAAGAGGCACGTTTATTCTTATTTTCAAAAAACATTTTTAATTTATGGAAAAGCACTTAATTAATTTTTATCTCTTTATGCGGGAAAAAAGTAATGTTTTTCTATAAAGTAAAAAAAACTAAAACATTTTCGCAAAATAAAAATAAACACGCCATTTCAAAGAATCAAGTATGATTCTGTCCGATATCTTAAGTTCTAAGATGGCGGCAAATTTCGATCATAATCTTTAAAGCGCAATCAATTCTCAACATGATTTTTTTTATTTCACTAAAATTGGTTTAGTAGTAACGAATTTATAAGGAAATTAATGCAGACAGGATTGGCAATGCAATCGTATAATCTGTAAAAGAATGGCTGAAACGAAAATAGATTTTTTTGAGAACCACCACACCGATTTAACTAATTTGCACCTCGTTGTGTGGGGAAAAAGTAGTGCTTTTCTATAAATTAAAAAAAACTAAATCACTTTCGGAAACTCAGAATAAACACGCCATTTTGAAGAATCAAGTATGGTTCGGTCCGCTATCCTAAATATTAAGATGGCGATAAACTTTGATCATGATCTTTAAAAAGCAATCAATTCTCACCAGGATGTTTATTATTTAATTAAAATTGGTTCAGTCGTAATGAATTTAATATAATATGCAAAATAATGGTTGAAACAAAAATATTTTTTTTAGAACCACTGAACCGATTTCGCTAATTCGTACCTTGTTGTGCGTGGCAAGAATGCAGCTTTTTTACTAATTTTAAAAAAATAATTAAGGCATGTTCGCAACACGAGAATAAACGAGCATCTTTGAAGGGTACATTTTAATTCCGTCCGCGCGCCATCTTGGATTTTAAGATGGTGGACAAAAAAATACATTCAGTCGAAACTCTGATTAATTCTCTACCAAGTGCAGTTTGTCCCATCAAAATCGAATGTATATTTCAAAAGTTATAATTTAAAAAAAATTGTCCGGTTTTTTTTGGCCCACCCATTGTTGGAATCCCGTTTAAACTTAGAATTACCTCAAGCTAGTAATTATTAATATTAGAATTTTATATTATACTTATTATATTACTTAACATTACCGTAACATACCGGATTATGCGTTTTCCTCCGCAACATAGGGATTTCATGCGTTGAAAAGATTGTAGCACTGTATAATAATTATAATAACACCAATATCAAAATTAAACTCAACAAACTGAACTGACAAAGTTTTAACATTTTAGTTTTGTCACGAACTTATCAAAATAGTTTTTATTTAAAAATAGTGCAGGATTGTGTAAAATGTCTGTCTTTTATAATAATTATCTTTAAATGAGACCACATGACATATCTCGAAAAGTACCATTTATGTGAGTGGAACCTATACATAGGGTGTCTTATTTGCAATGGGTTCATATTACGCATCATGGGTTTTTATAAGCAATTGTTTTTTTGCTGTCCAAGCCACTACCGGTAAAAGTGCCACAAAATTTAAATAACATTTTTTTAGCATTAAAATACAAATAAATATGGACATACATCGTTAAAATCATAAAAAAAAGTTCTTTTAAAAAATAGAATAAAAAATACAGGTCCGTATCTAAAAAAAGTAAGTTAATAGTAATATCTCGAAAACTAGTCGTAGTAATTTCTTTTCGAAAATATCAAATTGAGAACGTCAAAAATGCAAAAAAAAATTCCTTTACGATTTTTTTGTAAAAAGTATACTTTTTGAGATATTTAATAAAATAGATTTGAGCAATTTTTCGAAAAACCCCCCAAAGACTGCTATATGTAAATATATATATATATTTTTTTTAAATTTAGACTGCTCATTTTATCTAATTTGAACAACCTTGTAGTTCTTATAGTTACCGAAATAGCAATAGTGATCCATGGCAATTAAGACACCCTGTATATCTATATAAAATTAGTACAGAGTAAGAAACTCGGAATCTATGGGTGAGTTGCGCTACGTGAACTCTCCCGTATCACTAATTTGCTTCGCAGCATTTTGTTAATTAAAATTTGCTTCGCAAATCTTATTGTTTAGGATTTTCTTCGCAAATTTAATTAATTAACAAAATTGCTTTGCAAACTTCATTTAATATCCAACACTTTTAAAACTGTTGCAGCATTGAGTTTCCCTAAACTTCTCGCCTGCTGCAAGATTTTGTGCTTAAATAATTACAAAAATTATTTTAAGATTCTATATACTATACAAACGTAATAATTAGACTGTCAGACCGCTGTGACATAGACAGGGTGGTCTATCTGTATTTTGACAGAGTGGGTACAGTACCCCACCAGTGGGAAGCAAAAAACATATTGTATTGGCCACCGCCATCAGAAACCCTGAAGCTGGGTTTATACAGAAACATAGCATAACATGAAACATAACATATCATACAGAAGAAAACTGTAAGGCTGTTTATACAAAAAATATAATAACATGACATAACATACAAGCTTGGTCCAAGTACTTTAAATGAGGCTCCACTCACTCTCAGTAATTGGTAATTGCAAGGGGAGAATTCCCAAAGAGCTTGGTACTGGCAATTGGCTCTGGTGCACTTTGCTTGGAATCAGGTGAGTCTAAATAAATGGACTACTAAAGCCGCTTGACTTGAAGAAAAAAAAACAGAGTGTCATTCAAACCTATGAGATTAAAAAAATATTTTTTGATCTGATCACCACGAGAGGGTGGTGATTTGATGGATTCAAACATTGTGTCCCTGAATGACAGGTTTTCATAATTTGTCATTAAGAAACACAATTTTTTTTTTAACATTCTGATTTGACTGTTTTTTACTAAACACACTTTTGACTACCAATTTTCACTTTGTTTTTTAAATTTTTAGTTAAAAAAGTTTTATTTACATTTTTTAATTTTAAAAAGCAGTTAAAAGAAATGAAGTAGAAAGTCCAGAAAGCAACCCATTTGGGCCCATTTGCTCAGCCCTTGGGAATGTCAGCAAGGAAGCCAAAAAGGGGGTCTGCTTGCAATTGACTCCAACTCATTTTACACAATTTTTTTTTATAATTATTAAAATTAAATTATATAATGTACAGGGATTTATACATATTTGCTTTAATACCATGAATGTACATAGTTTTGGGATAACCTATATTTTCTGTGGTTATAGCCTTAGACCACTGGTGGGTCATATACTTTTTGACATAATCAACAGGGTATGGAGAGCCTACACTAGCTGTTAGTTCCAAATAGGCACTCCATATACCCTGTATGTGGTGATTTGCTGAATGGCCAGGTCACCAAATCCATTCAGAGAATCACCAGATTAACCCACCCCCTCATATCTATATTTTTCTACATACTTGTCAAAGCTTGTCCGTTACCAGACTACCCATGGGTCAAGGCTTCTTTAGTTAGCTCTAACGACAGGCCTGGGGGTTACCTTGGTGCTATTATGCATAATCATAATCTAAAAAATCTGATAAGAAGGGCCCCTTTCTGCCTTGCCTCCCCAACCCCCATGAATACACCATTGTATCAAATGTGTATTACATTGGTGAGTGGTCCAACAGAGGGGTTCCAGAGATACAACAAAAAGGAGGACAATTTAGATTTTTTGAACATACATTGTATAGACTTAAAAAATTAATTAGGCAGTATATGGTTTTCTTTTATAAAAAAATGTTTTTTTTTCTAGCATGCTAAAATAAAAGATTTTGTACCTCTAAAAAGGATTTTTTGAAATACCTACTTTAAAATAAATGGAAATTCTTGAGATACCATATCTATTACACAATTACCAAAATATCTTAGCTCATCTTATAATTTATACTTAAAAATTAACAATAACAATGTAAAAATTAAATAAAAATACAAATAAAATAAAGTAAAGGTAAAAATCCACACCCTCACATCCTTCGATAAAATAATAAAATTAAAAAAAAAATATTTCATCCAGACCGGAATTTACTGGAATAGTCCCCAAAACAGGCGCCCTTGTGACTTATCGGCCGCCCCCTCACACATGATGACCTTTTTTTTTTTTGTTTTTGGTCGCAAGATTTGTGAGAGGCGCCCTTTGGACCTTTTTGTTTTTTTTTGTCACAAGATTTTTCATCACTTTTCAGAGGCGCCCTTTTTAGCTGTCGCCCCCCCCCCCCCCCCGCCCTTTCGGGCACGCTACGCCGCTGTCTGTGGTTCAAGTACAGCTGGAATGTCAACAGAATTTAGTGCACGTTTGAGTATATCATTCAGTAACCTGTGTCTTGCCCAACGACCTGCATTCTTGTTGCAGCATAGTCCATGCAGACCATATTTATCAACTTTTTTGCCGCAAATGCAATCGTGTGGTTCAACAACAGGTTCTCCAATTCGAAGTGATACAGAAATTCGAAATGAAGGATCATCAAGAAGATTGCCTAAAGTAGATGACGGTAAAGCTTTTAACCATGCAGAACTTTCCGGTTCTTGCAAGACCAAGAGACGCGCTTTCATTAACATTGATTTAGAATTTAAAATAATTTTATCAACAAGAGATTTACAGAGAGTTAAATCTAAATTTTTTGGTCAGGTTTGCAATTAATTTCAGAAAAGTTTCCTATATTTTTATAAAAATTTAATGCCGCAGTGTAGATATGATCATCTGCAGATAATATGTATGAAGGAAGGATTAATTTTAATAAAGGTGAAACGTCATTTATGCAACCAACAAACGCAGAAAAACAAAGACTTGTACAACTTCTGATTCCTAGTTCTCCTAAACTGATAGGTAATGAGCACTGATTCCATGTATCATTGCTTGTACTGCAATTTATAATACTTTCTAAAGATTCTCTTAACATTAAACCAAAATTTTGAAGACTTTCCATAGACGACCAACAAGGTCCACATCTTAACAGGTATGTTACTCTAGGAATAGAAAGTGAATATCTAAATAAGTAATATGCTACGTGTGAGTTAAGTAGGCATAGTTTCTCTACAATTTTTTTAATTAAATTCATTTTAAAATTTAAATTTGTCTCAATTTCATTTGTATAAAAAGGACAACCTAATAAGTTTAATTTTTCCGGAACAACCTTTAAAAATTTTTGTATTATAGGATCATATGACTTAAAAATTGAATTATTGTTGATAGAATTAAAAATTGTTGAAAATTCACATTTTTTATAATTTATAGTTAAACCAATTTCAGCGCAAGCTTTTTCCAATTTTTCAAGTCACTCAAAACTAAATCAGGATCACCAGCTAGTACGCCATCATCAAGGTACCATAGGTTAATCTCAGATTTAAGATTTGATATAATAGGCTGTAATGCCAAACAAAATAAAGCTGGTCCCAAAGGATCCCCTTGTGGTACGCCCCTTTGTGACAGAATAAAGTTGTCACCAAAAGATAAAATTGGATTGTTTTTATAACATTGGAGAATAAAATTAAAATATTCAGGAATATATTCTTTGGATCTCGTTAATATGGTTTCACGATTTACCATATTAAAAGCATTAAAAAAATCTATTTCAATAAAAATTTTGTCAGTTGAATGTTTAAAGGAAAGAAAACGACGAACTGCATGAGAAATAGTTTCACATCCACTTTTGGTTCCAAATCCCAATTGATGAGGGCGAAAAAAAGATCCTAATTATTCGTAAATTGAAGAGCATATAATCTTTGCAGCTAATCTACGAAAATATAGCTCAACTGCAATCGGACGAATCCCACCATCTTTTGGCTTAATGCGCACAATGAGGCTCCATAAAAAACTGGTGCGATGCTACCTGGAATGGATCCGGAAAGAACAACATTTGGAAATTGTGAAAGAGCTTGAAGAAGATTACTACAAAAAATATTGGTGTCATCCCCTGTCAGGTCTTGTAAATGTTGTGGTCTTAAAGAATCGATACCTCCTGCAGATCCCGGCCTGAATGAAAAAATGGTTTTTTTTTTATGTCAGTTTCATTTATACTAACGTCACATTTAATTTGGTTAAAATTTGTGAAGATTTGTTCCCTATCATATTTTGGATGCTTTTGTTTCAATATTTCCAATGTTTCATTATTCTTTGGTGCCAACTTGTCTTCAGAGGTTAATAGTCGGATTGCGCCCCGAATGTCTCCTTCAGATATTTTACTTTCCACCTTTTTCGGTAGAAATTTGCTGAGGTTTTCGTAAAAATTTTATTTTTTTCTGTTTGGTTCTTCTTTTTTCAAACTTTCCAAAAATGAAGTTATAGGTAGATTTTTCGATTTTTTCCAATTTTCAAGGTTTTCTATTACAATAGAAGTAAGGGTCTTTGTTTTATTTTTTCTATTGTTTTTTGGAACTTTCAAAACACCATAAGGAAAAGTAAGTAAATGGTACCAGCTTTCCGTATCATTTTTCGTATAACAACATTTAAGAAGTGAAGTAAGTTCTTCTGAAATATTTGGCCTAGCGCCTTTTGGAATCCGGTTTCAAATTGGGGTAGATGATTTTAAATGAATTAAAAATGTATCTATGGAAAATGTATTTCAAACGTCGTCGTTGCTTTCTGAAGAGACATTTTTATGTTTTTTTGACATATGTTGCTTTAAGCCTTTATTATTTTTGAAAGATTTATTGCATATAGTACACTCTACCTTATTATCGACAGAACTTGAACGTGTCTGGCAGCGGCGTAGCATGGGGGGGGCGCGGGGGGTTCGTCGAGAGTAGTGGCGCCCCATAGGTGGCCGAAGCGCCCTCAGGTTTATTAAGTCGGGCCGGTAATGGCCAATTGAGTGGGTGCCAAAGGAAACTAGCGACATGAAGACCTTTTTTTGGTCGCAAGATTCGTGAGAGGCGCCCTTGTGACTTATCGGCCGCCCCCACACATGATGACCTTTTTTTTTTTTGGTCGCAAGATTTGTGAGAGGCGCCTTTTTGACCTTTTTGTTTTTTTTTGCCACAAGATTTTTCATCAATTTTCAGAGGCGCCCTTTTTAGCTGTCGCCCCCCCCCCCCCCCGCCCTTTCGGGCACGCTACGCCGCTGGTGTCTGGCTAATCGATGTTTCCAAATTTAAGGATTTGTTTGTAGAAAAGGTTTCTGATAAAGATTTGTTTTTGTTGTTGTGAACTCTTTTATTATGTATTTTCAATCCATTAAAATTTTTAAAACATTTTAGGCATAGATCGCAATAGGGTTTTGACATCTGAAGGTCTAAAGGGTCAGTATTTTCTTGTAGAAGTTCAAAATGTCCCGAATCTGCTTTGCCAAAAAAAAGTAAATGAATAATTTTTGAAAAATTGTTTGAAAATGATATTGAAGGTTTAACAAATTTGAACATAACTTCTTCTTTCTTTACGTTGTCTACTATATAAATCACAAAGTCTATTTTGTAAAATTCAGAAAGCGCCTTACATTCTGTAGCAGTCCCATAACTTGAAAGTTGACTCATATTGAAACAGTATTCGTTTTTGTTGTTGATTGAAACAAAATTTTAAAACATTTTCCAGTTAGTTTTAATAAAATCAACAGCATTTTTTCTTATTTGAAAATGATTATCTTGGGAACAAAATAGATATTGGCTTACGGCACGAAAAAAAAACAAACAGAAGGCACGGTCCGTAAAGAAATCGGTTGCCTGGTAACTCGGTGTTTAGGCGGCCGGGCCGTGACGTCAGGGCTGCGTCACAGTTTTCCTAGAAATCAGCAGTCAAACGCTGTTTATATCGAAATTTCGTCTTTTGCGAGGAAATTTTGTACATTTTGGGTCTTTTCGTCTTGTAAGTGTTTAAATACCTGTTACGTGTTTACTATAAATTAAAAACTAACTAAAAGAAGTGGTGAGTTTTAAATATAATTTAAATATAATTTAAATTTTAACAAACACAAATTTTCCTGTGTCGGTTGTTTTCTACCCATACAAGGTTATAAGGAGAGCTGGGACATAGACCTTGGGGGGTATGGGTTTTCTATCTATACTGCATCTGATATCTGCAACCAAAACATAATTTTTAAGGTAAATTTTTGATAGTTATCATCACAATCAGTATAGGCCAGGACAAAGATTATGAAATGAACTTTACATACACATAGAAAATTACTAAAACCCGTTCTCCACCAATACATGTCCATGCAGAGTTTTTTGAATCGGGGTGGGCACTCGGGGTTTCTTGTTCACACCAGCGCGTTTTGGTGAAAGTCGCGACTTTTCCAACAGAAACTCGCGCAGCTTCGCGATTCTTCGACCAAATACCCTAGAAATCTGTAGATTGGCAACACCACGGGATTCTTTTTGACATTTAATTTTAAAAAAAAATCTTCTAATTTTATAAAAGATCATTAAAAATATCACTATTAATGAAGAAAAGTTCAGCAAATAAGTTTATTTTCACAATTTTGTTAAAAAAATGCGTTTTTACGTAAAATTATCAATTTTGATGCATGCAGGAATGCCAACCTTGAAAGTTGAACATGTTCTGCTTTTCCACTAGAAACGCATGCCTTCTGGGGGATTCTAGGAACTTTTTTACCAAATATCCCCAGAACGGCGTTATCTGTCAAAATCAATGAAATTGATTCTTTTTCTATGGTCAAGACATCGAAAAAATTATTTTTTCGATGATCAAGATCAATGAAATGAAGGCCACCCGTCTTTTTCTATGGCCAGGATGTAGGACAACAAACCAATTTCAGGTTAACTGTTGTAGCAGATTTCATTTAGTGAATTTTGCAGACCTAAATCGTTTTCTTATTCTAATAGTGTTTTTTCCCGTCGGTTTGATTTTACAAGACTATGAAACATTTGGGGTGTTTTAACAAGGATATAATCGTAAAACTTCTATTAAAAATGTATGGTGCTTGTCCGCCCGTTTCCAACATCTGTTTTCTTAAATAAATTATTTAGTTATAAAAAAAGGGTTTCGTGAGAAAACAGCTTTTGGGATATTTTGTGATCATAAAGTTTTGTCGACATAACCACATGTTGTATTCTCCTAAGATACAGTTATGTTCAAATGTATTGTTTAAACTTTCAAATAATCAGATTATGGTTTGCACCATTGAAACGTACGAAATTTTGCAAAAAAACTGATACCTAACAAGACAGAGTTTTAACTAATTAGCATATATGCGTATCTACCTTCTTCCTTGAACTCACTGACCACGCTGAATTATATGGAGAAAATGTATCTATTTTCAATCTAGCCACTGTCGACGGCGAAAAATGTATCTTCCATATGATCAGAATGTGTAACTACATTTTTCTTTTTGTGTGGAAAAACTTGTTCATTTATAACATATAGTAGCATTTGTCTTTTGATGATGTTAATTAGTTCCATCGAAATACGGGAACTAAGTGTGCAAAATTAAAAGAAATCTGCAACTTTGTACTTTAAGGAAATTAGGAACGATTGGCGTCTAGATTTAATATGTTTTATAATATAGGTTCAACGTCGTTTTTTTAGTCTAAGGAAATCTTTAAAAAATAATTTTCTGGTTTATTTTCTTTGCAAATCAAATTAAGTTTTTTTTTATTGGTTTTTTTTTCTAGCAAAATTTTGACAAAGCCAGTCCATTTTCAGATCTCAAAGGCCTATATATAAAGGCATTTTCAAAATATATTTTAATTGGCAAGGCAATTTTCTTTTGTAATTAAGTAAATTTTGTTAGGCCATTCGTTTAAGATTCTTTCCTTTAGAGGGTAATATTGGGTGACTTTTGGTTTTTCTATCCTTCTCTTGTAGAATTTTTAAGATAAGTTCATTTTCTATCACTTTCTAGTACCATTTTAAGTAAAGATGTACAGATACCAATTTTGATTGGTTTAAGAGATCTTGCTGATCGAGGGTCAATGGTACCCGCCCTTTTTAAGCCAAGCCTATTCATTTAAGGGCCATTTTAAAGAAGGGTGGGAAAAAAGTTTCTTTTTTGGAATACGAAATATCAAAGTTTTTTTTCGATTTTAACACAATAAAAGTGAGTTTTGGTTAGAAAAGTCACATTTTCGCGGCGCGAGAGTTTTACACCCATTTTTGAATGTAAGTTTTTTTTCCGGCAAAGAAATGCTTGTCATTTCTTTGTCATCCATCTTTTTTAAAATGGCTAAAACAATTACAACAACTTTGTATATTTCCTTAATGAACTTATACATGAAAGGTTTTCTTTTGTTTATTTAAAAGAAAACCTTTACTTTTGTTTTTATAATTTTGTCTAGTTCATTACAGAATTATCAAAGTTAGTTCAAGATAAAATAATTTTGTTTTTAATTGATAATCAGATTTTAAATTAGAGAAATTAAATGCATACAGAATAATGTAAATTTTCAAAGTTGTAATTAACAATAACTATCAAATTTATGTAAAACTAACTAAATAATATATTCTTTATAAATCAATGTATAACTCATAAAATTTAATGTAATACGATTATTGCATCGTTTACAAAATCATTTCTTTTGAAATTGTAATGAAATTCATCATTTTTTTAAAATAAAATATAAACCTTGTGTAAACCAGAAACAATCTCTTTTTATTAAAAAACCAAAAACAGGAAAGAATTAAGGCTATACACCAACATAAAAAACAAGTTAAATGTGTCAAGAAGTCTCTTTAGCTCACTTTGGGTATTAATTAGTTTTGTTCATTTAATATAGTTGCAATGTACAACTTAGCTTGGTTAAACTTGGAAACCTTTAATTCAGCATCTGAAACTATAAAAGTAAATAAATAATTCTAAATGACTCTAAAATAAAAACCTTATCTTTAAAAAGATAACTGTTATATTTTCTTATTGTTCAAAATAGTAAACTTTAACATTTCTACGTTTCATAAATAAAGTTAAAAAAAAAACAGAATAATTCAAGTAAAAAAACTTTACATACACGATATGTGCGAGAAAATACATGAAAAATGATTTATTTGGTAAGTGATATATTTAGTTTACTAATAAGGTGATCCAGCCAAGAAAGAATCAACGTTCCTGAGATACTTCTGCAGTTGTCGTTCCGTATCCACTTTTGTTGTCTACCAGTTCCACTTGAGATCTTAATTAGGTAGTTCAAACAAATTTACACCTAGTTATGCTTAGCAGAAGTCAGCCTTATATCATTAGTATATCCGCTCGCCACGTTACAATTTGGAGTCAGGCATTTAGGGTTTTAAATTTTTGCCAACAAAGTTATTTTTTCTCTAATTTCAATTCACTTTTCTTTTCGGATAGCTAATTTTCTTGCTGAGGTTATTCTGTTAACCTATATTTTATTTTTTTTTCTTTGAGGTTATTTCGTTAACCTAGGTTATAGTTTCATTATTGAGGTTATACAGTTAACCCGTCATTTGGTTTTCATATTTTTTTTTAAGTAATTTTCTTTGTCATTATAGTTTATTTTAATTAAAATAGAAAATTGGTACAGTTGGGAATTTTTAAAATATTGGTTGGTTTGCTTTATAAAGAACTCAAATTAATGAATACAGAGGTATATAGCTGAGTTCATAGCATTTTCTTTATATCAACAGTAACTTCAAGACTCCAGAAAATCATCAGTTTTCCAGGAAAGCATGAAGGCAAGGAGGATAGAAGAAAATTCTGCATGTTTTGTGTGTATTTTTTTTTTCAGCACTAACCATTTTTATTTGAACGAGCTAAACAAATTAATTTTTAAAGAAAATTTTATAGCGAATATTGCGGGAATTAGTTTTGGATAAATCGAAACTCCTAACTAAAAATAATTTAGTTAGAAAATTCAAGCTAAGTTAATGATCTCCATTTCTGACCATTGGTTTCTTGTGTTTTAATCATGTAACGTAACTTTTTCACTAAGGAGTACAAATTTTTTGTTTAAAAACAAATGAATCAAAAGTTGGTATTGTAAATTAAGTTTGAAATTATTAGTCATCACAGAGGTTCATTAATTTAGTTTATTTTGAGTCTATTACGTATGGTAATATTAATTAATCTCTCGAATCATGGGTAAAAGTCATATAAGTAAACATTGGTATTTTTTCTTTTATGTTATACTTTTTAAGTTAATTTTCTCAAAGACACTGTTGGTAGAATTTTTATTTTATATCTTTTTCAAATAATGTCAATCAACGTTTCGCTTATTATGTATAATTAATTTTAATTGGAACCACCCAAATTTAAATAATTTAATTATCCAACGTACGATCGTTAAAACGTACCGCACTAACGTTTTAAATAATACGTACAATATATATATATATATATATATATATATATATATATATATATATATATATATATATATATATATATATATAAGTTTTCTTTGAATAACGGAGAAAGTTAGTAAATTTTATTTTTTTTTTTTTCATTTTTTTTCCCACTTTAGGAAAAATAAATGTGTCGCATTAGCATCTACGTGTTAATTACGTAATGTTCATGTTCATTTGCTGTCCGTAATGCGGAATGAAAAATAGATAGAACTCAAAATTTTTCTATGTTGTCCGACGCCTATTCTCCACCTCCTTCGATCCTGACAGTCATCTTCCGTCAGTTTTTTTTTTGACTCATTGATTTTTGGATTGACTGTTGCCATTCCTTAGGACGCCCTCTTTTTCTGTGCCCTATTGGTTACCATTCCAGGACCTGCTTTGGTAATCTTTCGTCGCTCATCCGTTGTACATGGCCGTACCATATTAGTTGCCTTTTAGTGATGTCATCTGTTATGCTTCCCTCGATTCCCATTCTTTCTTTTATGATCTCATTTTTTATATGATCTGTTCTAGATATTCTCATTGATCTTCTTGTTGCATCCATTTCGACACTTAATTTTTGCTTTTTATTTTTTTGTTACGCGACAAGTCTCTATTCCATACAACAGCGTGCTTTTCAACATTGTTTCATATATGTTAAATTTTACATTCTTTTTTAACTCTCTGCTCCATAAAATACTGTTAAGACAACCAATAACGTTTTTTGCTTTTACTATTCTTTTTTTTCAGTTTTTTACAGTCTGTTCCCGTCTTATCAAATGTGACACCCACGTATACATACTCATTACATGGAGATATTGTTTGTCCATTTTCTAGTTCTAATTCACTTGATTCGTTTGTAATACATAAGTACTGTGTCTTGTCCACGTTCACTGTTAACCCCCACTTTTGGTATTCTTCCGTTAACTTTCTCATCATATACTCCATGTCTTCTTTATCATTAGCTACAATTACTTGGTCGTCAGCAAATTGTAGTGTGTATATGGTAAATCGGTCGTTAAGTTGTATTCCCATGCCGTGTACTTTGCGTTTCCAGTTTTTTAGAGCTACTGCGATATATATTTTAAAAAAGAGTTGGAGAGATACAACATCCCTGTCTTAAGCCTTTCGTTACCAGGAATTCTTTTGAAAGTCGATTTCCAATTTTAATTTTCAATTTTGACCCTTTGTATAGTTCTTTTATCGCTTTTCTGTGTGTGTGTGATTGATGTTAGTCTGCTCTGACACTGTCCATAATTTTTCTACTGCAAATAACGCAAAATACTTTTGCGCCATTCAAATGTACAATGTTCTTTTTTTCTCTTTAGTTTTTTTTTTTATTTTGGGTAAATATTTGTTTGTTTTTTACAGAAAAGCAAGTCTTCTAATTTTTTTTGTAAAGTAATGCAAGTTTTATAACACACAATCTTTTATTCAATAGTAATTTTTTTTTTAATCGAAAACATTGTGTAAATTTTATGTGCTAGTTTTATTTGATGAGTTTACAGGTTAGTCACCAAAAGGATTTAGGTTGATAACATAAATATTACAAGCAAATTTCTCAAGATGCATAAAAGTTTTTGATAAAATTAGAGATGTTCTATTTTCATTGATGCCTGCATCAAATTTTGTCTGGTTCATAGAGATACATTAGCCTAAACAGCACTTTATGATTACGGTTAGGAGAGACGACGTTTTTAGTTTAATTTTGATCTTGAAAAAATCTATAAACTTATGTAAGGATGGTGCAATATTTTTTTTTATTTTGCTTGTTTCTTTGGTTTATTTAGATTGATCAGCAATGGCCTTAGCACACGTTTAAAATAAGATGCATTTTCGAAACTTAAAAGTAAAAACTATTAAATTACCGTAATAAGATGGCTGATTTATCAAAGGCCTTTGGCAAATGTTTAATAAAAAAAAATAGTAATAATATTTTTGGCATTTAAATTGAAATTTTAGGCAAATAGATGTTAAATTTAATTAAAAACAAAAATAAAGTTAAAAAAAATGAAGTAGCAATTTCTATGGTTTTAAACCCTTTAACAATAGTGTTGGTTTTTCTAATTAATTTTTTGACAATTTTTTTACTTTTTTATCATTTAATAATTTAAAATTATTTCTACAAAATCAAAATTAAATCAATTGGTAAAACAGTCAACGTATGTCTAAGCCCCATGCCAATGCGTCTAAAACAAAAAATTCTATAAAAACTTCTTGAAAATTAAACTGTTTTAATTAAAAAGAAAGAACATTTATTTGTTTTTGAGTTGTGTTGGTTTTATAAGAAATAAACATTCTGAGTTATGATACAGCTCTTAATGTTTGTTTCGAAATAAAAACTAACTGTCTGGAATGCGTTATGGTTTTTTGAAGTAAAAATTAATGACGTATGTACGTATTCCAATAATGGATAATGTTCCAATATTTCAAAAAAACTAAAGTTAATTTTATAAGAATTTAAATATTTTAGCTCATACTACTACTACAGTCTAACCTCTATAACTCGAACTTAAAGGGACAACCAAAACAGTTCGAGTTATGGAGAGTTCGAGTTATAGAAATTCGAGTTGAAGAGGTTAAAATACATATAAAAAGTGCAGGGACCACTTAAAAAGTTCGAGTTATAGAGGTTCGAGTTAGAGAGGTTCGACTGTATACTATAGTAGTGTGAGCTATGGTGATCCTAATTTTTTCGAGAAAAAAAAATTCTCCGCTCCAATTTTCAAATTTTTTAAATATCTTTGCGTTTCAGATGATTTTGAAACTTTTTGTTGCGCCGTCTGTCTGTCTGTCTGTAACGACCAACGCGCATAACTCAAAAACCGCTTGCCCGATTTTAATGAAATTTGTTACCTTGGTTGGGTCTTGGGTCGAGATGGTCCCATTTAAAAATGAACAAAATCCACCGAACACAAGCCAAATAAAAGGGTGGCGGTAGATTTCAAAAATTAGAGTTTATGTGAAAATATGGCGTGTGCGATATCAAACGAAAGGCAATTTAGTATACTCAAACATCAGGGGTGGGGGTAGATTTCAAAATCTAGAGTTTAATGAAAATATGGCGTGTGTGATATCAAACGAAAGGTAATTGAGTCTGGACTTGAATAAAAGTTTTAAGTTATATCAGCTCACACGTACTCTATAACTACTGTACCTAGTGTGAGCTTAGGTGCCCATATATTGGCAGAGTATTTTATATAAGTTTTTATATTTTATAAAGCTCGTCATAAAAAAATGAGTAGGTGGCAATGAAATTGTTTTTTTTTTAAATATAGGTAGGTGGTTCGATAACACAATAAAAACCTCTTAGAAACAATTTTTAGCCTTAAGTTCTGGTGAAAAGCACGCTGTTGTATGGAATAGAGACTTGTCGCGTAACAGAAAAATACAAAACAAAAATGGAAAGTGTCGAAATGGATGCAATAAGAAGATCAATGAGAATATCTAGAACAGATCACATAAGAAATGAGATCATAAAAGAAAGAATGGGAATCGAAGGGAGCATAACGGATGAAATCTCTAAAAGACAACTGATATGGTACGGCCATGTACAACGGATGAACGACGAAAGATTACCAAAGCAGGTCCTAGAATGGCAACCAATAGGGCACAGAAAAAGAGGGCGTCCTAAACTAGAATGGCAACAGTCAATCCAAAGATCAATGAGTCAAAAAAATCTGACAGAAGATGATTGTCAGGATCGAAGGAGGTGGAGAATAGGCGTCGGACAACGTAGAAAAACGTTCTAAACCGACTAAATAAAATAAAGCCAAAAATTTAGTTTTTTCAAAATTGATAGATAATTTCATGAGATCAAACCATTTTTTAATTTTTGGGAAGTAATTTTCTACAGTTATTTTTAGTATCATCACAAAAAGAACCTATACAGCGTCTTGTATCGGATAACTCACAATAAGTAGTAGTGTATGGTATATACATTTTTAATTAAAAAAAGAAACTATTTAACAATTTGATTTTTTTGTTAGATTTCAGTAGCTACACTGGATAATTTATGAAATTATTCTTGTTGAATCCAACTTATCAGAAAAATTGGATTTCTGGAAAATTGTTTGTCAACTTAAGGCTAAAAATTGTTTCTAAGAGGTTTTTCTTGTGTTATCGAACCACCTACATATATTAAAAAAAAAAAACATTTTCATTGCTACCTACTCATTTTTTTATGACGAGCTTTATAAAATATAAAAACTTATATAAAATACTCTGCCAATATATGGGCACCTAAGCTCACACTAGGTACAGTAGTTATAGAGTACGTGTGAGCTGATATAACTTAAAACTTTTATTCAAGTCCAGACTCAATTACCTTTCGTTTGATATCACACACGCCATATTTTCATTAAACTCTAGATTTTGAAATCTACCCCCACCCTTGATGTTTGAGTATACTAAATTGCCTTTCGTTTGATATCACACACGCCATATTTTCACATAAACTCTAATTTTTGAAATCTACCCCCACCCTTTTATTTGGCTTGTGTTCGGTGGATTTTGTTCATTTTTAAATGGGACCATCTCGACCCAAGACCCAACCAAGGTAACAAATTTCATTAAAATCGGGCAAGCGGTTTTTGAGTTATGCGCGTTGGTCGTTACAGACAGACAGATAGACGGCGCAACAAAAAAGTTTCAAAATCATCTGAAACGCAAAGATATTTAAAAAATTTGAAAATTGGAGCGGAGAATTTTTTTTTCTCGAAAAAATTAGGATCACCATAGCTCACACTACTATAGTATACAGTCGAACCTTTCTAACTCGAACTTTTTAAGTGGTCCCTGCACTTTTTATATGTATTTTAACCTCTTCAACTCGAATTTCTATAACTCGAACTCTCCATAACTCGAACTGTTTTGGTTGTCCCTTTAAGTTCGAGTTATAGAGGTTAGACTGTAGTTCCTATCAGTCTTTCAAACCTCAGCTCTCCAGCGTTTCTGGAAGTGGACAATGCAAATTTACATAACTTTACATTTATAGAGGAGGGAAGTAAATTAGAATTTTGGCGTGTTTTAATTTTCTTCTATAGTTTTATCATAGTTACTATCGGCCTTCCAAAGCTCAGCTCTCTGACGTGTCCGGAAGTGGGCAATGTTACTTTTACATTACTTTACATTTATAGGGGAGGAAAGTAAATTATAATTTTGGGGTTTTAATTTTTTTTCTATAGTTTTATCATTGTTCCTGTCAGTCTGCCATATCTGGAAGTGGGCAATGTTACTTTTACATAACTTTACATGTATAGGGGAGGGAAGTAAATTAGAATTTTGGGGTTTTTTGATTTTTTCCAGGGTTTTGGTCATAATTTCTATCAGTCTGCCAAATTTCAGCTTTGTAGCGTGTCTGGAAGTACAGTAGAATTTTGATGATCTGTACATGAGTGAGTGAGTGACAATTTCGACGTTTTTTGAAATTTCGTAACTACTTCAGTACTTTTGGGAATTCCATGAAACTAAACATGAAGGGATTGTTAACTCCATGGAGATCTACGACTGTGCAAAGTTTGAGATTCGTAGCTCATTCCAAAGTAGAGTTTTACATAGGTCAAATATCGGCTGAAATGTTTCAAGAAAAGATGGTACGGCTCGTGAACTTGGCGAGGCACTGCCGTGCCCTCAGATTTACCTCCTAAATAGTCAACCACACCGTCAAATAAATGAAAAAATGCAAAAAAACGGAGGTAAAAACGTCAAAAACACTTTAAAATCACACGAACTCTCAATACAAACAAAGCAACTGGTCCGCTGGTGACGTAAGCAGACACTGTTCGTCTCGCTGAGCGACGCTAACATAAAGTTAAATGGAAATAAGCAATCCTGTGTGTTTATAATCGTTGGGCAGACCCTATATATAGGGCCGGACGTCGCGCATCAGGCAGTCAAAGATAACCAACAGTAGTGATCGCGAAGTTTATAGGTCGATTAAAGTAGTGAATTATTAGCAAGTTTAAGTGCGTGTTTTTGTACATAATTTTCGAAATAAATTGACATATCATTTTTGACATTTGCGAGTTTTGTTTGAAGCAGTGAACCCGTAACAATTGGAGTCAGAACTGAGACTAAATAAAATACTAAATAGTGCAAAGACTATCCTTACATAGTATTACCGGCTAGGACAATTAAAGTGAAGAACAGTGAGTGATTTTATCGGAATATTTAGAACTGAATAGTGCAAAGACTACCCTTACATACTACCACTGGCTAGTATAATTGGACAAAAGAACAGTAAGTGATTTTTTCCAGAATATTCGAAGAAGTTCGATATTGTTTTATTTAAAAACCAAAAGAGATATTTGAGAATCGACTTCGACATTAACCGTACAGTCCAAAAATTGATAATTAGAGAGATTTTCTAGAATAATCCATCACTTTCTGCGACGTTCTATTCAAAAACTAGAAGAGATATACAAATACCGACTTCGACATTAGTTTGGTTATTTCAAAAGTAAGAATTACCAAGATTTTCTAGAATATTTCAAAACATTCTACGACGTTCTATTCGAGAACCAGAAGAGATATACAAAAACCGACTTCGACATTAGCTAAGTTATTTAAATAGTGAGAATTAGAAAGAATTTCTAGAATATTCCATAACGTTCTACGACGATCTATTCGAGAACCAAAAGAGATAATCAAAAAGTGACTTCTACATTTGCCAAGTAGCAGAAAGAGTGACATTTACTAGTATATTCTAGAACATTCCATTAGGTCCTATTTAAGAATCAGAGGAGGTATTAAAAAAAAACCGACTACGACATTGGCTTTATAGACCAAAAATAAACATTTTAAGTGATTTATCAGGAAGTTGATGCTTACTAGACAAGGATCGGCAAAGATGGAAGATCTAACTATAATGATGCAGACTCTAGCAGCTCAACTGGCTCAAAACCAGAACGATATAAGACAGATCATTGAACAAAACCAGAACAATATAAGACAGACCATTGAAGAAAACCAGAACGACATGAAACAGACCATTGAACAAAACCAGAACGATATGAAACAGACATCTGAGCAAAGATTAGATGGCATTCAAGAAAACTTCGATCAAATAAAGAGCAACTCCGAGCAGTTGAGAGAAGAGCTCATGACTGCAACCGAAGATCTTAAGGAAGAAATAACTCAAAGAATGCATAGTGTGGAACAAAAGGTACAAAATAAATTGCAGAATGTAGAAGAAAAGGTACAAAATGTTGAGGAAAAGGTTCAAAATGTTGAAGAAAAAGTGGAGAACAAACTACAGAATGTTAAGGAAGCAGTTTTTCAAACCATGGAGGAAAACTTCCAGGATGTGTCAAAACAGCTTATACAGCTCCAAAAAGAACACAACAAAATAAAAGCTCAGGGATATGTTGCGAATTCCAACCAAAACATTAAGCCTCCAAATTTCGATGGTAAGTATTCATGGTCCACCTACAAACAACAGTTTGAAGCTGCCGCTGCTGCAAATGGCTGAGACGATGACGAAAAAGCTAGAGCCTTGTAAGTAGCTCTACGAGATCCTGCTTTGGGACTTTTAGGGTCCATTCCAGCCGAACAAAAACAGAATTATAACGTTTTAGTGGCAGCGTTAGAAAGAAGGTATGGAGATGAACACTTGCGAAATTTACATTGGTCAGAATTAAATATTCGTCAGCAAAGAGCAGGAGAATCATTGCAAGAGTATGAAGCAGATATCAGGAGACTGATGTATTTGGCTTACCCAGAAATGCTAGAAAACTACAGAGATCCCTTCACGGTAGATCGCTTTATTAACGGGTTGCGAGACACGGACTTAGCAAAGTTACTTCGTCGAGAACGCTTCCATAACAGCAGTGAAGTGTTCATTCGAGCCCTTTAAATTGAATCATCAAATAATATGTCCAGGTCAAAAGTAAGAGCTGTGTCAATTCAGGAGGGAGAAGAAATGAGCACTGGAGATGAGGTTAACTTAAAAACGCTAAACCAAATGTTTCAGTCAGTGATAGAGAAGATTGATTCTTTGAAAGAAAGCAGACGATCCCCTCCAAATGTAAAGTGTTTCAGATGCGAACGTACAGGGCATATTCGACGCGATTGTCGTGTCCAAATGAGGTCTAGCTCACCATCTAGTGGGACACAGTACCGAAGAAGAGATCAGGAAAACTAAAACTAGTCAACGCAGAGGGGCGGGTGTTGGCTAATGGGAATTTAGCCCCAAAATTTACTCTATTAAGAGCTTAAAACATACTGCTGACAGTCTTAACATCGACGGACTTATTAAAGGAAGAAAAGTTAATATAACAGTAGACACTGGTGCTGCCATATCATTGCTTAAGTTCAAAATTGCAACGGGATATAAAATTCGTACAAAGAATGAATGATGAAAGACTACCTAAACAAATACTACACTGGAAACCAACTGGCCGAAGAAAACGAGGACGGCCAAGGAGAAGCTGGAGAGAAGGAATAGACAGTGAAATAAGAATAAGAGGCCTAGATGATGAATTATGGGCAAACAGAAACGAGTGGAGATTGGGGATCGGAAGACCTAGAACGTTGGGAAACCGATAAATATATATATGTATATATAAAATTCGACCAACAGAAAAGAAAATAACACTTAAGACTGTTACTGGAGAATCCGTCGACGTGTTGGGTCAGACAGACATAGACCTACAGCTGGGAAGATTGAAGATTCGCCACATTGATATTTAATGATAATAAACTTAATACCCTAAGATTTTTGTCAAATAGTCACTTCAATACAAAACCAATAAAGGTAGTGGCAGTATGCACAACAAGACTGGTCGGTAACAGTGAGACCATAAGTTTTGGGAGGCTAGAAAGTAAAACATCAAGCTGCGTCAGACTCATAAGCCAACAGAATACACCCAACACCTCCTCGTTGCAAAATCACTAGTTAAAACCAATAAAGACATCCCGATTAGAGTCGCCAATATTTTCTCAAATAGTGTCAAAATTAATAAGGGGGAGGTGGTAGCATTATTTGAACTAGTACAGAAAGTAACAAGATGTGAAGAGCCAACTTCCGAGGATAAAAGCATGTTGCCAATGGAGGTACTTCAGCAATTTCAGGCAACTTGGCAACATCTCACTCCAGAAGAATTTCGTAAGGCGAGAGAGTTTATAGAAGAACAAAGTAATATCTTCGAAACTAAGAGTAGTTCGGGACGCACAAACCTTATTCAACATGCTATCAAGACTGGCGATGCCCAACCGATAAGACAGCCCCCAAGAAGACTACCAATGGCCAAACAAGAAGAAGTTCACAATCTCATTAATAAAATGTTCAGCGACGGTGTTATCGAATTGAAGAGTCATCAAGTCCTGGGTCATCTCCTGTGGTGTTGGTCAATAAAAAGAATGGAAGTACTAGATTTTGTGTCGACTACTGAAAACTTAACGATGTGACCAAGAAAGATAGTTACCCACTGCCAAGAATAGACGACAGATTAACAACGTTGGCAGGATCATATTGGTTTTCTACTCTTGACCTGAAAAGTGGGTATTGGCAAGTAGGAATCTTTGAAAGAGATAAAGAGAAGACTGCATTCTCTACTGGAAGTGGACTTTATTAGTTTAATGTGATGCCATTTGGTCTATGCAATGCCCCAGTTATATTTGAAAGACTAATGGAAGTCGTTCTACGAGGCCTTACTTGGAAAACCTGCTTAGTCTATTTGGATGATGTCATAGTAATGGGAAAATCATTTCAAGATCATCTCGACAATTTACGAGAAGTATTTTCAAGAATCAGGAACGCACATCTTAAATTAAACTCAAAGAAATGTTTTCTGTTCCAAGAAAAAGTTGAGTTCTTGGGTCACGTGGTTTCTCGGGAAGGCATCCATACCGACGAAAAGAAGTTACAAGCAATAAAAGAATAGCCTCAACCTCGTGACAAATATGAATTGAGAAGCTTTTTGGGTCTGTGTACATACTACAGACGATTTGTAGAAGGATTCGCCAAAATAGCGTCTCCATTACATAAACTTACAGAAGATAAAGCTTCTCACAAATGGAATACCGAATGTGACCAAGCATTTAGAAGACTAAAAGCAGCATTATGTTCTAGTCCGATTCTTGCATATCCCATTCCAAAAGGAAAATTCATATTAGATACTGATGCGAGCAACGATGGCATAGGAGCAGTACTCTCCCAAATACAAGATGGAGAAGAACGGGTCATCGAATTTTTCAGCAAGAAGCTATACAAACCAGAGATAAATTATTGTGTTACCAGAAAGGAGCTCCTAGCGATCATTAAATCCGTAGATCACTTTCACAAATATCTCTATGGACAAGAGTTTCTGATTAGAACGGATCATGCTGCATTACAGTGGCTCATGAAAATGAAACAACCTGAGGGGCAAGTCGCCAGATGGATAGAAAAGCTACAACAATACCATTATCAAATTAAGCACCGAGCGGGAAGGGTGCATAATAATGCAGATGCATTGTTCAGAAGACCTTGCCCTGAAGATTGTAAACATTGCAGGAGAATTGACCAGAAAGTTGCGTCAGATAAAATTAGAACCAGATGAAGAATGGATGTCGGCTTCAATTAGAACCACACAACTTGACGGCAAAGATGTAGGACCTATTTTGCGATTAAAACAAGAGAACAAGCCACGTTCATCATGGCAAGATATCGCAAATCAAGGGATGATATTCAAATTACTGTGGGCACAATGGGATTCACTGACAGTAGAAGAAAACATTCTTAAACGTGCCTGGGAAAGTGTCGATGGCCTTACTGTGATTAATCAAGTAGTAGTTCCTAGGAGCATGGTAGGCAATATAATGGCCGAATGCCATGGTGGAAAATCAAGCGCGCACCTAGGCATAAATAAAACCATGGACAAAATTCGAAACCGATTTTATTGGGTCAATTACTTTCAAGATGTGAAAAACTGGTGCCGCCGATGTTCGACTTGTGCAGCCAGCCAAGGTCCCAAAACAAGGTACAGAGGTCAAATGAAACAATATAACGTAGGTCTGAACGCATTGCTATTGATGTGGCCGGACCATTTCCAGAAACTAAAAAGGGCAACAAATACATCCTCGTTGTCATGGATTACTTTAGCAAATGGTCAGAAGTTTTTGCTTTGCCTAACCAAGAGGCCGCTACAGTTGCAGAAGTTCTGGTAAATGATGTTTTCAGCAGATTTGGCATTCCTTTGGAACTACATTCAGATCAAGGGAGAATCTTTGAATCAAAGCTCTTCCAGAATCTCTGTGACCTTTTAGGAATACATAAAACACGAACTACTGCTTTACATCCGCAGTCAGATGGTATGGTTGAAAGATTTAATAAAACAATAGAAGAACATCTTTGCAAAGTTGTTAATGAGCACCAAACAGATTGGGACCAATATATTCCATTATTTTTGATGGCCTACAGAGCCGCCATTCACAATACGACAGGAGCTACTCCATCTAGTATCCTGTTTGGTAGAGAACTGCGTTTACCATGTGATATCATGTTTGGGTCTCCTGAAGAAGAGCACTTAGAAGTTAATGACTACGTAGAACGTTTAAGACAAAAGTTGCACGATATCCATGAGGAAGTTAGAGAGTGAATAGAAATAGCCAGTGACCGCATGAAAGCAAGATATGGCCTGAAAGCAAACTCTTCAGGGTTCAAAGAGAATGATCAAGTCTGGCTATATAATCCTCAACGAAAGAAAGGAAGATCACCTAAGTTGACACTACCATGGGAAGGACCTTATAAAGTTGTTAAGGGAATTAATGATGTAGTCTACCGAATCCAAAGAAGCCCGAAATCCAAGATGAAAGTTGTTCATCTGGACAGACTAAAACCTTACCTGGCAAATGTTGATCGAGACGATCAATCCTGAAGAGGAGAATAGTGTTACAAATTTAAGTTATTTAAATTTTATAGTTAGAATTTATTTAGGTTTAGTGTAGTATTAAGTTGATTTATCTTATGGTTGTATTCTTAGTCTAGGTTTTAGTTGCGTTATCTATGACACTCGTGCTCGGCCGCACACCTTCTGGAAGAGACGAGAACGCTTGTGAATCGAAGAAGGATGGATGGTTCTCGAATAGTAGGCAGACCCTATATGTAGGGCCGGACGTCGCGCATCAGGCAGTCAAAGATAACCAACAGTAGTGATCGCTAGATGTTAACACGAAGTTTATAGGTCGATTAAAGTATTAAATTATTAGCAAGTTATTAGTAAGTTTAAGTGTGTGTTTTTGTACATAATTTTCCAAATAAATTGACATATCATTTTTGACATTTGCGAGTTTTGTTTGAAGCAGTGAACCCGTAACAATACTTTAAAAACTCCCCTCTATTTGCAGGTCTCCGCTTGTACAACCCTCTTCCGGGGCACCTAAAAGAATTATCAGACAGAAAATTTAAAAAATATATGAAACAGTTTTTATGTCTAAATGCATTTTAATCTACTTCAGAGTTTTTGGATATGCTCAACTAACCTATTTAACAAATATATCTATACAAAATAATAATTTTTTAATGTGCTTGCTAATATTTGGGATGGAGTCACAAGTGTACCTTTTTTGTAACTTTTTTGTGTTGTTTTAATTTTTTTAGTGCTATTTTAATTGTTTTATTGTATTGCATTATTGTTTTTTTAACGTATTTATCTTTTTATTAGTTTATATTTAAATGCAATTTACCTTTTTTTACGTAATTTTAAATACTTAAGGTTTTTTTTTTACTTGTTCCTTTCTACTGTAATTGTGGTGCTCGGAATTAAATAAATATCTATCTATCTATCCATCTATCATTGTTTCCTTAAAATCAGAAATAAACTTATGGTGCCTAGATGACGGTAGCCTTGCTGGTGAGCCAGAAATCGTATTAAATGATTTTAGAAAAATTCTTAAAGAATGTTTTTCTGCTGGCCTACAAGTAAATTTTAAAAAATGTGAGTTCTTCTTCTTCTAAAGATTTTAGAATTAATAATTTTGTTATATAAAATCCTGAGCTTTCATCAATATTACAAATAGATAAAGATGACCTAACACTTTTAGGAAGCCCTTTTTCTAATCAACCTACTTTTGACTGTTTACAAAAGAAAATTAATATATTTAATAAATTAAGAAAAAAATATCTTTAATTGATTCATACTCTGCCTATTATCTTTTAAAACATTCTTTTGCAGTACCTCGAATAAGTTATTTACTTCGCTGTGTTCCTGCTGGAAAGTCCAAAATCTTTTGTCAGATTTTGATAAAAATTTAAAAATAACATTGGAAAATATTACCAACTGCCATATAGGTAACATTGCTTGGTCTCAATGTAACATTCCCATAAAAATGGGAGACCTCGGCATTCGTGATGCTTCTAGTCTTTGTTTTTCTGCATTCCTTGGCTCAGTTATTGATGCTTCAAATCTTCTTAAAACTATATTATCACCTGAAATTTTAAGTTATCCTGACTGTGATTTCAAAGAAGCTTTTTATTTTTTGACTTCTTTTTTTTCAATAATGTCTATCGCCAAAAAGATTTTGATAATATAATAGAATTTGTCGTTCTAAATTCGATACAATTTTTAATTCATCCAGTGATCCCAAACATCATGCTAGGCTTCTAACTCTGCAAGAACCGAAGAGCAACGCCTGGTTACAGGCTCTACCTTCATCTGCTCTAGGGAACCTTTTGGATGATTCCACTTTTCGTATTTCCAGCTCGTTACGTTTGAGCCAACCTTTGTGCGAGATACACGACTGCATTTGCGGCAAAACCGTAGACATTTATGGGCACCACGCCCCACAATGGGTTATATGAGAGGACTAGCGCGACACTCAATTTTAACAGTTTTAACCCACTTCTAGATATCGGATCAACTTCAAATTTGGTACACACTTAAAGTTCCGATGACAATACAATATACTGATATTATGAATTTCACAGCTCCCCCCCTTTGAAAATGCTGGGGGAGGGGCTACTATCTAAGTATGTCCGATATCGTTCAAAATTGGTATGCAGGGTCTTTTGGGGATGGGGAACAAGAATTTTTATTTAGATTTTAAAAATTGTGAAAGTGACGCCCCCCTCCCCCTTGGACAATTTTGACCAACTTGTACATATCCGATCAACATCAAAATTGTTGTGGACTTATAGTTATTATAAGTTACAGTGCCAATACAATACAATATTATAATGCTTTAAAGTTGGCAACCCTCCACCCCTTTGAAGAGGATGGAAGGGGACCATCTAAGTATCTCCGATTTCATTTAAAATTGGTATATAGGGACTTTTGGGGAGAGGGATCACGAATTTTTAATTATATTTTTAAAATTGTGAAACTGACGCCGCCCTTGTCCCTCTTGTAAGTCAATTTTGACCAACTTGTACATATCCGATTAACATCAAATTTGATATGGATCTATAGTTACAGCGACAATACAATATTATAAAGCTCTAAAGTTGGAAACTCTCCACCTTTAAGGATAGTGGAGGGGTTTTCGGGGTTTAGGATCACGCAACATATTTTTTCTTATTTAATAAGCTTTCGAACAAGTTTTAACAAGTTGGGTCTACCAGCTGCAAAATAGGTTGGATGTGACTAACTTTTTACTTAAGTTTTTTAATTAAATTATATATTTTACTTAATAGGATATTTTTTACAAATTGTGAAAGGCTGCAGCACACCCACCATAGGATATGTTTTATTGTCTAAAAATGGCAAAAAAGTAAAGGTTAGCTTTTTTTAATATTTGACAGGTGTCAAAAAAAAGTAGTTCGTCGTTTTTCTTTTTTGATAAGCTTTCGAGCAAGGTGCCACAAGTGGGCTTATCTAACTTGAAAAAAAAAATTTATGCGAGTAGAACCCTTTGCAGGGGGTCTATACAAAAAAATTTCGAACAGAAATATTGCTCGTTAAGTCGTTAGTCGAAGTACATTTGGATTTTTCAGAATAATCTAAATTCAATCCGCTGTCGAATTTGTTCCATTTGGCTGATACACTGATTGTATAAAGACCACGTACATGGCAGTGTTTAGGGCTACCCCCAAAAAAAAGGGGTAGCTAGGGGCAGCCAATTTTTAATTTCTTTAGTCAATTAGACCCCTCTCTCTAATATTCTGGTGGAGATTTTACTAAGCCTTGCTAAGCTTGTTTCTGCAGGCTTTACAAAGAAAAATAGAGACGAAAATAAACGTAATATATTTCAAAAAATTTTAACCATAAAAAGGGTTTTGGAATGAGGAAATTACTAGTAGTTTTTAAAAGTGCAGTTACTGCTTATGCCCACTTTATACCTATATACCCAAAAATTGCTGTTTGTATTGTCATTTTTTTTATTTAAAAATACTGTAAAAATACATAAATTTTTCTCCCAAAATATTATTCAACTTTAGGGCTCTGTTACAGAGAAATACATTAAGACTTTTTTTATCAGTTGCATTTTTTTTATCAACTGGACTATCTGCAATACATTTGGGTGGGTTTGGTTATCATAATTGAAAAAACATATATAGGGCTAATGTCGTGCTAGCTCCGCCATATAACCCATTGTGCGCCCTAAGCTGCTACAAAAGTGCCGGTCGTTTGTCTCACCACGGGTTGCTCAACAACATTATCAGGAGGGCTCTTGTATCTGCAGGAATACCCTCAGTGCTTGAACCTCCTGGTATGTTCAGGGGAGATGGAAAGCGAGTAGATGGTTTGTCTTTGTTTCCCTGATGCAGAGGAAAATCAAAAAAAAATTTGGACGCAACTTGCAGAGATACTTTTGCATTTTCTTATCTTGACAAAACATCAATAAAATCAGGAAAAGCTGCCCGTAACGGAAAAAAACAAAAGCAAAAAAAATACGAAGAGCTGGAAGCCAAAGGGTACATTTTCGTACCCTTTAGCGTCGAAACATTGGGGTTCTGAGGTGAAGATGCTAAATCTTTTGTTCAAAAATTATCAAAATTAATAAACAATAAAAATGCAAATTGCTTCATTAAACAACAAATAGGTCTTGCAATTCAACGCGGAAACGCAGCTTCCATTCTTGGAACAATCCCAGACGATACTGGATTAGAGGAAATTTTTTATTGTTGGTGTTTCCTTTTTTTTTTGTTTTTTTTTTGTTTTTTAGTTTTACAATTTTATTTTATTATCAATTGTTCTACATTAATTATACCTTGTTTTATGTAATTAGTTAACTAAACAAAAAGTTAATTATAAATAGCATCCAAATTGAGAAAGACAATGCAACATCTTTGAAGGGTACATTTTAATTTCGTCCGCCATATTGGATTTTCAGATAGCGGACAAAAAAATATATTTACTCAAAACTCCGATTAATTCTCTATCAAGTGCAGTTTGTCCCATTACAATCGATTCTATAGTTCAAAAGCTATAAAGAAAAATAATTGTCCGGTTTTTTTTGGCCCACCCGGTATTACTTAAATATTAAATCAAGCAAAACTTCGAGCCTCGAGGTAAAACTGGACGATCCACTCTAAAGTAGGAATGTTTAGAAAGCCGGAATTGTTTTAAACGGTATCTAGTATTAATCCCTCACTTTCTTTATTTTTATTTGATGTACTATGTACGTTCCATGGACGTCTAGGGTACGTACATTTTACTTTTCATTGGACGTACCATGTACGTACCTATTACGATTTTTTACGTACATAGTACGTACAGTCGTTCAAAATACATCGGATGTACGTACATGGTACGTACTTCATTACGTCCATAGTACGTACAAATCGAAGGAAAATAATGGCTAAAGTTAAGTCCCTACGACGTACATAAAATATGTGGACGTAAGTCCAAAAATGTACGTACTATGTACGTACACTACGTCACAGAGTTACGTAGTATGTACGTACATAGTACGTACTTGTGCTGTCTGCGATGGTTCAAACAAAAATATATTTTATCAGAACCATTGAACCGATTTTGCAAACTCATACCTTGTTGTGCGTGGCAAGAATGCAGCTTTTTTCCTGATTTAAAAAAATAATTAAAACATGTTTGCAACAGAAGAATAAACAAGCATCTTTCAAGGGTACAATTTAATTTTGTGCGTCATCTTGGATTTTGAGGTGGAAGAGAAAAAAATATATTAGGTCAAATCTTTAATTAATTCTCTGCCAAGTGCAGTTTGTCCCATTAAAATCGATGGTATAGTTCAAAAGTTATAATAAAAAACAAGAATTGTCCGGTTTTTTTTTGGCTACCCGGTATATAAAAAAAATATTTATGAGCATAGTTCATAAATAACAAAATCATCGAATGATCTTTTGTTGAGAAGACCTATAAGTACTGTACAGTATGGCAAATGTTTGTGGTAAATGTCTAAGACGGGTTTAAAAAAAATTAATTTCCCTATTTTTTTAAATTTTACCATATGCGACTGCAACAGCTGGGTTGGTATTTATTCGGCATGACCACCCGATCCCGATGGCCACTATGCCCCACTCTCCCCTACCTAACATTTGTTTTGCAAGAAAAAGAAATACTGAAATATAGACTCTGTAATTGGCCAAGCAAAGGCATTTCTCGAATTGTCATTGGACCAGTGCCGCAAAACGACACATCCAATCCTAACAATTGTCAAAATTACGACTGCTCGTGGAAACCCAACCGAATCGTGTGATTCGGCGTGCCGAAAGTAGATGTATAACATAGGTTCTGGCTCACTTTTTCCATGTAAATCCCCATAAGACGAAAACGTGGTCATTTTTTGCGACTTATCCCAGAATATTATATTAGAGGCAGTAATTATCACATCACTCCTTTTTTTTTCTGCTTTGCTACCCAGTCAAATATCTTAATTGTTTTTGAATTGTCATTTAACCATTTTCTAGTTACTGGACACCTTATATAAATACTGTGCTGACCTGTCACTACAGGATTTTATTTAATCGACCTAAACAGTGAATACTTAAATTTCAAATATTTTCGGATTTACCTTTTTCAGTAAATATTATATTATATTCTATAGGTTTTAACTCTTAAAGACTAGATTAATAATACCACAAGATTCATTTAATTGTTTATTATAATAAAGTTTTACATGAAAACACAATCAATCAGATGATCCTAATTCTAAATGCTATAGCTAAGTAGACTTACAGGTTTTATTCAACTTATTTTGGTTGAAATATTATAAGATCACAGGTATTATAAATATTATTATATAGGTTTATATATTTATTTTAATATTAAAGTACATAAGGCTTTACCCTACACCTACCTATGCTTACCACATACGTTGTATAATATATTCTATAGGCAAAAAGAAAATTAAATTAAGGTTAAGGATTAAAATTAGCTACTTATAATTTAAGGCTAAAAATATTTAACCAAACACAATATAAACAGACACAACATTATTAAAATTGCATTAAAACTAAGTTCTTACTTAATACTATAGTGTCCCCACGGTAAAGTTTCACAAGACTCCTTTGAAATGCATCTTTTGTCATCCTGAGGGCTCAGTCCAATTTTTGTCTGTTTTACAGAGTATAGTCTGTGCTTTTCGGTTCTTATAAGATTTTGCGTAACCACTTTTTCTGTAAAATTGTTTAGGCAGTCGACATAGTCCTCAAATAATATTTTTGATTTTACAACAGTTTGCTTTACACCCTTGGCCTTCTTAATCACTTTTGTTGCTTTACTCTTGGTATCAGCTACTTTCGTGGCGTACATTTTAGCTCTAAGGCCAATAAAATGCGTCATTATTTCTCCATTGTTTTCATCTATCATCATACCTAGGACCTTTTTATTTAACCTCGGGATGTTATATATGTTGTCAATAGGATAATCCGACGTATCAAAGTACTTGTCACAGTCGTGCTGTATTGATTCATAAATGTCATGATTTTTTATGTTATACACTAAACTATCAGTATCTGTGTATACCACAGTACAATCCTTTCCAAAAGCCGGTACCATATAGTTATAGTGAAAATCATATATCGTTGTTTTGGCAATATCCAAAATACACATTCCCACATATATCGGTTTATTGAAATATATTTCTGTTTTTTCAAGTTCTACGGCAATCAGGTTTTCATTAAATATTGTAACGCTTTTGAACTCTGGTCGAGAAATCAGAGCTTCAGCTCCATATCGTCCATCCCATTTCTTGATTAATTTAACAATACTATGATTTCTAATATTTTCCATGGTTTTACCAAACACGGCATTGTTCATTAATTTAAAAAGGTTTTTCTCAAAGTCATTTTTAGCATTTTGTCTTAATTGAGTATTCAAATCAATATAGGGTTTTAGCCATGCGGATTGGTTAAAGCATAAAATTCTATGAATTTTGTTAAGTTTTATGCCAAGTTTCAATACTTGCTTTAGATTTCTATAATGAATTACATACTCCTTTTTATCATACAGTGTAGCCATAAGTTTCTTATTTTTGGGGTTTTTTTCACCAGGTGGGCAGTTATGTTCAGGACATAGAGGCAAGTCTGAGAAGTAGTCATGTAATTCCACAGGAATGCACAAGTCGACTTCTAGGATGTATCCATTATTCGAGTCATTTTCAATTTTATTAACATCAAAATGATGCATTTCTTCACTTTCTAACCAATTAAAATTCCCATAAGGCAGAGACTGGCTCATGCTATATCCATATTGGTTATTAATGTCAAAATACATAAGAAATGATGTTTCTTTGGTTGAATCATAGTTGGACATATACTTGTTGTTTGCCTCCACATATCTTTTAGAACATTGGCTTAACCCTCCTCTAATACCGCGTTCTATAAAGGTTACCATATTATAGTCAGTCAAAAGCTCTAATTTTTGTTGCGTGCAATACAGCATGCAATCCCATGTATAACCAGGAAGAGTAAAATAATTAGCAGGGTCTAAACCATACGTTTCATGACAGCTCTCTCTAAACTGTTGAAATACTTGCATCAAAAGAATTATGTCAACTTTCATGTAGAGTTCCATGTAATCTTGTAGGGTCTTACAGCCAAAGCTTCTCCATACATTAGCTGCGTGCTCGTATTCAGCTAACGAAATTTCTTTACTTTCTAGCGTATTAAAGAAATTAATTTTTTTCGGCAGTGATGTTTCTTTTAATTTTTCCCAACTATTCATATAGTCATAGCAAAATACTCCTTTTTTAAAAATAAGTTTTTGTTGTTCGTCAGTCAAGTTAGAAAATTCTTTTTTAACCAAAGGATATTCCTCAAGATACGAAGCTAGCTTTTCCAAGCTACTGGCCATGAATCGATACGAATCAATAAATCTAAATTCAATTAAATTTTCGTTAATTTTTTTGGTAAATGCAATATATTTTTCTATGTTAAATTTACTGATCCATCCAAATTGGCAATATTTTTAATTATCAAATGTCCATCATAGGAGCTAAGATTGTGGAATACTACAGGGACAGTATGACTATCCTGAAAGTTCAGATTACAGCTTTCATGAGCTGGACCACGATACTCAGATGTAAGGTGACTATGATCACGTATTTTCTTTTCACCAGCTAAAAAGTCCTGTTCACAAATATGACATTTTTTAGCATTCTTAAAGTCAATTTTTTGTTTCTTACTTAAATGTTCCATGGGTAAGCTACAGAGAAATACAGTTTCCAGGTTTTCAGCGAAATCTAGTAACTGTTTACTGAACCATTCCATACAGTCAGGCCCCGTGTAAGATTTATAAAATGATAAAGAATCATCGTATGCACATTTCACGTAATATCCTACTGAACAAGGCACATGACGTTGATAATTTTGGGTTCTTTTGCTACTATTCTGTGCAACAGGAAGCAGCAAGCATTCAGTATCTGCGTATATAATAAAGCTTGCAAATTCTTTATTTTTAAAGTTTTTAAATTCAACAATTTTTTTATCTTCAGATTGTAGTTTTGGCACCACAACACTGCCAATAATCAGGCAGTCTTTTATATGCTGGTCGAGGCTATCTTTAGAATAGAAATAGTGCAGACATCTATCGCATATGTATTTTACTTTTGCGAATTTGCTAAGTTGACTACTTACTAGTCTTGAAAGATTTTTTATCCATACAAAGTGGTAAGTGGGCGGAGAAAGGTCTGTAATCTCTTCTTTCTCCAAATAATATTTATTTTGGACTAATAATACGTTTACGTGTTTTTTAAGTTTTTCACCAGATATGTACGCAGGTAGTACTTTAAAACTGTTTTTATTAAGTTTTTGCAGGCGATATAAGTTAATAGACATATTATTTTGCTTTTCAAAACGAGCAACTTGACTTAAAGTCATTGGAAACTTTATACCTTTCAAATTTAACACTTCCTTGGGATGCGGATAAGATTTTGTTCTATTTGCATTTTTCTCAACAGGATATAATGCCGATACAATTGCCCAACCAAAGCATAAATCGTCATTGTTTTTCACATTAACACAACATTTTTTATTTAAAATAAACTTGGGTATTTTTAAATGACATCCGGCTCTCATGCAGTTATATTTATTAACAGCAACAATAAGATTATTAATTTTTGTAAGAGACCATCCAGATTGCTTTTGTTCAAATTCTTCCAATTCAGTCAAAAGCAAAGTTTTTACATTTTTCTCAAACCAGTTTTTTAAATTTGTATTGCGGTCAATAATCGCATTAGCGGTATTAAAGTGTTTTGTCTCATTTCCAATTTGTCCTTGTTTTGGTATTTGAAAATCTCCACTTAAAATAGTGTTAACTTTTAACATATCCTCTTTTTTTAATGTATTTTCTATTCTTCGTTTAAATAAACTAAAACAATCCTCTAAAAACTTTTTGGGATCCTTATGACGTAAATTTGTAATGACAGCACTTCTTATTCGGCTTTCAAAGGCTGATTTTATGTCTTCCCATTGTACGCGATGTTTGGCTGTTTCCTTGGTGCCAATCGCACCACCAAACTTGAGGCTTTAAACGCTTAGGAAGGGCATTATTTATAGGTTACCAAATTGCGTATAGAGCTTTTATTAAATCATTGTTATTTTTGTAAGTTTGTTATATAAGTTTGGAATAACAACGATAGTGTAAAAGCATTTAGAGATTATTTTGCGCTAATCACTTTGATTTTCTTGGCTGGGGAGTCAAACCTTGTTCCATAGTTATTGAAATTGATTATTATTGGTGTAGAAATAATTAAATTTTAGTAGTTGAAGCACATTTGGCAAACAAAGCCCCCTCTAAAAGTATGTAGGTACTTACTAATTACCTGTATAAGGTTACTTTAAGATACATAGGGCTTTTCTTTGACATCAAATTGAATTAATGAAAAATGCGTTTGCCTGTTCACGTATATGGTTCAGCTAAGGTTACTTAAGGCAATTTAATTTAAGGCTTCTCCAATCCTCAAATCCACGAAATTCATAAAAATGCGTTTACAGATTAAACTAGTGCATGTTAAAAAAAATAAAAAAGCTTTTATGCTTTATTGTGCGTACTTTTAACAAACATATATTATTTTTAACTGTAAACTTTACAGGTGTTGAAGGCTGACGACTTGTTGAAACTTGTCTGAATCGCTTCCTCGCCTTTGTTGTAGTTGTTGTCTTGGCCATTCTGTCGGTCGATCTGTCTAATTATTTCGGGTTTAGGTGCAGAAACCCCTCATAAACTATCTAAAAACTAATTAAAATTAGGTGTAAGACTTATTTAAAAAAGTAAACTAATCCTTCACAAACACTATCTTTTGGAAATAGTAATTAGTTTGTGTCTCATCATTTATAAACATATATTACATAGTTATGCTAAGTAGGTATTAAATATTTTTTTGTGACATAAATGCTAATTATAATGGTATTAATAAATATCCATGTTATTTAAATCCGATTTCTGTAATGAATGGACTGACAAAAAGGACCAGTTTAAATTATTATGGTGCCAAAACTATCACTCCTCCAACTTGTGCCAGCATTCCTTTGTCATGGCAAAATTGCGTTACCGAATGTCCTACCTCTACTTTCTTGTAAATATCATACAACTTGTGGTAAAACTGTGATCGATCTACATATAGATGGATGCACAACTTGTTATTACATATCTTTTGTATCTTGTAAACTTTTTGTAGAATTGGCAGTTACGTTGATAAAACGCAAAAACACGTGTCAAAGATAACGTTCAGGATAAAAAAAATTCTAGATCGCGGAAACATCAAACATGCAACTCATTGATCATTCTCGCTCTCGTTTCTATCAGTAATCATCATGATTGTATGTATATTTTATATACTTGGGAATCCACGAAAAATACATACAAAAATTACTTATAACGATCGTGACTTAAAAAAATACTAGTGAGTGCGCAGGCGCAGGCAAAACCATAATATATTACTGGTTAGATAGACCATAACGTACTTACATACTACCAAAGATATTAAATAACTTAATGAAATATAAAACAAAAATATTTTAGTTTTTAAGTTTTAGGTGATTTGATAAAGAAAAATTAGAAGGCTACGCTAAGGACTATGAAGCTGTTAACTAAAAAATGTTTTAATCTTTTTAAGTTTTTTACACTAATGGATAAATTCTAAATTAATATTGAATAAGTTGCAGTACCAAGTTTGGTATCTTATATACCTGTCAAAATACCGTAAAAAGGCAACTATTGCTTAGTCAATTATTAAAATATAGTACGCAAAGCAAAAAAATCTTAAAAGTTATATCTCTTAAAAAAAAAAGTATAATGAAAAAAGTATTAAATTATCGACAAAATACTAAAAATTAAATCAATCGTAAAACGCATTATAATAAAGATTTTTAAAAGAATAGAAACATCTAACAAATATGTCACTTCTCCAAGGCCTCCTCGTATGACGTTATTACTTGTTAGTTACTAAAAATGTTTCAAAACTAGTGAAAAAATTAATCAGGGTGTTTTAACTTAAAAATCACTGGTTGTTTCGTCATCTGTTACTGGTTGAGTACTAATCTATCGTCTGTTACTAAAAAACATTTAAAAATCGCAAAAAATTTTAAAGTAGAATGATTAAACCTAAATAATAATAACACAAAATTGTTAAAAACGACACTGGTCGCTGCTCATTATGTCACTCGTCGATTGATCTTAGCCATTGATTATTTATTATTACACCACCTACCGATTTATTCGCCTAGTACTGTTTAAAATCCTCAAAAGTTAAACAAACTGTAAAGTAATACACAAAATTGATAGCTATGCGTAAAGAAAAATCAGCACATTCTTTATGATGTGCTTAAAAGATATGCAAAAATTAAATAAAAATAGGTCACAAGAATAATTTTAATCTTTTGCCTGGTACAAGTTTTATTCCTCTAAATTTTAAAAATAGAAAATTGCGTAAGCAGTTTAAGTTAGAGAAAGAAATAAAGTAAATAAGAAATAGTAAATAATATAAACAAGTAAAGTTTGGCTAACAAAATATATTCTCAAAATTGTATGATTGTCCTTGCCAAGACCCCAATAGTAAATAAAATAAACATTAGTAAAAGATGTTTACATGCGAAAAATACAAAATATATATGATAGAAAGAAACAGAGAGAGTTAGCACTCGAAGGCATGAAAGTTATGACTCGAAGGGGGGAAAGTTGATACTCGAAGAAGAAAAAGTTGGAACTCAAAGGGGGGAAAGTTAAGACACGAAGGGCGAAACTTAAGACTCGAAGTGGGAAGTTAATACTTGAAGGCAAGAAAGTTGTTGGGTACTCAAAAAATGAAAAGCCGATTCTCGAAGAAGGAAAAGTTGTGCCTCGAAGAGGAGAAACTTGACACACGATTGGTGAAAAGTTGAGACTGGAAGGGGGGAAAGTTGATACCCGAAGAAGACGAAGTTGGTACTAAAAAAGGGAAAGTTGAGACTCAAAAGGGGGAAAGTTGTGCCTCGAAGAGAAGAAACTAGACACACGTTTGGTGAAAAGTTGAGACTCGAAGGGGCGAAAGTTGAGACGCGAAGGGAGGAAAGTTGATATCCGAAGAAGATGAAGTTTGTACTAAAAAAGGGAAAGTCGATTCTCGAAGAAGGAAAAGTTGTGCCTCGAAGAGAAGAAACTTGACACACGATTGGTGAAAAGTTGAGACTCGAAGGGGGGGAAAGTGGGTACTCGAAGGAATAAACGTTGCTACTCAAAGGGGAAAAAGTTGGTATCCGAAGGGGGCAAAGTAGAGTCTCGAAGGGGGTTCGGTTCGATTGGTTGGTACTCAAAGAGAATAAAGTTGATACTCGATGGGTGGAAAGTTGAGACTCAAAGGGGGAAAGATGGTACTCAAAGGGCTAAAAGTATGTACCCGAAGGTAAAAGTATTACTACTCAAGGTGGGCTGTAGAAAATATCTAAAGGAAGCAAACAAAACAAATAAAAATTGACGGAAACTTGTACTATGCCTGCTAATTAACAAAAAAACATATATTTTATGATTGTTGGTACTAAAGTTTGCATGATTTACTAAAAACTTTGCGGTAAATGTATTGGGCTAAAACAGCTGCAACCCATTTCTAACAAGTATAAACCTGTTTTCGACAAGTCTTAACGTAAATCTGAAAAGCACTTATAAAAGGGCGGAGCGTGTTGAACTGCAGTCAGTTAGGAATAACTTTTCAAGGAAAGTGCATTATTGAGTTCTATCAACACAGTGTTTTAGTGAAGTTGGTGCTATTCAAAAAAATAAAATGAGTTTTGCAACGAAATTGGTTTATAAAATTATGTGTCAGCTTGGTATGGTAGAAGATATGGATAAAAATGTTTCAATTTTAAAAATTCTAAAAGATTGTGCTTTGGCCAGTAGACAAATAAGCATTGCTTTAAAAAAAGCTTCTTCAGTTGCTGAAAAATCTCATTTGACGGCGTGCCTGGGACAAGTTAAACAGTGCAAGCACATTTTAAAACAAAAAAGCCTCAAGTTTGGTGGTGCGATTGGCACCAAGGAAACAGCCAAACATCGCGTACAATGGGAAGACATAAAATCAGCCTTTGAAAGCCGAATAAGAAGTGCTGTCATTACAAATTTACGTCATAAGGATCCCAAAAAGTTTTTAGAGGATTGTTTTAGTTTATTTAAACGAAGAATAGAAAATACATTAAAAAAAGAGGATATGTTAAAAGTTAACACTATTTTAAGTGGAGATTTTCAAATACCAAAACAAGGACAAATTGGAAATGAGACAAAACACTTTAATACCGCTAATGCGATTATTGACCGTAATACAAATTTAAAAAACTGGTTTGAGAAAAATGTAAAAACTTTGCTTTTGACTGACTTGGAAGAATTTGAACAAAAGCAATCTGGATGGTCTCTTACAAAAATTAATAATCTTATTGTTGCTGTTAATAAATATAACTGCATGAGAGCCGGATGTCATTTAAAAATACCCAAGTTTATTTTAAATAAAAAAGGTTGTGTTAATGTGAAAAACAATGACGATTTATGTTTTGGTTGGGCAGTTGTATCGGCATTATATCCTGTTGAGAAAAATGCAAATAGAACAAAATCTTATCCGCATCCCAAGGAAGTGTTAAATTTGAAAGGTATAAAGTTTCCAATGACTTTAAGTCAAGTTGCTCGTTTTGAAAAGCAAAATAATATGTCTATTAACTTATATCGCCTGCAAAAACTTAATAAAAACAGTTTTAAAGTACTACCTGCGTACATATCTGGTGAAAAACTTAAAAAACACGTAAACGTATTATTAGTCCAAAATAATTATTATTTGGAGAAAGAAGAGATTACAGACCTTTCTCCGCCCACTTACCACTTTGTATGGATAAAAAATCTTTCAAGACTAGTAAGTAGTCAACTTAGCAAATTCGCAAAAGTAAAATACATATGCGATAGATGTCTGCACTATTTCTATTCTAAAGATAGCCTCGACCAGCATATAAAAGACTGCCTGATTATTGGCAGTGTTGTGGTGCCAAAACTACAATCTGAAGATAAAAAAATTGTTGAATTTAAAAACTTTAAAAATAAAGAATTTGCAAGCTTTATTATATACGCAGATACTGAATGCTTGCTGCTTCCTGTTGCACAGAATAGTAGCAAAAGAACCCAAAATTATCAACGTCATGTGCCTTGTTCAGTAGGATATTACGTGAAATGTGCATACGATGATTCTTTATCATTTTATAAATCTTACACGGGGCCTGACTGTATGGAATGGTTCAGTAAACAGTTACTAGATTTCGCTGAAAACCTGGAAACTGTATTTCTCTGTAGCTTACCCATGGAACATTTAAGTAAGAAACAAAAAATTGACTTTAAGAATGCTAAAAAATGTCATATTTGTGAACAGGACTTTTTAGCTGGTGAAAAGAAAATACGTGATCATAGTCACCTTACATCTGAGTATCGTGGTCCAGCTCATGAAAGCTGTAATCTGAACTTTCAGGATAGTCATACTGTCCCTGTAGTATTCCACAATCTTAGCTCCTATGATGGACATTTGATAATTGAAAATATTGCCAATTTGGATGGATCAGTAAATTTGCTACCAATTAACATAGAAAAATATATTGCATTTACCAAAAAAATTAACGAAAATTTAATTGAATTTAGATTTATTGATTCGTATCGATTCATGGCCAGTAGCTTGGAAAAGCTAGCTTCGTATCTTGAGGAATATCCTTTGGTTAAAAAAGAATTTTCTAACTTGACTGACGAACAACAAAAACTTATTTTTAAAAAAGGAGTATTTTGCTATGACTATATGAATAGTTGGGAAAAATTAAAAGAAACATCACTGCCGAAAAAAATTAATTTCTTTAATACGCTAGAAAGTAAAGAAATTTCGTTAGCTGAATACGAGCACGCAGCTAATGTATGGAGAAGCTTTGGCTGTAAGACCCTACAAGATTACATGGAACTCTACATGAAAGTTGACATAATTCTTTTGATGCAAGTATTTCAACAGTTTAGAGTGAGCTGTCATGAAACGTATGGTTTAGACCCTGCTAATTATTTTACTCTTCCTGGTTATACATGGGATTGCATGCTGTATTGCACGCAACAAAAATTAGAGCTTTTGACTGACTATAATATGGTAACCTTTATAGAACGCGGTATTAGAGGAGGGTTAAGCCAATGTTCTAAAAGATATGTGGAGGCAAACAACAAGTATATGTCCAACTATGATTCAACCAAAGAAACATCATTTCTTATGTATTTTGACATTAATAACCAATATGGATATAGCATGCCAGTCTCTGCCTTATGGTAATTTTAATTGGTTAGAAAGTGAAGAAATGCATCATTTTGATGTTAATAAAATTGAAAATGACTCGAATAATGGATACATCCTAGAAGTCGAATTGTGCATTCCTGTGGAATTACATGACTACTTCTCAGACTTGCCTCTATGTCCTGAACATAACTGCCCACCTGGTGAAAAAAACCCCAAAAATAAGAAACTTATGGCTACACTGTATGATAAAAAGGAGTATGTAATTCATTATAGAAATCTAAAGCAAGTATTGAAACTTGGCATAAAACTTAACAAAATTCATAGAATTTTATGCTTTAACCAATCCGCATGGCTAAAACCCTATATTGATTTGAATACTCAATTAAGACAAAATGCTAAAAATGACTTTGAGAAAAACCTTTTTAAATTAATGAAGTAAAAAAAAAAAAGTTTGGTAAAACCATGGAAAATATTAGAAATCATAGTATTGTTAAATTAATCAAGAAATGGGATGGACGATATGGAGCTGAAGCTCTGATTTCTCGACCAGAGTTCAAAAGCGTTACAATATTTAATGAAAACCTGATTGCCGTAGAACTTGAAAAAACAGAAATATATTTCAATAAACCGATATATGTGGGAATGTGTATTTTGGATATTGCCAAAACAACGATATATGATTTTCACTATAACTATATGGTACCGGCTTTTGGAAAGGATTGTACTGTGGTATACACAGATACTGATAGTTTAGTGTATAACATAAAAAATCATGACATTTATGAATCAATACAGCACGACTGTGACAAGTACTTTGATACGTCGGATTATCCTATTGACAACATATATAACATCCCGAGGATAAATAAAAAGGTCCTAGGTATGATGAAAGATGAAAACAATGGAGAAATAATGACGCATTTTATTGGCCTTAGAGCTAAAATGTACGCCACGAAAGTAGCTGATACCAAGAGTAAAGCAACAAAAGTGATTAAGAAGGCCAAGGGTGTAAAGCAAACTGTTGTAAAATCAAAAATATTATTTGAGGACTATGTCGACTGCCTAAACAATTTTACAGAAAAAGTGGTTACGCAAAATCTTATAAGAACCGAAAAGCACAGACTATACTCTGTAAAACAGACAAAAATTGGACTGAGCCCTCAGGATGACAAAAGATGCATTTCAAAGGAATCTTATGAAACTTTACCGTTTGGACACTATAGTATTAAGTAAGAACTTAGTTTTAATGCAATTTTAATAATGTTGTGTCTGTTTATATTGTGTTTGGTTAAATATTTTTAGCCTTAAATTATAAGTAGCTAATTTTAATCCTTAACCTTAATTTAATTTTCTTTTTGCCTATAGAATATATTATACAACGTATGTGGTAAGCATAGGTAGGTGTAGGGTAAAGCCTTATGTACCTTAATATTAAAATAAATATATAAACCTATATAATAATATTTATAATACCTGTAATCTTATAATATTTCAACCAAAATAAGTTGAATAAAACCTGTAAGTCTACTTAGCTATAGCATTTAGAATTAGGATCATCTGATTGATTGTGTTTTCATGTAAAACTTTATTATAATAAACAATTAAATGAATCTTGTGGTATTATTAATCTAGTCTTTAAGAGTTAAAACCTATAGAATATAATATAATATTTACTGAAAAAGGTAAATCCGAAAATATTTGAAATGTAAGTATTCACTGTTTAGGTCGATTAAATAAAATCCTGTAGTGACAGGTCAACACAGTATTTATATAAGGTGTCCAGTAACTAGAAAATGGTTAAATGACAATTCAAAAACAATTAAGATATTTGACTGGGTAGCAAAGCAGAAAAAAAAAGGAGTGATGTGATAATTACTGCCTCTAATATAATATTCTGGGATAAGTCGCAAAAAATGACCACGTTTTCGTCTTATGGGGATTTACATGGAAAAAGTGAGCCAGAACCTATGTTATACATCTACTGCCGAATGCCGCATTGCCGAGATCAATAGTAGAACTTTACTGCGACAAAGAACACTTTTTCCTTTGCCGTTTTAAATGTTCTAAGAACCAAACTAAAAGTGAGGCAATTAAAAATGTAGAACTTGAGAGTCCAACCAATACCCTGCTATACCTAAACTTATAAACGGATTTAAAAGGATCTAGGCCTGGAGCATGAACTTACCCTTTCTTCTCTAGTTTAGGTATTAGCTGCAATTTCTAAATTTAAAAACTAGAGAAAAAGTAAAAAATATATGAGATAGTGGCGGCTTGAGATTTTGAGAAATGGTGAAGGGCTAATTAGGCAAACTAAATTTTAATTACCAATCTAGTTTATTTACAATAATTCAAGTTATAGTATCAATAGTAAATAGTAGAAAATACGGTAGCGCACTCAGGAATATGTCTTAGGGGGGGGGGGGGCAAGACCACTGCGGGGGCCGGAGGCCTCATGATGTCGTATTTTATGCTATCTTTAGTGTCTATTCATGAAATATGGGGAAAATATTTAAAAACATCTTGGGCTTGGGGGAGGGGGCGCCCCTTGGCAAATATTTAAAAATCTGTAAAGCCATCCCTATTCCAAGCTTAAAGGTTTTCTCGTTCTCAAAGTTATTTTTCTAATACAGTCGAACCTCTCTAACTCGAACCTCTATAACTCGAACCCCTCTATAACTCGAACATTTTAAGAGGTCCCTGCACTTTTTACATGTATTTTAACCTATGTAACTCGAGTTTCTATAACTCGAACTCTCCATAACTCGAACTGTTTTGGTTGTCCCTTCAGGTTCGAGTTATAGAGGTTCGACTGTACTACTACAATTTTAGTCCAAAAACCAGAAAGACTTAAAAATCTTACAAGAATCACTACTCTTTACTCAACTGCAGCACGGCGAAAGAAAGTTTAATATTTTTCGCTTGGGATATGTATGTATGTATGTCAATATATGTGTTTATGTCGCACTAGAGGCTAAACGGCTGCACCGATTTTGACAAAAAAGGTGTCGTTGAATTGCTACTGATCCCGTATGTGCCATAGGCTAAATTTTTTTAACCAGGAATGAACATGGCGGTTGTCAGACGCCATTTTGTCACATGATGAAGGCTTTAAGCTGTAGCGCACCCAGGAATTTGCCTTGGGAGGGCCTATGATGTGGTATTTCATGCTATTTTTGCCTTAATTCATGAAATATGTGGAAAATATCTACCAAAATCTTAGGCTTGGGGGCCCAGGCCCCAAAGCTCCCACCCTGGGTGCGCCCGAGCTTTAAGAGCTTTAATGAAATTCCTTTTGATCACCCATTTCAATTTGCAATCGTATAATTTGCTGTATTTACTTTTTAGTCCTCCCTGGTCCCACCCATCTCTTCACCCCTCCAGTCTTTCTGAACATGCTTTAAGATTTTTTTTCCAACACCTATCTACCCTTTGGGCAATGTTTGACACAAAATGCATAATTTAGGTAATAATTAGGTACTTTGATTTAGTTAAATGAATTTCGTATGTGTCACACATTGTATTAAGACGATTTTTTTTAACATGGCCAAAACGTAAAAAAACGTGTCCCCTCTCGATTAAAAAAAAATGAAGCAATTTAGGAACCCAAACTAGTATTTAAAATAATTTACCCACCTAATTTTACTTAAAAAATACTTAATTGCAGAAAAATGGAATTATCTCATTGATTTTCTTCAAAAAAGACCCTTTTTGTCCGCATCCGCACCTGTCCCCCGTGTAAAACGTCAAATTCAAAATGGTGTAATTGTTCGGTTTCAGTATAATTTTAAGAAGAAAAATACATCATATTATTGGTTGGTCTTTAGAGTACTCATACTAACGATATAGTAAGATACCATGCAATAATATTATTGGTATAAAATTTACAAGTTTGTCCCCTAGAAAAATATCCGGTCTTCACCTAAGAATTTTACCACTTTCGACAGCTCCAGTTTGGCATCAGTGCATTTCTTGTCATTTCCGCTGAGATATTTGTGTTGTTCTCCTCACAAAGAAATTGGTGAGTATCTGTTTTTTAGGCTTAATTAAAACATATTGAAATTAAAAAATAAAACAAATTTTGCGCACTTTTTTCCAGGTCCCGTCTGCACCGCAGTTTACGTTATTGCTATTTGTTATTTTAGAAAAATAATTTGCTGTTTTGGTTAATTTTCATGTCGGTATAACATAACCTAAAACTCACTTTAATCGTCGTCTCCAGTTTTTGTAAATAAATTATAAAGTCATAAAATGTCCGGTACGCACCGTCCAATCCGCACCTATTTCGTGCGGGTGCGGACCGGACAGTGCGGGGTGCGGACTGGACATAAGGAGTCGTTTCTTAAGCGAAAAATAAGAAAAGATAGAATAAAAATATGTTTATAGCCATATTCAGGGTGTTTTTCATGTTTTGTTTCATAATAACTTGAAAATTTGGGAACATAAAATTCTTATGAAATTTTGTTCAAAAATCCAAATGTAACAAAACGGGATTTGAGCATAAATGGTATTTTTAATTAAATATTGTTTTGACGTCAACAAGCATTAATTATATGCAAGACTAGGTTAAGATTAAGTAAAATTTATGGCAACTCGGCGACTTGGTTTTGGGCATATTTTCAGGTTCGCTGTATTTTAATAAAAGTTGTATTCGGCTAATATATCCTTTGAGCCACTAACATGAAAATAATTCATATTTTGTAACTGGAAACAAATTAGCTAAACTATTTTCGACTTTTAAGACACACTGTATGATTCTAACTTTATCGATTTTCTCAGTCCACACATCTTTGAATTGCGGTGGTATTTTGTCTCTTTGTGTTTCTCGCCAATGCGAGAGAGCTTAAGTTTCAGACCACGGCAACCAAGAATGTCTGTGGGAGTAACCCGTTAAAGAAAGCTTATATTTAAACCAATCAGCTAGCGGCAAGCTGAGACTGTCTATAGAGCAGGGTACTGAAACTTTCGAAAGTCTGGAGGGAGTTCACTTTTTAGTTCGCCTTTGCTTGTTTCGTTACCCTTCCGTTCACACTTCTTAAGGGGGGTTTTATTTCAACTGGGGAAATTTATCAATTATTTTAACTTTGTATAAGCTATTATCTTTATTATTCATAATTAATATTTTTTTTTGTCTCGACAAATTTCTGCATAAGCGTGTATATAATATATACCTTAATGTAGTAGTTTTCAAACAATGTGTGTTAAAATTATATATTTCTATATATTTTTCGGTTTATATGTCAATTTTATTTTGCCCTCATTTAGTTTATGTTATCGTTGTTATTAAGCTGCACTGATATTCTGATTCTTTCAGTACTGTTTGGAATCTACTGATCGTTCACCATGTTTGTTGCTGACTAGCTGATCTAAGATGTTGTACCTGATCCAGTGTTGCTGTTTTGTTCCAGAATGGAACTTCAAGTTTTTTCCAGCCAGAATGTTTGTTGACCATCATCCAGAGAAGAAAAATGGAAACGAAGAGCGTTATAGTTTTAGTTTAGATTTGTGTTGTCTGCACTACTTAATGCTTGTTGTTATAAACCATTTTATTTCGACTTGCGTTTAAAAAAAATTGTTTATACTTAATCAGGGGGGAGTAATGTAACAAAACGGGATTTGAGCATGAATGGTACTTTTGCCATTTATAAGTTTTTAAAGATTTTTAATTAAATATTGTTTTGACATCAACAAGCATTAATTATATGCAAGACTAGGTTAAGATTAAGTAAAATTTATGGCAACTCGACGACTTGTTTTTGGGCATATTTTCAGGTTCGCTGTATTTTAATAAAAGTTGTATTCGGCTAATATGTCCTTTGAGCCACTAACATCAAAATCATTCATATTTTGTAACTGGAAACAAATTAGCTAAACTATTTTCGACTTTTAAGAAACACACTGTATGATTCTAACTTTATCGATTTTCTCAGTCCACACATCTTTGAATTGCGGTGGTATTTTGTCTCTTTGTCTTTCTCGCCAATCAGCTAGCGGCAAGCTGAGACTGTCCAGAGAGCAGGGTACTGAAACTTTCGAAAGTCTGGAGGGAGTTCACTTTTTAGTTCGCCTTTGCTTGTTTCGTTACGCTTCCGTTCACACTTCTTAAGGGGGGTTTTATTTCAACTGGGGAAATTTATCAATTATTTTAACTTTGTATAAGCTATTATCTTTATTATTCATAATTATTTTAGTCTTTTCTTTTGGAGTTATTAATTATTACTGTTTCCAGTGTTTTGAAATAATGTGTTTAACTGTTTTATGGTTTTTTAACAACAAAATACAAACCATTCATTGCCCTAAAATCGGCATTTTTAATTAAGAACATATCCCAAACCTAAACAGTAATATTAAGTAAAATTAAACAGTTGATTGAATAGTTTCACTCATTCAATCAACGTTTAAAATGTTGAAAGAGTTGAAAGTTTGCAACAAATATATAAAAGGTTTATAAAGCCTAAAAGTTTAAGAAGTGTAAATATTTGAATATAAAAGTTCAATGGTAGTAAAAATTTGATATTTAAATAATAAATATTAGAAGTGAAAGTGTGAAGCTGCAAGAAGAAAATTGAAAACGTATGTATGATTATCCTACATTAGTTATACATTTGAGAAAAACGTTTATGGCATACTTTTCCTCCAAGAACCGTCAAATTCCCTTTCGAGATCGAGTAAATTTTATAACATATAGTAACATTTAATCTTTTTATAATTTATATAAGTTGTAGCCTAAGTTGGTAGCTTACAACATTTAAGCCTTGGCCACTTGAGGTGACAGTACCACTGTCACATACTAGGCCCATGTTACACATAGCTTCCGAAAAAAAAATAGTATGAAATTTTATGCTTCACAGAAACTACGGCAATGCCGCGCGGTATCATTGCGAGCCTTTCACCAAAATTGTCTCAGATCGCTGAGCGGCAGTAATCTCTCTTATAAAAGAATTTGACTCTTTTTTTGCTAGTTTTTCTGAAATATCTGCTTTGTTTGGAAAAAAATTATTGGTGATGTTTCACATAATCTCTTTCTTTAACATATGTATCAATTACTCAACTTTTTTGCACAAAAAAATCAGACCTAAACTAACCTTAGCTATAACCCTACAAAATTTGGCAACTCACATGAGTTTCGCCCTATATTTGTAGGTTTGGTAATTGAGCTTAAGAAAAAAGTAAAAATGTTTTATTTGAGTTAAAAAAAATGACTTTTCTCGCTTTTATAATTTTATTATTTTTCTAAATTGTGTTAGAATTATGGGTGAAGAACAGAAATCAATTATTTTTTGTTTTAGAAGAAAAAAAAATTGATAATTTGTTTAAAAGTCAATTCCAAAATTAATATAATATAACCACAGTATCTTAGCTTGTACTTTTACCACGTTTCTAATTAAGAGTTATTTGGATTTTACGTTTTTTATTAAAATATCTATCAGTACCTTTGGATTGTACGTTTACCTTGTCTCTAATTAAGAGTTATTTGGATTTTACGATTTTTTTTATAAAAATACATTTCTGTGTCAATGTATTTTAATGCGTAATCATATTGTCCAATCCGCACCCTAAATGTCCTTTCCGCATCTTTTGTATTAATAGGTATATAAAAAAACCAAAGGTACTTGATTAATATTTTCAGTATTTTTTTATTAGACTGGCATCATATTCTTCAGTTCCTTTAATTTAGTTAAGTATAACATTATCAAGAAATTTAGCAGGATGAAAAAAAATGTCGTGAGCTATAATTTTTTTATTTTTAGCTATTTGATTTAACTTTTTCTTTTTTAACCAGATTATTTTTATCCAACAAATGTTGGTTTTAAATATTTTTGTAATTAATAATTTAACAAAATATGATTTATGTCTCCTATTTCACTTTTTGGTATAAAAAATTGCATTTTTTTTCAAGGTGCGGACGGAACAAAATTATCTACCTAATCTAACAAAAAAACGTTTTTCGATTTTGTTTTAGAGAAAGTTGTTGAAATTTCTCTTGAATGCTAATCTTGACACCTTCCTTAAATAAAAGGAACACAAAAAATATTAAATATTTAAAGTTGCAAAAAAAGTTTAAAAAATGGTTTTGGCCATGTTAAATACTCTGCCAATATATGGGCCCCTAAGCTCACACTAGGTACTATAGTTATAGTGTACGTGTGAGCTAATATAACTAAAAACTGAAATATATTTTATTTAACTCCAGACTAAATTACCTTTTGTTTGATACCACACAAGCCATGTTTTGACTTAAACTCAAATTTTTGAAATCTACCCCCACCCTTAAAAAAAACAAAAAACTAAAATGTATTTTGTTAAACTCCGGACTCAATTACCTTTCGTTTGATATCACACACGCCATATTTTCACATAAACTCTAATTTTTTGAAATCTACCCCCACCCTTTTATTTGGTTTCTGTTCGGTGGATTTTGTTCATTTTTAAATGGGACCATCTCGACTCAAGACCCAGCCTAGGTACCAAATTCCATTAAAATCGGCCAAGCGGTTTTTGAGTTATGCGCGTTGGTCGTTACAGACATACAGACAGACAGACAGACAGACAGACAGACAGACATACAGACAGACAGACAGACAGACAGACGGCGCAACAAAAAAGTTTCAAAATCATCTGAAACGCAAAGATATATAAAAATTTTTGAAATCGGAGCAACTTTTTTTTTCTCGAAAAAATTAGGATCACCATAGCTCACACTACTATAGTATAGTATATGTGTGAGCTAAAAAAAATCGTCTTAAGCACAATATTTCCGTGATCCAATATATCCTTGGTTTTTCTTAGAGGTCTACGGTCTACCTATAGTTTATGCGTAACTCATAAAGTTTTAGTCAAAGTAAAATTCATACAACAATAATTTCATTTTATGAATTTACTGCACTTTATCATCAAATTCATGAAACTAAGCAGGAGCAGCGCAGGAGCTAAATAAATGGTAAATGCAAGTGCTTTCTATGTGTGCGCTTTGGGCATCAAAACTAAATGTTGAAGCATGTCGTACATTTATACGTATACCTATCACTTTTGTGTTTTTTTGACGAAATTTTTTTGTATTTAATTTTTTTTTAAACCTATGCTAAAGTCACTAATTGAGTTCATTTTGACAACAACAAAACCAAAGAAATATATTAATACACTATTAAATTAACTCAAGCGCGGCTCTGGGTCAAAATAAGGGGGGGGGGGGGTAATAATCGATGAAAAAATTATTTGTAATATCATTTTTTTTTCTAATGGGGTAAGTCTCCTGTTTTTCCTTTAATTGTTTGTTAGCAAAAAGTGCATATATTTTTTCACGCTACTCCCCCTCAAATCCGTGCTTGAATTAACTAAATGAAAGCAAAATTATCCTATTTTATTGGCACATTGTGTCCTTTTTATGATCTACGGGGATTTAATTAAAATAATGTCACAAATAATATATTTTTATTTCGTTTGTAGGTTAGGTTTGTAGAAACAGCTTTATTATTAATTTTGATATTAGTATTTTTTAGAAATATGGTACAGCAAACTTTATATACAGGGTTGGGGCTAGACTAGTGGCCGCCTGGAGCAAAAGGGGAAAAATGCCTCCCACCCCCCGCTTTTCTCCTTACCAATGCAAGTTTTTTTTGGTGTTATTCCTATATGTAAATGTTGCCAGCGGGGCCAAAATGTGATTTACACCAAAAACAAACTAATAATTGTAAAAAGAATGATGTTAGCATTAAATATGTAATAGTTATTTAAACAACAAGGTTTGAAAACGACTCTATGCACACGATCGAGACAGTTAGGTAGACAGAGCCAAAGGCGAGGTCTACAAGTCGAGGGAGTGTGCAAAAAGGTTTTCAAACGAGTTTTTTACAATATTTTTTATACGACTGCTAATAAAGAAAGAAAAATCAAATGTTAATTTATCTTGTTTTTATTTCCATTTTTACAACAAAACTTAAAAAATTCAACAATTTTTTGACGTATCTAATCAACAAAACATACGAGCAGTGACGGTTGCTACGGAACTAAGCCAACTTATATTGATGGGTGACAACAACAAAAATCACAATGACGGGAGACCCGTATGCAGAAATGACATAGGCGTGTGCAAAAATGACATACGCGTGTGCAAAACGTTTTGCACACAGCGTGCGCAAAATGCCATTTTCAGATCGTGTTCTCCGTGCGCAAAACCTCCTTTTACAAGACAGTGGTATAAAAAATATATTTTTTTAAATCGTGTTTTTAATTCATTCCTCCTCCTTTTTGTCAATATCAGAGGATTGTATGTGTGTGTAAACAGGGTGTTTCAAAATTCAATAACATAATTTTAATGTTAATTTCCTTGAATGAATTTAAGATAAAAAGTTCATATAAACATAGGTCCACAAACGCTTAGTTTTCGAGATACAGGGTGATAAAATTTTGTTTTTTTTATAGCTCTTTCAGTTTTTGAGATATCTAGCTCAAATTTGGCATGTGTATTTAGTTATCGGCACTACACTATTAGGCATGCCGAGTAAGTTTTATTTAATTTGTTTATTTTGATATACCCACCATACCACATTTGGAGCGATTTTCTCTAAAACGGTTAAAGATGCAAAACAATTGCAGGAAACAAAAAAGTTTGCAAATGAAACAGGTATTTTATTATTCTATTAAACTAACCATTTCTGGCTACCAGTGGCTTACAAGGAAAAAAATCCAGGGGAAAAGGCGACATGACCCCTGAAAATAATATAACTTAATATATGTGGCAAATTTAAACTAAATATCTCAAAAACTGCACGATCTATAAACAAAAAAACAAAAATAAAATGAAAATTTAACACTCTGTATCGCAAAAACAAGGCGTTTGAGGATCTATGTTTATATGAAAATTTGTCTTCAAATCAATCAAATCACAAAACACTAAAATTATGTTATTGAATTTTGAAACACCCTGTATATTATTTCTGTCCGTAATACGATAGCTCCTAAAGCGCTGAATCGATTTTCATAAATTTTTTAGGCAAAATAGTGTTCGACACTCTAACTCAAAATCCATTTATGCTTCGTATCAATATGCAGTTTTCGGAATGGAGTAGACTACGTTTGGCTGAATAATTTCTGTTATAACCAAAAACTTCGTGAGAGCTTTAGTTTCGGAGATATTAACAAAAACTCTTTTCAGGGCTGATATCATGCCTTTACTTAAATTGTGCTAATAAGCTTTCTAGGGAGGTCTCAGATCCGTCATGGACCAATTTATTTTCAAAGATATTTCTATAAAAAAAATAAAAACCAAATTTAGATTTATTGTATTGTATTTATTGTACCCCTAAAAGAAGTGGTTCTTGTATCAAGACAATCTCCCACTTTTTGCAAGCAAGCTTGCAAGCCAGTTCACTGGTTGCTGCATACTCGTGGTGGAGATTGATTAGACTTACCGTTATACATTCCATGGTGGCAGTCCTTTCAATGGGAAAGGTTTCGGCCTTTACTTTCCTGGTGGGGGGGCGGTGGGCACCCTGGGGATGCGCCGGGCAGCCGAACTATAGGCGTGACCTCTGGTAACGGCAAAGATCACTAGCTCATAGTAGAGCGTCCAGCGGGCCTCCTCTAATCGGTCCACCACCTCCCTAGACACCTGGAAAGTGAGATGCTACCCCCCAGGTCCTCCTGTTGTGGCCACATGTCTCCACCCCGGAACGTCCATGGAGCGGTTCTGGAGATGGAGGATGCGCAGCAGCCACCCTACATCCACTTCTTTTTGGCTCCGTATCCAAAAGCTGATCCTCTCTGGCCATGGGGCTTCGTCAGCCCTTATTGGCACAAACGACGCCCCCTGGACAGAAAGGGTTTGCTGCAGAAGCCAGTCACTGGTGAGAGTGTCGTGGGTGGTGACCAATAACCAGTCTGGGTGAACCACCCCCGAATTATCGAAGCGAAGCTCCGGACCTGGTTCCTCTCCTCAGGGGTACGGCTTCCTCCTGCAGTACATTACCCCTTTCCCGATCGGAGCGGAATACCACCTGGAGTGATCTGCCCTCCCTAGGTGGGGGACCTCTGCTACCAGATGGCATTCTCCCGACCTTGTGCTCCCCAGGATTTCTGCGATCGTCCCTCAAAAGTGGGGAACGTACGAGATTCCGGTCTTTTGCTGGCCGAGTTTGCCCTCCTCGGAACTTCTTAAAAGCTGGTTTTTCGGGTTACGTCTTGCTTCTGTCTTTCTGCACCTCTTAGGGGCACTGTGAAGGTCAATGCACCTCCGCAGCTTCTCTCGTCTACGATCGTCCTTCTCGTCCCTGGCTTTTGTACCTCTCGTATGTTTCGGAGGGGGAGGAACAGGCCTCCGCTGCCTTTTACTCAACTTCGGGTAAACCAGTCTCTTACCAGCGGAGGTATGCTCCCCCTGAGGAGTTGACCCCGGCCGCTTCACTCTGCGTTCATCCCCGATGGTTTTCCCTCGGGTGTGGTATAGCCACCTGAACATCGGATGGGGGCGGAAAGGGGTTTTTAGATAAGGGTCCGGGGGCAGAAGCCTGCTCCTGGCTCTGGGGAACCCGGGTCTGAAACTTCTGCTTCCTTCTCTCTATCTGCTCCTCCCGCTCTCTTTGCGCCTTCCTTTGCCTTTTGGCTCTTTGTCTGATTCTCTCCTTCTCGCGCCTCTGCTGCTCTCTGTCGGAGTTCTCCATACCTGAAATCGAAAAACTATCAGACCTGGAAGATATGCTAGACGACCTGAGCAGCTTTTCTTCTGCTAGGCCGGTCTCCTTTGTTGTGGAGGCTATGGTGGCAGTGCTGTTAGGGCTGGGACACCCTGTCTCCTTCTCTTCTCTTTGTCCTTTTCATCCTTTTTTTACGCATTAACAATGTTTCCTTTGTTATCGCTCCTTTGTTATCGCTCATGATGCGTCCGAGACGCTGTAAAAAAGGGGGGGCTGTGTGCGGTTGGCTTACGCCGTGTTGTGTTTGTGTGTGTTTTGCGTGGACATGTTTGTTAAAAGGTATCGGTAGTTGTCTTTCCTGGTCCCAGTTAGACCCTTTTTCAGGAACAGGGGAAGGTAGGCGATCGCATAGGGAAGCATAAATGTAAATTTTTACAAAAAATTCGTATGGCCTCAAGCTTTAGCTTTTGATAGAGTTAAAGAAGAGCGCAAAAATCAAAAAAAAGGTAAACCAACTACAGCCGAAAAGAAATTGCCCACCTTATACATACACACACATATATGCATCAAATCGAACACCTAAACAACCTTTTTTGTTTTGCGTAGTCGAGTAGAAAGGTTTTAGATCGGCAAATATAATTATTACACAATATGCTTAAATTTTTTATTATTAAATCCTGTAAAAGTTACATTCTTTACATAAATATTGTTTTACTTTACTTGTTAAGTATTTCCTGAACATATCGTATGATCTTTTCGGAAGATAATCCATAGTATTCTAAAAGTTGAGAAGTAGTGCCAGATCTAGGTACTTTGGGAACTGCCACGTGTTTTAAGTAAATGTTTCTTTCCTCAGCAATAGCGGAGAGAACCGCTTCACCGATACCACCTTCTGGATAGTGGTCCTCCACTACCAAGATTCTATCACCAGATTCTTTGGCATATCTCGTGATCCCTAAAAATAATTAGACCCTTTAATACTGCTAAACCATCAATTTAACATACTATCAAATTTAAAAATTACGATATTAAAATTTTAAAAAATCTTTCAGTTGAGTTTTATAAAATTATAAAAAGAAAACTTCAGTCTGCTCTGTGGCCAGTCAGTTTTTAGGTTCTTGTCGCATGCGGTGGAGCACTAGCGGAGAAGACTGAAGTTTTCTTTTTTGTAATTTTATAAAGTTCCACTGAAAAAAAAAATAATTTGAATATTGTCATCCTAATTCTGAAACGTCGTAACCCAACTCAACAGAATTTTACAGAAATAAGAAAAGTTTGAAGCAAATTACATAAGGTAAGCATTATCGCGGGAATGACCATTTTATATATTTTTTTTTGGTTGCAAGGATTTTACAGCATATACCTATGCATAATTAGTAACCTTTGACGCAAAAATATGAATTTTAATTTTTTGTGGGTAACGACGTTTCAGAATTAGGGTGACGATATGCTGGCCAGGCGTTTTAGTTTGCTTTTGACTTATGCCACAATGAGGAGATTATAACAAGTTCAAAATACGTGTCTGTGGCTAGTCAGTTTTAGCTCCTTGTCGTCAAGCGTGGATTTAAGAGGGGGTGAACGTGGTAATTACCCCCCCTAGAACAAAAAATTGATTAAAGGGATAATAGGCGAATTACCCCCCTAGAAAAAAAAATTATATTACAAATAATTTTTTCGTCAACTATTACCCCCCCCCCTAGATTTTCATCCAGATCCGCGCTTGCTTGTCGTACACGTGAGGCCCATCTACTGATGAAACTTTATATCACATCGGACGATGAGTGAGAAAAGCACTAGCTCATAGCACTTTTTTTTGTAAATTTAAAAAATTCATGTCATATTTGTTTTGTTAAATCTAGATGCTTAAAGATAACTTCCCCCCCTGACTTTGGGTTTAGAACCGCCGTTTATCTCATTATAACTTGAAAACAATCACGTTTTTGTTCATTCGTTTATTCGAAATGTAAAATTTATTAATATTAAGGTACAAAATGGTACTTTCTGCTTCAAGTAGCTATTAGAGCGTGTTTTTTAAGGCAATGTACGCAAGGCTGTTTAAACGGTTTGGAAGTAAATTATCATATCGTGTTTAATTACAAAATTAAACAGATTTTATTTTTTTACCATTTTTCATAAATCTTCATTTTTAGTTAAATTTATTATTTAAACACAGGTGATCTTGAGAAATTAGGTTTTAATAACAACCTTCTCAAGTTTACCTATTTAAATTATATAAATTATTTAATTTATAAAACAACACATTGTATTGAATTTTATATTTTATAATTTATCACGAACTATAACAATTTTTTAATATAAAAAGAGAGGATTTATCTTAATAAAACAGATTCAACATTTGATAGTTGTTCTCATTATACCTACTTAGTTTACTGTACCATAAGCCTTCTTGGTCATTGCAGGGAGTGAGGCTGCTCCCTGGCAGTAATCTTTTACTTTAATCCCGCTGCTTAACCAAGCCGAGTTAAGCAAGTGTAATTGCCAAGCACAGCTTGCACATATCGTTAATATTCGAGCATGTCATTTTTGGACGAGTATTCTCTTAACGAGAACAGTAAAAAACGATCTTAAGAATAAAATCCAAACACGACTGTTGGTGCAAGAATTATTTGCCAGCTTTTGGCTACTTGTATATTTTAATATTATTTTTCATTTCAAATTTCGCGGGGTATATGCATATGACTTATCCCCGCACCGAGACACGCGCGAGTCTGCGCGAGGAGTCGCAATCGGGGAAACTGACAAGAAGCACAAGAAAACGCCGTGAGTGCTACAATTTTCCCGTTTTTCCTATCTTCCAAGCGACCAAAACGACTGCAACTAGATGAAAACTAAGGTAGGTGCACTTTAGATATTTTATATGCATCGTTTTTACTGATTTCCTTTACATAAACTTTACAATTACGTTTTTCAATTTCTTATCTCAAAATATTGGGTATTTCTCGAATGAGTGGTGTAAGTGGTGAACCAGCCAACCTAAACTCAACCCAACTTACGTTTGCACCCTCAACGACCACAAATTTCTCTAAATAACGCTATCTGTTGCTATTTTGCTTCCTGATTATGACTACAAGTAAAAAATAACTATAACGGTAACAGTTGCAGCAGTCTGGTTATTTTTAACTCTCTCGCGCACTAGCAAATAAACAAGGTTAAAGAAAAATAAAGGTTACTTAGGTTAAATCGCTAACTTATTCGTTTCTGTTATTTTATATCTTCCTTGTGTGTGATTTATTTTTTTTAATATCTAGATCTAGAAATTTTACTGGTCCAAAAAAAGCCCAGTAGGTTGTAGCTATATGTATAATTATGTTTGTTCTTTTTTTTCTACCATATTCATTAAGCCATTTTTAAGTAATCGCACAAAAAATGCACCTATCGCGGAAAGGGTTTGTCGTAGTATTGTTTTCTTGTATCAAAAACTTATTTTTTTATTTTAAAATAGTAAATTAATACGGCAAAATAAGCTACCACTACCGCGCATGGTTGGGTTCAGCACTTGTGTCTTAGCAAGATCATCAAAAGTTGACAAGTCGGGACGTAGATGATAAAAGAATTTTGAGAATCTGGAGGTCTCGTAAATTTTAAAAACAATCAAAATATTATTTAACCATCAAATCGTTTGTTTAAAAATTAAAAAATCATTTATTTGCATTAGCAAATTTTTTTACTTAGCCAACTGGATCCGCCGCCTACTGCATGACTTTAATTTTTTTTAGAACTTAGTTTTTTATATTTTTTGCACCCCCTATGTAAAATCACGTATTTTTTACAATCATGTTAAATTTGATATTTTTAAAAGGTATTGTGGAATTACTTGTTAATTAGTTTGTCCCTAGACCATTTGGTTTGTTTGGTAAAAAAAATAATTTTAATGAAATTTCTAAGTAGTTTGTTAACTAGAAAGTATGGTTTCTATATGTTTGTTGTATTTAATGCTAAAAACCATTAACGTACCTAATACGTCAATGCTAAAACTAATACTCTCTGGGCAACACACGCGCTCTCATGAAAAACTACCTATCCCTTGGTTTAAGTTTCCTAATAAATCGGGGGTTAGCCTATTTAAGCCTTGATTCATGGGGAAATTAACTAACTTATCTTTTCTTAAATTAGCTCCCCTATTCTCCTTTGGGAAGTCTAAATCGGTGATAACCTAACACTGGTATATTGTATCCTAACCTTTTCCATCGAAAATGTATCCTAACCTTTTCCATCGAAAAAAAATGGCTTCGATTGATAGGTATTCAAACCTATTTGCTTTCAATTGGCAAAGGCTCAATTTACACCGATTAGTTTAGCACCAAATAACATAATTTTGGAATGGTATGATTTTAATAAATAGGCAATTTTTTTAAATACGCGCTGTTTTGACTACGCGCTATATTGAGGACGCGCTATTTTGAGGCTATTCTAGACACGCGCTATTTTAAACACGCGATTTTTTGATACCCACCATTTTAGTACTCGCTATTATGAATACGCGCTATTTTGATATGCACCATTTTGATACGCGCTATTTTGATATGCGCTATGCTGATACGCGGTTTTTCAACACGCGCTGCATGGGCTGTTTTGATACGCGCTATTTCGTTACCTGACAGAACTACTTTAACGCAGTATCAGTTGACACAGATTACATCAGCGCAGTCACACTAAAAGACACGTAATAATCACAGTTTTCTCGAGAAATATACACGTGGGCTTGTTTGGAGAGGTAAATTCAGCTCTATGCATTCTAGTGCAGATAAGAATCTCATTACTAAGTGAACTAAATATTTAAACGTCATCGAATATCATCTCAAAAATTTCAAAAAATTGGGACAAAAAGAGAACGAATTTTTCATAAATTTCTACAAGAAAAAATTGAAATTACTGAAACACGTCAATTTTAAAACTGTTTGGTTTTCACTACCTTCAACGTCGATCACAAGGATACGAATGATCCTCGTCTGGAACACGTCCTGACAATCAGGAACAAGTGATCCATGCCAATCCACGACCGGCATGGATCACTTGTAAACTCAAAAACCATATAGATTTATTGTAAGTGTCAAAATGACAGTGTTGCATTTAATCGCAACCACGGAATTTTTACATTTATTGGGATTATCTCAGTTTCGCTTAAAATTCAGTTAAACCATATTGTTTTGGACGGCAGAACTTGACTTTCGAACACCAAATAACACAGAATAATAATAGAGTTTCAAGATACTTTGTTGCAGCATAGATAAGTTTATTTCTAAATACATACATTTATATAGTTTAGGTACCTTCAGACTGTGTAAAACAACATCTTTAAAATAAAATCGAGCCGCCAATGCAAAACCGAGGAAAACGTGTTAAAAATAATAACCAAACAATAGAAAATCAATGTCAGGCTTCAATTCCTATAAATCTTGCTTTTACGATGAGTGTCCTTAGCTGCCACTGCTTTAACCGTAATACTTAGTTTTAAATAACGGACACATGTGTTGTTTTAGCTTTAGTTTATAGTAAACTTACCATCTTTGTCAATTGGCTTTATTGTGAACAAATCTAAAACGGTAACTCCAATGCCTTGTTGGTCAAGTTGTTCTGCTGCTGTGATGGCCTCGGCTAGGACTACTCCACCGGAAATAAGTAAAACCTGAGGTTTTTTGCCCGAAAATACTACGTTAGCTTTACCCACCTAGAAAAGAACAAAATACATGCAATGGTATACTGAAAATGACGATTTTTATTAAAGATATAATTAATACGTAAGAAAATGGATAGTTTATGCAACGATATCTTCAACACTATTTTACAATTCGAAATATCCCTTTCGGCACAGGTTGGGTCAGTTCTTAATCCCATCGTAGCTCATCAATGTTATTAAGATCTGATAAATGTCATTAAACCGGTTCATGAAAAGTTTAAATACCATCAAACAAGTTTTTATAAATTTATAAATTTATAAATTGTGAAAATGGACAGTTCTGTATTTGAAAACAGGTAGAACTTCGTTAGTTAAAGTTAATTAACCATGTAGATTATGGTCTGTAATTTTGATTAGAAGTTTAAGATTAAGTTTGGATAAGTATTGCTAGAAAGAGTAATAGTCCAGTCAATGAATGGCCAATGAGGGGTTGTAGAGTGCATGGAGGGGGTAAGAATTTTCCTTTTCGGGAATATATTTAGAGTAGTTAGTACAAACCAAAAGTCCCCATCTTTAGCCCTCCCGCTGCAGTGGCGGAGGGGCGTAAAAAGTGCAATTTTTCGGATTTTTTGCAAAGTGGATAGACTTATACCTATTGATATTGCTATTTCAAATATGTTTGCATTCTGCATCGTAAGGTACCGTAGGTATTGCAATAATACGTAATACAGTGAAACCTCCCATAAGCGGACACACACGGTTCCGTCGATTTTGTCCGCTTGTTGGAGGTGTGCGCTTATGAGAGGGAACTGCGAAATTTTAATATATATATTTATTAATAATTTTCGCTGCCTGAGTTGCTCCGATATGAAATTTTTCAGCGATCTTTCGTGCTGATATATATTTCTTCTCCGAAACGTTCACAACTTCCATTTTTTTAAGTAAAGTAAGAAGTTTTTTACTAGTCGCCAATTCAAAGAGATCTATTACTACTTCAGCAGCAGTTCCGCCGAATAAAATATGTTGTAAATACGACAGAAGTATTTAGCCTCCGCATAAAAACGGAAAGAGGTAATTCCCCGGCTGCAGAGTGCCTTGTTGCCAACATACTAATTAATATTTTTGCCCATGTCGTGCAGTGCTTAGTCCCGTTGTCAAAGGCTCGCGTCCGGTTAAGGGAGGTTTCAGAATTTTTTAACCAAAAAAAATTGTCCGCGTCCGGTTATTAGAGTGTCCGGTTATAGGAGTGAATTTTACATGTAAAGAAATAGGGAAAAGCTTGGTTCCAATAAATTTGTCCGCCTAAAGGGAGTGTCCGCTTAATAGAGGTGTCCGCAAGGAGAGGTTTCACTGTATATGGAAATAATAGTGTCTTTGAAAGCAACCAATCAGGTCTTTTTTGCTTTAAGACCCCAAAGCCCTTATGTATATGATTTTTGCCTATAACTCCATTACGGTGCGCTGTACAAAAAAATATACTATTAGAAATTAAAGGGCATATATAAATTTCCGACAAAATGTTTATGCCTGCCTTACCTTTAAGTGTAACAGATTATGAGATAGTGGCCACCAAAAACCGTTAATTTTTTAAAAATATATATTTGTCCCTTATTTTTGATTAAACTCGTTCATCTAACACTTTTGTTTTTAATTTTAGAAAAAACTTGTCAATATAAAAGCTGTAGATCAATTTAGTTTCAAAATATGTAGCACTTACTTATTTATCTATAATATAATAAAATATTAAGCAAATTTAAATGTTTAACAAGATTTCTCAATTTTCACAAATATAAAAAAAAACTGATTCTTTTTTTGTATTATAATATAATAAGTGTGATTCCTTTGATAAAATAAACTGAATAAATATATTTTATTAAACAAAAAATCGAACTAAAGACAGTGGCGGATTCAAAATATTATTATTGATGAGAAAAACTCATCAAACTATGATGTGGTTATTGATGAAGTCTTTTTTACTGCATAAAATTTTGTGGCAAAGAAGATCCTCAATTACTAAACCAACCCAGGGACAGATGTTAGATTCATCTGTTTCTGACCAACCTTACCAACCAACCTAATAAACCGACCTAAGCACCAACCTTTGTAATGGATAAGTCAAATTCATTTAAACACTCAATATTCAGGTAAGTTTTGCTTTTGATTGTTTTTGATAGATATAACATTAAAAAATGAGTACTAAGGCTGCAAAACAAAAAAAGAGGCTATTCTATGGAAAAATCAGTTTATTATTCTAATTAGGATGTCACGAATTTCTTTCCAATCCTAAAGACAGAAATTGTCTTATACATTTACTAACGAAAAACTTGAATAAAGTATAATATACAACGCTGCAAGCATCACAGGATATTGTTAACACTGCAATTCCAAACTTCATGCAGCCGTGATTGTAGAAAATGGAGTTTCCGGTAATACAGTTCACAAATATTCTACCACAATATTTTGTTCATAAATCCTGTCAGAGAAAAAGTAGCAATAGTTTGTTGTTTATTTATAATTGTTAACAATTATAATTAACATTTGCAGTGGTATAAAATTATTATATTGGTAGAATAATTTATCTTGTTTCGATTAGTACTTTTTTTTATTATCAATTTTTTATAATATCGTCAGGTATTCTTTATCTGTAGTTTACCAAGGTTCTAAAAATAAAGTCAGTCGATTAAACTCATTCATGTGTTTCACTTATATTTATTTTAAATAAGAAATAATAAACACAATTCCATCTACGAAATGCAGCAGCTAGAACTAAAAGAAATATTTTTCCTGCATGCTTTTACTGATTACGATTGAACATCAAAGGCAATTTGGGAGGGTCAGCTAGGATTTATAAAGTTTTACCAAAAATTCCCAAAAATCCAAAAACCAGCTACTGTTGTACAATTTCCGCTCTTTGCATGCTGAAGTAGAACTTGCCTAACAGTTATACCTGGACAGGTATTCTATCAATCAAAAATAATCAATCAAAAACGCATAACCTTTTTAAGACGGTCACCGTTTTATGACGTCAAATTCGCTAAGCACCTGACCAAAAGTGCAAAAATGGTATTCACGTACGATTGCGCTGAGCATTTTTTTAAAACGATCACCGTCTTTAAAACACCTACCAATTGGCATCTGTTTTTGGAAATCGCTTGGCGTTTTTAAAAAATTTAAACTTATTAAAAAGTAGTATTGGTCAATTTTATATTTATAGTGGTTAAAGGCATATACATAATATTCCAATACCCACGGTAATTTCTAATTCTTGATGCAAGCATTAAGAAATGGCAATATCAAATGTACATAACAGTGTCCTTCTTGCGGAATTTAGTATAAAATGTCCTGATTGGCTATTTTTAAACACTTGCATATTATTTTACTCATGCATATTATTTTACTGGTGTATATCGTCCCCACACGTTTGACGCGTGTCGTCACATTTATCGGCGCACAGTGGCCAAAAACCCTATCTATGTAAATGTACTACCACAACTTTAAATAACGATATAGAGATTTTTTTGTTGAAAATAGTTTAATCGCAAGCAAGTTTTTTTCAAATAAGGCAATTTCATTTGTGGCGCCTTTTTGGAAGGCCTCACGTCGTCTCCTGGATCAATAAATATTGTGACAGCTTTGACCAACGTCAATAATGATGGGAAGATTAATAGGCTAAAAAGGGCACTAAACTGAGAGATTCTCGCAAGACCTATTAACGGCAATGATCTCTATATGCAAAGTGAGGCAAAAGCATTGATATTTTTTGTAGAGACAGCACGCTGAGGAGGTGCTACTGACAACATTGACAAACACTTTAATGACAAATCACAAATCTCCTTGAAGTATTAAGTTCACAGAATACCACAGGTGATTAGAACTAGAGAGAGAAAGATTGCAATGTAGATATATATATATATATATATGTTATAAAATTATTATATTGGTAGTGTATTAGTATATATATATATATATATATATTTCGTTTTGTTGGTTTCTTGGGGATGTAGTTCTAATAAAACTAGCAAATACGGATTCACATTTATTGACGTTTCGGTCCAAAGACCTTCTTCAGAAACATTCACTACATTTTCACACTACATTATGTCAACATCAGTTTTTAAAAAGACAGTCACACTTTTTACACGAAAAACACTTTAAAAATTAATATACAAACAAATAACACGCATACGAAGACTCTTAGTTTGCTAAATTAGCAAAATAAAATTAAAAATATAAAATATATGGTTCAAGAAAAAAGAAAAGTCAAATATATATATATATATATATATATATATATATATATAATATATATATAATTTTTACATTTAGATAATATTCAAAAAGTACTTACTATACAGGGTGTCCCAGATAAAATTAACTACATGGGGTCTTGGGGGATTTTGGAAATGATAAGACATATTATAATTCTAGTTAAATGGAAAAAAGTGACGATAATAATCTAATATAATAATAATATAATCTGAGCCCAATCAGGTGCTGTATTAAAATTTGAAATATCTACAAGGGTTTTTCCAAATATCAAGCAAAAACTAAAAACTGCTTTTAATAAAAAGAATTTATTTATTGCTTGATATTTTAGTCTTTAGATATTTTTATTTTTGAAATAGACTGGGCTCGGAATAGCGCCAATTCTTACCCAATAATCCAAATTTGTGTGTATTACTGTTTTCAAAATTCTCATAAGAAACCGTGTAATAACTTTTATCTGGGACACATTGTATACCACATTTATTTTTTAAAGTTTCTAAACAAGTAACGATAACTTTCAATGTGTAATGCAAAGTTTATATAGAAAAGAATTATCGAGTGTGCACAAATATATCTTCTACATGGACTGCCTAGGCTTATCGGGACAAATAATGTGTTTGCGCATACCTTATGTTAAAAACGGGAAAGAGTGAAACCAATGTAGGTTTGTGGCAGATTATGACAGAGGCGTGGTTTGTTTGTGCTTCTTGCTTGGCATTGAAAGCTTATTTCAGCCTGCGAAAGCCGTGGTCGAAGAAAAAAATGATAAAGACAGAGTAATAAATAAACTTGTCACAAAAAATTATATAAAAAAATAAACACATATCACGTGACTGTCCCAAACCTATTTTGGTTTCACTTCTTATATCATACCATTAAATATAATTTTGGTTTTCTTATTTGAATGGTTTAAAAATAAGCTAGTTTATTTATTACACGTGTATTCCATCAAAAGAAAATAGTTGCTTAACATAAATTTTTTTAAAAAGAATGCCTTATTCGACTTCTAAAAGTTTTATCTACTTTAGTGCGAGAAGTACGTACTTCTTGCCCTCATTTGCGTGCGATAATTCGAATGTCGCACACCGAAACCAGCAAATTCCATTCCCGCACGAATTTTTATTCGTGGAATTGTCTTTTTAAACCGCAATTTTTAAATGTTTTAATATAAGGTTTTTTATGTTATTTAATATATTTTTTGAAAAATATTTTATGACGTTTTAGTAATTATTAAAAATATTGCATTTTTTTTAAATAATTGAGCGACCATCGTAGCTTTTTCTAAACGTCAAATATATCAACAATAGAATTTTGTTCGACACATTGCATGTCTTGATTTTTATATCAATTTAAACTGTTAGCTCGCGTTACTATGTCAACCGTTTCATTTAAACCACAAAAACGTGCCCAAGCCACGGATCACCTTGATCCGTGCCCAAGCTGTTTGAATAACAGGAGCTCTTGGAAACCATTTTGATTTTTTAGTTTGCTTTAATTGGTGTCGTAACCAGGAATATGTCTTGGGGGTGTAGGGCGAGAGCCCATGATGCTGTAATTTATGCTATTTTATTTTTCTATTTATGAAATATGGGGTAAATATCTAAGCCCCCTTTCTAGGTGCGCTAATGCTTTAATTATATTTTTATCCTTTGCTTTTAACAACTCTTTACACTGAAACAACGGTGTAACTAACTAAACTTTTAATACTTACATGTGCTAGTGATTTTCAGGCCCTTTTTGGATAAACAAATAAAATCCCGCTTTACCATATTGATATCTTACAATAGCACACCTTCTAAAACTTGAATTTTCTGTGATTTAAAATATTAATAGTAGGTAACGCATTTGTGGCATCGACCACTGTGCCTTGCGCTTTCATTTCGCCTCCAGAGCCGGTTTCAGCTCTCGTCACGCCCGAGGAAAACTATAAAGACCCTATTACGCACTAGTGCGAAAAAAACACCATGACAAAAAATTTAAAACAAACGTGTCAGACAAACAGATATACGTTGTCAAAATTTAATATAAATAAATACTTGTAAAATTTTGTTTCACTTAATTGCTGGCCCGGCCATCTAAGGATGCTTAGCGAATTCCATCCCAAGGGCGCGTTTACCAACGTGAATACCAAATTCGATTGGTCAGCGCTCGATGGTCAGCGCAAATGCCATGCGAGAAAGCGGCTGTGCGTTTTCAAAACATAACGTTTTTAAGCCAATTTATGAGAATACCAGGCCGGACCGCTAAAATGATATAACTCCCTGGCAAATGAAAGTTCCCAAAATGCCTATATATAAATTCGATTTGGCAAGTATCTACATCTCATGTGTTTTCCATCGGTAATTATTAATGTTGTGATGTTATTTCATGTAAGATCACACGCGGATCTGGGCCAAAATGTAGGGGCGGGGGTAATTGTCGACCGAAACACTATTTATGTATTTTTTTTTCTAGTGGGTTAATTAATTATGGGATTAGCCCGATATTTATTAACTAAACTAAATATATTTGTTTTTCTAGGGGGAGGGGTAATTACCTCGTTACCCCCCATAAATATGCACTATAGTGTCAAATTTGTTTTACAGTGGGGTTTTTTTATTACAGCAAGACCATTACAACTTAAACATCCAATTTCCAAACAAATGTATCTCTTTACCAAATTTTGTACACATATAAAGTACCCGTCCACAGTTCGAAGAACCTACTTAGTTAAGTTTTTTGTTTATTTTTCTGTGGCGCAGAGGCGATTTACTGGTATATGAGATTCGTACAAACATAAGTTGGTACGAATCTCGAATATTTATTAAATTTCTTCATGACCTAACTAAGCAAAATCGTCCTGTTGTTTATCTGTGTGTGTGTGTGTGTGTGTGTGTGCGTATGTCTGTCGGTAACACGATAGCTCCTAAACCGCTTAACCGATTTTCATATCATTTTCAGTTAAAATAGTGTTCGACACTCTAACGAGCTGATTAGATTTTGGTCAAAATCCATTGATGCTAATGAGAGTTTTTTGACAATTAAAAAACTTTAAAAGTGATAATTATTTAACGGAGCATTGCATCAATATGCTGTTTTCGGAATGTAGCGGATTACATATAGCTCAATGATTTTTATAATCAAAAACTTCGTAGGAGCCTTAGTTTCTGAGATATTTACAAAAAACTTTTTTCAAAGCTGATATATCATATCTTCACCACATAAAGTGTGCTAATTGGCTAGCTAGGAAGGTATCAGATCCGTCATGGATCCATTTATTTATGTTTTTATCTAAAAAGTGGGTATTGACTTGCAACAAAACAGTAATATATATATTTGGCCGAAAATGTTCGCTCAGTGAGTCTTTGCCGTGCTTATGTGATTTTGCAATCTGGGAACACAGTGCGCATCAAACACTACAAACAGGAGAAACATTTTCGGCGAAAATGCGCGGAGTGTTGCAAGTGAATACGTGTACTTCAAACGCACAGACCGCGCTGCAACAAATTTTGCAAGTCAATACGTCATATAGCGAACGCGCAAAACATTTTTCGAGGCTTGTCCGTAAATCGGAATTGCACAAAGAGATTTATTCTTTCTTGTTCGTTCAGTGTTGCAATTTGCACTTAAAAAATGGAACGGACCAGGGAAAAATCCCTGGAACTTATTGACGAATTCGAAAGAAAAATAAAATAAATAGATCCATGACGGATCTGATACCTTCTTAGCAAGTAAAGCCAAAATAGATCATTTTCTTACACCTCAATTCTTGTAGGTAATAGGGACTTATTGCAATAAAACATGGCTTTAATAGTGCCCGGAACTATTCGGCCAGTTTTACATAAAAAACTGACAATTGGTCTTTCAAAACTGACATACCACAAATTTAAAAATAAAGTTTTTTATTTATTCCGGTTCTTAAATACACAAAAGACGATTTTTTTACATAAAACTGTCAGAATATTGCCGGGCACTATTAAAGCCAGGTTTTATTGCAATAAGTCCTTAATACAAATACGTATAGTAGGTACTATTTTCTCTCTTTTATGCATCAAACCACCACACCAACTTGGAGCAATTTTTGTGACATGGGGGCACCGGCGTATCCAAGGGGTGGGACTAAAGGTAATACCCCTCCTCCAAGATTGTTAAAAAGTAAGGATTTTTCCACAAAAAATGCACATAAAAGTTTCGTTATTATTCGCGAAATTCTACTTTTAGTGATAAGTATTGGGTTCAAATGAGGAAGTGAGCCTGAATTCGTTTATTAAAACTCCAAATTTTTTCGCCTGCGTCACAATTCACTGAATTTCCCCTCCCAAGGTTAGGATTGCACTGCATGGGGGGAACTCTGTCCGACTCGCCCAGGGGAAAGGACCGTAGGAGGTCATGCAATTTAAAATACCTAAAAATTCTTCATAAAGAAGCAGCAAGACAGGGTGTCCCAGATAAAAGTAAATTTATGGAGATTTCGAAAACAGTAAGAGATACGATTTTGGTAAAATGTGAAAACAGTTGCTGTATTATTAGCCTAATGAGATGCTGTATCAAAATTAAAACTGTCTACACAGGTTTTTAAAATGTAAAGCAAAAACTAAAAATTTAAATATCAACTATTATAGTCCACAGTACATCGGTATATTTTTTAAGTGATAAGAACAAGTTTTGGTACATAGGTTTATCGTGCGGAGGCGAATAATGTTTTTCCACTGCGAAAATTCTTGTGTGTGATTCCTAGCAGAGTGCGAGGGCGTAGAAATCTTTTGAGCTTTGGACTGACTAAACCAAGCATGCGATTTTGGCGACAATGTTGCCATTGACTTTTCACACATTTTTTAAGCCACATAAAAAATAGCCTTTTACCATTATTTACTGTTTCTTTTTTCAACTCGTAATTTAGGAGATGAAAAAAATAACAGTACAGAATTAGTAACCAGCAATTTTTTTTTCGGGGGCTTAAGAAATGTGAAGTGTGAAAAGTCAATGGCAATATTGTCGCCAAAATCGCATGCTTGGTTCAGTCACTCTGAAGCTCAAAAGATTTCTACGCCCGTGCACTCTATTAGATCGGCAAGATAAACATATGTACAAAAATTCCGCCTGTTACTGATCATTTAAGAAATAGACCAATGTACTGTGGACTTATCTTATTTACAAATTTAATAAAATTTATTAGAATTGTATTAGCGTGGCTGTAGTCAAATGACGTTATTGATTTTTTTCTAATCCTCTTAGTTTTTTTTTATACAAAGCTTTTATGATTTTATGGCCGCCGTATTGAATTTATACGCCATATATATTGTTAAACAAGATGGCGAAGATATTTTAGTTCTTAAAAAAACACAAGTTTTAGGTTTTTTAAACTGGTACAACCTATATATAAATAGAATTTTATTTATGTGAAAGTTTATTAAAGTTTGGGGAAGGCCTTTAAAAACAATTTTAAATAGCGAAAAAAAAGCAGCGCACGTTATATATTTTAAAAATAATTTTAAAAAGACAAAAACTAGGCAAATAGTTTGAAAAACAAATATTAAATGTTCCGGAAATCTGACTAAAAAAAAGCGACGCCACAGGCGAAAATGTTGACAAATAAATCTAAAATTTGTTACAAATTGGAAAAAAATTAAAAAGCACTGCAGGTATTTTTTGTATGTAATAATGTAATAATGTAATACCTGCAGAAAGGAAATACCACCGAACCTCACAAGTTTTTTGCTCTGTAAATATACTAAAATTAGGAAAAAATTGAAGATTTTTTATTCTGCGTGACTACACGTTTTTAGATTTATCTCAGCTCAAATTTTTTGAAAAAATTAAAGTAATAAAAGGAGGTAGGCCATTTTTAAAAGAATTGGGGATGTCTTAAAAAAATATTTGAAATGGGGTGACTTTTTTACATGTGATGTTGCTCCCAAATAACTTGTTTTAATAACGTAACAGTAAACAGGGTGCTAATTGACATGGGCAACTATTTCTAACTCGGTAACTAAGGGAACTGCAACGTTGGTTAAATTTGATTAAATGTATGTATAAATAATATATTATTTTGACAATTGACTTCTATACACTACGGGTAGACCAGGCATGGGCCTAAATTGCCATTATATCAAGCTTTTATCGCAATTGACCAAATACAAGTAAGAATTTAATGAGCAAGACAGGGATGAAAACAGAATTTCCGTTTGGTAAGTCCGGACACATGCAACATCGCAAAAATATTCTATTTGCTTGTCTTGGATAAAAAAGGATAGTGGCGGCGCAAAATAAAAATTGTGAATTCCACTAGCATTTTTTTATCAACAATTTTCTGTTTGAATAATAAATAATTCATGAATACTTACTTGTGTATACTGTGTTTACAAAATTCTCTTCAGTAAAAAAAAAGAGTAAAAAGAATTTGTTAGCATGCTAAGTGCAGTGGATGTATTAAAATTATTGTTTTCATCTTACAAATGTTGTACCTTCCAGGTAAAATATTTTCTTTCTTTGAACAAGGGTCTTCTTCAACTCTTCTCTTCTTGGGTGGACTACAGGTTATGCTCGAGTCAGATGAAATTTCGGAACTAAAAATTTCATCTCGGAATGGGACAACTGGGCGCCAGGCCAACTCGGCTCCGCCAACAGGGCGCCACGCCGGGCCTAATGGGCGCCGGATAATTTTTTTTTTCGATAAAATGTGCAGATAAAAAACAAAATAAATATGTTATTTATACAAAAATTTGAACATCTATTAAGTGTAAGAGTGTTGAAATTTGGTAGGTGTAGTGTTCTGGTAACCGGGTAAAAATACCATTTACGTTTTTTAATTCAAGAATGGCGGATCCAAAATGGTGGATTTCTTTATTTTTAAACCGATTTGTCTCAAACTTTCAGTTTGCAGTGTTTGAGATCACTTAATACAGTTTTATCCTCAAACTTAAAAAAATTCAAATGGCGGATCCAAATATAGAACTTGGCAGTGTTTCAACTCGCTGAATATGATTTTTGACTCAAACTCAAAATGGCGGATTTCTTTTCTCAAACCTGAAAGTTTGCAGCGCTTGAAAGCACTTAATTTTAAATGACGAATGGAAAATGGCGGATTTTTTTATTTATGCACTGATATGTATCAAATATCAAACTCATAAATAATTTAAAATGGCGGATCCAAAATGGTGGACTTTGTCGATTATCATTTTTGACTTAAACTCATAAAAAAATCAAAATGGCGAATCCAACATGACAGACTTTTTTATTTACTAACCGATCTGTCTTAAGCTTAAAATATTACATTTCTTTCTTTAAACTTGAGTCATATTTTGTATTAAGCTATAAAAGTCTGCCATTAGTAAGTGAGTCACAAATTGTATTAAGTGACCTTAAGCACTGCAAACTTTCAAGTTTGAGACGTTTGAGACAAATCCGTTGAAAAATAAAGAAACCCACCATTTTGAATCCGCCATTTTAATTTTTTTAAGTTTGAGTATAAAACTGTATTAAGTGATCGCAAGCACTGCAAACTTTCAAGTTTGAGACAAATCCGTTTAAAAATAAAGAAATCGACCATTTTGGATCCGCCATTTTGAATTTTTTATTCTGAGTCAAAAATTATAATCAGCGACTTGAAACACCGCCAAGTTCCATATTCGAAACATATCGATGCATAAATAAGAAAGTCTGCCATTTTGGATCCGCCATTTTAATTTTTTTAAGTTTGAGGGTAAAACTGTATTAAGTGATCCCAAACACTTCAAACTTTCAAGTTTGAGACAAATCGGTTTAAAAATAAAGAAATCCGCCATTTTGGATTTGTCATTCTTGTAATCAAAAACGTAAATTTTATGTCAGGTTACCAGAACTCTAGACCTATCAAAATTTCAACACTCGACTTAACGCATTTAACTCTAACAAAACCAAATTGCAAGAATATTACGTAAAGGATTTTTTAAAGATGTTTTTGCATAAATAATAATATATCTATTTTGTTTTTCATCTGCACATTTTATCAAGAAAAAATATTTTAGTTCGGCGGCCAGTTGGCCCGGCGTCCAGTTGGCCCGGCGCCCAGTTGGCCTGGCGCCGAGTTGGCGTTGCCCAGTTGTCCTAGACTGCAACACATTTCAGGACAAATTATTATTAAAAAATAATCTTATAAGTGAGGGGAAGTGACACTTTCTGAATCAAAATGTGTGAGGGTAAAATCGCACGGTCGCAGAAAAAACTATCTATTGTGACGCTACTGAACTTTCTCGTGTTTTAGCAAAAACTATCCGTCAAGACGACTTACCCATAAAATGTTGTTTATTTATCGATTTTTTTTCTTCTTTTGCACAAAAAACAATTTCGGACCATGTTTGAACTCAAATAGTTATTTCTAAACTTGTTTTTAAACGTTTTTAAGATTTTTTTTTGTAATATTCCCGCACAAAATTCAAAAAAATTAGACTTAGACAACATTGTCTATCAGTTTTCCCTGTATAAAACGACTAGCAGGTTGAATCACTCAAAATACGGCAGGTGGATTAAAAGTAGCCAGCTGCTTTTGTGTCGCACTTATGCCATCAGTGTGAAACAGATAGAAGTACCCATATATTATCTAGGGTATTATTAGCATGCAAAATCAGCTTATCTTTGTCCGTTTCACTTGTTCAATAATGTCTATCTCTGTTTTTATTGTAAAAGAAATACCCGCCCCTAGAAACCAAATTGTAATAATAGGGTCAATAAAAAATGCCTTATCTTTCCGTCTCTAACGCCCTTTTATGGCGTTATAAAACTCAATGATTTTGACCCATAAAGTTAATTAAACCGCGTCGTCTTCATCCATCACGGTTCACGGTGATACTGACTTAAAATAGAAGTATCTGTATAATAAAACCGGTTGAAAGTAAAAATGACCAAGATACTCAAAAGTACCTTCTAACCATTTTTTGTTCTACTCCAATAATTTATCTATCAAGCCGCCTCCATAAAACGTCCCCCTCTACTTGCCTCGTCTCGTGAGGTCGGTCGAAACATAATGACTTTTGAAATCACAAGCCTTTGTTCTCGACCTTTGTTTTGAGGTGTTAGTTAGTTGTTATTGTGTTTTCGAGTGGCATTAGAAAAACCAATTATTGAAAACATAAATAAGAAAGCATGTACCATATTTAAAAACGTAGTTTTAGTCCTTTGTTGTTTACATTGAATATTTACGAAATATTTTAAAATGCACTATTTGGGTATTTATATTTGCCTGTTTTTGTCCTTATCAAAGCGTTTTAGTTGCCTGCCTGGCCTTGCCGAGCTATATTTCATTAATAAAGATTAATAAGTAAGCTTATGTCAGTCATATCTCATCAAAAAATTGTCCGCCTACGTTCGCCATTTTGACTTATAGGCTTTCAAAGCAGTGATATGCGTAAAAAAAAACATGTAAAAAATTTTCTTCTAGTTAGTACAAAAATCTACAAAAACGAATAAAAAACAAGTAAAAGCAATAAAACTCAAAAGACATGTATGGAGAAAAACCTACTTCCACTTGCGAGCCTCAATTTTCAAAAGATGATTAAACGTAAAAACCGCATCTTGACAAGCTTTTGAAAAGTCTGCTTTTTGGGAGGGGGCCTTTTTTATTCATGATAATTTCATATTGGTTTAAAATGATTTTTTATAGTTTTTGCAACAAAGAATTCAACTGGCAAAATAATTTTTATCTGTCACTTTTAGTTTTAGAGATATTACATAAAATTGATATTTTTCTTACGAAATGACGCTCTTTTTATTCGATTTTTAAAACCAGCTTAAAAAAATCTGATTATTGATACTTTTAAGTTATTTCATTAAACTGTGGAACAACTAAAAGTTAAAACAAATATTTATTTAATATTTTTTTTAGTGTACGTTTATAAATGTTGTAGCCTTCCAATAAAAATTATTTCTTAAAACTATTTTTCATTAATTAAAATTTATTGTACGCCTAGAAAATAAAATTGTATAAAACGGTGACCAATAATTTTAAAAAGTAATATCATATCAAAAAACTAACAAAATGAATAGGGGTGAATCTAGGAATTTCATTTGGCTAGTAAAAATTATATATAGGAACCAGAAGGGGTGTTCTGTGTCAAAACTGAATATAATTTTATAACTTTGGATTTGGTAGAGGAAATTTTCCCTTTTCCCTCCTCCCTGTATATCCGGGCCTGACATAAGAACATTAAATAACTTATGGTGGGTGTGCTTTCGGGCTGTTCGGCCGTCGTCGTTGGAAATTCGTTCTCGACGTTTCGCCATCTCGAGTGGATGGCATCTTCTGTCGCGTGCGCAGGTTATATACGCTATGGTGGGCGGGGCGTATATCAGGGCTGGTCGGTGTTTGGTCACATTCCCTTGATTCGATTTTGTTATTGTAAGCGAGCCGTTTAATGTTTTTAAGAACCGGTACCCATATTCTGTTAATTTTAAGAGTTTCTTCAGATCTGTTGAATTTCTGCTGGTGTTTATGAATTTCGATTGCTTCTCTATAGAGTCTTGGATAGTATAAAAAGGAGGCGCACAGAACTTGTGTGTCTTCGAATTTTATTCGGTGGTCTTCATTGTTTAGTGTGTGGTCTGCAACTGCGGATTTTTCCGTATGTCCGAGTCGACAGTTGGCTTTGTGTTCTTTGATTATTGTGTTTACGGACCGTTTGGTTTCCGATGTAGACACTTCCACAGGTACAGGGAATGCGGTATACGCCCGAAGAACTTAGTGGGTTCCTTATATCCTTCGCAGATCTGAGGTGGTTCTCGATCTTCTTAGATGGCTTGAAGATCGTTTTTATGTTGTGTTTTCCCAGAATACGTCCGATCCTATCTGTCACTCTAGGGATGTAGGGCAGAAAGGCTCTTGAAGTAACTTCGCGGCTGCTCAGTCCACCGCTACTGTTACTTCTAGTGCTCGGCTTTGGTCGTATACATTTATCTATGTCGCTTTGAGTGTATCCATTTGCTACGAGGGCGTTTTTAAGATGGTTTAATTCTTTGTCTAGATGTTCTGGTTCGCAGATTCTTTTCGCCCTCTCTACCAATGTTCTTATTACCCCTTTTCGTTGGCACGGGTGGTGGTTAGATGTGTTGTTTAGGTAGCGGTCTGTGTGAGTAGGTTTTCTGTATACGGTATGTCCTAGTCGTCCCTCTTTCCTCGTTACTAGTACGTCAAGGAATGCTAATTCTCTGTTGTTCTCTGTTTCCATTGTAAATTGTATACTGGGGTGTATGCTGTTAATGTGGTTGAGAAATTCATTAAGGCTGTCTCTACCATAAGGCCAAACGACAAAAGTGTCATCTACATATCGAAACCAGACTTTGGGTTTATGAGGGGCATTATTCAACGCCTTCTCTTCTAGTTTCTCCATGAAAAAGTTCGCAATCACTGGCGATAAAGGGCTACCCATTGATACTCCATCGATCTGTTCATAAATTTGTTCATTGAAGGTGATTGAACAACAGAGAATTAGCATTCCTTGACGTACTAGTAACGAGGAAAGAGGGACGACTAGGACATACCGTATACAGAAAACCTACTCACACAGACCGCTACCTAAACAACACATCTAACCACCACCCGTGCCAACGAAAAGGGGTAATAAGAACATTGGTAGAGAGGGCGAAAAGAATCTACGAACCAGAACATCTAGACAAAGAATAAAACCATCTTAAAAACGCCCTCGTAGCAAATGGATACACTCAAAGCGACATAGATAAATGTATACGACCAAAGCCGAGCACTAGAAGTAACAGTAGCGGTGGACTGAGCAGCCGCGAAGTTACTTCAAGAGCCTTTCTGCCCTACATCCCTAGAGTGACAGATAGGATCGGACATATTCTGGGAAAACACAACATAAAAACGATCTTCAAGCCATCTAAGAAGATCGAGAACCACCCAGATCTGCGAAGGATATAAGGAACCCACTAAGTTCTTCGGGCGTATACCGCATTCCCTGTACCTGTGGAAGTGTCTACATCGGAACAACCAAACGGTCCGTAAACACAAGAATCAAAGAACACAAAGCCAACTGTCGACTCGGACATACGGAAAAAATCCGCAGTTGCAGACCACACACTAAACAATGAAGACCTCCGAATAAAATTCGAAGACACACAAGTTCTGTGCGCCTCCTTTTCATACTATCCAAGACTCTATAGAGAAGCAATCGAAATTCATAAACACCAGCAGAACTTCAACAGATCTGAAGAAAATCTTAAAATTAACAGAACATGGGTACCGGTTATTAAAAACACTAAACGGCTCGCTTACAATAACAAAATTGAATCAAGGGAATGTGACCAAACACCGACCAGCCCTGATATACGCCCCGCCCACCATAGCGTATATAACCTGCGCCCGCGACAGACTAACCACCAGTCTTCGAGAAGCCGACAAACAGTCAACATCTCCTGAAGATGCCATCCACTCGAGATGGCGAAACGTCGAGAACGAATTTCCAACGACGACGGCCGAACAGCCCGAAAGCACACCCACCATTGGACGATGGCCGCGAAAGCCTTTCACAATTAAATAACTTAGTTATTAAAAACCGGATTACAATATACTTATATCGTTATTCTTATCACCTCAACCCTATCACCTCACCCTTTGATCCATGACAGGTGAGACACCCTGTATAGATGTATTTTTTAATATAAACAGTTTATTATCATCAAACTTTATCATACATTCAAAGAAATTGCACAAAACACAACAATTAATTTTGTCCCGTTTTATGATACGTATATTCCTATGAGCAGCGCTCAGAGCAAATGCTACAAACATGACGATCTTTTGCGCACGAATGTTTGTTGCATTAGCTTGTCTAACGAACTGTCACGATCAGCTGTTTTTCGATCCAATATGGTTGCCATAGGACAAACAAAGCGTTTTCCCATAAGCCGCAATGTTAACATAAACGTAATTAAAAAAAAATGAAACGATTTAATTTACAACAAAGATGCTGTTTTAAGTATTGACCCTTTGTACACATGGGAAAATGCGTTTTTCTTAAAAAAAATCAATTAAAGCCAGTAAATCTCAAATCAAAGGGACCATGTTTTGTTCAAAAAGACAGGTTATGTTTTTATTTACTTTTGTTTTTTTTAACTTTTTTTCTAGTTTTTTACTCAGTTTGAATCATTATTATTAGTTTCTGTGCTGTTATGAATTGTAGCAGCTGGGGAGATCTTGATAATGTTAGTTTTGATGGAATGCCAAGTATTTTGACCTTAAAAAATCATCTTGATTTAAATGAACTAGGTATCAGCTCAAAGAAGGGAAAAGAAAGTGGATAAGTGCTCTACTACCTGACTTAACAGAGGATAAATTGAAATATTCGAAAGTTTTTTGTCAGGTTTGTTTTGGATAAATATGTAACTGCCATCTTGGCAACATTTTCTATTAGGATCTTTTTTTGTGCTCGAGTGGACCTTTTGCAGAACTGTAACATAGAATTGTGTTAAACTGTAAGAAATACTTCACTATGATTTTTTTACTATTCTAGGAAGCAACTATCAAAACTATAATACAGCAATGATCCTGACTGGGTCTCTCCTGAATGGATTATTGTTTCAAAACGGTTGAAAAATTAAAAAAATTATGGTTGAAAAAAGGGTCCATAGAAGAAAGAAAAGGAAAATAATATGAGGCGATAGTGTGGGTAATGAGCTGAACCAAATTTGTACACCATCCTACAGAACTCTTAAATAAACTCTTGGTAGTGTAGCGTCCTGTATAGTGTCCAGTGGAGTCCTGTATCATCAAAGTTTCTTTTACTTTAATAAATATTTATTTTACAGACCTCAAAACAGTTTAGAATAAACTGGTGAATTTGACAATCTCCGTAACTCAAACCTCTTTTTATCTTAAACTATTTTGGTGCATATTTTCCTTTATTTCCATGCTTTTTGACACCTGAAACCTGTACATCGTAAAATTTGTATAGCATCTGACTGGACCTACTATAAGTCCTGTTGGTAAATTTCTACGGTACTGTTCTGAGCTTATTACCAAAAAAAAAATTTTATGGCATCAAAAAATAGATGGGAAAAAAGTCATATTTGTTGACCACAAGAAAAACAAATAAGTTCTCTCAGATTTTTTTTTCAATTTCTCTCAAAAAAACTTGGGTCCTAATGGGTCATATGCTGTTACGCCCAATTGTAGCGTAGAGTATATATTTATTTGCATAAACTTTTAGATACATAATTGAGCAAATATTGTTACAAAAAAAACAGTAATAAAAGTAATAGTAACAGTAGTAATACAACAGCGAATATTGTACTGTTGTAAAACTTGAACAGTACTGTTGTGAGCTGATGAACCTTAGGTTTGACTGTACTTAAGCCCTATGTATTATAGTTCATGGAAAATCATATGGTGATGTACAGTGTGTGTGGCCACCCAACAAACAATTAAAGTTGTAACGACGAAACCCCAACTAGAAAGAATTTCTTAAAAGTAACCGCAACGTACTCCCGCTACGTCTCAGTATACCATACAGCGACGTTATAATTCCCTAAGTGGGGAACCAATTTCTGGTTATAACTACTTGGCCAAGTGTTTAAAGTCACTGTAGTAACAACTACACTACTACGTCGTAGCCAGGTATCTACTACGTCGTAGAGGCTGTTTTTTTTCCGTAATGGCATAAAAGTTGCGATGTAGTTGCAAATAATATAATCGTTTCTTTTTGGTAGAATTGTTACACAATATGGTGGACACAACAGTAAACAGACTCGCTTAGTTTTTTTGTTTGGTTATGGTTATAATATGAACTATGTTATCCAAAAGTGTGAGAATTTACGAGCAGAGGATCAAAATTCGAGTGCGACGCAAAGTTTTTTGTATAACATGCATTATATATATTGCAAAAAAACGGTGCGCCCGTAAAATTGAGCCGTTTTCTGGTAGCTGATGGAATTTTTGTGTTGTGATTTTGGAGGTTATGTTTTCATAATCGACAGTTAACTCCAACAAATGGTGCTTAAGAAGAGCATTTTTGGTAAGCTTCAACTAATTTGTTTATAAAATAGTATGGCTCTTTAATATGAGCTCATAAAACGACAACAAAAATATTAAATTTTCTTTCTTACATAAAAACATGGCGTCCCAAACTATATTCCCTGATAGTCGAAAAGGTTACTTGAAAGTAGTTGCGGCTTTAAAGTTGATCCAAAAAGTTATTTTGTCTACATTGTTACATCAGATGTTACTATGATGACACAAACTTTTGTGGTAAAAATTAAAGTTATAATGTAGTTGTCGGATACACTTGTTTGGGACTCCAATGAAGCTTAACTTTCTAGTGGTAATTAAGTAGGATATAAAAGTCAGGGCGACTACGAAATAACGACTAAAAAGGAAGTAAAACTTTAGCAACGTCCTATTGTGGTAGAGAAGATTATCAGAATCGACTATCAAGAAACAATCCTATGAAGTAGTTTAGAGGGTCGTTTTTACGAAACATCTACTATTTCCTGATACTAAATAGTAGTTAGAACTAAAAAGTAACAAATTTTGGGTGGGATCACCACATTTCTACTATAAGAAAGTAGCAAAGCCTTTAGAACATGTAGCCGCTACTATAAATGTTAGTTGGGCAATGACAAGGAAAAACTGTATTTTAGTTTTGCAAGTTTTTTTTTATATAATGTTTACTTATATTTTTTTTAATAAACATATTTTGTAAAGTACTTATTAGAAGTTTGCTTGACCAACCTCGGTTGGAACTCATATGTGCATATTGATCTATTGGACTGACCTACCTATAAGTTCTGCCTCTTTTTCATGTCACTACTGGAGGGTTAACACAATTAAACTTTGTCTAAACCGAAAAATCATAGTGAAGCATTTTTCACAGTTTAACGCTATAGAAGGCGTATTACTTAGCAAAATGTTTAGTCAAGTCAAGATTCTAGTAGAAAACAGAAATCTAATGAGGAAAGTTTAGTCTATTTCAATTTCGTCTCTGTTAAGTGAGCCTTGAAGTGAGCTCTTTGAATAGAACTACCTATCCACTTTCCCCTACCTTGGGCTGATAGTTCATTGATTCATTGGCCAAAAAACTTCAAATTCAATGAAAACTAACATTATCATTACTTCCTCCGCTGCCACAATTCACAACAGCAAAAAAACTTGACATAATAATCAGTGGTGCACCCAGAAATATGTCTTAGGGGGGCCCGAAACCTTTGGGGGGCCGATATTTTTGGGGGGCCTTCAGAAGTCCCATGATGTTGTACTTTATGCTATTTTTTCTGTCTATTCATGAAATATATGGAAAATATCTAAAAAAATATGTGGTTTGGGGGTTCCGGGCCTCCAGCCCCCCGACCTTGGTGCGCCCATGTAATAAGTCAAAATAAGTAAAAAACCTAGAAAAAAAGTTAAAAAAAAAACAAAATAAACAAAAACAACCTACTTTTTTGAAAATATGGTCCCTTTTATTTCAGATTTTCTCGCTTTAGTTTAATATTTTTAAGAGAAACGCATTTTTCCCATATGCAACAAAGGATCTGTTCTTAAAGCTGATTAATTTTTGAGACTAAAGCTCTTGTCGTTTTTGTGAAATTTACGTTTTTGTTAACATTACGGCTTATGGGAAATCGGTTTGTTTGTCCTTGGATTTGATCATATGTTTTGTTAGACAGCCCTATTCGGAGGAAAAAGATCGGAGTGTTTGGAGTGTTCGTAGTGTTTCGCGCGTTTGGAGTGATTTGTTGCAAGTCAATACGCACCTTACACTAATTAGATATTTTTTCCTAATCTGCTAAATTTTTAAAATAGTTGTCGATTAATTTTTTTTGCGTGATCCTGCTCCTAGATACGAAAAAATCAGGAAACCAAAAAATTTGGAGAGAAAATAATGAATTTACAAAATAAATGTCTTATTTTGTTTAGATGCGTGTCCCACATAGCACAAAAATCACATCAACGTTAAATTAACGTGAATAAAAATAAGGAAGTTATTTTTTATTAGAAAACAACCTCATACCATGTAATATTTATTTCGTTAAATCTACATGCTTAAAGATAACTTAAAAACAAGGAGAAATCAAGCTAGAAAAATGTACTTTTTGCTGAAGTTTCTGGTGCTGTGTACATAACGTCGTTTTTACCCTCGTTATTTGTATGTGCCAAATTCACACTTGAAAAGTCCTCCACAGTATGTTCTAAAACGCCACTAGATTAAGACTTCTCCAACCTACTAACTTTCTGCGTCTTTTTCTGTCACGTTTTTTTGAATAACATTTTTTTAACTTAAAAGTGACGCGAAAGGAAGTTATAAAAGTTCACTAGTTTAAGACTACAACACTTCAAGATAATTTTAAAGTTGGCGCTCAAGGCAAGACAAATTTGAAATAATTTTTCTAGTACTTTACAAATTCAAATAGACACTCTAGGCCACTCAATGAATTCTTTAAGGCTGCCGTTCTGGCTGGGACAGTGTCGTCACTAGCTAGCGATTTGGACTAAAAGTACGAGGTGCGGCGATATGAAACTTTGGCGGCATAATCTTATAAGATAAAAAGTATACAAATTTGACAGGCAACTAACAAATGATTGTAAAAAGATGAACTCTTCGGCCAAGGTGTTAACATCTGAAAGGATTATCAAAAAAATATTTATTAGTTTATTAACCGAACTAATTTTTTATTTTTGTGTTTAGTTTGGTAATTGCTGACAGCATTAAGGTTTCCGATAAATCTCTATTAATTTACTATCCTACTTACCTGAAACTGAAAATCGTTAGGGTAGATAACTTTGGTAGCTGGTCTTCCCAACCTTATATAAGTTATGCCTTCCAAATTTGCAGCCAGTTCGACAGATCTTTCTGATGCAACAGCATCTGCAGGATAAAACACAGTAGCACCGGGAATTGTCCTATATAAAAGATAAAATAAAGATTAAGTAAAACCTTTTATTTTCTTACAACTTAAGATTTTCCAGTTCGGTTATGTTATGACTGAATAAAGCCCAATAGGGAAGAAACGCGTCCACTAGATACTTTTCATAAGGTTTCATGGACAAAAACCTTATTGATAAGTGATTTGACTTTGTTTTTGAAGTTTCATAAAAAAGGGCATTTTGATTTAAAAAAATCTAAAATGGAATGAACCTGGGTATGTGCATAGCACTGATCTATACTGGCCATCATTATTTATTGCTTAAGAGCTACGTAGGGGAGGCGGGCAGAGCTGCCTGGCTTAAGAATAAATGAATGAACAAAACTCGTAATACATGTTTTACTTTTTTTATTTAAATTTGTCAATGAATTAGAAATATAGAAATATAATGCGGAAAAACGGAAGTGTAGATTATATACAAAAGCTGATTGTGCCCCAATCCATCTATAAGATAAAAAGTTATTACGTTTAAAACTGTTACGTTCCTGTATAAGCCAAGCTGTGTACCCCTATGTAAATAATCGAAAACTGACAGCTGACCTCTCAAAATGGCGCCTATTAAAAAACTTCATAGTTTAAGTGAAAAAATTAAAATTGTTAACGTTTCGGAGAAGGAACATTATCATCACGAAAGATCGCCGAAAAATATCTTATTGGAAAAACTTAAGCAGCGAAAATTGTTAATAAAAATATATTAAACTTTCGCTGTTCTCTCTTATAAGCGGACACCTTCAATAAGAGGACAAAATCAACGAAACCGTGAGTGTCCGCTTATAGGAGGTTTCACTGTAAATCTGTTCTGCTAACTTTATTTAAAGTTAGCAAAACACCATATTTTTTTTTAAACACGGGCACGGTAAATTTTTTGTTTTCACAACTAATTTACGGATAATTAACGGCAAATTGTGAACTAAATTTTTTTTAGATAAATCCATTGTTTCTATAGGTGTTCTACTAACTTTATATAAAGTTAGCAAAACACCAGATTTTTTTTAAAAGAACGGGCACGGCAAATTTTTTGCTTTCACAGCTAATTTACGGATAATTAACGGCAAATTATGAGCATATTATTTTTTTTCAGTTTCCAAAGTTGCTAACTTTAAATACATTAAAAAATGTTTGAAAAGTATCACATAACATATGCAAAGATCACTTTAGAATAGTTAAAACGACTCACACTAAAGCAAGTAAAGTTAATTTTGACCATACATTTTCAGTTTCCTCCCTTCATATTCAATAAATTTCAGTTAGTTTTCCTGTATTTTTATTATATATCTATATTGAGTCACACTGTACGTATGTGACGCAAACCGTATGTCAAAAATTAATAAAATTCTTAAAAGGACTCTTTTTTCAATAAAATGAAACAAATATCGGATTTTTATTTTTATTTGAAGATAAGTTATAGCAAAAAAACTACAAAAAGTCACGGTTTTCCATATTTCACTGGCGCGCTTTAAATAAGGATAGCTCGAAAACAAACCCATGACACCCCCAATTTTTTTTGGAAAATACATCAGAAAGGTTTGGCCTTCAACATATCTCAAATTGAGCGCATCTGACGCCTCCCCCTTTCAAAATAAAAGGTTCTTACCATTGAGTTGTATAAAGCCCTGAAAGGGCTTTAGAGACGGAAAGACAAGGCATTTTTTATTGACCCTATCCAATTTGGTTTCTAAGGGCAGGTATTTCTTTTACAATAAAAACAGAGATAGATATTATTGAACATGTGAAACGGACAAAGATAGGCTGATTTTGCATGCTAATAATACCCTAGATAATATATGGGTACTTTTATCTCTTTCACACTGACGGCATAAGTCCGACAGAAAAGCAGCTGGCTACCTTTAATCCACCTGCCGTATTTTGAGTGATTCTACCTGCTAGTCGGATTATACAGGGAAAACTGATAGACAATGTTGTCTAAGTACGGAAATGAATTTTTTTGAATTTTGTGCGGGAATATTACAAAAAGAAATCTTAAAACGTTTAAAAACAAGTTTAGAAGTAACTATTTGAGTTCAAACATGGTCCGAAATTGTTTTTTGTACAAAAGAAGAAAAAACATCCATAAAAAAACAACTTTTTATGGGTAAGTCGTCTTGACGGATAGTTTTTGCTAAAACACGATAAAGTTCAGTAGCGTCACGATAGATAGTTTTTTCTGCGACCGTGCGATTTTACCCTCACATATTTTGATTCAGAAAGTGTCACTTCCCCGCACTTATAAGATTATTTTTTAATAATAATTTGTCCTGAAATGGGTTCTGGTACGTTTTACCACCCTACGCAAAACTTATTACAACAAGGTTTTTTTGCATTGCATGAAAATTAACAAAAAGTATTTGATTTTCTTAAAAATGATTTTTTTTTAAATGCTTACATACCGATTTTTATCCAGTTGTTTTTGTTTTTTCGAACCAAACCTTTGACATGTCACGGTCGAGTTTCATACATCTTGATGAATTGTTACACACACTGATCTATCTTTTTATAAATTTCGATAAATTTTATGTTTTTTGCGGACTTTACAGTAATTTTAAGTCAAATTTTGGTCTTTCATCGCGAAAGTATATATTTATTATTATATGACGCCACCGCGACCGGTCTACAGGCCGGTATCATATTTGTATGTCCTTCTAATGTCATTTGACCATCATGCTGTCTTACTTAATAAGGTCACTTAGTTTAATTAATAATTTTGTCCTACATAATATAAAAGAAGAATAGAAACCAACAAAAAATTTGTGACACTTCGATTACCGATTTTCTTTGATTGCGATGGATTAGGGTAACCAGATTACGGTTTATTAGGGTGCCCAGAGTGCGGAAAAAAGATTTTGAAAAAATTTCCTAAAAAAAATTTGAAGACCAAACACTCACGCGTCACTCAATGTTTATGGTCGCATACACTAATCCTAACTCGATTTCCGACGATTATGGACAATGTTTACCCCCTGGACATAAACCTAACAACTTTTACTATATTTATTAACAACTAGGTAGGTTAGGTTTGGTTAGGTTGGGTTAGGTTGGGTTAGGTTGGGTTAGGTTGGGTTAGGTTGGGTTAGGTTGGGTTAGGTTGGGTTAGGTTGGGTTAGGTTGGGTTAGGTTGGGTTAGGATGGGTTAGGTTGGGTTAGGTTGGGTTAGGTTGGGTTAGGTTGGGTTAGGTTGGGTTAGGTTGGGTTAGGTTGGGTTAGGTTGGGTTAGGTTGGGTTAGGTTGGGTTAGGTTGGGTTAGGTTGGGTTAGGTTGGGTTAGGTTGGGTTAGGTTGGGTTAGGTTGGGTTAGGTTGGGTTAGGTTGGGTTAGGTTGGGTTAGGTTGGGTTAGGTTGGGTTAGGTTGGGTTAGGTTGGGTTAGGTTGGGTTAGGTTGGGTTAGGTTGGGTTAGGTTGGGTTAGGTTGGGTTAGGTTGGGTTAGGTTGGGTTAGGTTGGGTTAGGTTGGGTTAGGTTGGGTTAGGTTGGGTTAGGTTGGGTTAGGTTGGGTTAGGTTGGGTTAGGTTGGGTTAGGTTGGGTTAGGTTGGGTTAGGTTGGGTTAGGTTGGGTTAGGTTGGGTTAGGTTGGGTTAGGTTGGGTTAGGTTGGGTTAGGTTGGGTTAGGTTGGGTTAGGTTGAGTTAGGTTGAGTTAGGTTGGGTTAGGTTGGGTTAGGTTGGGTTAGGTTGGGTTAGGTTGGGTTAGGTTGGGTTAGGTTGGGTTAGGTTGGGTTAGGTTGGGTTAGGTTGGGTTAGGTTGGGTTAGGTTGGGTTAGGTTGGGTTAGGTTGGGTTAGGTTGGGTTAGGTTGGGTTAGGTTGGGTTAGGTTGGGTTAGGTTGGGTTAGGTTGGGTTAGGTTGGGTTAGGTTGGGTTAGGTTGGGTTAGGTTGGGTTAGGTTGGGTTAGGTTGGGTTAGGTTAGGTTAGGTTGGGTTAGGTTGGGTTAGGTTGGGTTAGGTTGGGTTAGGTTGGATTAGGTTGGGTTAGGTTGGGTTAGGTTGGGTTAGGTTGGGTTTGGTTGGGTTAGGTTGGGTTAGGTTGGGTTAGGTTGGGTTAGGTTGGGTTAGGTTGGGTTTGGTTGGGTTAGGTTGGGTTAGGTTGGGTTAGGTTGGGTTAGGTTGGGTTAGGTTGGGTTAGGTTGGGTTAGGTTGGGTTAGGTTGGGTTAGGTTGGGTTAGGTTGGGTTAGGTTGGGTTCGGTTGGGTTCGGTTGGGTTAGGTTGGGTTAGGTTGGGTTAGGTTGGGTTAGGTTGGGTTAGGTTGGGTTAGGTTGGGTTAGGTTGGGTTAGGTTGGGTTAGGTTGGGTTAGGTTGGGTTAGGTTGGGTTAGGTTGGGTTAGGTTGGGTTAGGTTAGGTTGGGTTAGGTTGGGTTAGGTTGGGTTAGGTTGGGTTAGGTTGGGTTGGGTTAGGTTGGGTTGGGTTGGGTTGGGTTGGGTTGGGTTAGGTTGGGTTAGGTTGGGTTAGGTTGGGTTAGGTTGGGTTAGGTTCGGTTAGGTTGGGTTAGGTTGGGTTAGGTTGGGTTAGGTTGGGTTAGGTTGGGTTAGGTTGGGTTAGGTTGGGTTAGGTTGGGTTAGGTTGGGTTAGGTTGGGTTAGGTTGGGTTAGGTTGGGTTAGGTTGGGTTAGGTTGGGTTAGGTTGGGTTAGGTTGGGTTAGGTTGGGTTAGGTTGGGTTAGGTTGGGTTAGGTTGGGTTAGGTTGGGTTAGGTTGGGTTAGGTTGGGTTAGGTTGGGTTAGGTTGGGTTAGGTTGGGTTAGGTTGGGTTAGGTTGGGTTAGGTTGGGTTAGGTTGGGTTAGGTTGGGTTAGGTTGGGTTAGGTTGGGTTAGGTTGGGTTAGGTTGGGTTAGGTTGGGTTAGGTTGGGTTAGGTTGGGTTAGGTTGGGTTAGGTTGGGTTAGGTTGGGTTAGGTTGGGTTAGGTTGGGTTAGGTTGGGTTAGGTTGGGTTAGGTTGGGTTAGGTTGGGTTAGGTTGGGTTAGGTTGGGTTAGGTTGGGTTAGGTTGGGTTAGGTTGGGTTAGGTTGGGTTAGGTTGGGTTAGGTTGGGTTAGGTTGGGTTAGGTTGGGTTAGGTTGGGTTAGGTTGGGTTAGGTTGGGTTAGGTTGGGTTAGGTTGGGTTAGGTTGGGTTAGGTTGGGTTAGGTTGGGTTAGGTTGGGTTAGGTTGGGTTAGGTTGGGTTAGGTTGGGTTAGGTTGGGTTGGGTTGGGTTGGTTCAGTTTGATTATGTTCGGTTAGGTTCCGCTAGGATTGTTTAGGTTAGGTTTAGCTACATTAGATTCGGTTTGATTTGGTTCATTTCGATACGGATCGGTTCAGTTTGGTTTTGTTCGGTTAGACCTTCGATAAATTTTAAAAAAGTAGATAATTATTAATTTTTAGTGTTTTAAGGAATAAAAATTGATATAATGTTCAATTAAACGAATTTTTAATTGTAAAAATGTAGGAATCATAATTTTCTTGATTTTGTTTTGAATTTCATGTTTCTTTAAAAATTGTGCATATTTATAAAAGGACCAATAAATCTGACCCGATTTCGATCAGTGACCTTAGTTATTTCAAGTTTTTGTTAACAGCTGATAGACGTCAGGGACCGTTTTGTTTCAGTTTGAAATGAGAAAATGCTTCTTTTGTAGCAATTTGTATGGGTTTTAATGGGGTTTTAAGAATTTTTCAATTTCAATTTTTTTAACAAAATATACGATTTTCCGCATTTTTTTTTTAGAAATCACTATAAAATGGTCTAAAATTATCATTTTTCAAAAAACTTCGTAGTTTTAAGAAAGGTGGTAAAACGTACCAGACCCCTGAAATGTGTTGCAGTCTAGGACAACTGGGCGCCGCCAACTCGGCGCCACCAACTGGGCGGCGAACCAACTGGGCGGCAGGCCAACTGGGCGCCGGGCCAACTGGACGCCGAGCCAACTGGGCGCCGGACTAAAATATTTTTTCTTGATAAAATGTGCAGATGAAAAACAAACTTAAAAAAATTAAAATGGCGGATCCAAAATGGCGGACTTTCTTATTTATGCATCGATATGTATCGAATATGGAACTTGGCGGTGTTTCAAGTCGCAGAAAACGACACCTAACAAATTTCAACACTCGACTTAATAGATGTTGAAATTTTTGTATAAATAACATATTTATTTTGTTTTTTATCTGCACATTTTAACGGAAAAAAAATAGTCCGGCGCTGAGTTGGCCCGGCGCCCATTAGGCCCGGCATTGCGCCATGTTGGCGGCGCCGAGTTGGCCGGCGCCCAGTTGTCCCATTCCGAATTGAAATTTTTAGTTCCGAAATTTCATCTGACTCGAGCATAACTTGTAGTCCACCCAAGAAGAGAAGAGTTGAAGAAGACCCTTGTTCAAAGAAAGAAAATATTTTACCTGGAAGGTACAACATTTGTAAAGTTCTACGATGAAAACAATAATTTTAATACATCCACTGCACTTAGCATGCTTAGAAATTCTTTTTACTCTTTTTTTTTTACTGAAGGGAATTTTGTAAACACAGTATACACAAGTAAGTATTCATGAATTATTTATTATTCAAACAGAAAATTGTTGATAAAAAAATTCTAGTGGAATTCAAAATTTTTATTTTGCGCCGCCACTGCCCTTTTTTATCCAAGACAAGCAAATAGAATATTTTTGCGATGTTGCATGTATTCGGACTTACCAAACCGAAAATCTATTTTCATCCCTGTCTTGCTCATTAAATTCTTACTTGTATTTGGTCAATTGCGATAAAAGCTTGATATAATGGCAATTATGGCCCATGCCGGGTCTACCCGTAGGGTATAGAAGTCAATGGTTCTTACTAGTTTGGAAATGTTTTTCTAAACTTGGCTATTATAAGGCTACAAATGACTCATAGGCACAGTGCTAAATTAAACATAAAGAAGTTTGACTGTAATAGCAAAGTTAAAACAAACATTTTCAAACTAGTAAGAACCTTTTATTTTGAAAGGGGGAGGCGTCAGATGAGCTGAATTTAAGACATATTGTATTAGAGAACTTGGCTTTACATTTATCTCAATTCCTTTTATGGAATACCATTTTCGCGTACTTGGCTTTTTTTACATGAAATGTTTTTGTTATGATTGATATATTCTAAAACATCTTAAAAAACTATAAAACTTTTGTGTTTAAACCAGTTTTCTGTCTTGTATATTAGCGGAGATATAAGCGAGTCAAAATATAATGGGACGCGCTGTACGGTCCATTCTAAATAGTTACAGCTGTTGAATAAATTTTCGCCAGCTAAACTTGTTATGTTAGTATGATAACTACAGTAGTATGATATACTTAACCTGAACATAGCAAGATCTTCCAGCCCCATCTGACTCGCTCCATCTTCTCCAATTTCCACGCCACAGTGAGTTCCGGCAATATTAATATTTGATTGAGAGACAGCACCCATCCTTATCTAAAAAAAGTTTTATTTAAGAAACTTCTAAGTCTAGAATAAGAATCTGGGGGCATAGCAGTGCCCCGCCAAGTTCACGTAAACTGCTGTACCATCTTTTCTTGAAATATTTCTGTTAATATTTGAACTATCTAAAACTCTACTTCGGAAAGAGCTACGAAATTCAAACGTTGCACAGTCGTAGATCTTTTTAGAGTTAACAACCCCTTTCAGTTTCATGGAGTTCCATGTAGTAGTAAAGTAGTTACAATATTTTAAAAAACGTCGAAATTGCCACTCACTCGCTCACTCACTCATGTATAGATCATCAAAATTCTACTGTACTTCCAGACATGCTCAAAGCTGAAATTTGGCAGACTGATAGAAATTATGACCAAACCTTTGGAAAAAATCAAAAAAGCCCAAAATACTAATTTACTCCCCCTCCCTATACATGTAAATTTATGTAAAATTGCCCACTTCCAGAAGCGCGCCATAGTGCTGAGTTTTGGCAGACTGATAGGAAATATGATAATACTATAGGGAAAACTTAAAAAACCCCACAAGTTATGTAAAAGTAACATTGCCCACTTCCAGGAACGCTAGAGAGCTAAGCTTTAGAAGGCTGATAGGAACTATGATAAAACCGTAGGAAAAAACTAAAAAACCTCAAAATTTTTAATAAGCCATTGGAAAAGTTTTGAACAATATTCTGCATATTTTACTACTTAAAAACTTAATTATTATTCAAATCCTTTAAAAAGGAGTGAAATCATAACAAAAACATTTCATGTAAAAAAAAGCCGAGTACGCCAAAAAGAATTCAGATTTGGTAATTTGGATCAGGTAAAGCCAAGTTCTCCAATACACATTTAAAATTGAAAGCTTCTTATTAGTTTGGAAATGTTTTTCTGAACTTGATTATTACGGCTGCAAATGACTCCTAGGCACAGTGATAAACCTAAAGAAGTTTGGATGTAATAGCAAAGTTAAAAAAAAATCATTTTCAAACTAGTAAGAACCCTTTATTTTAAAATTTGTATTGGAGAACGTGGCTTTACTTTTATCTCAATTTTTTTTAAGGAATATCATTTTCGCGTTCATGGCTTTTTTTTACATGAAATGCTTTTGTTATTATAAATTTGTTTAGTTTTTAATATCTTACTATTTAACTGATAATTTAATGCGTATCAAAATAAATCGGCGCCGCGACCTGCTTCTTTTCTGTCGCTGAATCCGAATATCTCTGTTGCCAACTCGAAAAATCCGACAGGGACAGAGAAAATCCCCCCCAAACCGCCAAAAACCTGTTTTTTTCAGTTTTATGCAATTTTCTCGAAAACTAACCTTTTTATCAAAAATTGTAAAGAACAGTTTTTTGTGGAGAATAAAATTCCCTTTCCAACGATGTATTGGTCAATAAGGTTCGGAAAAGCAAGTAGCTCTTCAGTGACGTACGTAAATTGGGATTATTTAGAAAAAACATGTTTATTGTAGGTTTTTCAAAATTTTCTTAAAAACTACACTTTTTAGGAAAAAATATGTGGTATACTTTATTGTAGAACATAACATTAACTTTGGGGTTGTTGCCATATTTAAGGCTTCAGGGGCGTACTAATATAAACTTATTTTCAAAAATAACTGAAATAATCAGTTTCTCTTGCATATTTAAATATCTTTTCTAACTAAGATTTTCAGAAAAAAATGTGCCTTCCCTATAAAAAATAATGGATTCAATGGCATTAAAAAGTATTCAGTTTTATACCTTTTAATAACTATCTATCCTGCTCAATTCCCTGAGCAGAGGATAGGTATTCAGAATTTATTCCAACCAATACTTTTTTATCCAAAACTGTTTTGGTTGCATGTATATACCAAAATCTGAATTCATTTTTTATACAATTAAATACTTCTCAATATCTTTTGAAACCTATCCATTTAAATAACTTTTTATGAATTCATTATTTATACCGTTGAATACTTTTCAATACCTTCCTTTATCAATACAATTGAATGAACTTTTCAAGTATTCATTTTCTATATATTTAAATACATATTTATACTCTTTAAAGCAATCCAATTAAATACCTTTTTATGTAATCATTATTTATACCAATGAATACTTTTTAATTCCTTCCTTTCTTAATACAACCGAATAAACATAAAAGGATTCATTTTTAATACATCTAAATACATACTAATACGCTATAAAACAATCCATTTAAATGAATTTTTATGAATTCATTATTTATACCGTTGAATACTTTTCATTACGTTCCTTTATCAATACAATTGAATGAACTATCCAGGTATTCATTTTCTATATATTTAAATACATATTTATACTCTTTAAAGCAATCCAATTAAATACCTTTTTATGTAATCATTATTTATACCAATGAATACTTTTTAATTCCTTCCTTTCTCAATACAACCGAATAAACATAAAAGGATTCATTTTTAATACATCTGAATACATGCTAATACGCTATAAAACAATCCAATTAAATGACTTTTTATGAATTCATTATTTATACCGTTGAATACTTTTCAGTACCTTCCTTTATCAATACAATTGAATGAACTTTTCAGGTATTCATTTTCTATATATTTGAATACATATTTATACTCTTTAAAACAATCCAATTAAATACCTTTTTATGTAATCATTATTTATACCAATGAATACTTTTTAATTCCTTCCTATCTTAATGCAACCGAATAAACATAGGAGGATTCATTTTTAATACATTTGAATACATACTAATACGCTATAGAACAATCCATTTAAATGACTTTTTATGAATTCATTATTTATCCCGTTGAATACTTTTCAATACCTTCCTTTATCAATACAATTGAATGAACTTTTCAAGTATTCATTTTCTATATATTTGTATACTCTTTAAAGCAATCCAATTAAATGCCTTTTTATGTAATCATTATTTATACCAATTAATACTTTTTAATTCCTTCCTTTCTCAATACAACCGAATAAACATAAAAGGATTCATTTTTAATACATCTAAATATATACTAATACGCTATAAAACAATCCATTTAAATGAATTTTTATGAATTCATTATTTATACCGTTGAATACTTTTCAATACCTTCCTTTATCAATACAACTGAATAAACTTTTCAAGTATTCATTTTCTATATATTTGAATACATATTGCGTGCGTACAACAAAACAAAATCTTTAAAGCAATCCAATTAAATACCTTTTTATGTAATCATTATTTATACCAATCAATACTTTTTAATTCCTTCATTTCTCAATGCAACCGAATAAACATAGAAGGATTCATTTTTAATACATTTGAATATTGCAAAATACGCTATAGAATAATCCATTTAAATGACTTTTTATGAATTTATTATCTATTCCGTTGAATACTTTTCAATACCTTCCTTTATCGATACAATTGAATGTACTTTTCAAGTATTCATTTTCTATATATTTGTATACATATTTATACTCTTTAAAGCAATCCAATTAAATACCTTTTTATGTAATCATTATTTATACGAATGAATACTTTTTAATTCCTTCCTTTCTCAATGCAACCGAATAAACATACAAGGATTCATTTTTAATACATTTGAATACATACTAATACGCTATAGAATAATCCATTTAAATGACTTTTTATGAATTTATTATCTATCCCGTTGAATACTTTTCAATACCTTCCTTTATCGATACAATTGAATGAACTTTTCAAGTATTCATTTTCTATATATTTGAATACATATTTATAATCTTTAAAGCAATCCAATTAAATACCTTTTTATGTAATCATTATTTATACCAATGAATAAGTTTTAATTCCTACCTTTCTCAATACAACCGAATAAACATAAAAGGATTCATTTTTAATACATTTGAATACATACGTATACGCTATAGAATAATCCATTTAGAATACTTTTCAATACCTTCCTTTATCAATACAATTGAATGAACTTTTCAAGTATTAATTTTCTATATAGGCCAGCGGAATTACCATATTTTAAGGCAAAAAAAAAGAAAATTATTAACAGGACTTGGAGCATTGAAAATTGTAGAGCGGCGAAAAATGAAGTTAAAAAAAATAAATGCGTGAGCAGGGGCGTTGCGGGTTAGGTTTGGAGGGGGGGTAAAAAGTGGCAGGGAATCGTATTATTGCGACTTCCGGCGAAAGTTGACCTCGGAAAAAAAAGTCATATAATGAAAAGTCATAGGCCATAATATTGGCTAAAACTTTTGTAAATGACATTTTCTAAATAACCTCAAAATGTTCGAGAAAAATTTTAAAAACCGTAATTTTTTTTATTTTTTGTTTTTTATTTTATATTTTTTATTTTTGCAAAAATAATGTCAGTTTAACAAAATTTGGTAAGGGTAGAGCTCTTTGGGTGCTAAATGTCTACAAAATTTTACAAACAAAAAAATTAAGTTGTTTCAAAGATATTTGTTTGTTCCGCTCAAAAACAGTTTATTTTTAAATGAAATTTCTCCTTCAGAAAATCATCGTATCCAGTTCTGCTGGTACTCAGTTTTTGGCACACATAATATGCGTCATTTAAAAAAATGTCCAAAAAAGAAAAAAAAAAAAAAAAGTGTCACAATATTTTTTAAAGTTACTGTAATTATTTTATAAGTTTTAAAACATTTTTTAAAACTGACTATATCTCCTAATTTTACGCAAGAAAAATGGCTATTATTATGACTGAAAAAAAATTGGACTACCTGCCTTGCTTTTGGAAACTTAATGTAAATATATACATTATGACAAAAATTTTATTTTTTCTAATAAATTTTTTTATCGCTCTGTATGTTATTTTTAATTGTTTTCTGGGTTTTATCGCCCCCAAAAAGTGCCGCCTAAAGCAAAGCACCCTGCCACCCCCTAATTAATCTGCTGATATATGTGCAGGGTTTTCCCGTATATTTTTACACCATATCTTAAATGTTTATTTGAATAGTTATTAAAATATGATAAATACAGAAGTTTCATAATTTTTTACAAAGTTTAAGAATCTTAGGGTCAGAATGTAATGTTTTTCTAAATGTCAAAATTTGACAGTTTGATATCTTTTTTAAATTGAACATATATATTATTTTAGATTTTATTAGACCTTTTCTTCCTGATTTCAAAAATATATATGTTGAGGTAATTAAGTTTATTAGTTTTGGAGATATATGCGTTTAAAAGTTTTAAAAAATTTAAGTTTCAGCCATGAAAAAGACAATTGAATTGACAGAAGAAGTGAGCTGTTGCTTTTGTAAGGTACATAATTTACTAATATTTTCCATCTGTGGTGATTCTGCGCAGTAATGTGGGGCGCCGCACAGAGGGGCAGGGACCCATAAAAGTTACCAAAAATATGAAACTCAGGATATGAAATTTAAGTGAAAAAAACGCCTGAAAATTATCCTCCTTGCATCTCTTTCTTTATTTGAGGTATCCATGAAAAAGTGCGTACAACAAAACAATTGATAGCGCTTGTCAAAGGTAACGTCATTTTAATTGTGTTACATATACATTCTTTAAAGTAAAATATTTGGTACTTTCAAAGGTCATTTTCTCTGTGACGGAATTTCTTAGAACTAAAAAGTAAATGGCTAGCACTAACTACGGTAAGCATAGATTTGTTTAGTATAAATTTATTTAGTTTATTAAATTCTAACCAAAACGTAACAGAAATTGAGTTTTGTTTTAAAACTGTAGTTTCAGCTGGCTCAAAAGTTAAGGATCCATTTGAATCCATCACACACTTTTATTACTTCCTTTTCTACAAAACCTTATCTTTTATGTGGTGTAAGCATTTTTTGCGGTATTTTGCGGTTTAACTCAAGAAAACGATTTCCAGAGTTTCAAGCATTTGCATATTGTGTGATATTTTAACAAGTCACATTTACCTCTAAATGTTCCACACACTATAATTTAAATTTAATAACAAAATATCACTCTGCTTTGCTTAACTAACAACTTTGCCTAGTTAAAAAAGGGACTAAACACATTTTAGAATCATATTCTGCCAATTCTTGGGCATTTAAGCTTAAAAGATTAAAATCAGAATTGGAATAAAAAATAAGTAGGTACTTATGTTTGCCCGCAGTTAGAAAAACGATAACTGCAATGGACTGTATATATTTTAATTAATGAAAGCGCGAACAAACATATTGATATAAAATCACGAAATAATTAAGGTCCATAGGTTAATTGTTGGTACCACACAACGGAAATCAGAAACAAAGCACTCACCAGTTTGCAGCCAATTTCTCCACGTTTCAAGGGGCCCCAGTCTGGATCTAATGAACCACGTAGCTGAAGGGCTGAAGTTTCTAGTTCTATGCTTCAGTACACCAAAATCGAGCACTTTCAAGTGTAGAAATTTGTAAATGTTGGAGAAAGAAATTAACACGTCATCTTCTCGAGGCGGTCGAAAAAGGATCTCACTGATTCTCGGTGCGCATGTCCAAAATGTACTCTGTCCGTCATCCAATTGTGTGGTTTTTAAAATTTACAAACAACCGCGAAATTTAGCGGGAGCTAACATAACTGCCCTCCAAAACACACAATTTTAGAATATCAGCCGGACAGATATAGATATAAGACAAATTATCGACCGATAAATATAAATGAATGAAAAACAGATAAGTAGCGTAAGTTTATTTAGAGATAACGAAAACCCGAAAAAGTCAAAACAAACAAACAAAATTAAAAAAATAATAATAAAGAATTACCTATTGTAATAATTGACTTCAATAGGTAGAAAAAAATTAAAATTACTTTTAATTCGGCAAGAGGCACAGTTTTACAACTGGCCGCTTGTAAACACCGGTAGCCGTTTGTACCGTCGCAACACGCACCTGACCGTCTCCGCCGGGATGCAGTTCGATGACCCGACCGACTGGCCATTTCAAAGGTGACTGAATGTGATCACTCGTTAAGATAAACAAATCATTTAATTTTATATTTGAGGACGAATCAGCCCACTTGTGTCGCTGTTGTAGCGTATGCAAATACTCTATAGAATACCGTATCCAAAAATCATTATGTAGTTTTTGGATTAGTTACCATCTCGAGAGCGGATTTGGGGGAACCTCGGACAAATCTGACTCCGGAATTTCTGAATTAAGGGGTTTAAGGGTCAAAAAATGCCCAGGGGTAAGAGGTTGAAGATCGTGTGGGTCTGAGAAGGCAGGAGATAAAGGGCGACTATTAAGTACAGCTTCTATGCGACATGTAAGGGTGGACATTTCCATGATAGACAACTTCTGGTCGCCGACAACTCGAACAAAGTGAGTTTTAAAACATTTGACGCCAGCTTCTGCCAGGCCATTGAAATGCGGACTGAGAGGAGGTCCCAGATGCCAACGAATAGAAAGTCTGGTGGACGCACTTCTTGCGTAATCAAGTAATTGGTTACGAAACCCTATAAAATTACTGCCTTGATCTGGCCAGCATTGCGTCACGCTTCCACGTCTGGAAATGAATCGATGGAATGCACCTACGAACCCTTCGGTGGACAGTTCCATGGTTAATTCCAAATGCACGCAATGTGTGGCTGTACAGACAAACACACAGACATACGATTTGAAAGCTTTACAACCACGGTAACGATGAGGAATCACAAAGAAAGGTCCACAAAAGTTGATAGCTACACTCGAAAAAGGTTTAAGTTGATTGATTCGATGAGCAGGAAGTGAACTCATTATGGGCGGTCTATAGGGTTTAGGGTTGATTCTAAAACATTGCAAACACTTGGATATGGTTCTTTGAATTGCCCGTCTGGCAGATAATATCCAAAATTGCTGTAAAATCAGATTATGTAATGTTTTAAACCCAGGATGAAGGTATTGTCGATGAGTGGACTCGATAAGAAGAGAAGTTAAACGATGGTTACTCGAAAGTAAGACGGGGTGTTTTGCAGAATAAGACAAAAGGTCAGATTTTTGTAATCTGCCACCGACTCTAATGATATTATTTTCATCCAGAAAAGGTGAAAGTTTTCGAAAAGGTTTCGGTATTGGTTTATCCTTAGATAACGCGGAAAAAAGCTCAGAAAAACAAGAACCTTGAACGCGTTTGATAAGAAGGTATAACGCACTTTGCATCTCACCGGTGGTAGGAAAAACAATATTTTCAAAAATAATTTTTTGGTCCGGTGGCTTAGTGGGTTTTTGATAGAAATGGCTTTGAAAAAGGTTAACTATTCGAAGGACATAACAAATAATACGTTGAATTTTTGATATAGATGAATATTTGATAAGAAGCTGATCTAAGAAGTTAACGTCAATTATCGCATTGCAACAGACCTTTGGCTTTTCCTTCAGATTAATATCTCCGTAATCAATCGGCATTTTTGATTTATGAAAATCGGGCCATTCGTTTTCGGGAGACCACAAAAACGACGGTGCGTTCCACCACATGTCATGTGACATGAGCTGTGAAGGGGTAACCCCTCGTGACGCAACATCGGCTGCATTTAAAGCAGAAGGAATGTAGCGCCATGAGTTTGAGGGAATGATTTCTTGGATTCTACTGACTCGATTTCCAACAAAGGTTTGCCAGCGATTAGGAGGGGATGAAAGCCAGTGCAATACGACTTGCGAATCGCAGAAAGTAACGATATTTGTAAAAGTTATTTTTCCTTCATAGCTAGATAAGACGAAATCAATTAATTCGCTTAAAAGAAATGCGCCTAGGAGTTCTAGCCTAGCCAAAGTTTGTGACTTTATAGGCGCGACCCTAGATTTTGCAGATATGAGAGAAACAGATATATTGTTTTCCTCTTCTACACGAAAATATACGACGCCTGCGTAGCCTCGAATTGAAGCGTCACAGAAGCCGATGATTTGACAGGTATTGATTTTTGACAGTTTGATTTGTCGGGGTAATTGAAAATTGGAAAGAAGCGGGAATTCAGAACGAAGTTTGTTCCAAGAGTCGATGATAGAAGAATCTGGTTCTTCGTCCCAGCCTATTTTCGATATCCACAACTGTTGCAAAATAAATTTTGCTTGTAGCAACAAGGGACAAAGAAAACCTAAGGGATCGAAGATTGTTCCTATGATAGATAAAATAGAACGTTTGGTTGGGGACTTGTCCTTCATTCGGCATTGATAAGAAAAAATGTCGTTTTTTGGATGCCATTGAAGTCGTAAAACTTTGATAAAGTGGGGTTCCTCCTTGTCGAAAGAGAGAGGCATTTGACGGTCGGACTCTGGCAATATTGCCAATAACTCAGGACAATTGCTTGTCCATTTTTTAAGTTCAAATCCTCCCAACTTCAACAAATCATTGAGTTTTGTTTGAAGGGAGAGAGCTTCAGAAAGCGAAGGGCTAGTTCCCAAGATATCGTCGATATAGATTGACGTTTTTAGAACAGTACTAGCCATAGGAAAACGTTCCTTTTCTCTCTCTGCCAGCTTATTTAATGTACGCATGGTTAGAAAAGGTGAGCATGTCATGCCAAAAGTGACAGTAGAAAGTTCCCACACTGAAAGTGGGTCCTGTGGAGAAAACCTCCACAATATCCTTTGATAAGGTCGGTGATAAGGATTGATAAGGACTTGACGGAACATCTGTTTGATATCAGCAATGTAGGCAATAGGATTAAGACGAAACGTAAGGAGTAAAGAAGCAATATCCTTTTGAAGTTTCGGTCCAGATAACAACGTGTCATTGAGACAAATATTTTTTGGGGTGACTGCCGAACAATCCCAGACTACCCTTAATTTTGTACTTAAGCTTTCCGGCTTTAGTACGCAATGATGTGCTAAAAAACATGATACGTCGACTTTTGGTTGACTAGATAAAACTAAACTCATATGATTAGAATCGATATCGTCTTGCATGAAACTTGAATAGGCAGTGTACAGATCAGGATTTTTGATTAATCTATTTTCTAGAAGTAAAAATCTACGATAAGCTTGCGGATAAGTATTTCCTAGGTCAGGGTTTATTTTATCTTTAAACGGAAGATCTACCATGAATCTACCGCTCGGTTGTCGTACGACACTCGCAGTAAAAATTGATTCCGCTTGTTATTCTTCCTTTGATAAGATTTGTTTTTTAGGCAAATGTTCGATTTCCCAAAACCTAGGGATAATGACCTCTAACGGAGGTGAATGATTCGTTAGAAAACAACTGGTTCGTTCCATAAGACTACCTACTTCGTCCACTTTTCCCATGACGACCCAGCCAAAGATGGTTTCAAGGGCTGAAGGTTGCCCTATTTGTCCAAGAACCCTGCCCTCCTTGAATATCTGTGCGAATAGCTCGCAACCAATAACTAGGTCCACAGGTCTTGATTTGAAATGTTGGAACATAATTGTGGAACGACAATTGCTTCGAAATTAAGTAAAGGAGTGACCTGTCCTTGTGGCTTAATGTGACATTGAACGAGCCCTTTGGAAGTAAAAGAAGACATCTGATTTAATCCGAATATTTCAGTGGTGTAACTTCGCCTAGGAAGATTAAGACGATGAATACACTTTTCACTGATGAATCCTGTCTGTGATCCAGAATCAAGCAGTGCCCTTACAGGTTGAAAATTTCCGCAACCGTCCATAACATCTATTATGGCGGTGCATAAAAGAAAGGTACCTGAAGGTCCTGAGGTATTTAATGACACATGAAGATTATTGACAGCTGGTGTGTGAATGACAGGACTAGTATCTTGGCTTCCAGACTCTTGATTAGTTTCTAAGATATGAGTTAAAGTGTGGTGCCTTTTACTTTTGCAAGTCCTGCATGAATATTTTGATTTGCACGTATCTACCCCATGCGAGGGATGAAAACACGCTAGACATAATTTTTTCTGCTTGACGAAAGATAGGCGATCGATAGGTGAGAGGTCAATTACACCGGAGACATTTTATTCCCATACTTGAATTAGTTGAGGTGCCAGCCAGTCCTATAAAAGGCGAATTGGACGATTTATAGGTAGGCTTTTGCCCAAACTGATTTTGCATAGAATTTGAATTTTGATAGGTAGCCTTTTGCCCAAACTGATTTTGCATAGAATTTGATTTTTGATAGGTAGGCACCTTTTTGGGTGCTGTTGATTGAGGAAGTGATTCCAAAACTTTACATCTTTTTTCTAGAAATTGAAAAAGTGACTGAAAAGTGGGAATTTCGGTATTAGTATTGGCGTGACTCATTTCGAAATTTGAACGCGTCGGAATATCCAATTTTTCTAACAAAATGAAAAAAATAATAAAGTTCCAACTGTCAACGTCAAAGCTAAGTGATTTTAAAATTTCTAGGGATTCAGAAAAGGTGTCAATTAAATTACGCAATTCTTTAGCTGACTCGTTTTTTATGGTAGAGTTCATCATTGTGCTTAAAGCATCATTCGCGAGGTCTCGCTTGTTTTGATATCTATTGACTAATTTGTCGTAAGCAATTTTATAATTTTGATCAGATAAGCTAATCATTGATATCAATTTTAAAGGCTAATTCTCGAGATATGAAAATAAATATTGAAGTTTTCGACCGTTACTTAGACTTTGATTTTGATCTATAATGTTATTAAAAAGATCGAAAAAGCTTGGCCATAATTTTTTATCACCTCGAAATATGGGAATACCTAACTCTTTGAGTTTTGGAGTTTCGTTTTGTCGAACATATGATCCCGAAAAGGATGGGGCCTCAACCGGAAATATTTTAGAGTAAACCCCCTTACACGCATAAAAATATTTACGAGCTTCTGAAAGGATCGCATCTTGCGTTTAAAACTCCTCGCCGTCCGAGTCGTCTATCAACATAATGACATCATTATGTGCCAACATGCATTTATCGAAAGTTTCATCCAAGTCGGAATACCTCACTTGAAACTCGTTTCTCGCTTTTTCGTCCGTTGCCGCGGTCTGTGAAAACACATAACACTCGGTGATCGCAGATAAAAAACCCTTGCGTTTTTGCACGGCTTTTTTAATAGACATGATTTTTACCTTTGAAATGACGAAATTGTCGGTAAATATACAATTAACGCTAAATTAATGCTTCTGAAATAGAAAAATGACGAACTGTCGAAAATATGCACTAATTTATCGCAATTGATGAAAATTGTTTTAAATATTGAAATGATATGGAACACATCTAATCACAGAAATGTCGGTAAATATACAATTAACGCTAAATTAATGCTTCTGAAATAGAAAAATGACGAATTGTCGAAAATATGCACTAATTTATCGCAATTGATGAAAATTGTTTTAAATATCGAAATGATATGGAACACATCTATTCACTGAAATTGCTTGTTTGTTTTGATTGCCTCTCGATTTTTGTTTATACTGAATGACCACGCGGTCGACCCTACGTTACCATAGCAGCGGACCGAAAACAGGTGAATTGCGCCGGACAACCGAAGGTCGAGCGACACTCTCTCTCGGTTTAATACGATTGGCAAAATTCAAGGCCGTATGATCTCGGCGAAAATGTGAAAATGAAATAAATGGCCGACTTATTAATACCGTCGTATGGAGTAAATTTAAATAAACCGGTTCGAAGGACCACTTATGTCTGCCCGCAGTTAGAAAAACGATAACTGCAATGGACTGTATATATTTTAATTAATGAAAGCGCGAACAAACATAAATATATTGATATGAAATAATTAAGGTCCATAGGTTAATTGTTGGTACCACACAACGGAAATCAGAAACAAAGCACTCACCAGTTTGCTGCCAATTTCTCCACGTTCCAAGGGGCCCCTGTCTGGATCTAATGATGGCACCACGTAGCTGAAGGGCTGAAGTTTCTAGTTCTATGCTTCAGTACACCAAAACCGAGCACTTTCAAGTGTAGAAATTTGTAAATGTTGGAGAAAGAAATTAACACGCCATTTTCTCGAGGCGGTCGAAAAAGGATCTCACTGATTCTCGGTGCGCATGTCCAAAATGTACTCTGTCCGTCATCCAATTGTGTGGTTTTTAAAATTTACAAACAACCGCGAAATTTAGCGGGACCTAACAACTTATTTTCTTCGTAACTATTTATTAATTTCTTAAAAAAATTTAACAAATAATTTTTGAGTTATAAGCTTTGGTGACAGTTATATAAACATATAGGCATACATACAGACAAAACGGCAAAATCCAAAAATGCTTCAAATTATTTTTCACAAAAACAAAGATATATAATTTTGGTAAAATCATCGCACTTTTTGTTCTTGTAGCTTTCAGTAGGATCACTATAGATAATAATTAATTATAGTTTGGTATATTGTGCGCTTAAAATGACAGGAGAAAATAAGTTTGTTATATTTTAATAAACACAGAATTTAGAAATATTAGGGTCGAAAAATTTTTATTTAAATAAAAAAAAATAATATGTGGATTATTTTGAAATCAGTCGTTATGATATTTCGATAAAATTAAAAGAATGTCCGTCTTTAAATTCAGACCAAAAGTGTCAAAATGTATGTTATAGTTTAAAGAGAAGTAGAAAAAAGCTGCTAGAAATGAGTAAACTTTTATTTGAACAAACATAAATTGGTTGGAAAGTAATTTAACTTCCAAAATTTGTTTATTACAAAGTATGTCGTCTACTAACAGAGTTTACAAAATGCAGTGAAAACAGTAAACGTCAGAAAACTGCACATTTGCGAAAAAAAATAGAATTGAGGAAACATTATAGCTGCCCAAATGAAGTTTATATTACATATTTAAGCTTCCAAACTATTAAAAGAATTATCTTTAAATCCCGATTGAGCTTCTGAATACATAAACTTTTTAACAAAAGTGGTAAAAGATATGACTAACAATCAATTTTCACAAAATGAGGCACTCTTGGTTCTTTTAGAAGTTGGCCTATCAAGGAATCAGTATAATCTCATCCGAGAAAAAGACAGAAGTAAATTTCCTTGCTTAAATTTGCTGTCGTTACCTGGCTGGTTCCATTAAAATTGGTGGTCGGGAATCCGCAATTAAAAGACCCCAAAAAATTATATGGCAAAATCCATCTCCATCGTCTCTCCGGTACTTCAGATTGTGATAATTATAGCGTAGGTTAGTGTTGTTTTGTTGTTTATTTTATTCCCATAAATATACTTTTTTTAAATAGATCATTTTTAAATTTATTCATTTTATTAACATGGGTTGTGGGCTATCAAATTAAAGGTTATTTTACCTAGATAATGAAATAATAATCAGGAAACATAAGAGTTGTTGTTTTTTTTTAAATTACTTTAAGTTTTAATATTAAATTTTGTTGCTATATGTAAGTACTGCGTTAGCGTACCGCATACCTCGGCTAATTGCTCGTGCGGCAATAATTTTTCATTAAATTATTTATTTTAAGAATAAAAAATGCGTTTATAGACAATTTTAATAAACATTATATGCATATAGAATTTTCGGTAACTTTTATGTGTCCCGGCCCCACTGTGCGCCGCAAGCCAGTAAAAGCAAAAAATAATACAATTTTTTTTTGAAAAAAAAAATATCTAAAACTTCATTGATAATTTTCTACATAGTCTCCTTTATTATTTAATTTTGAATAATTTTTATAAATTTTCTGTAAATAGCTTAATAGATAGAGTGCGCAGAATTTTCATTGATATCGACAAATATCTGTTCTATTTTCTCTTGTAGAATTTGAACAGGCTCAAAAACACTTCAAATTCTACAAGAGAATTGTGTTTTTTATGGTTTTGATGTTTTAAAGAGTATCAATTTAATTTTTAAAACTTTTAAACGCATATATCTCTAAAACTAATAAACGAAATAATCATAACATATATATTTTTGAAATCAGGAAGAAAAGATCTAAAAAAATCTAAAATAATATATAGAGTGTTCAATTTTTTAAAAAACCATCAACCTGTCAAATTTTGACATTTAGAAAAAAAATTACATTCTGACTCTAAGATTGCTAAAAATTGTAAAAAATTTGTATTTATAGTATTTTGATATCTATTCAAATAAACGTTTTAGATATGGTGTAAAAATATACGGAAAAACCCTGTACATATAGAAATTGGCTTAACTAGGGGATGACAGGGTGCTTCGCTTTAGGCGGCACTTTTTGGGGGTGATAAAACTCAGAAAGAAATTAAAAATACCATACAGAGCGATAAAAAAAAATTTAGAAAAAATAAAATTTTTGTCATAATGTATATATTTACATTAATTTTCCAAAAGCAAGGCAGGTAGCCTAATTTTTTTTAGCCATAATAATAGCCATTTATCTTGCGTGGAATTGAGTAATATAGTCAGTTTTAAAAAATGTTTTAAGACTTATAAAATAACTCCGATAACTTAAAAAAATATTGTAAATTTTTTTTTTAGTTTTTTCCTTTTTTGGACATTTTTTTAAATGACGCATATTTTCTTTTTTTATTTCGCCAAAAAGTATATCTCAGTGCCAAAAACTAAGCACCAGCAGAACTGGATACGATGATTTTCTGAAGGAGAAATTTTAAAAGGAAAAAACAAATATCTTAGAAATTTCTTAATTTTTTTATTTGTAAAATATTGTAGACATTTAGCACCCAAAGGGCTCTACTCTTACCAAGTTTTGTTAAACTGACATTATTTTTGCAAAAATAAAATACAAAAAACAAAAAATAAAAAAAATTACGGTTTTTTAAATTTTTCTCGAACATTTAGAGGTTATGTAAAAAATGACATTTATAAAACTTTTAGATATTTTCATGGCCTATGACTTGTCTGTATGTCACTTTTTTCTCCGACGTCAGCTTTCGCCGGAAATCGCAATAATACGATTCCCTGCCACTTTTTACCCCCCAAACCTAACCCGCAACGCCCCTGCTCACGCATTTATTTTTTTAACTTCGTTTTTCACTGCTCTACAATTTCCAATGCTTCAAGTCCTGTTAATAATTTTCTTTCTCTCAAAGTGTAATTTGCCTGGTCTAATATATTTGAATACATATTTATACTCTTTAAAGCAATCCCATTAAATATCTTTTTATGTAATCATTATTTACACCAATGAATACTTTTTAATTCCGTCCTTTCTCAATAAAACCGAATAAACATAAAAGGATTCATTTTTAATACATCTGAATACATACTAATACGCTATAAAACAATCCATTTAAATGACTTTTTATGAATTTATTATTTATACCGTTGAATACTTTTCAATACCTACCTTTATCAATACAATTAAATGAACTTTTCAGGTATTCATTTTCTATATATTTGAATACATATTTATACTCCTTAAAACAATCCAATTTAATTAATTCCTTCCTTTCTCAATGCAACCGAATAAACATAGAACGATTCATTTCTAATACATTTGAATACCTACTAATACGCTATAGAACAATCCATTTAAATGACTTTTTATGAATTCATTATTTATCCCGTTGAATAATTTTCAATACCTTCCTTTATCAATACAATTGAATAAACTTTTCAAGTATTCATTTTCTATATATTTGAAAACATATTTATACTCTTTAAAGCAATCCAATTAAATACCTTTTTATGTAATCATTATTTATACCAATGAATACTTTTTAATTCCTTCCTTTCTCAATGGAACCGAATAAACATACAAGGATTCATTTTCAATACATTTGAATACATACTAATACGCTATATAACAATCCATTTAAATGACTTTTTATGAATTCATTATTTATCCTGTTGAACACTTTTCAATACCTTCCTTTATCAATATAATTGAATGTGAAACGGGCCGAGTGTGTAATAGCTTCTTCGCTAAGGAGCTATGGAGCTACCACTCAATCGGACACCTACTGTAAACAATAGAGAGCGCGAGAACAACAGAGCGTAATTTCAGCGGACGCAGTGAGGTGGGGGACGACCCTTAATAGGTATAAAAAGGAGAGAAAAGGAGCTAAAAAAGAGTTATGCTTGAAAAAAATGACTTACCTCGATGGTGTTTTCTTTAAAAGGAAGGGTACCATGGAAATGGAGTAATCGGCCAAATAAGCAAAAAACATATCTGGTTTTCTTATCCCAAGGTACCGAGTGTTATTTATTTCTAACACCGGGTTGAAATCAAATTTTAAAAAATAAATAAATAAAATAAAATAAAAATGTTTTGTAGTTCAAAAACTTAACTAAGGGCGTGGACACGAACCAGAATGAACTTTTCAAGTATTCATTTTCCATATATTTGAATACATATTTTTACTCTTTAAAGCAATCCAATTAAACACCTTTTTATGTAATCATTATTTATACCAATGAATACTTTTTAATTCCTTCCTTTCTCAATACAACGGAATAAACATAAAAGAATTCAGTTTTAATACATCTGAATACATACTAATACGTTATAAAACAATCCATTTAAATGACTTTTTATGAATTCATTATTTATACCTTTGAATACTTTTCAATACCTTCCTTTATCAATACAATTGAATGAACTTTTCAGGTATTCATTTTCTATATATTTGAATACATGTTTATACTCTTTAAAACAATCCGATTAAATACCTTTGTATGTAATCATTATTTATACCAATAAATACTTTTTAATTCCTTCCTTTCTCAATGCAACCAAATAAACATAGAAGGATTCATTTTTAATACATTTGAATAAATACGCTATAGAACAATCCATTTAAATGACTTTTTATGAATTCATTTTTTATCCCGTTGATTTTCAGTACCTTCCTTTATCAATACAATTGAATAAACTTTTCAAGTATTCATTTTCTATATATTTGAATACATATTTATACTCTTTAAAGCAATCCAATTAAATACCTTTTTATGTAATCATTATTTATACCAATGAATACTTTTTAATTCCTTCCTTTCTCAATACAACCGAATAAACATACAAGGATTCATTTTTAATACATCTGAATACATACTAATACGCTATAAAACAATCCATTTAAATGACTTTTTATGAATTCATTATTTCCCACATAGCATTGAAAGTACATTCACATGCTTTGTATATGCTTTTTAGGTACTTTAAAGAATATTCTTTTAGGGATATGCTTAGCATATTTCGAAAAGAAGAATCACATCCCAAGTATATGCGATGAATATACTGTAAAGGATCTTCTTTTAGGAATGAGCATACCATATTCTTGGCATATACCATCTGAGAATGTTTCACTTTAGTATATCCATAGTAAATACCAGTTATGAACGTGCCAAGAATATTCTGAGCTTAACATGCTAAGAATATTCCGGAATGCACTAGAAAATACAAATATATTTTAATAATATTCATGGTATGAATATATTCTACAAAAAACACTACAATATTCTTAAAACATTTTTGAATAATAAAACTGTACAAAAAATATTGCTTTTTAGAGAATTTGTAATTTTAAGTACCTTGTGTTCTTTTCCGAGTTTATGCATTGCATGTGTAAAGAATATTCTAAAAATTATAAATAAAAATATCTGTTGGAAATTGCTTAAATTCTTATAGCTGAGCGATTTTTTCTCAAAATTATGACGTCACAGCAGAGATCATTTTTACAAATTTTGATTGAATAACTTTTTCAATCAACAATGTGATTGCGTGTCAAACTGTTTAAGAAATTTATAACCGATCTCTCTGACTATTTGTGGCGTTCCAGTTTTCCTAATTTGGTCATAATCAGTTTTAGAAAAAAGCTTCGGGGTGGGCCCGAGACAGTTTTGGGAGGGACCGAGACCCAATGAGGCCGTATTTTATGCTATTTTATGTTTGTATTTATGAAATATGTGGAAAATATCAAAAAAAATCTTCGCATTGGGGGGGAGCCATTAGGAAAACTTGAAAAATAGTGTCACTTTTACAACTTTTATTTTATTAATTTTTGAGCGGCTCCTCTTCAAATACACCATAGACATGGTTGTGTCATTTATATTGGTGAAGTGACGTTACGTCCTTATTTACCTAATCTGTGGTTATGTCAAAAAAAAATTGCTTGTCTTTCAGTTTATATTTTTCAGTTTTTCTCATTTTTCCTTTTTCTTGAGTTTTCAATTTGGTCCTTGCTTGTGTTTTTTGGATTGCCGGATCGGTTTGGCCAGGTACGTTTTTTTAAATTCAATTTCGAATCCGTGTGTTCTGTAAGGCCCCTACTTAGAAATGTAGTTAAGTGCCCATTTATAAAATAAGATGTATAAGAGAAATCAGAAAGGTTCTTAGCAGTTAATTTTACCATAAATTAGTTATGATAAATACAAATTTAATATCTTATGTCTCAATTTTATGTTTTGTAATAAGAAAAAATATATGTGGCACTTAATTATTTATATGATTATTATTTAAGCAATTTTGCTTTTGGAAGGTACCTCGGCAGGTACTGAATATTTCTAAAAATAGATAAATATTTTAGTTCTGGAGTGTTTTATAAAGAAGCATTTTTTTATTTTTTTTATTTAATAAATTTTGAGAAAAATTATATCAAGAAGTTTTCTTTTAACTTGAATCTTTACCTAACTTTTTTTTAAATCTTGCCACAGATATTTTTTATACTTCTCGGTAAGCTAGATACTTTTGGTAGGTGATTATTGCTTAAAACATTAGCTTAGAACAAGTCAAGTCATAATTCTTGTTTTAATAGGGACATTCCAGTGAACTTCTTCTCACAGTACGCGTTATATGAGACCATTTTTTCCGTTTGGTAGAGGTTCAAGGATGATTCATGATTCATATGTGAGTGGGGCTTGGAGCCCTTCCACTGCGACTACTAGTGGGTCTATTGTGGCTCAGCTTCAAGGATAGTGTTTATATGGATTTTAAATCAAGGATAGTGTTTATATGGATTTTAAATCATCATTAACTCAAATAATGGTGCTGTTTTGCTAAGGATGTTTTTCAGCTAAGTGAAATTATGAATTAAAGGTTGGTTAATTTGAATCTGTCCTCTTCTTTATTATTTTTTTGCACCATAAATAGCAGAACATAAATAAGAAACTATATAATATGTATACTTATATATAAATAGGAAACTAGCGGTTAGAAAAATGTTTAAAAGGAGAGTTTTGAGAGAAGCTTTGTACTTAATCCAGAGAAATTTTACAGTTAAGAATCAACCGTAAAACTCTCCTGTTTAACAGTGTTATGAAAAACTGCTAGTTTTTAATATATTCTAATGTGTTCTGCTAATTATGGTACACCCTGTATAAATTGTATACATGGGTAGGATAGAAGAAATAAGAACAAAAGTCTTTTAGAGTTATTGCCAATCTAGAAGTGGAAACATTTTTCTAGGTCCTAGGTACTTATAGGGCTGTCTAACAAAACATATAATCCAATCCAAGATATCTTCCGTAATGTTAACAAAAACGTAAATTTTACATAAACAACAAAAGTCTCAAAATTATTCAGTTTTAAGAACGGATCCTTTGTGCATATGGGAAAAATGTAAATTTCGGAGGTATTAAAATGTATTTATTCTGAATACTTGAAAGGGGATTCAAAAGGATAATTGTTTAATGGATTGGAGGGTATTAAAAAAAACCCTTAATGGTATAGAAATGGATTCTTTTTGAATGACGCAAAGTGTATTGAAATTGATGGAATGTTCATATACTTTTTAATTACAATTTAATACGCCTTTTCAAATCCTTTTTTTTGGATAAGAAAGAATTGAAAATGTGAATTTCGGAGGTATTAAAATGTATTAATTCTGTATACTTAAAAGGGGACTTAAAAGGATAAATAGTTTATGGATTGAAGATAATTTAAAATAAGAACCCTTAATGGGATAGAAATTGATTCCTTTTGAATGTCACAAAGTGTATTGAAATGGATGAAATGTTTATATACTTTTTAATGCTTGTTTAATACACCTTTTCAAACTCTTTTTTTGGTTAAGACAGAATTGAAAATGTAAATTTCGGAGGTATAAAAATGTATTTATTCTGCATACTTAAAAGGGGATTTAAAAAGAGTTTATGGATTGGAGGGGATTAAAAATAAAAACCCTCAATGAGATACAAAGGGATTCCTTTTGAATGCCACAAAGTATATTGAAATAGATGGAATGTTTATATACTTTTTATTGCTAATTGCATACACTTTTTGAAATCCTTTTTTTGGATAAGAAAGGATTAAATATGTAGATCTAGAAGGTATTAAAATGTATTCATTCTGTATTCTTGAAAACTAAAACGCCTTAATGACATGAATGTTTATATACTTTTTAATGACAATTGCATACGCTTTTTGAAATCCTTTTTTTGGATAAGATAGGATTGAAAATATAATTCTCTTTGAGGTATTAAAATGTATTAATTTTATCTACTTCAAAGGTGATTCAAAAGGACAAAGTGTTTAAAATAAAAAGCCCTAATGGTATAGAAATGGATTTACATTGAATGCCACAAAGTGTATTGAAATGGATGAAATGTATTCATTTTGTATACATAAAAGGGGATTCAACAGGATAAAGATGTTATGAATTAAAGGGGATTAAATATAAAACCAATTAATGACATAGAAATGGATTCGTTTTGATTGCCAAAAAGTGTATTGAAATGGATGGAATATTTTTATACTTTTTAAAGACAATTTAATACGCCTTTTCAAATCCTTTTTTTGGATAAGACAGGATTGAAAATGTAAATTTCGGAGGTATTAAAATGTATTTATTCTGTATACTTGATAGGGGATTTAAAAGGATAAGTAGTTTATGGATTGGAGGGGATTAAAAATAAAAACCCTTAATGAAATAGAAAGGGATTCCTTTTGAATGCCACAAAGTGTATTGAAATAGATGGAATGTTTATATACTTTTTAATGCTAATTGCATGCACTTTTTGAAATCCTTTTTTTGGATAAGAAAGGATTAAAAATGTAGATCTAGAAGGTACTAAAATGTATTCATTCTGTATTCTTGAAAACTAAAACGCCTTAATGACATGAATGTTTATATACTTTTTAATGACAATTGCATACGCTTTTTGAAATCCTTTTCTTGGATAAGATAGGATTGAAAATGTAATTCTCTTTGAGGTATTAAAATGTATTAATTTTGTGTACTTCAAAGGTGATTCAAAAGCATAAAGTGTTTATGGATTGCAAAAGATTAAAAATAAAAATCCCTAATGGTATAGAAATGGATTTACTTTGAATGCCACAAAGTGTCTTGAAATGGATGAAATGTATTCATTTTGTATACATGAAAGGGGATTCAAAAGGATAAAGATATTATGAATTAAAGGGCATTAAATATAAAACCAAATAATGACATAGAAATGGATTCGTTTTGTATGCCAAAAAGTGTATTGAAATGGATGAAATGTATTCATTATGTATACATGGAAGGGGATTCAAAAGGATAAAGATTTTATGGAATAAATTTCAAATCCTTTTTTTGGATAAGAAATAATTAAAAATGTGAATTTTGGAGGTATTAAAATGTATTAATTCTGTATACTTAAAAGGTGACTTAAAAGGATAAATAGTTTATGGATTAAAGAGAATTCAAAATAACAACCCTTAATGGGATAGAAATTGATTCCTTTTGAATGTCACAAAGTGTATTGAAATGGATGAAATTTTTGTATACCTTTTAATGCCAATTTAATACGCCTTTTCAAATCCTTTTTTTGGATCAGAAAGGATTGAAAATGTAGATCTTGGAGGTATTAAAATGTATTCATTCTGCATACTTAAAAGGGGATTTAAAAGGATAAGTAGTTTATGGATTGCAGAGGATTAAAAATAAAAACCCTTAATGAGATAGAAAGGGATTCCTTTTGAATGCCACAAAGTGTATTGAAATGGATGGAATGTGTAGCACTCCGATAGCTCATATATTGGGTTTTGGTAGATACAGTGAACTATAATTAACATTGGCGCAAAAAAATCATTTAACTAGAGAAATAAATAATTTAAAATTTGTAGGGTAAATTTGAAAGAGAGGAAAATGGTGATATAGCCTCATGGAGAGGGACTTACCGCTGTTTTGAAGTTCCAAAGTGCAAATTGTACACCTTTCCATAAGAGCTATGTGGCTTGAAGTTCCAACAGGATGATGGCACGATAATTTTAATTATTTGCGAAATTTTAAAGTGAATTTTCACTATTTTTTAAATTTAAATTTTAAGGTTGTCGTTTTCTAGACATATCGACGCGCAGCATACTTTGTCTCTCAATCCTGCGCTTGCAGTTTTTTCGCACATACGCACAGCACTTCACCCTCTATAGGAAACCATATCACTATATTTTAAATTTTATGGATATGTGAAAAACACGATAGAGGACGCTTGTAGTGCCAAAGTATATAAAAATCAAGGAGTAAGAAATAAAATGATAATTCTTAAATTTAGAATAGAAATTACATTTTTTGCGTTTAATTCTCGCATTTTAATGCAATTTTGCTTTAGGTAAATTTTATAATAACTAATAGTTGACCCATTTACTTAGGATTAATATAAATTTAAGACTAATAATTTTATGTTCAAGACAAAATTTGAGTCCATGAAAAATAGGAAAAAATAAAAGTAAAATTCAAAAATAAAAGAAAAATAAAGAGGTTTTTTATGGAGACCGAACATATTGCCGGCCGAAAATGCTATGCATTTTCTAAAGTATCAAGTGGCAAAGGACATAGCTTTGAGATTGGTCTCTTTAACACCGAGTCCCTTGTCTTTACATTAGCAACTCGATTTACACCGTCTTTAACAGGAAAAATTTCAATTATTCTACCGAGCTGCCATTGTAGCGGGGGTATAAAATCATTCTTGATTATTACCAAACGACCAACTTCTGGAGTACAAGTGGGGTCCAGCCACTTGCTCCTTTGTTGAAGTGTATGCAAATATTCTTGCTGCCAGCGTCTCCAGAAATCCTGATGGATTCTTTGAAGTAGCTGCCAACGAGTTAACCTATTAATTTTGACATCTGTTAAGTCAACGTCAGAAAGAGCTGTCAACGGTTCCAATGATAAAAAATGACCTGGTGTCAAAACAGAAATGTCATTTGGATCCGAGGAAATTTCAGTTAGCGGTCGAGAGTTCATAATAGCTTCAATCTGACAGGCGACTGTGTATAACTCTTCATATGTTAAAATTTGTGAACCAATGGTTCGAAATAAATGGTTTTTGACAGTTTTAATCCCTGACTCCTAAAGACCTCCAAAATTGGGACTGTGACTTGGAATAAAATGCCATTTAATTGGACGAGAAGAATCAATCTGTAACAACTGTCTATTTGCCGAAACTAGGTTAGTTCCATTATCAGAATACATATCAGTTACGTAATTTCTACGAGTCACAAACCTATGCATTGCTGCGATAAAAGCATTGTAGGTGGTAGACGCTTTTTACTCATTGGGCGTCGACCGGTGAGATACCGCCATGCCAGAACTGAGTAGCGCTAAGTGGTATCACCACGTTCCGCTACTGCGCTGGCAGTCCGGTTCCAACAATGAGTAACGGATAGCATGATGGCGCCTCCAGGATCAAAATATTCCGGAGGTAAAATACTCGACCACTCGGATCTCCGGGCGTCGGGTGATCCTGGGGTCCTTCATGCAAAGATATTAAAAGAAGACCAAAAACTCAACTCAGAATTGATTTTAGCAATATAAGAGGATTAAGTACCAACATGAATTCAGTTCACCAACATCTTGAAGAACAAAGACCTGACATCCTTGTTCTCACTGAAACTAAAATCAGTTCTGCAACACCTATTGTGAACTATCTTTATCCCGGCTATGACCTACACCACCGAGTTCGACATAATTTTGAGATTGTACATTAAAAATGACTTTTCATGTCATCGAGAGGAGAAGCTAGAACCAGCGAACCTCGATATCATATGGCTGAAATTCACCTCAAAGTCATCGACCAAGTTCATTTGCTGCGTCTACCGACCGCCAAGTAACACCGAGTATCAAAACTTTTTTGCGACATTATCCGAAAACTGTGATAGTATACAGTCTAACTATCCACATGCGGAAATTGTTTTTTTAGGCGATTTCAACGTCCACAATATACCCTGGCTAAAACACCACAACAAAACAGATAATGAAGGCAGGAAAACAGAAGCTTTTGTCAGTTGTGGTCTAACGCAGCTTGTCGATGAACCTACCCGTATCTCAGAAAGGGGTGAATTTGCAGCGCTTTTAGACTTGTTCCTAACTACAAATCCTGACTTGTACACAATTCAAGTAGATCCCCCACTTGGTTCATCCGATCATAAACTTATAAGAACAAAGTGTGAAATGTTCATACCGCCAAGCCAACAATCACTTCCTTGTAAAATGTGGCACTATAAATCGGCAAAATGGAATGACCTTAAACAGTTTTACCTGGATTTTCCATGGCAAGAGGTTTGCTTTAAAACAGCTGATCCCACTATTTGCTGTAATGAAATAACAAAAGTAATTTTATCTGGAATGGATGCATATATCCCACATACAATAAAACGCTGAGCTAATGAAAAACCTTGGTTCAACAGCCAGTGTCAAACGGCTGTACAGAAAAAATACAAAGCATATAACCTTTGGAAACGACAACAAACCGCTCAAAACCACACAGAATTTATAGAAGCCAGAAATAGTTGCAAAATTACTATTGACGCCGCCAAAGAAACATACAATCAAAGAATAAAAAACAGGTTGCTGAATTGTCCAAGTAGTTCTAGGTCCTTTTGGTCTCTTGCAAAAGCCGTTGGATCAAACTTCACCAAGTCATCCATACCACCACTTACAGATAAAAATACTCACTTAGCCACAACATCAGAGGAAAAAGCCAATATGCTGGCCAAAATCTTTTCCTCCAACTCAAACCTAACAGTGTCAAATGGAAAAACTCCACCGTTCATTGAAAGGGTTTCCCACAGTATGCCAGAGGTACCCTTTTGTCACAAAGAAATACGAAAATCCCTTAAAAAGTTGGATACAAACAAAGCAATGGGTCCAGATGGCATTCCCGCGATAGTACTCAAAAATTGTACTAGCGAACTCACACCAACTTTCGCAAAATTATTCAATTTATCTTATAGGCAAGGAGTATATCCATCATCATGGAAGTCTGCCGCAGTACAACCCATTCCAAAGAAAGGAAAAAAGACAGATCCGTTAAACTATAGACCAATTGCTCTACTTCCGGTGATATCAAAAGTAATGGAAAGAGTCGTGAACAATCACCTAACCAAGTACTTGGAAAAGTACAAAATTATCAACGACAAGCAATACGGATTTCGAAAATATAGGTCAACTGGCGATTTACTTACATACGTCACTCACTTATGGCAAAAAGCGATTGAGTTGCGAGGTGAAACAAGAACAATTGCCTTAGATATATCTAAAGCATTCGATAAAGTCTGGCATGAAAATCTGCTCAAGAAGCTCAAAGCAACGGAATTGTCGCCGAGACTTTGCACTTGGTTTGAAAGTTACCTTAAGGATAGATCCATTTATGTTGCACTGGATGGCCGGAACTCCAACTCTTACCAAATAAATGCTGTGTGCCACAGGGAGCAATCCTTTCGCCAACACTTTTTCTGATTTACATAAATGACCTCATAGATAAAACAGTAAATCCACTTTATTGCTTTGCAGATGATGGCAATGTAGTCTCCTCAGTCATACCACCCACATGTCTCTCCGCACGTGAATTCCGTTACCTTAGACTAACTGAAATATCACAGATAAATAACGACTTGAAGCAACAAAAACCTTGTACAGTTCAACGCGCAGAAAACCCAAGCAGCCCTGTTTTCAAAAAAGACCAGCGCCGTGAGCCAAACATCATGCTATCTGGAAGTGCTGTCGCATTGCAGAGCCAGTTGAACATATTAGGAGTCACTGCAGAGACCAACATGTCTTGGCACAGTCACGTGGCAGATATAGCTAAAAGGGCGTCCCAAACGCTTGGGGTGCTATTTCGTACAAGACATCTGTATACACCAAGCCAACTGCTGACACTCTACAAAGCCCAGATTCGACCAACTATGGAGTACTGCTCACATATATGGAGTGCGGCACCCAAACAAACCTTAATGCTTTTGAACACTGTGCAAAAACGAGCTATCAAGCTGATCAATGACCCCGCACTTACCCGTAGCTTGGATAGGTATTATCACGGAAAATGCTCTGAAGAGTTGGCACGTATGATCCCCCCGGGAGTAGCACCTACTAGGCGAACACGTCAAACAGACGGTAACCATCAATTTATTGTCAAAATAGAGGCACCAAGAACCTCATTATATCAGAATTCATATCTCTGGAGAACAGCATCGCTGTGGAATAAACTCCCTGCGACAGTTTTCCCTGCAGGTTACAACCTGAACCGTTTCAAAACCAACACACACCAACATTTCCGCGCACTTGCCGCTTCTCGAGCAAGATAGGGATCTCCTTGCGAGTGCGCATACCCGTAAAAAAAAAATTGGCTGTCAAATCACTGACTATTTCGATATGTACCGCTTTCGTACTCATACAAACGAATAAGCAAATATCTGATTTTAAAATACGTGGTGCACCGAAAAACTCGTGGAAACGGAAGTGATCCCATTGGGGGTTGTACCAATTTAGGGGATAATTTAAAACAGGGGATGCATTTTGCTAAAACTTGACGAATTTTACGTTTTGCCGCAATTATCCAATAATTTTGGCTTAGTAAAAAATGTACTGTTCTTAATCCAGTATGTAAAAATTTTAAATGAAAATGTTCGATAATTAAATAAGTAATTCTACTTTCGCGGGGTAATAAAATTGGAATTTTTTTATCATAAGGGAGAGAAGAATTGTGCAATCTTCCACCGACGCGTAATAAATTTTGGTCATCTAAAAATAGATTTAATTTTTGCATCGGTTTAGATAATTTTATATTATTTTTAAGAGAATTTATTTCTTCCGAAAAATAGATCGATTGTTCGTTTTTTATTAATAAATAAAGTGCAGTTTGAATTTCTTAAAACGTTAAAAAAGTTTCAAAAATTATACTTTTATTTAGAAATTTTTTATTTATAAAACGTAAAATATACGATAAAATTCTACAGAGTTTAGTAAAAGAGGAGTTTTTATTAATAAGCGAAGTTAAAAAATTTAAGTTTGGGGTTTGCGTAGTAATTTAAGTTAAGTTTTAATTAGCTTTTTCTTCATTTAAAGTTTCAGAAATGTCTTTTATTTCCAAGGTTATAGGCCAGTAGTCATAATGTAATTTTAAAAATTGGGGACCTTGAAAAAATAAACTATGATTTATAAGTTCACTAGGATAGATACCTCTTGAAGCTATATCAGCTGGATTCTGAGAAGTGGAATAATGCCAATTTTTAGGAGATACTTTTTCATGAATTTGCGTGACTCTATTTTGTACATAGGTTTTCCACCTCGACGGATGTCCATTTTACATCCACGATAAAGCTACTTGAGAATCACTCCATGCGAATATTTGGTGAATTTTAAGTCTGTTTTCAAAACTATGAAGAATAAATTGAATTAAATCAGCTAATATATTACAAGCGGCTAACTCGAGTCGTGAGATACTTGTAAATTTTATAGGGGCGACTTGAGCATAAAAAATAAATAAAAATTTTATTTTTATAAATTACGCGTAAATAAACAATAGCTGCGTACGCTATATTTGAAGCGTCTGAAAAACCGATTAATTCGTATTGAGCGTTTCCAGAAAAAATATTGATAAAGCGGGATAAGCGAAATTCTTTTAAAAGTGGTAATTCTAACCTATAGCGTTCCCAGAGGCTACTTATCGCTATGGGAGCATCTTCGTCCCAGTCCAATTCAGATTTCCAACATTCCTGGATTAGGCATTTAATTAAAATAGTAACTGGCGACAACCAACCAAGGGGATCATAAATTTTAAAAATTTCTGAAAGGATATTGCGTTTCGTGCAACTACGATTTAGAGGCTCTATTAAGTATGAAAAATAGTCTGAACAGGGTTGCCATCTAAGTCCTAAAATTTTTGTAGTTTCTTCTATATCAAGAGAAAGAGCTTTAGGGTTAATATCGGATTCTGGCAAGTGCTCTAAAACAGTTTTATTGTTGCTAGCCCATTTATGTAATTTAAATCCTGCGGATTTTAATAAAAGTGATAACTCCTTTTGGAGAGATATAGCTTCTTCAACGGAGCTACAACCTGTGACAAAATCGTCAACAAAATTATCTGTCATAAGAACTTTAGCGGCGCGGGGAAAATTATGCTTTTCGTCCTCAGCTAGCTGCTGTAAGACTCTTAAATCTGAAAAAGGAGCGGGGGTAGTACCATATGTAACGGTTTTTAAATTATATTCTTTTATAGGTTCGGTAAACCTCCATAAGATTTTTTGATAATTTTGATGATGCGGGGCTATTAAAATGCCGCGAAACATTTTAGAAATATCGCAACAAAGAGCGACTTCATTTAATCTAAAATTTAATAAAATAGAACAAATGTCCTTTTGTAATTTGGGACCGGCGTAAAGCGTGTCATTTATGGAAATTCTTCCAGTATTTGTTTGCGATACTGCGCTTGCGTTAAAAACTACTTTTGTGTTTAAACTCTCAGGTCTTTCAATATGGTGGTGGGGGATATAGTAACTTTTTTCCGTAAACTGTTCCTCCGGGTTAGAAATTAATTCCAAGTGACCTAAGTCTAAGTATTCTTGCATAAAGTCCGAATATTTTTGATATGTTTCCGGTGTTTTAATTAAGCGGTTTTCGAGAGATAAAAATCTTTTTAATGCAAGTTGGCGACTATTTGGAAAACTTGGTTCACTATTTTCGCAAAAGGGTAAAGTCACGACGTAACGCCCTGTATTATCACGAAAGGTAGTATTTTTAAATATTTTTTCACATGCTTCGTCAGTCGGGGAAAGAATAGGTTTAATTTCCGGTATATTTTCAGTTTCCCAAAATTTCGATAGTGAATCATTAAGTTGATTATTTGAAATTTGACATAAAAGGGAGACCGAAGCGAGGGGCGAGTTTATGTTACCAATTTGTCCCATTAAAATGTACCCAAAAATTGAGTTTAATGCGATAGGCTCATTTATATTACCTACAATACGACCATCTCTAAGAATATAAGGGAAAATATCGGCTCCAAGTAAAACGTCGACTGCTCCCGGTCTGTAGAAATAAGGATCCGCGAGATTTATATTTTTTATAATTCCCATTTGACTAATATTGATGTCATTTAAGGACAACAACAAATTTGAGGTAAAATAACTGCACTCTGTACTGATAAGATCAGTTCGGATTGATTGCAAGGGCGAATGATCATAGCAATTGATCCTAATTTTGATCGCATACTGGTCTCACCAATTCCAAAGACTTCAGTTTCAATATTAAAGCGGGGTAGGCCTAGTTTGTTGGCACATTTTAAAGATACAAAAGACAGATGCGATGAGGAATCTAAAACACCACGAAAAGTTTGATAATTACCTCTTATATCTTTTATTTGAAAAAAAGCGGTGGAAATCAAAGTACTAGAGTTACTGTAACTCTGAGTAGAGTAGCAAGCACCTTGATTTTGAGTTTGCGAAGAGGATGAGTTACTAATTTTATTTCTTTCCTGCCGAAACGCGTTAATTTGTTGGCTATTTACAGGCAAATCTGCATTATTATTTTTTTGTCGTTGGGACGAGGATTCGTTTACATGGCGCAAGTCAAAATGAACTGAGCTATGATGCCTTTTTTGGCAAAATCGACAATTAAAAGTGCTTTTGCATTGGAAGGTTTTATGACAATTAGAGGTACAGTTTACGCACCATCGTTTTGCTTTTAATAAATTAAATTTTTGTTGAGGCGTTTTATTTAAATAATCAGGACAAAAAGTCAAATTATGAGTATTCGAATTGCATAAGGAACAACTATTTTGAGAATTCTGCTGCGCGGTAAAAAATGCACGAGGCGTTTGGCGGGTTTTATAGTTATTTTGCGGTTTTTGAGTTATATAGGGCGTTTTTGTAAATTTGGGCTTCATAGAAAATTGCGTACTGGATGTACTGGCGGCGTTAACTACAAAAAGCGAGCTACAATGTTGATCAAAAAAATTATAGATTGATTTATATGAAGGTATTTCGGTAGGCTATCTATCAATAGATTTCAACAACTTTTGGGCTAAGACAAAGTCCCAAAAATCTGGTTGCAAACCAACAGTTTTTAAAGCTTCAATATTTTTTGTGAATATATCAAGCAAGTTTCTTAGAGCTACGGTGTCATTAGAGTTTACTTTAGGGCAATTTTCGATTGCATTCCAATAATTTTGGGCAAAAATGCGATAATTTTTATACCTTTTTACAAGATTATTAAAAACAATAGGATAGTTTGCATCCGAAACTGGTAATTGCGTAACTAATTCCTTTGGAGGACCATCTAAATAAGTAACTAAAAGCGAGTATTTTTGTATATTTAGAATTTGCGGATTATCATGAATCATTGTTTTAAAAAGATCATAAAAGGTAGGGGAATCATTGACATTGCCAGTGAATTTTTCAATGTCAATTTTCGGTAAACTTGGAAAATAATCAGGGGTTTGTGAACCTCCTGTAGAGTAGGGGTTAATAGTAAGTCGGCGACTTCCACCTTGCGAAGGCGGCGCAGTATTTTCTGCTTGAAACAACTTATCATAGATTTCTTTGACTTGAGCAACATTTGTTTGAAATGAATGAAGATGCTCGATACAAGTCTTAACTTGTTCCGGATCCTGGTAAATTTCATTTAATAAAGCGGTGTGCTTTTTAAAGTATTCCTCTTGGACGTTGTCAAGCTCGTGACGAATCTTAAAGTTAAGATGTTTGGTTGCATCAGTTTTAGCCAATTTAGCTACCGTTAAAATTTCATTTAAATTTAAATCTTTGATGTCACGAAAGACTTTAATTTTCTTTACCTTTTCAGACATTATTTTTTAATAAATTAGGCAAAGTAAACAAAATCAAAATTTGTAGATTAAATATTTAAAAAAAATTTAAATCGATTTAAAATTACCGTATGTAACCGTAGCCTTTTACATATAGGCATGCAAACTACAGCGAAAAGAAAAAACTTAGGAAATAAAAAACTTATATTCCGAAATTATCGAAGTGATCAAAATATGTAGCACTCCGATGGCTCAGATTGGGTTTTGGTAGATACAGTGGACTATAATTAACATAAATAATTTAAAATTTGTAGGGTAAATTTGAAAGAGAAAAAAATGGTGATATAGCCTCATGGAGAGGGACTTACCGCTGTTTTGAAGTTCCAAAGTGCAAAGAGTACACCTTTCCATAAGAGCTATGTGGCTTGAAGTTCCAACAGGATGATGGCACGATAATTTTAATTATTTGCGAAATTTTAAAGTGAATTTTCACTATTTTTTAAATTTAAATTTTAAGGTTATCGTTTTCTACACATGGCGACGCGCAGCACACTTTGTCTGTCTCTCAATCCTGCGCTTGCAGTTTTTTCGCACATGCGTACAGCACTTCACCCTCTATAGGAAACCATATCACTATATTTTAAATTTTATGGATATGTGAAAAACACGATAGAGGACGCTTGTGGTGCCAAAGTATATAAGAATAAAGAAATAAGAAATAACATAAATTTAGAATAGAAATTACATTTTTTGCGTTTAATTCTCGCATTTTAATGCAATTTTGCTTTAGGTAAATTTTATAATAACTAATAGTTGACCCATTTACTTAGGATTAATATAAATTTAAGACTAATAATTTTATGTTCAAGACAAAATTTGAGTCCATGAAAAAATAAAAGTAAAATTCAAAAATAAAAGAAAATTAAAGAGGTTGTTTATGGAAACCGAACAGAATGTTTATAAACTTTGTAATGCTAATTGCATACGCTTTTTGAAATCCTTTTTTTGGATTAGAGAGGATTGAAAATGTAGATCTCGAAGGTATTAAAATGTATTCATTTTATATTCTTGAAAGGGGATTCAAAAGGTTAAAGATTTTATGGATTAAAGAGGATTAAAATTAAATCCCCTTAATAACATAAAAATGGATTCCTTTTGAATGCCAAAAAGTGTATTGAAATGGATGGAATGTTTGTATACTTTTTAATGACAATTTAGTACGCCTTTTCAAATCCTTTTTTTGGATAAGAAAGAATTGAGAATGTGAATTTCGGAGGTATTAAAATGTATTAATTTTGTATACTTAAAAGGGGACTTAAAGGGATAAATATTTTATGGATTGAAGAGAATTCAAAATAACAACCCTTAATGGGATAGAAATGGATTTCTTTTGAATGTCACAAAGAGCATTGAAATGGATGAAATGTTTATATACATTTTATTGCCAATTTAATACGCCTTTTCAAATCTTTTTTTGGATAAGAAAGGATTGAAAATGTAGATCTAGGAGGTAATAAAATGTATTCATTCTGAACACTTAAAAGGGGATTTAAAAGGATAAGTAGTTTATGGATTGCAGGGGATTAAAAATAAAAACCCTTAATGATATAGAAAGGGATTCCTTTTGAATGCCACAAAGTGTATTGAAATGGATGGAATGTTTATATACTTTTTAATGCTAATTGTATACGCTTTTTGAAATCTTTTTTTTTGGATAAGAAAGGATTGCAAATGTAGATCTCGAAGGTATTAAAATGTATTCATTCTGTATTCTTGAAAGGGGATTCAAAAGGTTAAAGATTTTATGGATTAAAGGGGATTAAAAATAAATCCCCTTAATGACATAGAAATGGATTCATTTTGAATGCCAAAAAGTGTATTAAAATGGATGGAATGTTTATATTCTTTTTAATGACAATTGCATACGCTTTTAAAATCCTTTTTTTGGATAAGATAGGATTGAAAATGTAATTCTTTTTAAGGTATTAAAATGTATTCATTTTATATACTTCAAAGGTGATTCAAAAGGATAAAGAGTTTATGGATTGCAGAAGATTAAAAATAAAAAGCCCTAATGGTATAGAAATGGATTTACTTTGAATGCAAAAAGTGTATAAAAAAAGATGGAATGTTTAAAAATGGATTTATTTTGCCAGGATCTGTATTGAAATGAATTAAAAATTTGTTATCCATTTTAATACTTAACACTTTCTATCCCCCAAAGGTCAGAGAAAGGATTTCAAAAAGCGGATAGAAAATGTATTAATTTTTTTATCCTTTTTTATCCATTTTTTTTATAGGGTTTATTCTTTATTGAGGATAAGACAATTTCTTTTTAAATGATATATTACAAAGTGAGGTTAATGTTATGATAAATACTTCAAAAAGGTTCGTAATTTATACCTACTAAAATAAAATGTTTCCAAATTAAAATAAACTGTTTTTTGATTAGATTAGAAATTTTGATTTATCTAAATAAGTTCTTTAAAGCAAAAAAACACCGGTGGTTATAAGGGGAGGGGGCATAGGGGCCATGGCCCCCCCTAAGCAATATTTTTGCGCAGAAAGTAAAAGTAGTAACTTTGACACAGGTGTTTTTGGTTATTTTTTTAAGCATATGGAACTAAAAATAAAGTGGTGAATCTTATGCAACGGTTTGGGGGGGGGGGGGGCATAATCATAATTAGGTACTCATTAGGATCAACAACCAACCTGTCAACCTGTTAGAAAGACTTTGATATTTTTTTGCCTTATACTTTTGCAATTTACGGACGCCCCTGAAGAGTTTTGTATACTATGGGTCACATTTTGTTGACACACTGTTTAAAAGGACATTTTATTATCGGGTCCGCAGCCAAAGCCATGAAAGGTCGAAAGTACAAAAGGTCGAAAAAAAATCGACAAAACAAAATACTAAAAATACAAATTTACCGTATCAAGTCGAATCGACCTATCCAGTCGATGTGGACCCGCGAGCGTACTTTCGATCTTTTGTACTTTCGACCTTTCGTTCTTTCGACCTTTTGAACTTTCGACCTTTTGTTTTTTGATCTTTTGTACTTTTGACCTTTTGTATTTTCGACCTTTTGTATTTTCGCCCTTTTTTACTTTCGACCTTATTTTTTCGACCTTTTGTACTTTCGATCTTTTATCCGCCGCTCTTTATTATCCACCGAAAAGCTAATAAGAAACAAAATTGATTAGTTTGGATTGATCTTAAATAATTTCTTTAAATTAAGAACACCACTGGAGCGGTAAATATAAAATAGCTTCCACTTTGTTATACATCGTTTGAAAGGACATTTTATTGGCTAGGACGAAGTGTAGAACACATTTTTTGATAAAGAGCTTGGTTTTTAAGAAAATTGAACAAAACGTATGAAAAACATATTTTTTTTAATGATTTGTTGAAATCACCCCCATAGACCGACGTCGCTGCAAAGTTTGTTATAAGTCAAACCCCACCGAGTTTCACATTTTTAAAAAAGGAATTTCCCTGTCTACAAAAATGTGTAGAACATGTTTTTTCATTTTAAGCTTAGTTTTTAAGAAAATTAGATAAAACGTGTAACAAAAATGGCTTATTTTCTGTTTTTTCAAATTTAATTTAATTTACGGATGCCCCTGAAGGGTTATTAATAAAACCGATTTAATCATGTTACACGTCATTTTGAAGGAAATTTTATTGAGTATACCAAAATGTAATACACGGTTTTCTGTAGATATTAGCTTTTAAAAAAATTAAATAAATCTTGGAAAAAACATAGGTATTTTTTCAACTTTTTTTAATTACTTGAATTAACGGACGCCGCTGGAGAGCTTGTCATTAGTCTAACTTTATTATGTTACACCATGTTGAAAAGGGAATTTTATTGTCTACAGTAAAGTATATTATACAATTTTCTTTTAGAAGCTTAATTTTTAAATAAATTTGGAAAAACCTCAAACTTTCAGATTTTTGGAGGATTTTGCAGCCATTTAAAAAAAAATAATATGTTATTATTTTTTAATTATACAAATATATATTTTGAATGTACACCTGTGACAATTTGGGCTTTCCAGCGACAATTTAAAATTCCGCCGCCATTTTGGCCGCCATCTTGAATATCTCAGCCCCTGTCAATATTTCGAGTTGGCAACAGGGATATTCGGATTCACCGGGGTCAAAATAGGGGGAATTACCCATTTGCCAAAAAGTAATATAAAATGCTTCTAGAAAGTGGATTTTCCCGAATCTTGCCTGAACTAATAATTATTATCTAATAATTTTAATCTTTTTTGACCTTGTGGAAGTAAAAATGAATAATTTTTAATACGACAAAAAATACTTTTTTATCCCGAAAATTTTATCCCGAAATTTAGGGATAAAAGTGTTACTTAAAAATGACATATGAGGGATAAAAAACAAAAAAAAAGTTTAACTGTTTACATCGTAAACACCTTATTAACCGATTCCGGAGGTAGTAGAATACCTGGTGTGGCATGGACATTACAAAAATTGATTATGAATGTATGAGAAAAAACTCGGAGAAAAAGTCGAAAAGTTCGTAAATCATTAACGAATGTACAAGAAGGTCCTATGTGCACCGTGGCCTTCAACTTTTTTAGGTTTGAAATAATTTATCTTTGAAATTACCAGATTATATTAAAAATATATACTTTCCTACTTTCAAATATATATCAATTAATAGGAAAGGAAAATGTTTAAGCCCTCCCGCAAGGCGTTTTTCTGTATACTTCTAGGCAGTAAAGCATGCATGCAGTAATGCTCACATAAAATTTAAAAAAAAACATTTTTGTTTTTTAAGAAAATAAGTAGGTAATATAATTTTGTTGCAAGGCCGGAATATATATGCTACGCTTTTGAACTTTTTTGAAAAAAAAATTGTGTTATTTTAGGCTTTTAGGGCTTCTTACTTTTTATCTATGATCTGTCACTTCCTATTCCTGATTTTTCATCTTTACAATATGGGTTAAAAAGTGGCACTTTATTCCAAAAATAAGTAAGAAATATTGCCCGTTATATTAAAGTCAGAAAAAGTTGCAAGTTGTCTAATGTTGAAAAACCCAAAAAAGTTATTTTCAAAATTTTAAAAATAGAAAACAACCTATACAAATTTTTAGCACTTACAGGATTCCATAAAAATAAGTACGGCCATTACCTACTTACCTGGTCAAAAGCCCTTGTGAGAAATGCTGCAAAAGTAGATACAAATGCAACAACGCGATCCCTTGTAGCGGCACCGATAGCAGTTCCAACCAAACTTTGTTCAGCAATGAAGCATTCAATATATCTATAATAATAATAATAATAATAATGATAATAATAATAATAATAATAATAATAATAATAATAATAATAATAATAATAATAATAATAATAATAATAATAATAATAATAATAATAATAATAATAATAATAATAATAATAATAAGAGGGCAAGGAGGCACACAAGAACAACGCCTGGGTATTAGCAACACTCCCCTTTACCCCAGCTGCAAGGGTCAAATCGGATCGGCAACCTGCAAAACAGGTGACCCGCGAGGACGAAAATCTACTTCTAAATGTCGACCGGGGGCTGGCCAGGGTAACCTCCTGCCAGTCCCTAAGACTCGGTTCAGGACGCGGAGGATCGAGAGGGCCCCCACGACCGACCCCGTCGGATGAGGGGTCAAAGGCAAGGTGGAGGGGCCCAGCCGGATGGATTGCCCGATGACGACCGCGATGACCAAGGACGCTTTGAGTGGACCAATGATCTGAGAGATGACTTGCTGGAATGCTATGAGAGCAGTAGCCCAGGTCGAAGGGGATATATGGCTCGTATGCGTGAGCAGTGGAATGTTATGCATCCTGAGCATAATACATTTACTGCTCAGAGCCTGCGAGACTATGTATCCTACCTTCGGCGAAGGGGATATGTAAGAAGACCTCAACAGCCGGCAGTACCTGGGGTACAGGAATTGCAGGTACATGTGGCTGAAGAGGTACTTCCCATTGCACCAGAAGAGGGTCTTCAAGACCGCAGGGCGCTACACAAGATAAAGCGCCCGAAGCCACAAGACCTAGCTAGAGCGGACGCAGAGCTATTGAATACTCTAACAGAAGAAGCTGACATCTGGCGCATTAATTGCCTCGTCTACGAGGCAGCTTGCTCCGTGTCGCCCAGGGCGCCCAATAGGGACCCCTGCGGCGACAGGGCGCAACGCCGAGTGAAGAAGATGGAAGCAAAAATCCTCTCAGCAAGGCAGCACGCATCCCGTATACAGTGTGTGGTGGAATACAAATTGGCAGGCAGGCCTTTTACGCCAAAAGTGCGCCGCATAGCGGCCAACCTGCGATGCACCCACCACACACTGAACGAAGCACTGTTGCAGACCATCAAGCAGCAGTGCTGCGAAAGGATACGGATGTTAGTGACTGCCAAACAAAATCTAATTCGGCGGGCGAGGGGTATTTCGGAAAATAAATTATTTTTCGAAAACCCCAGTCGCCTATTTCAGGCGCCGCCGAGGATTATTAACGATCCTCCGACCGCTGAGAGGGTGGAAAACTTCTGGAGGGGTATTTACGAGGTAACTCGGCCGCTCAACGTAAACACACCAGTCCTGGCACAGTTTGAAACCTTTGTGAGGGGGTTTCCACCACCTGAGCAACTGTGCCCACCAATAACCGTGGAGGAAGTTCGAAGTGCTCTTACGGGTGCTAAGAACTTTGCTGCCCCTGGGCCTGATGGAATTAACACCTACTGGTGGAAAAAATTTCCATCAACCCATGAGGCCCTTGCCCGAATTTTTAACTCCTGGGTTAATGAGGGGCAGCCAATCCCTCCCTGGTTTATTGAGGGGCGAACCGTCCTTCTCCCCAAAAACGGAGACTTGTCCGACCCAAAGAACTATCGCCCGATAACATGTTTAAACGCCTGTTACAAGATTTTTACGCGACTCTTGTACCAGCGGATACTCCAAGCCATGGGTCCCGTGTTTAGTGGAGTATACGAGCAGCGAGGGTCAAAGAAAGGCGTAGCCGGCTGCAAGGAGAACCTTCTAATAGACCGATGTGTCACACAGGACTCCTTCCAGTACAAGCGAAACCTTTTGATGACCTGGATTGATTACCGTAAGGCCTTTGACACAACTTCTCATGAACTTATTATTCACCTTTTGAGAGGCCTTGCGGTGCCAGATCCCATAGCGAGATGCATTTCAGGAATGATGCCATTTTGGAAGACCCGATTTACCATATGTACGGGTAACGCAAAGGTGTCGACTGAATTGGTGTCATTCCGACGGGGAGTGTTTCAGGGTGATTCCCTCAGCCCACTCTTCTTTTGCGTCTCGCTACTTCCGTTATCCGTTGCTTTGCGGAACACAAAGGGATACATGTGCGGTGCTCCTGGCCGTAGAACCCATAAGGTTACTCACCTCTTTTATATGGATGACCTTAAGTTCTACGCGTCGACGAAGAGAGACCTCGACCAAGCTCTTCGGGTAGTACAGGAGTATACTCATGCGATCGGGATGGAGTTTGGGTTGGATAAGACAACTTGTAGATGGGAGCATCCTACGACATCTGGATGCCGGAGAGACCTATACCTATCTGGGTGTTCCCCAGGGACACATCCATGATAGTGTAGCAATAAAAGGGTCTCTTCGCGACAAGTATCAGCAACGACTAAGACAAATCTGGAATTCAGAGTTGTCTGGAAAGAGCAAAGTCGCTGCTACAAATATGCTTGCCGTCCCTATAATCACTTACTCCTTTGGAGTCATTAAGTGGAACGTGAACGAGTTGCGTGAAATTGACGTGAAAACCCGCAAGATGATGACTCGATACCGAAGCCATCATCCTAAGGCGTCTGTCCAACGGCTTTACTTCCCACGTTATCAGGGAGGCCGTGGACTCTTAAGTTTGGAGTGTTTACACAGACGAATAGTCCTAAGTACCGCGTGCGAAGTAATCAGAGACGAGGATCCCCTGCTATGCATGGTGCGTAACCATGAAAACACTGGCTTATCCAAAAAGCTAAGCTTTGCATTCTTAAGGTCAGGTGCATTAAAGTCGGAAACTGAGGGGTTTATCATTGCTTGCCAAGACGGAGTCATCAACACCTTGGAACACCGAAGTCGCGTGATGGGTATACAGGTTCCTGATACAAGTTGTAGGGCCTGCCATAGGGCGCCGGAGACCTTATATCATTTGCTGTCCGCTTGCGGGCGCTATGCGGTCTCGGCGTATATCCATCGACACAACGCAGCGTTACGGGTGCTGTATTACCATCTAAGGCACTCGTACGGTGTTGATGATGCTCCAGTGCTGCCATATGTCCCCTCTGATATTCCGTCCGTCGTGGAGAATGACAGAACCAGAATATACTGGAATTTCGCATTCCCCACACTCCGGCTTGTAAACGCTAACAAGCCGGATATAGTACTCCTTGACAAAAATGACAAAATTATGTATGTCATTGAGTTCTCGGCTCCTGCCGAGACGAACATCATTGCCAAGGAAGAAGAGAAACGGACGAAATATCAGGATCTTCTCTTTGACCTTCGCCGAGTGTACCGGGGCTATACAGTCAAGCTAGTGGTTTTGGTAATTGGAGCTCTCGGAGGCGCACGGCAGACACTGCTCTCAGCTCTCAAGACCTTGCCGGCCTGCCGTGACAGGGCAGAGCAGCTTGCAGGCAACATGCAGAAAGCAGTCATCCTCGGATCATTGCGTCTACTCAGGGCACACGATGCGGAACACCGTTTCTACTAACCCCGCGGTTGGTGGGGAGTAGAAACGGTAACGGACCATCTGGCCTACTTGCACCCGTGTGAGTCGGAGCCGCGGGACCGCAAGTAAGGCCACCACAAAAAAAAAAAAAAAAAATAATAATAATAATAATAATAATAATAATAATAATAATAATAATAATAATAATAATAATAATAATAATAATAATAATAATAATAATAATAATAATAATAATAATAATAATAATAATAATAATAATAATAATAATAATAATAATAATAATAATAATAATAATAATAATAATAATAATAATAATAATAATAATAATAATAATAATAATAATAATAATAATAATAATAATAATAATAATAATAATAATAATAATAATAATAATGATAATCCGTGGCTGTTGCTGGTCTGCTATCGGAGGCTGCCCCTGGCGATGGGGTATGCTCGCCAGCCTAAAAACTGGAGAGTACCGGGGAAATAAAATACCCGGAGTGGACAAAAACCAGCACCCACCGTCTGCGAGGGTTAGCACCCCGACCGGATGTGAAGTTTTTAAAGTGCTGTGCGCACCAGAGCGAAACGATACTCGGGCGGGTCAGAGCTTCAGGTTGGCTCTGGTCGGAACCGTCAGGAGGATCAACCTGACTTACAGGTAGGCGAAGCAAGTGGCGCCCCTGCGAGTTACGGAACCACAAGGCGGCCTATGACAACGGTATCAGGAAGTGATGAGCCTCAAGAAGCGAGAATAGCACATCAAGAAGATGTTGCTCCTCCCGAGGTTCAGAATAGACAAACTCGTAGAAAAAAATGGACCAAAATGGAAAACGAAGACATTATGCGAGCTTACTTCCTTGGCACAAAGTGCGAGTCAAGCAAACAAGGTTTTCGAAAGAAGATGCTTATTGAATGGAGACGTTTAAAGCCAGACGTATATTTTACTGAGTCACAAATAGCCAACCAACTCTACGCTATCAGAACTCATTCTCTGCTAACTGCATTGGAAATTGCAAACATTAAAGACGAAGTACAGCAAATGATCAGAAGACAGAACATAACACCACAGGAAACAAACAACCTACCCGTAATGCTGGAAGAAGCATCAAGCGACGTAGAGGTTCTAGAGACCGTGGTACCTGTAACTAAGAAAAAACGTTTTACAAATTAATCTTGTTAACACATTTAAAAAATACATAATAATGTACCAAGAAACTGACCCAGAAAAAAGAGAAAAACTGCCCAAAATTAGACCAAACTCAAAAACAGAAGAAGGAATCCAAATCATCAACGAAGAATTATTAAACTTACTAGAAGAAGATGACCCTATTACAAAGACGCAATGTTTGGTATATTGTGCAGCAAAAACTGTGATAGAACACATGGAAATAAAAACAAAACCACAAGCTCATAAAACAGAAGGGAAGGCACCCAAGTGGAAAATAAGGTTAGAAACAAAAATTAAAAATATAAGAAGTCGCATAACAAAATTGCTGGCTTGGGAAAAGGGAAATCTTAGTAAAAATTTAAGAAAAGAGATAAAGAAAATTCTCAAAGAAAGGAACATACAAATAGGGGAAAGAAAATATAAAGAAAAACTGTCAATTTTCATAGACGAACTTAAACAGAGAATAGCAGCATTGGGTAAGAGATTAAGACGGTACAACAAGAGCTTTAAAAGAAGAGAACAAAACAAAATCTTTTACAAAAACGAAAAGCATTTTTATAAGACTTTAGAACCAAAACAACAAAAACTTTCATCCCTCCCAAAAAAAGAAGAGTTAATGGATTTCTGGTCAAACATATGGAAGAAAAAGGGCGAACACAACAAAAGAGCTACGTGGTTGAGTACAGAGAGACAAGAATGCCAAACAATACCAGCGATGAATCTTATAAACATCTCAGAGGAAGACGTAAAGAAGGCTGTTTTAAAAACTCAAAACTGGAAGGCGGCAGGTATCGATATGATACATAACTACTGGTGGAAAAAGCTAAATGTGTGGAAACAGCTTGCTGTGCAGGTAAACCGCATCTTGATGAATAAAGAGAAATTGCCAGCCTACCTAACTAAAGGTGTTACATACATGCTTCCAAAATCAGAGAGAACTGATGACCCAAAAAATTACCGACCAATTACTTGCTTACCAACACTCTATAAAATAATTACGTCAATAATCGCTGAAAAAATAGACAACCATCTGGTACAACAAGATATCTTAACAGAAGAACAAAAAGGGTGTAGGAAAAAATCACAGGGATGTAAAGAACAACTGATTATTGACGAAGTAATAACACAAGATGCCAAACACAGATCACGGAACATCACAGTGGCATGGATCGATTATCAGAAAGCATTCGACTCTGTACCACACAGCTGGCTATTAGAAGTCCTAGAGTTGTACAAAATCGACAAAAATATAATCAAATTCCTCAGTGAATGCATGAACTCCTGGAGAACTACACTTATTCTCACACTGAACAACAGAGAAATAACGACTGATGAAATCAATATTAAAAGCGGTATTTTTCAGGGTGACTCTTTTAGTCCTGTCTGGTTTATTCTAAGCCTAAACCCGCTCTCAAAAGCTTTGCAACGATCCAACATCGGATATAAACTAAAGCAGGGTGATATATCGTACACAATGGCTCACTTGTTTTATGTAGATGATTTAAAATTATATGCGTCATCAGAAAAGGATCTGGATAGACTGATAGAGCTGACAGAGGTATTTAGTAATGATATCAAAATGAAATTTGGTCTTGATAAATGTGCAAAGTTAGTAGCTCATCGCGGAAAACCAAAAGAATATGATAACATTGAAATCGAGAACATTAAATACCTAAACAATGAAAACTATAAGTATCTAGGATACAAACAGAAACTAGTTATCAACAAAAAAGAAGCAAAGAATATACTTAGCCTAACACTCGAGAAAAGAACCAAACAAATACTCCGGACGGAACTCACAGCTAAAAACAAAATCAAAGCAATCAACACTTATGCGATACCAGCAACTGCTTATTCCTTTGGAATAATTGGTTGGTCAAACACCGAGTTAGAAGCTCTCAACCGCGTAATTCGTGTACAAATGTCGAAGTATCTAATCCATCATCCTAAAGCGTGCACCGAAAGGCTCTACATCCCACGAAAATTGGGAGGAAGAGGACTCATAGACATCGCACTACTTCACCACAGGCAAATAAATAAATTACGAACATATTTTCGCAGGAAGTCCGCTACATCTTTACTTCATAAAGTCATAACTGAAATTGGAACTTACTCACCGGTAAAATTCAGAGAAGAAACTCATGACTTACCTGACCTCGCTACTCTAAAAAATAAATGGCTATCAAAACCTCTTCACGGAAAATTTCCTAATCACCTTAATCAATCAAAGGCTGAAGCATCGACGGAATGGTTAAAAAAAGGTTACCTATACGGAGAGACAGAGGGATTTATGGTGGCCATTCAGGACAATGTCATAGCAACAAGAAACCACATAAGAACGATTCATGGAGTACAACTTGACAATGATCTCTGTAGAATGTGTAGACGTCACTCCGAGACGATAGAACATATTATAGCAGGATGTACGGTGTTAGCACCTACAGAATATTTAAAACGGCACAATTTAACACCTAATATAATTCATCAACACCTTGCTATTTACTGCAATTTCCTAAATAAAACTGAACAACACTTTAAATATGTTCCATTTCCAGTACATGAAAATGATACATACCTTCTATACTGGGACACGCCAATTCAAACGGATAAACCAATCCCCTGTAATAGACCTGACATTGTCTTAGTAGAAAAAAAGGAAAGGCGGGGTTTTTTCATTGACATCACGCATCCGAACGATCACAACCTAGAAAAAGCTGAAAGAGAAAAAATTAATAAATATTTTGACTTATCAGAAGAATACAGAAACATCCATCAACTTAAAAGTCTTACCATAGTTCCTATTGTCATCTCAGTTACAGGCCTGGTCTCGAGGAACTTGGAATCATACCTAAAACAAATAAATATCACAGATAAAAAAATATTCACGACAATGCAGAAATCAGTGATACTGGAAACCTGTCGTATTGTAAGAAAAACCCTTAACTTACCTTCACAAACGTAAATTGAGAAACCTCAATAAAACCGGTTAAAGTGACTGATTCAAGAGAATCCCACTTTAGCAAAAGCCCTGAAAAGGAGAAAAAACAAAATAATGATAATAATAATAATAATAATAATAATAATAATAATAATAATAATAATAATAATAATAATAATAATAATAATAATAATAATAATAATAATAATAATAATAATAATAATAATAATAATAATAATAATAATAATAATAATAATAATAATAATAATAATAATAATAATAATAATAATAATAATAATAATAATAATAATAATAATAATAATAATAATAATAATAATAATAATAATAATAATAATAATAATAATAATAATAATAATAATAATAATAATAATAATAATAATAATAATAATAATAATAATAATAATAATAATAATAATAATAATAATAATAATAATAATAATAATAATAATAATAATAATAATAATAATAATAATAATAATAATAATAATAATAATAATAATAATAATAATAATAATAATAATAATAATAATAATAATAATAATAATAATAATAATAATAATAATAATAATAATAATAATAATAATAATAATAAACTCTCTTTGACCTTCGCCGAGTGTACCGGGGCTATACAGTCAAGCTAGTGGTTTTGGTAATTGGAGCTCTCGGAGGCGCACGGCAGACACTGCTCTCAGCTCTCAAGACCTTGCCGGCCTGCCGTGACAGGGCAGAGCAACTTGCAGGCAACATGCAGAAAGCAGTCATCCTCGGATCATTGCGTCTACTCAGGGCACACGATGCGGAACACCGTTTCTACTAACCCCGCGGTTGGTGGGGAGTAGAAACGGTAACGGACCATCTGGCCTACTTGCACCCGTGTGAGTCGGAGCCGCGGGACCGCAAGTAAGGCCACCACAAAAAAAAAAAAAAAAAAAAAAATAATAATAATAATAATAATAATAATAATAATAATAATAATAATAATAATAATAATAATAATAATAATAATAATAATAATAATAATAATAATAATAATAATAATAATAATAATAATAATAATAATAATAATAATAATAATAATAATAATAATAATAATAATAATAATAATAATAATAATAATAATAATAATAATAATAATAATAATAATAATAATAATAATAATAATAATAATAATAATAATAATAATAATAATAATAATAATAATAATAATAATAATAATAATAATAATAATAATAATAATAATAATAATAATAATAATAATAATAATAATAATAATAATAATAATAATAATAATAATAATAATAATAATAATAATAATAATAATAATAATAATAATAATAATAATAATAATAATAATAATAATAATAATAATAATAATAATAATAATAATAATAATAATAATAATAATAATAATAATAATAATAATAATAATAATAATAACTCGTGGCAGTTGCTGGACCTGCTATCGGGAGCCGCCTCTAGCGATGAGGTACGCTCGTCAGCCCTTAAAAGGGCTGAAGGGTAACGGGGAAATAAAATACCCGGGGTGGACAAAAACCAGAAAACCGTTGAGCGGGCTAGCAACCCCTCAACGTGATCGTAGAAGCGCTGTCAATACTAGAAGGAAGCGTTACTCGGGCGGGGTAGGGTTGCAGACTGGCCCTATTCGGAACCGCCAAGAGGCACAGGCTGACGCAGGACCCAGTGAGACTGGTGGCACTGACCTGCGGATGGAAACCACCGCGCAAGGAAATCGGCCCAAGAACACTCAAGAAGCGATTTCACCTTCTAACCGCGATGTGGAGCAAGTTGCACCGCCCGCTACAGAAGGAAACAGGAGAAGGCGATTTAAGTGGTCACAAGCCATGAATGAACATATTTATCGTACTTACCTGATAATTACAGAGATGCAAACGAAATCGACACCATATGCAGAAAGATTACGTGACGAAATGATAACAAAATTCCCGGAACTAAGAGGCAAAACAGTTCAAAACATCCTAGACCAGAGAAGACAACTCTTCATAAAGAATAGACTAGATCCTGAAACCATACGTAACATTAGGATCGAAGCAGAGACAGCACTTGGAATCAGAATTCCTGAAGCAGTTCAACAAGAGGAACCAATATTGATTGTAGAGCCTGAGACAGAAAACCAAGAAACATTGAATGCTTTGATGGAAGCCCTAGAGAAATACTCCGGAATGGACCCAATTTCAAGACCAAGCATTCCCAAGATCAAAAATGACCGCAAAGCGAAAGAAATACTAAGCAAAATGGACGCAACACTAAGTTCCAGAATTCCGGCATGCCAAGAGATTAGCGACCTACATACATTAGTCTACTGCGCAGCGATAGCAACTTCATCATTATGTGGAAAAAAGGTCAAAGTAAAAATCAACCAACCAACCAAGAAATCAAAATCCCCACAAAAACCACAATGGGAAGACAGACTTGATAGGAAAATAAACTCTATAAGACAAGAAATAGGGCGTCTCACTGAATACACAAGACCTCAACACAGTCAGCGTATAGAAAATCAAGCAAAAGCTATACTCACCCGATATGCTAGTGATACTAACCAAACGACTATTGAAATCTTAGACCTACTGAAACAGAAATTAAAAGTTTTTGCATCAAGGTTAAGGAGATACAAGGAGGCCCACCAACGTAGAATAGACAACAGATTGTTTAGTCAAGACCAGCGAGGTTTTTACCGGAGACTATCCCGTAACAAAAGCCCTATGCAAAACAACACCTACCCTGAACACCAAGAGATAAAAGAATTCTGGGGAAACATATGGGAAAACCCTACTGCACATAAAGCCAAGGCTGAATGGATTAGAAACGAGAAGAAGAAAAGGGAAAGAATTACAATGATGCCTCCACCCGACATCTCAAGCAAAGATGTGGAAGAAGTCCTTATGCGTGTATCCAATTGGAAAGCACCAGGGCCAGAGAAAATACAAAATTTTTGGCTAAAACAATTCAAATCTATGTGGACAAAGCTGGCCAATTTCTTTGATAATTTCCTTAAGAACCCCGACAACATCCCGGACTTACTTACAAAGGGAATCACATACCTCCTTCCCAAAACGGATCAGCCATCAATAGACCCTTCCAAATATAGACCAATAACATGTCTCCCTACGATGTATAAAGTACTTAGTGGCGTAATCTGCAATAAAATCTACGAACACCTGATCAAGAATGACCTTCTTGCCGAAGAGCAGAAAGGCTGCAGGAGGAAGGCACAAGGGTGTAGAGAACAACTTATCATAGACACAGCAGTAACAGAACATGCAATAAAAAACAAAATGGACCTCTACACTGCTTTTATTGATTATCAAAAGGCATTTGATAGTGTGCCTCACTCTTGGTTACTACAGAGTCTAAACATGTACAAAATCAGTGAAATGATTATTGAAATGCTACGAAAATTGATGAGCAAGTGGAAAACAGAATTGTCGATAGGAGAAAACTCGCAGAAAATCCCAATTAACATCCAACGTGGAATCTTTCAAGGGGACGCGTTGAGTGCACTCTGGTTCTGTCTTGCAATAAACCCATTATCCACAGCTCTAAACAATCTTAAGAGTGGCTACCAAATCGACGAGTACACAAAACTAACACATCTCATGTACATGGATGATATTAAACTCTACTCTGCCTCAGAACAAGAACTTAAACAACAACTACGCTGTGTTGAAAAGTTCTCCAATGATATTCGGATGAAATTTGGCATAGACAAATGCAAAACAAATAGCATGAAAAGAGGAAAATGGCACAAGATTGAGGGACATAAACTGACTCAAGCTGCAGGCGGAGAAACCATCACTAACATGGAGAAAAACGAAACTTACAAATACCTAGGATTTGCACAAGCTAGAGGAATCGAAACCAACGAGGTCAAAATCTCACTGATAGATAAATTTAAAAACAGAACAAAACTTATTCTAAACTCTAAACTATCGGGTCAGAATCTATCAACTGCATACAATGCATACGCAGCACCAGTCGTTGCATATAGCTTCGGGGTAATTAAATGGACGATAACAGAATTAGATGAACTCAACCGAAGAACAAGAGTGGCTTTCACAAAACATCGAAATCACCACCCGAAGGCTTGCAAAGAGAGGTTCCATTTACCAAGAAACAAAGGAGGAAAAGGAATAAGTGACTTTCGCCTAAGATACAAAACTCAAATAGATCTCCTAAGGAAGTACTTTTATACTAAACGCAATATATCACCGTTGCATAAAGCGATTATAGCAATCGACAAAAAACTCACACCGTTAAACCTGTTTGATATAAACTTTGAAACAGATAAGGAATACACAATTGCATCAGTTGAAAAAACTTGGCAAGAGAAGGAACTTCACGGAAGGTACCATAACATATTAAACAACGATCAAATTGACAAAACAGCAACGCTGAGCTGGTTATCAAAAGGGGGAATATTCCCGGAAACAGAAGGGTTCCTTTTTGCCATACAGGACCAAATAATTCCAACTAGAGCACATCTGAAGTACATAGTAAAGGACGAAAACATACGCACTACAAGATGCCGCATGTGCAATAAAGGACACGAAAACGTGGAACACATTATAAGCTCATGTGAAGCAATGGCCTCACGTGAATACACGAACAGACACAATAACGTCGCAAAAATCATTCATGCCGAAATTTGCACTAGGGTAGGGCTCGAAGAGGAACTGAAGCCATACTACAAGTATAGTCCAAAAAGTATAGCAGAAAACGATGGTTACTTAGTGTACTGGGACAGAGAACTTCAAACAGACCGAGAAGTTACGCACAATAGACCGGATATTCTTTTATATGATAAACAAAACAAAACAATAACTCTAATTGAAATCTCTGTCCCTGCTCCGACAAACGTACATAAAAAAGAAAAAGAAAAAGTTGAGAAATATTTACCTTTATCTGAAGATTTAAAAGAAACATGGCAAGCTGCAACTGTGCGCACAATCCCTATAGTCATCGGAGCAACCGGGGAAATATCTAAAAAGATGAGAGGAAATCTAGAAGCGCTTAACTTACCTTTCCAAATACACAAGGAACTGCAAAAAGCTGCTATCCTGGGAACATGCCACATTGTCCGAAAAGTACTAAACAAACCTGCAAAAGAAAATGAACATTAGAAGAAGGGTCTTACACTTGTATGTCTTGTGACTTACCTCACCGACTACAAGAAGTACCGTGGTAACGCGTGAAAAAAAAAAAAAAAAAAAAAAAAAAAAAAAAAATAATAATAATAATAATAATAATAATAATAATAATAATAATAATAATAAGAGGGCTTTCTTATTGCGATTCAGGATCAAGTAATTAAAACCAGAAATTATGCAAAATTTATCCTAAAAGAAGACATACCCAACGACCGATGCAGAAAATGCAACGCTGCAACCGAAACGATTGATCATATCCTTGGTGCCTGCGCAATCTTAGCTCCAACGGCCTATATAAAAAGGCATAACTTGGCTGCGGGAATAGTTCATCAAGAACTACTTATCAAAACAAATATGAAGACAGATAAAACACCATATTATCAGTATCAACCCAATGAAGTTGAAGAAAATGAAAATTGGAGATTACTGTGGGATAAGACAATACATACAGACCGTACTGTTGCACATAACAGACCTGATATTGTGTTTGTGGACAAAAAAGAAAAAAACACTTTTCTAATTGATATTTCTGTTCCGGGAAACCATAACATCCAGGCGAAATACCGGGAAAAAATTGAGAAGTACGAACTTCTAAAAGAGGAAGTAAAAAGATTATGGTCTATGAAGAAAGTTTACGTCATACCCATAATCATATCTGTTACCGGAATCATTCCAAAATCTCTAAAAGAAAACCTTACAACACTAGACCTACCTGTGAACATGATTGGACATTTGCAAAGGGCTGTCGTCTTGCAGACTCTGTCGATTGCTCGATCATTTCTAAACCACGACACCAATGGGTCTTGAAGAAATTGATCTTCCGACTCGCTGGGACGCCCCAGGGCAAACCTGTGAAAAAAAAAATAATAATAATAATAATAATAATAATAATAATAATAATAATAATAATAATAATAATAATAATAATAATAATAATAATAATAATAATAATAATAATAATAATAATAATAATAATAATAATAATAATAATAATAATAATAATAATAATAATAATAATAATAATAATAATAATAATAATAATAATAATAATAATAATAATAATAATAATAATAATAATAATAATAATAATAATAATAATAATAATAATAATAATAATAATAATAATAATAATAATAATAATAATAATAATAATAATAATAATAATAATAATAATAATAATAATAATAATAATAATAATAATAATAATAATAATAATAATAATAATAATAATAATAATAATAATAATAATAATAATAATAATAATAATAATAATAATAATAATAATAATAATAATAATAATAATAATAATAATAATAATAATAATAATAATAATAATAATAATAATAATAATAATAATAATAATAATAATAATAATAATAATAATAATAATAATAATAATAATAATAATAATAATAATAATAATAATAATAATAATAATAATAATAATAATAATAATAATAATAATAATAATAATAATAATAATAATAATAATAATAATAATAATAATAATAATAATAATAATAATAATAATAATAATAATAATAATAATAATAATAATAATAATAATAATAATAATAATAATAATAATAATAATAATAATAATAATAATAATAATAATAATAATAATAATAATAATAATAATAATAATAATAATAATAATAATAATAATAATAATAATAATAATAATAATAATAATAATAATAATAATAATAATAATAATAATAATAATAATAATAATAATAATAATAATAATAATAATAATAATAATAATAATAACAGGGCAAGCCGCGACAAAGAACCAAATGGACAAATGAAATGAATGAGTTTATATATCGCAGCTTTCTTGTCTTGACCGAAATGGAAACAAAAACAACAGGGTACAGTAAAAATCTACATACAGAAGTAACCAGACAATTCCCGGAACTTAGACAAAAAACAATACAAAACATTCTAGACCAGAAGCGTACCATCCTATCATCAAATAAAATTTCTCCCGACACAATGGACCGAATAAAACATGAAGCCGAAAGAGAACTAGGAATGAACCCTACGCAACCACCAAGAAATGGACCACAAAACATAGAACAAAATGAAGCTGAACTGACTGAAGAAGAGCAGCAAATAGAAAACTGTTTTGAAGAAACATATATACAGTACTATGGAATCTTACCAAACCTAAGACCAAAGCTCCCAAAACTCAAATCAAAAATCACACCAAAGACTAATATCGTCATCAAACAAATAAACAACATAATTAAAAATAAAATAAAAGAAAATGATGACATCACAACATTACACAACCTAGTTTACATAGGAGCAGCAACAACCTCAAAACTCACCAGTAAAACACCAAAAAAACAACAAAACAAACAACGGCAAGAGGAACCACCATGGGAGCGGAGAATCAAGAGGGACGTAGATGAACTACGTGCTAAAATTGGAAGACTATCAAAATCAAGAGAACCAAACGCAAACATAAAATTAAAAAATAAAGCTCAAGAAATATTATCACAATACCAAAACAAAGAAAACAAAAGTCTTACGGAAGTCATAGACCTTCTAAAGCAAAAACTTGCAGCTAAATCAAAAAGATTAAGGAGACTGAAAGAAAGTAATCAACGCAGACAGCACAATAAACAATTTAAAGAAGACGAAGCACGATTTTATAGAGAGTTGGGCCAACAAACAAAGAATAATGAAAAAAACGAGACACCGGAAAGAGAAGAAATAAAAACCTATTGGAGCAGTATATGGTCACAAGAAAAAAAACATACAGAAAAATCAAAATGGATCAGAGACGAAAGAACTAGGATGCACAACAAAAAGCAAATGAACAATCACAAAATAACAACGGAAGATGTACAAAATGCTATTAGAAAAACACACAATTGGAAAGCACCAGGAAAAGATGGAATACATAACTTCTGGTGGAAACGTTTCACAAGTACACACAATAAGATAGCCGAAATTTTCTCTAAAATGTTAAAAGGACAAACAGAAATCCCAGATTTCATGACCGAAGGCGTAACATACCTCCTACCAAAAACAACTCCAACAAGCAGAAGCCCAGAAAAATACAGACCTATCACTTGTCTTCCGACAATATACAAGGTACTAACATCGATTATCACAGAAAAAATATACAATCACCTGGTCGAGAATAATCTTTTAGCATCAGAACAGAAAGGTTGCAGAAGAAAAACCAAAGGATGCAAAGAGCAACTAATTATAGACAGCATCAGAACGCAACACAAAAAGAAAAAGAAAATGTCACTATACACTGCATATATAGATTACAAAAAAGCCTTTGATAGTGTCCCGCATTCATGGCTGATAGAGATCCTAGACATCTACAAAATTGACCCATACATTCAAAACACCCTAAAACAAACAATGGAAAAATGGAAAACAACCTTAAGCGTAAATACCATTCAAACCAAATTCAAAACGGAGAACATTGAAATAAAACGAGGAATTTTCCAAGGAGACGCGCTAAGCGCGCTATGGTTTTGTATGGCAATAAACCCTTTATCACACATGCTCAACAAAACAAAAAAAGGCACAACCATTGAGAACATCACAATAAGCCATCTTCTATATATGGACGACCTTAAAATCTATGCAGATGACAACGAAAGCATAAAAAAACTAATAAAGGTCACAAAAACCTTTAGTGACGACATTCACATGGAATTTGGTTTAGACAAATGTCGAATAAACGCAATGGAGAGGGGAAAATGGCAAAGACATGAAGGGTTTGATATGGGTATGGATAATTGTCAAATAGCAGGTATGGAAACAGAAGAAATGTATAAATATCTAGGATATCAGCAAGCTAGAGGAATAGACCAGAAACATTCCAAGGAAGCGTTAAAAAACAAATTCAAAGAAAGAATAAGGACCATCTTAAAAACAAAATTAAATGCCAAAAACACCACGAAAGCAATCAACACATACGCCATATCTATCCTTACATACAGTTTTGGAGTACTTGCCTGGACTGATACCGAACTTGAAGGGCTCAATCGTGACATCCGCACCATGAGTACAAAATTCCGCAAACACCATCCACGTAGCTCATTAGAGAGAGTAAACATTCCAAGAGAAAAGGGAGGACAAGGAATTGTACACATACCAAAACATAACCAAAAACAAATAATCAAAATCAGGAAATACTTTAACGATGAGAAATCAAGCAACCAAATCTATAAAACTCTGATTAAACTTGATAAAAGATTGACACCACTTAATCTTGGACAAACTAATAATGACGATTCAGATTCAGAAAGGGATAATCTTGAAGAGAGGTGGAAAGGAAAGGAACTTCATGGTCGATACCCAGCTACACTGATGCAATCTCACATAAACAAAGATGCTTCTTTGAAGTGGCTGAAACTTGGATACTTATTTCCGGAAACCGAAGCATTTGTGATAGCAATACAAGATCAAGTCATCGCAACACGTAACTATATGAAATACATCATGAAACAAGATATTCCAACAGACAAATGTAGACTTTGCGGGGAACAAACCGAATCGATCGATCATATAATAAGTGGATGTCAAACGCTTGCTCCAAAAGAATACACCAGAAGACATGATAACATAGGCAAAGTAATCCACCAAGAACTTCTGAAACTGCATGGAATGGAAACCAAGGAAGCAATCCCGTATTACAAATACAATCCGGAAAGTGTCATTGAAACGGAAAGCTATACAATCTACTGGAATAGAGAAATTATAACAGATCTGCCCCTACAACATAACAAACCAGATCTCGTACTTACCGACAAAAAATCCAAACACACCTTCGTTATCGACTTCTCCGTTCCACTGGCGGCAAATCTGCAAAAAAAATACAAAGAAAAAATTAGCAAATATATACCCCTTGCAAATGAAATAAAAGATATGTGGCACCAGTTGAAAGTTACTGTAGTACCAATAATCATAGGCGCAACTGGGGAAATACCACACACACTGATAGAAAGTCTGAAAAAACTAAACATAAAGGAACACATATATCAGCAGCTACAAAAAATAGTGCTCATTGAAACCAGTGGAATTGTCAGAACAGTATTAAATGACCCTGATAACTAAAATTAAATAAAAAAGATAAACAAAGCAAAAACTTACCTGTATTCTTGCAGCGAATGCCGAAACAGGAAGATCATCCAGATATATCTGTGAAACCCAAAAATAATAATAATAATAAAATCGGCATTCCACTAACTGGAGGTAATCAAACTAAGCTAAACCACTTACTGTTCATGGACGATCTAAAGATGTATGCACAAAGTAAAACGCAACTAAAGCAACTAATGGATATTACACGAAAATTTAGTCAGGACATAAGGATGGAGTTTGGGCTCGACAAGTGCAGAACACAAACAATGACAAAAGGAGTATGGGCCGAAGATACAGGATATGATATACACACATGGAAGAATTTGAGCTATACAAATACCTAGGATATGATCAGAATAGAGGAATAGACCAAAAAAGATCTAAAGAGAAACTAAAAACTTAGTATAAAAAGAGATTGCGACAAGTACTACGAACAGAGCTATCAGGTAGAAAAAAGAGTCGAGCCATAACAGCATACGCGGCTTCAATACTTACCTATAGTTATGGAGTGCTAAACTGGACCAATACGGAACTGCATGAGATTGACATGCTGACAAGAGTAGAGTGCACAAAAAATCGAATACACCATCCACGGGCATGTGTTGAAAGGGTACATTTGCCGCGAAGTCAAGGAGGGCGTGGTATACCCGAAGCCTATGTACAACACACTCGGCAGATTGCCAACCTTCAAAAGTACTTTGTATTAAAATCAACTACAAGTCCTATACATCAAGCAATCGTAGCACTCGACAAGAAACTTACTCCACTAAACTTGTCACAAGCAGATCAAAGTACACCAGATAACCGAACAAGTGAGATAAAAGAAAAGGTAAACAAATGGAAAACAAAACAAATACATGGAAAGTACCCAACCATAATAGCGGAACATAGCATAGACTTTAAAGCAACACAAGCCTGGCTTACGAAATTAGACTTGTACGCTGAAACAGAGGGCTTTTTAGTAGCTATACAAGACCGAATCATAGCAACCAGAAACCACCAAAGATACATAATGAAACTGCAAATAGAAGATCAGTGCAGAATGTGTGGCGAGAAAGGAGAGACAGTGGAACACATTATTGGAGGATGTCAGGCCTTAGCGGCTCAGCAGTATACTGAAAGACACAATAATGTTGCAAAGATTATACACAAGAAACTATGTGAGGATTTAGGAATGGTAACGTCAAATGACCCATACTATAAATACTTACCTGAGAAACTTCTTGAAAATGAAGCACATAAAATACTGTGGGATTGGGATATACCAACTGACGCAACAATCCAGCACAACAGACCTGACATCATTGTACACCACAAGCAGGAAAAAATTGTCACTATAATCGACATTGCAGTACCAATACCTACAAACATTGACAAAAAGAATAGGGAAAAAATTCAAAAATACTTACCTCTCGCCGAAGAACTTCGAAAGATGTGGAAATTGGAAAAGGTAAATATCGTGCCAATAATACTGGGTGCCACGGGAGAAATACCTAACAAACTAAAAGAAAACTTAACAAAAATTAATATAAAGCCTAATACTTACCTCCAACTACAAAAATCTGTGATACTTGACACTTGCAGATTAACTCGCATGGTCCTGGGGCCGCAGCAGCACGCCGAGAATGGACACTGAGAAACTTGTCTCCTGGAGACCGTACTCAGCCGTATACCCTGAAAAGGCGAAACAATGAAATAATAATAATAATAATAATAATAATAATAATAATAATAATAATAATAATAATAATAATAATAATAATAATAATAATAATAATAATAATAATAATAATAATAATAATAATAATAATAATAATAATAATAATAATAATAATAATAATAATAATAATAATAATAATAATAATAATAATAATAATAATAATAATAATAATAATAATAATAATAATAATAATAATAATAATAATAATAATAATAATAATAATAATAATAATAATAATAATAATAATAATAATAATAATAATAATAATAATAATAATAATAATAATAATAATAATAATAATAATAATAATAATAATAATAATAATAATAATAATAATAATAATAATAATAATAATAATAATAATAATAATAATAATAATAATAATAATAATAATAATAATAATAATAATAATAATAATAATAATAATAATAATAATAATAATAATAATAATAATAATAATAATAATAATAATAATAATAATAATAATAATAATAATAATAATAATAATAATAATAATAATAATAATAATAATAATAATAATAATAATAATAATAATAATAATAATAATAATAATAATAATAATAATAATAATAATAATAATAATAATAATAATAATAATAATAATAATAATAATAATAATAATAATAATAATAATAATAATAATAATAATAATAATAATAATAATAAAATAATAATAATAATAATAATAATAATAATAATAATAATAATAATAATAATAATAATAATAATAATAATAATAATAATAATAATAATAATAATAATAATAATAATAATAATAATAATAATAATAATAATAATAATAATAATAATAATAATAATAATAATTATTATTATTATTATTATTATCTGTTGCTTGCTGGTCAGCTACCGGGAGCCGCCCCTGGCGATGGGGTACGCTCGTCAGTTCTTCTGAACTGAAGGGTAACGGGGAAATAAAATACCCGGGGTGGACAAAAACCAGCAAACCCCGGTTTGGTTGAATGGGCTTGCAACCCATCCTCCCACATGACCGTGAAAATCTTTGCATTCAATACGAGACGAATTAGGTACTCAGGCGGGCCAAGTACGCAGGACTTGGGTCGGAACCGTCGGGATGTTCAACCTGCAAATGACCATGGCAATGAAACTGGACATAGGAACAATACAAATAATGACTTAGTGGAACCCCAAGAACGAAATAATCCACCCCCACAAGCAATTGCTGAGATACGTTGTGCTTCTCCCAATGCTGTAGGGGACCATAGGCATAATAGACGCATGCGCTGGACTCCTGACTTAAACAAATGCGTTATGCGTCTATACTTCCTAGCTACGCGAATGGAAACTGATAAGACCCAATACAGACAGAGACTCCAAGAGCTTTTTGCTGAAGCTTACCCAGAATACGCAAATATTACCGCACAAAGATTATCTGACCAGTGCAGAGTCATCAA